>JAPZDV010000009.1:17699998-17722580 GCA_029814665.1 Acanthurus lineatus | reverse complement strand
AGCCTTAAACATTCAGTGAATATAACATGTTTTTCAGTTTGATCCTCTGTGCTTACATCCTCCATCCATGCTCTACTCCCACTTATTCTCCTGTTTTCTCCAGCAAACCTAAAAAAAAAGAATTCTAACAGAATAAAAAGAGTTCCTTTTGCAAAAAAGCCAAGAAATTAGGCTGAAACAAAACAATATCCAATGATGCAGAAACCAGCTGGGACTGGTACAGCATTATGGAGCTGCACACGCTGACACCTGTTGTCTGTTTGAGACGATGCCAGTGGATAAAAGTGTGTCTTCCTGCTCTGCCACAGCTTATGAAGTCAGCTGCCTCATGCAATTAATATTTTCTGACACTTTTAACTAAGTAGATGGAGACATTTGCAGTAAGTTTTTTTTGCCACACATTTCAACTGTCAGTGTTTAGGTAGCTTTAGTTGACTTTTCATTTGTACTACAGAGACAGAAGCTGCACATTTCAACCATTTATCCATCATTCCTGCTTAACAGTTACACATGCCCACTTTCTAACTTGGTTTTACACATTTTCAGTCACAATCTCTGGTGTTCAGGTTGCGCTGCTGGTTCAGTATGTTTATATATTGTGTTTTAATCACAGTATAATTAAATTTTTTCTATAAATCAGTTGACTGACTCTACAGTTCCTCCATGTACCCCCTGGCAACTGCAGGAGGAGCCCCTGGCTTTTAAGTACCTATGGTCTACTGTACTGATTTCTGCCAAACCAGAATGAAAAAAAAAGACCAGAAACAAGATCATATCTTAGATATGTGTGTGTGTGTGTATGTGTGTGTGAACCCAGCAGCCCACAGAGGAAATTCATTAGCGGAGCCTTGAAAGGCATTTTTATCACAGGTTCCAGTGTCTTGGATTATTACTATCATTCCTGGGCCATGAAGTAGAGGAGAGCAGCCCTGCTTATCTCCTCTGCTCACCACAAAGATATGTTTAATCACACAGGACTGTCGTTCTAACACTAAAACACTGCAGATTTATTGCAGCAGTGAGCAAAAAGCATTATGACTGACTCCCCTCCTCACTGCTAATGCAACCTGAGGAGTGAGTCTGAGTCAAGTCTCTGCTCAGGAGAGGAGCCTCCCACTCTGCCTTCAGAGTGGTGCTCATGGTGGTCTGGAATACCTGTTGTTGTTGTTGTTGTTGTTATGAAGCAGTAATCCCACCAGCAGGCTCAATTTTTGACAGAGAGGAAGCTTGAGAATACTTTAAGCTGAGAGCTAGAAACAGCCACGAGTGCACACAGCAGACGGACCTGTGCTCGGAATACTACAACGTGAATTACAAACAAGCAAAGCCTCAGCAAAGGCCTCCTCTCCCAACATCATCTGCCTCCAGGAAGAGGAGGCAAACAATAATCTTCTCTCTTAATCACCACGTACCAAACCTGCCAACTGTTCATAAGAAGCAACACTGCAGACTCAAAGAAATCTGACTCCAGTGAGTTAGGTTACACATTTCACTGATTGTGCCAAAGGGAAACAGAAAGTCTTTACCTGCTGTAAGCCACTGTGATGACCTGCAGTCCCTGGGGGGGCTTCAGTCGCCCCTGCATGTAGACACCTCCAGGAAAGGACAGAGATGATCCTGCTCCCATATAATGACCCAAAACTTAATATTAAGGCTCCGCTCAGCAAGGAGGAAACACTCTTTGAGCTGCTCCTCCTCTCCTGCTTGATTTCACATTTCTGATGGCTTCTCAGCCCGAGCCATCTCAATCTGCCCATGGTGGGGCTTTTTTTTTTTTCACAGCCATTGACAGCAGAAGGGGAAATGTGACGAAACTACCAAAGAGTCATGGTTAGGAATATTTTCATCATTCTACTCGGAGGGATGAGATCAAACATATGTGTTTTTTGACTTCTGCAATAATGACCTGAAGGCACCTCTGAGTTGCTTCCATCTATCATTTACAGCACAGCAGCACTGTGGATGTTTGAGAGTTTGTGGCGTAGCAATAATCACCTTCCTATTATGTCCCTCCTCTTTTTTGTTGCTTTTTGATGTTATTTTTAGGGAAATTTTGCTTTTTGCCTTTTCAAGGTCAAGTTCCTTTTTTATATTTCTCTTGAAAAGATGATTTCTCTCACGGCTAACACGGACAGGTTAACACCAAATAGTGTTTAAGTCCTTCCCTCAGTATGAAAAGGGAGATGCACCATCATAAAGACATGTATTTCTCTTCTTCTACTGTACGGGTGGCCTATATTTTATTGTCTTTCATGTGAGGAAGCGTCTCATACAAATCACAACTCTTTGAACAATACCAGCTCAAAGTTATAATGCTAAAACAAACAAAAGAGACAGCAAAGTGTATTTCTTTCTTTTATGACACCACAGCACACGTGATTTGATCAGTGATGCTAACAGTTAAGGCATGCTATGTCTATAAATGGAGAGGTAGGTACTTTGCTTGTGACGCTCTTCTCTGCAGAAAAGAAAATGTCAACCCCAAAAGATGAAGCCGGCAACTGAGACCATCTGGTCGCCTGAGTCATATATGCCGTCTGGTTTGGGAACAAACGTGCGCTCAGCAAAAAGAACAATGACTGTCACACTGCCCTGCTATATGGCTGCCATGGTGGAGTGGATTATGCCCACAGGCAACTATATACAGCACACACATCACACAAGTTTTACAGATTTTGAGCTTCTGGTACATTAAAACTTTTATGTACAACAGCACAATTAAAGCTTAGATGTTCCCTTTGACTTGTGTTCTAAGCTCCTCTCTGTTTCTGCCATTATTATGACCTGCTTTTCATCCCAACAGTGCTGATCCATGTTATCCAGGAGCACCTGACTCCTCACAAAAATGCCTACATGGACAGGCAGGGGTGACGAAAGAGCTCGCCCCAGGAGGAAATCAATACTGCTTCATGTGTTTTTTTACACTGCTGACTAAATACGATGTTCTAAAAACGTTTTTTTTTTTTTTTGCACGGTTTAACAAGACGACCGCCTTCATCAGAGCTAAATTGATTTAACCATTCCTGCGAATTAGTTTCAGCAGGAAAGAAACAGAAGGGGTTGAGTGGGCGAGTTCTGGCTTCCACCGGGTCCCAGATTATGCAGGCCCCATCTGAGCTGGCAATAACACATTCCTTGTCAATGCCTTTAATCTTAATGCATTTGGCAGAGGCCTTATGCTTTCTCATGGATTCCAGGAGCTTGTGAGTCCTGGGCAGGAACTCCCACACACTAGCAAACGCATACACACACACACACACACACACACTCGCACCTGGACGGAGAATAGACAGCCATCGGCTTAACAGCACTCATGGGGCAACTGACACAGCACTCCCTCCAGAGACTGTTGGAGCCCAGGCTGCAGAGCTATTTCTATTCATGCCCTATTTCATCCACGACCAGTCCTACTTTCACTGTATCTGAACTGTTATCAGTCACAGCAGGAAGCTAAATACACACACACACACACAAACACACACACACGCAGCACGGAACCAAACCAGCTCACATTTAGCATTGCAGCAGAAATACATTTTATTCCTGTCTCACGGGCCTGTGGTCTAATCATGAATATTATAATTTTTATTTTGTTGTTGAAATTCCCCGGTGAGTTTATCTCTCCTCCCCTACCTCATTATTCTTCCTGCTATCTCAGGTGGTGGCAACAGCTGTCAATCCCAAGCTGTGGGCTGCGTGATCAGGAAGCTTCCTCCGTCCCGTTCCAGCAGTTAAACACACACACACACACACACACACAAAAGACAGGTGCTAGCTGTTTATGTGTGCATATGTAGTTATGGAGACTGTTTGAAGGAAGTTGTAATTATGAACATGAGTCAGCATCTGAAGAAGAGACGGATGAGGTGCAAGATGGCTGTCAGATTCAGAGGAAAACTGCTGGTTAATGATGCTGCAAGTAAAGGATTTGTAAAAGTACAACTGCAAATAAATAAAATAGACAACAACATCAATATTTGACTCTATTATGTTCATAAGTTCTGGTTTTAAGAGTGCTGACACTCTGTCTTAAATGGGAAATGTTCACTGAAACTTTAAATGACTTGTGTTATGGCTCCCTCTACTGGTTATGTTTTAAATTTAAAGTGCTTCTCTTTCTATTTTTAAGAAAAAGGAGCTAAATGGGAAAAAACAACACATGAATATTTAATGGATGATGGTGACACTGACAGCATGTTGGTAGCAGGACTGTCACAGTACAGGAGCATCTGTTGCACATTACAGGCCACTTGGTTCATAACACTGCTCTCGCTGAGTGTGTGTTTGTCTCTTTTGTACCTGTGCAGGTGAAGATTTCTGCAGGATCAGTATGTTTACGAACCAACACCTGTTTTTTTTCGACAGCACACCTGCTCCTGATGCTGTGATATCAGTACAAAAATAGAATCACTGTTTTTCACAGACTGTGGCAACAACAAAATACAAACTATCATGTGTTTTAGAACTAACATTGTGTTACCAATTTTAAATTGTGAGAGAAAAAATACTTAAAGGAACAAAGGCATTGTCTCAAATTCAGACTTTGGTTCTGCATGAAAGCATTTTGAGAGAAGGTAAAGATGTGAGAAAACGGCAATTAGTAACCAGCATGCCAGCTGCTTTTGTCACCTGTCACTAACTTTCTAAACACCAATCAGAGACAAGAGAGAAGTCGAAAACCTATGAAACTTTACCACATTACCTTGTCTGTAAATATTTCTGCCAGGGTCAGTCAGATAGAGTTTCATCTGCAATGGTGGCTGTTTAACAATGAAATAAACAAATCCCATGATCCCACACTTCTCCATGAAGCCTTAAAACCACCTCATTTGCCCCATTATTTCGACTGAGAGACCTCTAGTGGCAGAAAGTTTATTATGTGCTTAAAAATAGGAATAAAACTATTTAATATGTCAGTATTATGACAATATTTCTTAGGGGACCTCCTTTAAGATTCCTAAATTAAATTTTTTAACAGAGCAGATATCATTTCAACATGCAGTTCATTTCAGAACAAAGTGAACACCACAACCATGCCTGGTTTTTAGTGCCATCAGAAATGTATTGGCTGAAGATAACAGCTTCTATGATGCTCTCTATCCAACTTGGCTGAATATGAGCTAATGTGCAGGATGAAAGTGAGGGAATCCAAGAATGCGGCCGGTGCGATGCAAACTCTTTTCAGTGAACTTAAATATAGTCACTGCTATAGATGCTTCATCAATGCACTTGCTGAAATATCAGTTTGTTCAATTTTATTTTATTTTATTTTGACAATATCAAGCTTTTATGCTGCAATTTTACATTGTGTTACAACTTATAAAGTGCATTTTATCAGCATCTCAGACTTCACCTGACAGTGTCATGTTTTTAGCCTCAGTTGAGTCCAAAGGGAAGTTAGATTCCTGAGCTGGTGGTAAGAATCTCTGTTAATCTCTAAAATGTACATAAAGTAGTATTTTTACTCATGACATCATCCCCCTGTGTTTTTCATCGGATCAGTGTCAGAGGCTGCAGGGTGGTGCAGTGTGAGTCAGTGTGACAGTATCACGTCATCTCAGCCTGTGAGGCCACTTTCAACTGTCACTTTGAACACACAGTGTAAAAACAGCACATGAAGTGCAGCTGACTGACATCAATGCTACTGCAGTGATTTATGTTAATGCCATAATAATAAAAACAGTGTGTTTTGACACCCAGAGGTGTTTTTCACCTGAAAAATGTTGCTTTCAGTGTTGAAAGGTTCTGTAAACAAATCAAAGAAGGAGAGCAGAAAAAATCGTTTAGGTTGCAATATTAAATGTGACTTTCCATTATCAGATCCCTAAAGAAATTAAACATTTTGAAAGTCTCTTTTAGTTTAACATGGCCATAACTCACAGACATTTTTTAATATTGCTTTGTGTTACGATGTCATGAGCAAAACTTTGTGCTAAAAATGTCACAGACTTTTTTTCATCACGGTAAATTTATATCTGCTCACATACATTTTTTTCAGTATAGTTGAACATAAGTAAGTCAGTCATTTCTTGTTGGTTTATACTGCACACATGCACACACATAAGAAAAACAACAATTTGTGGCTTTTGGGGGAAGTTGCATGTAAATGTGTTGTTGCTGTATTTTAACAGGAGAGTCAGTAAGTTCTAAACAGAACAGAGCAGCTGGTTCTAGATTGAACCATGTCATAAGATGTGTGTGTGTGTGAGAAGGTGTTGGGTGGATTGTAGGCATTTCTCATTTAGTACTGAGAGAGATTAGCATTTTAGAGGGAAACCATTTGTTGAAGACTGACATTCAGAATTTTGAAAGACTTAGCTTATATTTTTGACCTTGAAAATCTAAATTGAGACATTTTGACTTTAAAAAATGTCATTGTGGTTGAGCTCAATTTCCTCTGGTGATCCAGGTAAGACCATTCACACAAAACATGATGCTGAATGTATTTAAACACAGTGGGGACACCAAGCTGCTCCTCAGCAGCAAACCTACTGCTGGTCTTTACATGTAAAACAGCACAGAGCAGATTTGTGTGACTGTAAAGAATTACAAAGTCTTCTTTATTCTGTACATTCTGTTTCCTCACATGGTCTTAAAAGGACAAGCAAACTGTAAAATACAAGGACATGATTCTGGGTTTATAATGTGTTGACTGATTGAACCGCACACACACAAACACACACACACACACACACACACACACACACACACACACACACAAATCAGATGTTTTCTCTCCATGTTCACTGTTTCTCCTCACAGTCCCACTGACAGCAGACGTCCAGGAAGGTCAGATTCTGTTCAGCAGTGAATCTGGTTACTCTGTGCTGGAGTTTATTGGTGAGGGCTGCTTTGGGAAAGTGACCAGATGCCAACATCTGGCAACGAAGGAGACGGTAGCTGTAAAGATCCTCAACAAGGACACTGACACAGAAAAAGAGGTTGCTTTTTGGACTACTTTTGATTCTACAATACAATTTTACTTGTTTAAATTCTGTTTTCTCCTTAAACGTGTCACCATGAACTGCTGTCATGTCCAATCATTTCTCCTCAGGTGTCCATGTTAGAGGCCATCAGTGTCCTGAATCCAGACCAGGCTAACGTGGTTAAGTTCTATGAGCGCTTTGAATACATGGGACAGACCTGTCTAGTATTAGAGATGCTGGACAGGAGTCTTTATGATCTGCTCTTAGAACAAGAATGGAAGCCACTTTCTCTAATGGAGATCCGACCAATCGCAGGGCAGGTATGCATTATTGTGACATGAAACCAATTCTCTGTTGTTCTGTAGATCTACTGCTCATCAATAAAGAAAAAATAAACTATCATCCCAAACTCCACACAGCCACACATGGAAAACCAAACCCAGAACTTGTCCTTTCTTGTTTTGTCCCTGCAGCTGTTGGTGGCTTTGGACACTCTAAAGGAGCTCAGTATCCTTCACACCGACATCAAACCTGACAATGTTATGATTGTCAACATGCAGGACCAGCCCTTCAGAGTAAAATTAATAGACTTTGGTGAAGCTATTCTAGCCTCCAAAGTCAAGCTCGGCATGGAGCTGCAGGCAGTCGGATACAGGTGTCTGCAAAATCAACGACTCATCTGTTAATTCAGCAGAGCTTGTCTCATTATCCCAAACGTCCATGTTATTTGTCCTCAAAACTCGACAGACTTTCTTTTCTTTCTTTTTCGCTTGACTGTTTTGTTCCTGTCTTTCTCTCTCAGATCTCCAGAAATAGCCCTGGGCCTCCCCTTCACCGAGGCTATAGATGTGTGGGGAGTCGGCTGCACCCTGGCCTTCCTCTACCTCGCTGTGAACCTCTTCCCTGTCGACTGTGAATACCAGATGGTGGGTCAGCTACTTCACACAGAAATGTCCAAAACAAAGTGGAGAACGAGTCCAGACTGTCAGCTGATGTGATCTTGTGCTTTCTGTCTGAAGATGAAGTGCATGGTTGAGGTTCTGGGTCAGCCAGAGGACCACCTGCTCCGTGCTGCCATGTTTACCCCGTACTTTTTCAGTGAGGAAGAAACTTCTGATGGACCAACATGGAGGTTTATGGTAAATTACTATGTTCTTCTTCATCAGATAAGTGCATATAAGCATGTTTTTAAACTCTGTCATGCTATTTTTAACATTTATTATTTCTTCAGACAGCAGAAGAATTCACAGCTGCTAACAGTGTGAAAGCAGAAGAGCAGGAGGATTTTTTCAACCTGCCCGGCTCTCTGGATGACTTGGTTAATGTACGCACTCCCTTCTGTGTAGAATAAGTTAAACCTGGAACAGAACTAGATAATTATTTGTCCTTGAGAGGTGTGGTGCTGAATCAACAAAATCTGTTCCTCTAAATCCAGATTTATCCACAAGAGGAGGCTGCTGAGTTTGAGGACAGGAGGGCTTTTGTTGACTTCATGAAACAGCTGCTGCATCTCGACGGAGATCAGAGGATTTCTCCCCATCAAGCTCTGCAGCACCCGTTCATCACCATGACCCACCTGACCAAGCACCCCGACCGCAGAGACTACTAAGTTCACATTGTGGTTCATGTAATATAAGGTTGGATGTACTGATGGATTTACTGATACACATAACTGCTGGTTGTGCTTAATCCAGTTTGACCACCTCACAAATTATGATGAGCGTCTGCAGGCAGGACAAACATCTGCAGCATCTGCAGTCAGAGAGTCAGCTGTGGTCCCTGTCAGAGGTTAACTATTGTTTCCACTGACGAAGCACCGGCCACTTTGATGTAAATAACATCGCTGTCTGTCATGACGATGATCCCACCACAAGGTCATCTGATGGAGTTACAGCCAGTTACTTCTTTAACAAAGAAACTGTCTCATCACTTTTACTCTGTCACATTTTAAATAAATACAACAGATTACTTATACTGATTGATTTCAGTGAAGGCTACATTCTTTCCATCATAAACACTGATTTGAATATTCAAACCCTTCTCAGTATCTGATTTGAAGCCATCGTCATTAAAAATTTAAACTACAAGAGAAAAATTGGGAAGAGCTTCTCTTACTGTTGCTCTGCATATGCAGATATATCTGAGCAATTTGTTCAGATTTTGTATCAGGAGTTTGATTAGTTAGTGACTTGGAATAAAAAACATAAAAGCTTTTAAAAGGTTTCATTTTGAGTAGTATAAAATCACATATTTTTCCAGTAGTTTTATCTACATATGTGAAAAATTTGAGCCACCATCCTTCATATAGTTATCTTATTATTTTCTTTCTTTAGCGTTAGAGACAATCAATTTGAATAATTCTGGATATTTCTGGCAGAAACCTATTGTTTAATGCCGACTTAAGACATTAAAGATCAGACAGTCCGAGGCAATAGAATGTTTCAGGCCAATGATATTGATATTTTTATTTCTGCCCACTTTTGGTAATATTAAATCTATACCATGAGTGAGGCAATGCTTATTGTGGAAACTGGCTGATTTGTGAAAAGATTGTGTAAGTTTAAATGATCTTTCTAATCATTTCTCCTCAGTAACTGAAACTGTTTTCCTAGTTTTGCAAAGTTACAGTGTTTTAAATCTCAACTTCCCTCTGTTTTCCTGAGGCGTTTACTTGCTGAACTGCTGTAGCAGGATGGTAACACAGAGAAGAAAAAACCATCTGACTCTGCAGATCTGATCTGAGGTAAGTGGGCCCACAGTAACACAAATTAACTGCTTCAAGTTTGCATCCTGTTCAATACATACTTAGATCAAATACTATAATTAATGCTAAACTGTTAAATAAAATGAAAATTTTACACAAAGAGGCCTTTTTGCTGATAATATTTTTACTCAGAGTTTTTAATCTATATGTGTTAAGGTTGAATTTCACAGCAACGATGTGTGATTATGAAAAGAAAATTTTTCTTCAGCAACCCCAAGAGGTAAAAAAGGATTCTGTAGCCATTTTTAAGTTTTAAGTTTTCATCCACACTCTCATTATACACAAAACCTTGCCACCAAAATTTTTTAAGATTTTTTTCATATATAAACTGCAACTCATAGCAACTCAAATATTTAATGTAACACTCACAAATTCCCAGATTATTTTTTAAGGGAATAGAAGTGTGAAGTAAATATGGCCAGACACTGCAACTGCACGACACATAGAGCTGAAGAGAGCATGAAAAAAGTGGAGAGGAGGAAAGGATTAGTCCTGACCCTGAGACATGAAGCTGGTAAACGTCAGCAAATCAGCACGTCAGCACTGACGAAATGTTCAGCCTACATCACACAACTTGCAAGGTGATTATAAAAAAAGCAGTCAGATTTTAATTGCATGTTTGTCATAAGGTTTATATGAATTTAAACTAATAGAACAAGACAGAAAATGTCCATCTTCATTCTGTGACAAAAGGTCACTTGATACAATAAACGTCTGCTGTGGTATATTTCAGTGGCAAACCATCCTCTATTTAATCCTTTGTGGTTTGCATAATGTGTCTGGATCAGCGCCCCTTGACACCACGACAAAAGTGAGGTTCATGCTAGAGCAGGCGCTCGGCACAAAGTTCTTTATTGGGGTCACATTCAGCTTGGAAGACCACCCAGATGCGTGGGTGGAAACACATTCATGACTACGGACCCCACCCTTTTCCATGATGACAAATGAGGAAAAAAACAGTCATAATTCTCTCTCAGACATAAAGGACCTGTGGCACCTTCACTGAAAGGGTCTTCAGTTGCACCCTTCAGCTGACCTCCAGGGTGGCATCACAGCAGGGTGAATTATGCGGAACATGAAAGGCACAAAAGTGCGATTCAAACTGCCTTTTAAAGCCTCCTACAAGTAACATTAATCTCTGAGTTGGAAGCATGACCAAAAAAACACTGTCCTCCTTCATGCACATCAACTCAAAAGCAGGCTTATTGTTCCCACACACAGATCCATACCACTTCTGTCCTGCAGAGGGCAGTATTTGGATGGGAATGATGGCAAAGCATTATGGAGACGGCCTTTGGGAGTTTAACAGGCAGCTCAGTGCAGGATCCATGAGTGGAAACCAAAGAAAAGGCCCACAGTCACCATGTTGTGGGATTTGGCAAAACACGTCCACTAATTATGAATGACATCAGGCAAATTGTTGTAATTTGTGCTGCTCAGGTCAGTCCAACACGGTGGTTTGTCTTGATTTGCAGGATGTTTTACTGACCACTGAGTCTCATCCATCTCAATTAGAATGTTTGAGTGAGTTCACAACAATTAAACTGCAAGAGTTTTCTGGGTTTAGTGTGTAGCTGGACAGGTTGAGTTTCATTAAAACCCAAAACTTTGTTTTAATATTTGTGTAGGCAATGAAGTCATGTAATAATAACATTTAAACACCTCAAAAGCGAGTCTTAACCTGCACCTGTTGGATTCACTTTTTTCCTCCTTTTTTAAAAAACGCTGTGTGAGAACAATGACAAAACAGTGTGTGGTCTCTCTAAGCAGCAATAACGTTGTATACGCTTGAATTAGCTAAGCTTTCCTCTCTCTAATACTTGAGTCCAAAACCAATTTAAAAGAGAGGGCATTAATTGAATATTAGTTTGTGAAAAACAGAAAACATCCCATCATTCCTGCCTGTTGGCCTCCTCTTTTCTCTGTGGCTCTGCTGATTTGTAGCGGCCCAACACTTCAGTGGGGCCATTAGATGCGCCTGATTGGCTCAGCTGAGCTTAGCATGAGGTTAATTGGATAAGCTTCTAATCTTCACAGCATCTTGAAGCTAATGTTTGTTGAGTTAACCAATTAAAGATCTATCATGGGATTTCTTATTAGAAACTATATTGAGCTCATTTTTGAACACATATATGACTTCAACAAACAGGTTGGGCAAAAAGCAGGTGTTCTTTGGAGGTTTTTATTTGTAGGATGAGATGCAGACAACTTCTGAAAATCTGTTTTTCTGTTTTTTCTAGTCTTTTAAGTTTTTTCCAGTTTCTTCCCGTGTTTTGATGGTTTTATGGCAGGACATAAAGCAGATACTCTATGTGCTGAAAACTCTGGTATGCACCAGAATCACGTCTGTTTAAAAGAGTTTCACATGATTTAGTAGCAGCGTACAGCCGTGTTTTCACAAAAAAACACCCCACTGGCTGAGCTGCGCTCTTCAATGAACATTCACCAGCCATCACTGATAAAACACAGAGATGTTTATGCAGTACAATCAATGCATGTTAAACACTGTGATCCATAACTGTGATTGCGTCTCCAGTATGTTCTCAGACAGGCTTTTGTTATTATTAGCCTACATGCTGCGCACTCCTTCGCTCTATTTGTCAAAACTACAGATGTGTTTTTCAGTAAAAGCACAAAGTACAATAACTCATTACTTGGTGCGTGTGATATTTACAAATGTGGTATGTATTTAAAAATAGATTACATACAAAGCATCCTAAATTGCTGGCCAGGAATGCTATGCTAACAGCTTGTACCAGGATACAAGCTGTTAGCATCACGTGTCCCTGTGCATGTGTGTGCTTGTGCAATGAGGAAATCCTCCTGAAGAAAGTCCAAGTATATTTCACAAAGAGAGAGTCCTGTTACACACTGAGAACAAACCAGGCAATAATCTACACGTCCAAAAAACAATATGCATCAGTGGCCCTGGTGACAGCTCGGTCTGGCGAAAGTCTTGGGTGCAGCCAAAAAATATCTTAGGTTTCTCAAAAGACAAACTGATCTGTTGTGAGAAGCTCTATTCTGCAGCCTTAAAACCCTACAACAAATCACTGCATAGGTTTGACCAAACTGGTTTAGTGCTTGACACCTGTACAATCAATTTAAGGACAAGTGTGGAATATTAGAGGGATATTTTAGAAAAGTAATATAATATTCACAATTTTGCTTGAATTTTTAATATTATATTTCACCCAAAAATAAAACTTAGTGTTTCCATCACCTTAGAATGTGCCTTCTGTTTCTATAGAGGCAGCGTGTCCTCTTCCACGGAGTCAGCCATGTTGCACCGCCATGTTTCTACGGTGACCCAGAAATGACAAACCACACAGTGTTGCTACAGAGGACCTTTCATGTTTTTCACACTTTTAGTTGACTCTGTGGTTCCTCCAACATGCTTGTGGAGATTAGGGTGTATCCTGTTGGTAACAATCTGCAACCTAACCACCTGATGACACTTAATCCTGCACACTGGACCTCTAACTGTGAGGAAACATTAAGGAGGAGACAGAAAAGTGGAGCAAATGAAAAAAAAAACCCTTCGGTCTGTCTGTTGCTCCATCATCCTTGTGTAAGTCCATGAAATTTTTTACAGACATTCAGTGTCCCCAGAGGATAAACCCTAAATATGATGGTAATTCTTTGACTTTTCATGGTGCCACATGGGGTTTAAATTTGGGTTTTCAAGTAAAATGTTACACTAGTTGCTGAATATATTAATTTGAAATATGGTACACAAATTCATGTGTCTCTAAGGATGACCTGTATTTACTTTGATTATCCTCCGCCTAATTATTTGTAGCACCATCTCTTGGTCTCTTAATATGGTTGCTGAAATATCTGCAAAATTAGTGACATTCCTTTAGTCTGAAAGGCTAATAAGCATTACAATGTTACTATGCTAACAAACAAAACTAAGACGGTAAACTTGGTCAAATTTAAACCTGCTATGCATCAACATGTTAGCTACCACTGTCTAAACATAAGGAAGTTATTGTTAACATATATTTATGGAAAAATTGAGCTAGCATCCGCTGATAGCTTAGAAAACTATAATATTCTTGGCCCAAAGTCAAATATTTCAGCATGTGTGTATATTTGACACACCGTGTCTCTGTGTCTGCTTGTGTGTTATATGTACAAGATAACTGCAGTCATAAAAATGTATGTGTGACACCATGTTTGCAGGACGTCTTTGAGGTATTTCATGGACATAAACTTGCTGTTAATTAGCACCATTAGAAACAATTGTTTAGGCCGCACAAGCAACTAGGTGCAGTGAGCCAATGCAAAAGAATGCAAGATGTAAGTCCAAGTTAATCAGCATCTCCACTGCTTTCCTTGGCGATTGCCAGGCCCACCACAATGCCGCAGACCCCGGAGGACAGCGTAATTACAAGCTGCTATCTCGCTAAATAGGGCTCTCCCTCCGATGCAGAACAGTGATGACATGATTAGTGTTTTCCTGCTCATTTAGGCCCTGTGAAAGGCGACGATGACAGCTGTATGCGGTTGGGGAAACAGGACTAGATTGTTCCTCAGTGCCTTTAACATACCAACACCTACCACAGCTAATGCTTCTTGTGTGAGCCGCAGATAGAGGTGTTAGCAGAAGATCAGCAGTCTGTCTGCGTTCCCTCATTAAGTTGAATTTGCGGTCTTTGGTATCAAAGGGCTACAAGATTTGGTGGCAAATGAAGACAAGTTGTGCTGTGAGCTGTGTGAGAGGAGGCTATGGCTTGCCACACACTGTAAAAGTTAAGTTTTGAAAACAAGCTGCTCCATAATTATGATAATAAATAATCGATAAAGCTCTAAATAAGATGGTGAATGAGTACAAATTCTTTAAACAAATCTGCAGATATTCCATAAATTAAGCCAAAGAGTTTGCCATTGGTTTTACAACACAATGGCAAAAAATCAAGCAGTTATAATCTTCCTTTGCTTTATATTTTATATCTCCTGTCCACTTAGAAAGGAGCTTTTATACAAAATTTTAATAGGCTTTCCATTAAAAGAAGACCCCTGTGTTACAGTATCTTTGTTCTTGACACCTGTAGAAATATTAAAAGGAACTTTGCACTCCATTAAACGGGAGGCCCAGTAAGGAAGTGGCAGGATCTGTCATCAGAGTAAATCCTGGATGTGCGAGCAGGGCCTTCTCCCAGAAAAGGCCTGACCCGGGATCTGCCACAGCGTGAGTTACTGGCACCCTCCACAGTCCTGCAGGTGCTGGTTTGTGTAGCTGGAAGCGGGTGGGAGCTGGCGGAGGTCTTTGGAGGGAGGGGTGGGGGACTCTTGCAGGGTGTGAGTGATGTTCCATCTAAACAGCGTGTACAAAGAAGTCAGAAGGAAATGGTTTTGGCCTAAGCAGTGAGGAAAGAGGAGGCTGTTAACAGTGTGCTCCAGTCATACTTGCACTAAAGACTTCTCATTAAACTCCCTGTGTTTTAAGCTGCTAAAACAGGCTAAAAGCCCCCTGCATTACACCAGCTCCATTTCAGTGTTTTATTTAAATATAATGGCTGGGGGTCTTTTATAATATATAACCCTCACTCTCTTTCACATAACTCATACAATTTTTCTAACTTATGCTTTCCTGTTGAGTGGATGAAATGTCTTTAAAGTGGTTTTACAGTATCGGTGCAGTGCAGAGATATTCCAGCCCATCTTGTTATTTTTAAACTCCAGAGGTTACATCGATCCATAAATCACCTGGCCCGCGGTGTCTAAACGTTCCGGCTCAGCCTGCCTGTCCAATGGTGGATTTATGATCTGCGGGTGTAGCAGCGAGCGCCGTTGCGGTCTCCTCTGGGCTCACCGGCGCTCTCCTGTGCACTTGTGTACATATTTAGAAAAAGTGTGGGGTGGCTGAGTGCTGTTCTGTTGCGGGTCAGACCACCTGAGCTATCTGTTATGATGCTGCTGCTGCTGCACCTCTCTGACTGCTTAATGAGATGCAGCACTAAAAGCTGAGTGCACATGCCTGCAGGAAGCCTTTATAGGTGGGAAGAATCAACACTGAAAGACTCGGGTGCAGGACAACTACAAGCACACAGATAATATGCGGAGTTGAAACCTGAGGGAGGGCTGGGTGCTGGTTAGAAGCTGCTCTGTAGAGTCTTTTTTCACTTTCACATTCATCTTGTGAAACTATGTGCTTTCAACAAAGCTTGGCAAAGAGGTAAATAGCAATAAAAGGGGATTGGAGCGTACATCTTTCCCTTGCCAAGTGTTGGAAAAAAGATATTCCCTACATTGAGCGTCTGGCAGCAGAGCTTTGGCTGGTGATGTCATCTGCAGGTCCACAGTTTCTGTTTGTTTCACCTCCATTATATGTGAAGGTTCAACAGACCTGAATCTCTTGTGGTTTCTACCCTGAGACACATTTTCCCTTGTTTGGTGTCCAGTTCGGGCCTTACAAGCCTTCAAAGTTGATCTAGAAAAAGAAAAAAAGGGGCTTATGCAAACTTCATGCTTCTCGGTGACATGTTTCTGTAATTCCATTAGCAGTAATACCTCCTCTCTGTTACCATTTTCGCCCTTAGGAAATTTGGATCTGACATGCTTATTAATGCCTTTCTCTTGACTGGCACAGCAGCCAGACCTGGAGTAATGTAAGACAATGAGCAAGAGGTTTCAAAGGGCTGCGGGCTGAGCTTCAGTACATGAAATGTATCAAAGTTGTATCCATGTTATGTTTAATCACATTTGTTTGCCTCCTTTTTTACTCTCTGACTGGTACCTGGCAACTAAAGACAAGTGACAAAATGAAATCTGCTGTTACCTTGAATGAAATTACCCAGTTCTCTAAGTTTAAATATTGTTAAAATCATTTGGAATAATGGAAGCGCACAACAAAATATACAATATATAGTTTTTTTCAGACATCATACTGTGGAAATAATACATTTTGTACATTTAAGTTCAGACTTAAAAGTCCCAACAGCTTGCAGTTGTATAACCACCACATTCTGACATTCATGGTCTCCAGATGGTGAATTCTATCATGAATTTTCCACTTGCACCACCATGTGGTTTAGTGTAGAGCAAAATATCTTGGCAGCTATGAAATTGTTTGCCATGGAATTTACAGAACTATGGAGTGAATTTCAAAAGCTTTGGAGATCCGTTAAATTCTCATTATCGCTATCATGAGGTCAAATTTTCTATTTGTCCAGTATTTTAGCGTATGACTGAATAGGCCTACCTGAAAACTAGATTCACATCATCCTCACTTATACTTTGTGTGGCGCTAATTGGCTAATTTAATGCTTGCTACCATGTTAAGATTGATACTATGATGTGCTTATATCTACTGAACACCTAAACCTGTTCAACATTAGCATGCTAGCAGTACCATTGTGAGCATCTTTACATGCTGTCATTAGCTTTTAGTCAAAACACTGCTGTGTATAAGAGCTACTGTCGCAGTAGTACACTGTTGTCAAAAATAAAATGCAAACCTGTAAATGAAAGATATTTTTGCTTTTTGTTGAAGTCTTCTAAGGCTTTTTAACAAGTTTTTTGAAATGCAAACATTTTCTTTGTATGAGGACAGATTAAAAAAGAAAAAGACGGACAAATTTCTAGAGGCCATGGTTTCCATTTAAAGCATGTTTAATGTAATCAAATGGATTTTTATTCAGTAGGATAAAGGGAAAACATTGAGGTTTGCATGACGGTTGTATCTGGCTCTTTAGTCAGTGCACTGCAACATGTAGAGATTTCAACATGCCAACTCTGCCACTGTGACACTGAATTCCTATGGTGGAAGTAGAGCACAGTTACAGACCAGTCTACCCACAGTGTCAGAAAGAATTTGCCGTTTGCTGCGACTGTGTAATGTGTGTGTGAGGATGTATGTTTCCTGTCAGTGAAGAGCAGTCCTCTTATTTCCTGTGTGGATGTTTTAAACTTTTCTGCACAAACATTTTCATTGGCCTCGGAGCTGATTTTCACCACAAAAAGCTTGGACATGCCAGCTGCCGTGTTTCCTCAGCTGGTGGATAACCTCCACTCCTCACGCATCTCTCCCTCTGCCATCCATTTCCTCCTCTCCAACTCCTACAGGCCCATCTTTCAGCACTTCAGTGGGCAGTCAACATGACTTATTGTGGCACAGAATCTTTGCTGTCAGCTAAAGTCAAACTAAATCAAGTATGATGGAAGGGGAAACAAATTTATTTTAAATCTCTTTAGCTGCTTAAGACAATTAACCAAAAAACCCACAGAAAAACCATATTCAAGGTTGGATCCACAGCAACCTTTAGGCTTTATATAGGCACAGGCCTGGAAAGCTTTTAATTTGTACATTGCTAAAGTGGGACATAAAGTGAAATAAGTTTTTAGAGAGTGTTTTTTTCTAAGTCAGTACACAACCAAAAACAGCATAGCAAAAGCCAAAGGAATAGATCAAACTGTATGTTTCCTGCTGCTGCTTATAATACAAGATGCATTAGTTAGCCTTGCTAACTAGCTTAGTAACCAACAAAGTAACTGCTGTCAAAGCAAAGTAGAACATTGTGAATGACATTGTAAGAACAATGTTGTCTCATAAGTTTATGTTTGCTACTGTACACAAACCTTAAATCAAGGGTGTAGACTTTGTCCACTGCCTTAGAAAATGTTACTTTATTCTTTTAGCATGGCATCATGTGTTCACATGACCACTGAGTCACTTTTTAAGATCTTTTGCAAGGCTCTTATTTCAAAATGAGCCAGTTTGAAATATTAAAGGAGCTAATGTTAGCCCATTTATCTTACTAGTTATCTAATAAAATCTTAGAGCAAAAGTTGTCATTTCAGACAACAAGGACACAGCTATAAATGTAAAGCTTTTTTTGTTTACCTCAGTCTGCAATGAAGGACTTGTTTAAAAATTACTTAAAAATTCAGAGGTTATCTAGAGATAATCCACCACCATTGAACTAAGAAAATGTGCTGCAGGAAGACAGTAAGTTGGACAGGTGTAACAACAGTTAAAAAAAATGTGGCTCGTTAACGATCATCTGTTTTCAGATCAGTAGTTCCACACATTAAGAAATATCGTATTTTATTCTAACAGTTAACATAGAATCTATTTTCTTGCAGCTGTGGTTTTTGGAGGGAAAGAGTTATGTGCTGAACAATAGCACAGTCACTTCCTTTATTTCTTTCAGTACATATGAACACACTTTCATTACTCAGTTCCTTTCTCTAGCATCAAAGCACACGCAGACGCCCACCTCAGTGACCTCACCCTGTGCATGTCTCACTCCGGCCACGGCCAAGAATCCAACTACGTGGCAGGTGAGGGATGAGGAAGCCAAGGGTGAGAACAACGGCCTGAGTGTGAGACTTTGAAGTTCCCGCATGCTCTGGAAACAGGGCAAGGAATCACCTGCCATAAAGAAGTGTGCGTAAGAGCTGAGCTATTTGTTCTGGTGCCGGGGTGGTTATGGGTCCCCAGGGAGGGCTGGCCCGGGCCCCTGTGAGATCACATCAGTGTGGATTGGGCGGGAGTCCGCCCAGAGGTGGAACTAATGGGCCCATGTGTTTGCAGACACTTCTAAGAGCCAGATGCCGGGGAGAGAGACGTCCATCGAGTTTTTCACAACACCTCCCCTGGAGAGAGCAGAGAGGAACCCAGTCAAGCTTCACACGCATGCTTGACATTGAAATCAGTGTATACAGATACACACACACCATGTTCATTTGGTTTTGTACAGTCAGGAATGCTCTCTATTACACACACCCACACACCTTCGGTTTGTTGAGTCTACGCTGAGACTGTTTCCACTCTTCCTCTCATTGATGCAGCACGCAAGGTGAAACAGTCTAATAAAAGGGATTCAGGGCTCACATCCATCTATTCCATATGATCTGCCTGCCCCAGTAAAAGTCACGTACAGACTCTGGTGCCTGCGGTTCGCCCTGTTATTGATGCAGTCTTGACCTCTCCGATCTGACGTCTTATTCCAAGTGGTTAATGATTACCATCTTTCAATGTGTTTCAGCTGTCGCACCGGTAATCCCCCCCCTCTTCCCCGACGGAAGGATTGTTCCTGTGGATGTCAGTGTCCAGACCTTGTTTTGACCTCATCTCTTCCTCCAATTTGAAACAGAGCGCTCGGTCATTAGCTCATCTGTCAAATCTAATGTAACGTCAACACAAAATCTGATGCAATGATATGGATATGAAGCATAAAGTAGACTCAGGCTTGTAGATGTCAAACAAAATGAGCAACACTCAATAACTCAGCAAGAATTGATGCTGTCAAATGCTTACAGACACAATTAAAGACACAATATTAGTTACATGCCTTTTGAATGAATAAATGAATGTTTCTCATCTTGATACACACTCTGTCGTCTTAAGTGGCGATATTGTGAGAAAACACTGTGAAAACAAAGACGAATGAGTCTGTCATGAGTCTCTATTCTGTCTCGTCCAGTCCAAACCGGAAAGACTGGTGCAGTCCAGAGAGCACAGATAAAGTGACGCCAGCCTCTTCCTTGACTGTGTATAACATCCTCTAATTCTATCTGGATCAAAGCAGAGACGGATAGCACACATCCTCGGTAAAAACCCAAGGGGTGACTGTCTGGGGACCAACTCAGTGTTGAAGAGGGAAGTTTGGATGCAGAGAGTGTTGGAGGAGCTCTGCAAGGAGGAAAAACAAGCACGAGTGAAGGAAGAGGTCAGCAGGGCCTCTGAAATGATTGCTTAATAACAATGACAGAGGTGAGAATGAGTCAGAGAATGAGAACAAGATAGAAATTAAAATGTGACTCAATCCTGATCCATTGTTTGAAATAAAAACTGTACAACTTCCATGGGCAGGTTTACAAGCTTTTCGATTGGACACACAGTGGAATAAAACCCCCAAGAGCTGGATGGAGTTGATTCAAAGACATCTGCAGCAAACACTGTATCAGTATTGTTTCTATGATATTATCCAAGCTATTTTTATTTGGAGGATTTATTCATTAATTGTGGATAATTTGCATGACACATGCTTCTAGACAATGCTTATTATGAAGCTAAAAGATTCACGCCTCCCCCCTGTGAGATTTACATGTATTGAGATGCACTGACACACTCTGGTAATGGGTGCGTGTCATTAGAAGTGCTCGGTTTATTAATGTCTCCCATGAAGGCAGCATGACTGTTAAAATGGTCTGAACATGCAGTGCTTGTTTTTCCCGAGCTCAACTAATTTAGGACCTGTTGATTTACAGACTGTGAGTCTGTGTACCAGCCTGTGCAGCACATCTTGCATTAGACAGGACTATCCAATGCTATTATATTACCTGCTGTCTTTTTTTTGGTTAAAAAAAAGGTGTGTGCCAAGGAGTGAATTTCCCTTGAAGGTTTACTACATTATTACTTCTCTATCATCATGAAAAAATGAGCTGTTGAAATTTAGTAGACACATTTATGTTCAACTCAGGACGAATTAGAATTTCTCAACCCTCCATTTATCGCCAGCTTCGGGTCAAAATTTTGATTAACTTAATTGGTTTACCTGTATAACTTGGGACATTCCTGTCAGTCTCAGTCATACTTTGTGTTCAGTGCTAACTAGCCAATGTTAGTATTGTAAATGTTACAGCTGCTAGACTTCAGTGTGTTAGCATTGTCACTGTACACATGTTAGCATGCTGACATGTCCAACTTAAAGTATGGATGCATGTTAACATGTTCACATTCAGTTCAAAGCTCACAGAGATGTTAGCATGGCTGTAATTTGGAAACTGAGAGAATCTGCCTAAAACAGTTGATGATATCTGAGCAGAACCAGGACAGAAACCTCCAACTCTTCTTTAGAGAACAGTTTGTTTTGCATTTATTGCAATTTGATGAATTTCTGAAATTATTATGATTTAATATACACAAATACACAGAAAGGCAGATTTAATGGCTTAATAAGTCAATAAAAGCAGAAATTGTAACTCTTTTGCAGATGAAAATGCAATCAAAGTTCTTTTCAAAAACACTTGGTTTACATTTCAAATCAACAGACTGATTGATTTCCAGGTATATTTAAATCCTGATGATCATTCTTTAAAAATATCTTTTAAAATGTGAAAATCCTTGTAATAGTACAGCATGCAGCCCAAGGTCGGCATCCTGAAGGTGAGTCTGTGTGTGTGATGGCTGTATGTGCAGGTATGTGCACATTCGGTACATTTCCCCCTGGCTGGCGGTCTGACCCGGGTCCTCCTCCTGTGACCCTGTGGATGATTGCTGTGGAAGAGACGTGTTTGATCTCTGCGCCGATGCTGAGTTTTTGATGGCCGCCCCACTTTGATGCCACGACAAGATTGAATCCGACCCCCCTCTGTGACACACATACACACCGTTGACCAGATAGCACCATCAGACCTTGTATCTAACCAGGAGGTGCTTTTTCCTTCTTTTCCCTTTCATCCTAAGCACTGATATTTGTTGTATTTCTGACATTCTGCCTCAACCCTATAATACCCCGTGAGGAGGGAATTGGGCTGCAACCTGCTCGCCTCAGAAATATTATATTTTATTATCTAGCTATGTTTTTTACACCTGTTGACATAAACTTGTCTCCCTCTGAGACCAATTGATAAAGTGCTTTTTTTACTTGCAGCATATACTGAAAAGTCATGGCCTTGCAGTAAAATGTAAGTTTTCTCCTGTAGCTCTCGACTGGTTTTTATGCACAGCTCTGTTTCCTGACTGTTTGATGTCCTCCTGTATTAATCCGAGCTAAGAGCCTGATTTACTAGCAATGCAGGACCACTTTGCTTTTACTCTGCTTTTATGTCCAGTTCTGTAAGATGGAACAACGTAGTGACTAATGGCAAAAGCAGACCCAAACCTGTAAAACATAAAGCTTGTTGAAATAAAATTCAATAGTTTCTGGTAGTCAAA
>JAPZDV010000009.1:17689105-17699898 GCA_029814665.1 Acanthurus lineatus | reverse complement strand
TTTATTGATTATAATTTATTGCTAAAGCAAAAGTTTTGGAAACATTTTCGGAAATACAGTAAGATCATGCATTTTCCTTGCAGAGATTGGGATGAAAAAAATTTATCCCACTCTCATATTCATATGAAGTTAAGGCAAGCAGATTTGTGAAATGAAGACTAAGGACTTTTCTATTACAGCATTCATTGTATCCTTAAATTATTCCATGTTCTTGTCTATTAAATAAAGAAGTGGGACAATTTAGGTTTCATGTACTTTGACCACATCACAGCTTATAGAGAAAGGACTTAAAAGCAAAACACCACACACTTGGAACAGAAAGAGAGCTTTTAATAAAAATCTGATTAGAATGCAAAAACCCTGGGAGCAAAAGGCAGCAAAAAAAAATACTAAAACTGAAAATAAAACAGAAAAACCAAGGCACATGTGGAAATAAGGCAGGATGGAACAACAGGATTGATGTATGAAGACAAAACCAGGGAACAACAACAGACAATCTGACAAAAACAAAAATGAAAACACAGAAACTATATAAACACTGGCAGCACTGAGACACAGGTGAGGTCATCAGCACAGGTGAAACACATTAGGGCAGAGCAAGAAACTTGACAGGAAAAAAGAGAAAAGACAAGGGTTAACAAAATAAAACAGGAACTACAAGAAAAACACAAAGAGAAACAAAGGAAACTAAACTAACAGGACAGCATGTGACAGATCATGGTAATATTGTTCTATAATAAACTACAGTGTAGACGAACTGAAAAAGTTGGTAAATTAAGTAACTTTGCAACCTAAGTCAGTGATTCATAGCTTACAGAGTCATGGTAAGTGAAGCCATGGTAAACCATCTAATAATGAAAATGGTCAAAGTACTTGCTTCACTCTTTTTAAGGTGAAATGACTGTGATGGAAAAAGTATTCAGGTCATTTCCTTAAGTGAAAGTATTAATACCACACTGCAAAAGTATTCTGTTAACAGTTCAAGGCCTACAAATGTCACTGAAGTTTAAGTATGTAATTATAATTAGACAATATATTTATCATATATAACCATATATAAAAAAAATGTATTTTACTTTACATGATTCACCGTAGACTGAAATTTAAAGCAGTTTGTTGCTGTTTTTTGTTACTTAAACAGATCAAGGCTGGCTGTTTCTCCCCTTTTAGGACTTTGTGCTTTGCCTAGTTAAACTAAGCTAAGCTAGGCTAATCTAATGTTGTTTGTATTCTTATACATTATCCTTTATTTCACTTTTTTATGCATGGTATTGAACTTTCTTTTTTTTACTTAGGCTCAGGTATTTACAAAAATATCTTCCAAATTTTTTCCTTTGGGATATTTTAATCCCCTAAAAAATCTATTTGTTCAAAGGGTATAGGGTAGCTACAGGTGTAGCTACTAACTTTCTGTAATTTTCCAAAATTATAAATATTTATCAGAATTTCCACTGAATATGTTGTGGCAACCATAAAGAAAAATTCTTACATACTAGGTGGTGAAAGCAGAATATGTATCTGAGTCATATATGGGAATAAATGTATAAATACACTGCGGCCTCTGGAAACTACAGCGAGACACCCTGAGAGTTACATGTCTACCTCATCAACACGAAACAGCTCCTCCAACTAAATCTCACCATAGGTCAGCGCTCTGTTTTCCTACATTTCTGTCTCACACTCGACCCAGAACTGTCTGGTAGCTTCTCAGCTCAGAGCTCCATGGATGGCCCAGAGCAAAGAGGAAAAAATGGTGATAGAAAAAGTGATTGTGAAATGTGGGAGCGAGGAGTGTTTGGCAGGGCTCATCTTGTTTGCTCAGTAAACCCCCGAGGCCTGTGTTTTTTTGCTGAGGGAAATGCCCGCATTGTTGGGCCTGGAGACCGTGGTTACGGGCCAGCCCGGGGCCCAGCCAGGCAGGTTGGGACAAACAACAAGATGAAGGTCAGCTAATATAGCAGTTAATTCCACTTCCTGGTCCCCATGACACCCAGGCAGGGTTTATTTGAAGATCCCAGACCCTGAAGTCACTCTGCACTTTGTTCAGTCCATGAGTATTTTTGGTGTGAGCCAACACTTTCAGATATTAATGTATGCAGATGAGAAGGAGGGGAGGGTGGAGGAGAGAAAGTAAAGGGGGATACAGCCAAGCACAGAGGACGAAAGTTCCAGATTTCCACATTTCTTTGTCTCCTCTCCATGTTTTGTCCAAATACTTTCTTCATGATGAAAACATTACATCTGAATAGAATAATAACTTTGACGTTTTTGAATATTTATCATAGGTTTCGTGCAAATAAATGCAAATCACAGCAAAAACAACTCCATAACATGTGTATTAATATTATAGCCCACTGTTTACAAATCAACCATCTTTCTGCATGACATGATAGGTGTTTTTAGCAGGTCTGTTCCGCAGTTTCTTCTTACTTATCAGCCAACATATAACAGTGATATTTGTTACAAACTGGCATGAGCAATTTTGCAGACAGTTTACCAAACAGTAAACAATCAATCAACCAATTAAGATTGACAAAAACAAAAAATCTCAGTCCCAGGACATGCCCATTTAGAGGTTTTGTGGAATTTTGATTGTAACCTATAAGATTTCAGCACTGGTCAATATTAAATACACTGCATTTCCTGTAAACGCTTCACATGAAAAGTCGTCCCGTGTTTCACTGGTTGAATGCTTTTGATGTGAAGCAGCAGCAGAAATGCTGGATTTGCATCAGCAGTACGTAAATACAGTTGTGGTATAGCTGAGGTGATCAGTGAGACTGAAATTTATGAGGTGAAATTCAAGATTCAAGACTCAAGGAAATAAACTTTATTTACTGGTTATTTTACAACACAAGGTTGTAGAATTTATGCAAATTCTAAACCAGAAAATAAGATGAATTTATAGAAGCAATGAGTTTATGAAAATAAAAACTACAGTTACCATTAAAAATAAAAAATATTGAAACAGTAATGTTTGGATGCTTATTTGGATGCCACATTGTTTCCTGTAAACTCTACGTACTGATTCTTTCACCTATTGATGATAAATTCTGATCCAAAAGGTCTTGAATGACTGATGTAAGTAAGACAAACCTGAGCGCAGGTGAAACTGTAGAGTCAGTTTACAAATGATTACATCTGCTGTCGTTAAGTATTTCCACACTATTGACTTAGCAAAAAGTAATAAAAATGTTGTTTGATTTGATAAAAACTTTGACATATATGATAGCATTAAAGTCAATTTGCTTTTGGTGTCTGTTAAACATCGTTGGTGTCCTTTTGTCCCTTTTAAAGCCTGCAGGGTGAAAACAGGGTGCCCACTGTGAAGCAGCTGAAGGACTCTCCTCACAGCACAGACCAATGAGCTCCATCCACTCCGGCATCCTCTGGACTCAGCCCTGTGTGTGAATAGACATTAAAAAGAGCTAGTTTATGAGCCGATTGTTTAAGTGATCAATTAACTCGGACCTCAAGAATGCAGTGGGGGTGCTGGGATGGGTGAAAAAATATAGTACACACCATCCAAAAGCCAAGTGGCTTAATCCTGTATGGAAATGGTAATGAGAAAAAAAGAGGACCAGGTCTGTCTGTGTGCACTCTGGCTACCCGGGAAGGGATGGAGGCCTCTCTAGTGGGGCTTCTCCAGGATGCATGAGAGCCTTTGTGCTCCAATCTAGTAAGCCAGAAATACAGCTTTTGAACCACCATGTGCACGACGAAAAAGAGGGAAATGGAGAGGCAGTTTAGGACGGAATGAATGAGTGAGTGAGTGAAGGGTGGGGGGCTGGGGAGGACCCTGAAGGTGTTAAAAGCAGAGGGTGCAATACATCTGGAGTTGTGTGTGTGTGCGTGTGCGTGTGTGTGTGTGTGTGTGTGTGGTGGTCACACAGTGGGCTGATATCAAGTACCTCTTTAAGCCCTCCTTCCATCTCCAAAGGTGCTTCACGCTTTGTTTCATGGAGCCCCATTCCCTCATTCTGCTGAGGCCTGACTGCGAATGAAGGCTGGGAAGCAAAAGTGGGGAAGGGGCCGCTGGAAAAAAAAAAAAAGCAGAGCAGAAAATGAAGCTCACCACCTTTTTGTGTGTGTGTGTGTGTGTAGATTGCAGTCAAATAGGTGACAACTGAAAGGGAAGCATGTTGATGTCTCACATTATGTCCATCAGTTTCCTATAAGACACATATCAAGCTGAATTTCTGTGGTTGAGTTTGGTTATATGGATCACTGTTTGTTTCATATGTCCTGGCAACCTTCACGCACATTTGCATGAACTAACATTTGCTCTGCAATTGTAAAAATTATGATTGTTTTGTCATCTTTGGGGAAAGCAGGGCTTGGAATTAGATTTAGTCGGCTGAGGAAACACAGTGTTATATTGTTCTCTCTTTAGTTGGTGCTTGGAAGCAAACAAAACAGCATCTGTGGTGCAGCTCTACTTTTACAGAGGGTTAAGAAGGAGGAGCAGGGGGCCAAGTGGGTTTCAGAGAAAAACAAAAGACAATGATTGCATATAGATTTCCAGCTCTGAGTGGCGGTGGTACACACTTCATGCATAAAATCTGACTTCACATCTGACGTAACTTGATTGAAATGATTGAACCTCCCTCATAAAAAAAATGACATGCTGCAAGGCGAAGTCCCTCTGCGACATTCATGCAGGGCGCTAACGGTCTGTGGCTGCTGGGTAATACAAATCAGCCCCTGTTATCCCCTCTGGTGTTCCTCCCAAACAACTAATCCACTTAAGTATCACAGGCCTCTCTGCTCTTTACCCAAACACATTCGGATAAACCTCTATAATTAGTTTTCACCCTCCCTATGTAAAAAAAAAACACCAATCATTGTCATTAAAACATTGATCTCTCACTCTGAAGTTAATGAACGCCTTGTCAATACACTGTAATTACCTGATAATTAGTTTGTTATGGGCAATTTGCATGCTTTTTTCACTTTCACTGGCCTGTTGATGAGGCTGTGTGAATGGGGTTAAGCTGTCTGTGAGGCTTCATGTCCCGACAGTGTGATCATTTGATTCAACAGATTTTCAAAAGCTTTGAATTTGTTCACAGATTCATCTATTTATGGTTTTTACGTAGGGCTGTACTGAATAGTTTGAAGACTTGTTCATAAAGTTGATGCTTGCTTTCTAAGTCAACATTTGATTGAATAGGCATTGTTGAAGAACGCCAATAGACGCTTCAAATGTCAAAAAATGACATTCAGCACAGCCCTATTATGGACCAAAACACAGAGGGAGTTTCTACAAATAAACCCCTATGTTTGGTTCTTGTGGAGCACAGAGAGTTTGTAACGTGGTCCTGTTTTTTCATTTGTCTTCTATGTTGGTCTCTCTTGGGTCTAAGGACCTCAGAGCATACTGTAAGTCTCCCTACAGGGATATTAAACACAGCAAAACACATGGAAGTCACAAAATCCCCTATGTGATGTTGTTTCAACATTGCGGACAGTCGCAGTGGTCTCGTAACATGAACCTCTTACCTTCCAGGGAGAAACAAGAGGGCAAGGAACAATAAGGAAAAGGCAATAAATTCAAACCCTCCACAGAGTTTTTAAGGGCTCAGTCTGACAAAGAAATCAGGGTCTTGTCAATCCTGCCATCATCAGAGGATGTATAGGATATGTGTCTCAGGAGTTTCAGCCAAAACAGTCAACCACTTGCTGTTTCCATTTCCTGGCATTTCCTGTCGGCACAGCATGCAATCAAAGGGCAGAGGGCCACCAAAGCTAGGACAACCTCAGCGTGTGGCATCATCAATGCACGCCCTGCCTGGCTATGTTTTCCAAGGAGTACTCTCACTGTTAGCAGGGAAGACAATGGCAGCAGCGTGACCGGAGGATTCATCTGTGTGGAAAGTTCCAAGTCGGTGCCGCTGATGGAAACCTGACCCCTGCGTTCGGTCTGCTTCTGTGTAGCACGAACGCCAAAAAAACCCTTTGGTCATATCGTGTCTGCGTGTTTGTTGTTCCAGGGTTCGTCTTTGCTCATACTGAGAGGGAAGTTAACACACACCCAGATCTCTTTTCAACTCTCCCATCCCGCCCAAATCATGAGAGAAATCACAGTCCCACAGTGCAACAGTGAGATCGTTCATGTCTCGCAGGCTTTGAGTGACATTGTGATACCATTGTTGGAAAAGCCAGAGGACCTGAACAGACATGTTGAACTGACTTCTCACCACAAAACCTATAAGATCTTGAACATGCACTCATCCACCAGCCTCTTTATCCGTGACTTTTCTCCTCTGTCTACCAATAGTTAAGAGTTTTTTTTATGGGTAGTAATCCTGGTGGCCTCATATTAATGGAGAACACATCTTAAACTTGCAGCAGTGACTGCATAATTGGTTGGCCCCTTCGGAGTATTTTGCATTGGGCATTGCTGAAGCAGTATATCAATACCCTGTCTTCCAGCCAAGACAGATGGACTCTCGTTTGGAGCAGGTTCAGAATGGTGTGTTTTTGTGTGAAGCTCCCATAGGAATAAGTTAAGAGTTTCCACTGATGCCAAAACCTCCCAGCTACAACAATAACATCTGCGGTTTGGATTAGGCACGTTGGTGATATCACCCTTTTTAGTAATATGCCTGCATTATAGCAATCTTACAGCCAGACCTTATTGTCTGTGAAGTTTGCAGAGGCACAGGATCCAACACAAATGATGATCTGCGCTGCAGGACATGGTTGAAGTTCTTTGGCAACGGCGAATGTTATAATTCATGCACTTCTAACCCATGTTGAGCGGTTTTGGCATTTTTTATGTCACACGGACAACTTCTCTTTAGAGAATTCACATATTTTCTGAGGTTAAAAAAGTTCTCAAGTTCTTTACTTGAGTAAATATCAACAATACAGACGGATAATCAGATGTTGAAAGTAAAAGTGTGTGTGTTTTTTCTTACATGTTCACAAAAAAATAATGTTAGTTAAAGACCACCTTATTTGATAAGCACACTTACACTAACAATGTTAAAAAGGTGGTTTCTCACACATTTTTATTGCATTTGCTTGACTGTAATTTGCCCTCACTGAAGAGTAATGCTGAATATCTTGGCCTAAGTCCCAGATATGTTTTGTTAACAAAAGAAATTGTTAAAAATTGACTTTTTTGATGAATTTATACATACCTCACCACTTTATTCTTTACAATGTTGTCCAAAGTTTGTGTATTTGTTTTTTTTAGTTGTTTATTATCTGATGTCATTATTCTTTCTGACATCAGTTTTGATTTTTAGACGGAATTTGGATTTGACCCAAAAACTCAATAAAGTTCCCCCATATATTTTATCATTTCAAACAAATAAAAGCAAATGTAGCTGTTTTATGGTTATAGTTTTCAAGGGAACACCCTTGTTTGTCTCTAACAATAATGTTAATTGTCATCATTTTAAAGTGCCATAACAAATTCCATTGCAATATCCAGAGCATATTGACTTGATTTGCAGTGGCTTCTTAACCACTAATAATATTACTGCACCATGTTACTTTAAAATAGCTTCTCAGCAATTTAAATCAAAACACTTTAAAAGTAATTCACCCCCCTTGATTCTCTTAAAACAAATGTGTTAGCCCCTTATTCCCAAACCTCCTCTTCTACCCTGTACTCACATAAGCCGTACATATCTAATAAATTATTTATAAATACAATATACTGAATAATTCAACTTTAATTTAGAGGCTAAAACTTACTATTAAGGGTTAGGGTTAACCCTAACTTACTGTTGGCTTCTAACTATAATGTTGTTAGAGGTCTAATTGCATTAAATGCTGTTCACCTGTGTTTTGCAAGTGTTAGAGTTTCCAACCATTAAAACTGAAAAAACATGGTAAGTAAAGTGCCAGTGCTTCAAATTAATACTGAAGCACATTGTTTTAGTAAATCCAGTCACAGGGGTTTAAATATCTGCATGTGGTGTGTCGCAGTATTAGGAAAATAACAAACACTTTTTTATTACGGGAAAGTATTTCAGCTGGGATCAATCCATTTGTTTATTTCTTTTTACACAACTTTATTTCAGAGGAATTAATTTTCAGTTCTAGCAGGCCGCTCAATAGCCAAACACTTATCAATACTTTTTCATTACAGCCATCTACAATTCAATGCAAAAAAAAAGTAAAAAATAAAAGATCAAAAAATAAAAACCACATAAGCCACACTGTTTCATGTCATTAAATATATTCATTTGTGATAAACATAATATATTAGTATTACAAGACATTACACAACCATTTGCAATGGACACTGCTAAACAACATTTACAAGCCAATGTATAAACATGAGCAGAGATAATTATTCAGATATAATATTAAAGGAGCAGAAGGCTGGTGGGGAAAACCTTCCTGCAAACACCTGGAAGTGTGTTGGTACAGATGTGTTGGCAGAGACTTTATAAGTGCGTTGTAGTTTTCAAAGACAGTATACAGTATGATGCACAGAGTACTGAAGAGTACCCTTGTAATTGTGTGTGTTCGTGTGTATGCATGTGTGTATCTAAGTGTATTCTTGCATGTGTGTGTGTACTGTTTGTGGTTTTATGCATGTGTAAGCTGAGTCATAGTCTCTCTCTCAGCAGGTGTGAGAGTGTTTGATCCTCACGTAAACATGAGACGTTTCTCTGACATTCATTTATTTGTCTTGCCATTTATTAAGCCTCTAGTATTTAAAACTCTGGTTAAGTTCACATGGAGATAGATCTAGTTAATGTTTAACAAAAAAAACAAACAAAAAAAAGTAATACTATACAGCTATATAACACGTAGACAATCGCTCATGCCTTTTTTGTCGAGTACCAAGTCTTGATCATGGAGTCCGGTCCTCAAGAAGCTTTGAGGTGACCAACGTTTGACACATTAACATCTGTGACATTTCATCACTCCACAGGTTATTTTTCCCACAACACTGAATACTGCTTACTGATGAAATGTATACATAATTCACAATCATTGTTAGCTATCAATCAGCTACAGCAAATAGTGAGCATGCATTAGGACAGTGGTATGATAATTGCTTGATAGGTTGATATTCTCCTTTTTTTTAAATGAAGTGAGAGAGATCTCCTCATCACTTCTCTCACTTGCAAAGGTTCCAGGACATCTTACTCACATTTAGTCCTTTATTAGACAATAAACACAACAAATTCTGAGTTATTTGTTTATGACTGTGAAGCAGAGAGGTCAGTCCATGCTGAACAGTCACCAGTGAGGCAACCTAAGTTTGAACTTAACAGCTTTTTTTTTGCATCTTGTGGTACAGTTTGGATTTCTTTCGCTTTTTGGATGAACATATCTCATATGCTCTACAACTTTTGACTAGTAAAAATAAGTGCATGGTTGAAATGTCTACTCTAAATCTAGTTGATGCTACGGCATCGTCTACTAAAAAATAATGTCTATGTATGCACGTATGGTTACTTTACATTGCAGAGGTCACAACCACAACATACTGTTGATATACCAATAAGCACTGAGTAAAGACTGTGACAGATGAACATTATACAGAATGAGCAGAGGATCATTATGGCATTTTGTTCCCGCAACACGAGTTGTTTCACTGAGGTAACACTCACATATGAGCAGAGAGCTCTTGGGCAAAATGGCATCTATTACATTTTCCACACTCATGAATAATTTCACAATTTTTCACTTTTAGCTGTTGAAAAAGTTTATCCAAAGTTTGGCAGGTTACATGAGCAACGTATTATACATTAGTGGAGTTTCTCAATGCCATGCAGTGTCTTTTCATTTGACTGGATAATGCTTTAAAACAGCACAGTGGAAACAGATCCTCCTAAAATACAAAAGGGTGATACAGTAGTTGCATTGCTCTTTAAAACAACTGAAAACGAGACTGTAAAAAACAACAGCATCATGGGTAAAATAGTCAGGATGTGACAAATCTGTAACATTAGGTGCAAACTCTGCAATTACACAACAAAACAAACCTTGAAAGACAAACGGAGACAGAACAACTTTAGAATGAGCTCCTTCACAAAAGTTCCTAAAAAACACTAAACTCTTCGCTCCGACTCAGAGCAGCAGCACTCAGTCATTCTCCCATCTCTCTACTTTTTCCAGTTTATTTTTTTTCCTCCATCCTCTCCTATTCCTTGCATTCATCCTAGTGGAGATGTTATTTTGCCTCCACTTCTCCTTCAATCTCTCTCTTTCTCTCCTCCCCAGCAGCTTTTAGCACTTTACTATCTTGTCACGCTGTTGGAACTTCCTCAGCCGGCGTCCCCACAGGTCCTTCCAGGGGATGAGCAGGCTTCCCTTGTCCGCCACCACGCCGCTCTGCCCGGGGGAATCGTCGTCTGTACCCAGGAGCAGGTACTTCCTCCCAGGCTTGATCTTTGGGCATTTGCAGGCCACGTCCTTGGCGCGCACCCACAGCAGCTGGTCCCCGCGGCGGATGCGGTGCTCACCTTGTTTGTAGACAGAAATGATGTTGACAGTGAACTTCCACCACTCGCCTGCCTTGTCTCCCTTTAGGACGTGCACTTGAACAGCTGGTGGAGGAGAGGAAAAAATCCAGGGTTAATTAACCTATAGCATCATTTCAGTAATTAGTGATTGTTGTTCACCTTGTAAGCCTGGATGAATATATCCACAGTTTGAATTAGCTTTAGCACCTGAAAACCACAATGAGAGTGTTAGCAAGCAAGGAGAGATCTATAGATGCTCAAAGAAATAAGTAAATAATTGAAATGGCAAAATTAATGGAATAGATATACGGTTAAATTAGTTAGCTGAAGTAAAAGTAATTATGAAAAGTG
>JAPZDV010000009.1:17668763-17688484 GCA_029814665.1 Acanthurus lineatus | reverse complement strand
ATGAAAAAGTGTAAGTACTTAGCCACAAGTACTGGTAAATGGTTAATTGAGAGTACAACACAAGGAATTAGAAAATAAGATAAGGATAGTTGAGCTTGTTAGCTTAGGCGAATTGACTAATAGTTAAAATGGCTAGCTAACAATACTGAATAAAAAGTTAGCTGTTGCAATACATAAACAGTAATTTTACTAAAAGTAAATCATTATTTACTAAAAACAGTTAGCCTTAAGCACTTCAAGCTGCAGTAGTAACCAAACTAAGCTAAAATTTAATCTACACTATAAAACATATTTAAGCAGTATCTTCTTTTATTGGGTTTCAGTGTGAAAAAAATATGCATTTTGAAATCAGTTTAAATGAATACATTTGGAGGATGACGTAGTGTTGAGATCATCTAACAGGGCTGTGAAGTACATCAGACATAAAGCGTTTGGGAACCACTGACATGTTAACACCTTTTTTAAAGCGTTGGCGTCTGTATGAGGCTGCAGACAGATGCCAATACTCTATACAACATAGTATAAACCCTCCAATAAAACTTAATGTATAAACATGACCCAGAAATTGCTCACTTTGGTTGGGTGTCACTGGTTCCTTTCTTCATTTCTGACCTCTGACCTTTCCTTGTTATGCTCATGAGCATATTTCCTATTACAGCAGCAGTTGAAATCGCCTCCCAGTGTGAACACTAAAGTTCCTATATGACAACGTCTGAGGGCAAACTTATGGCTAACGCTGGTAGTGATGAGAGGTTATTTGGTTCTTTTTCTAAAAAAAAAAAAAAAGGCTAAATGAGAATTTTTGTGGAATAATGTCACATCTGCCAACAATATAACTTCTGAAACAAATCCTTTCCAACTGGTCTATGAGGTGTTAAACTGGACTCTGAACATCTGAACACTGACAACCTCAGGCGAAATCAAGCTAATCCTGGTAACTATTGGAAAACCACTTGAAACAGATATTTTCACACCAGGAAATGAGTAAAGCTCCCTTCACTTGAGCTCCCCTGCACGGATTCTCCGTCAGGCGAAGCAGCTATTTCTCCATCACACTGATTGCAACAAGACGCAAACAACTCAACAGACATGGAGCTAATCTGTGCTTGTAGTGAAGTGCTTTCCCCTGTGGGTTTAGTGAGGAATTTGCTATTACCGTTTAAGTGTGTTTGTGTGTATGTGGGGGGTTTACTAACAAATGTGAGAATTTATCAAACCTGGAGACAATTGGATTAGATGATGGGAAAGACCAACTCAAATACTCAGTTGGATAAGAATGTTTCAAATGTTATATCTATCTAATTATTGCTTATGGTATTTTTTTGGTTTTTACAGCAAATACATTGTTGTGGGATGGGAGACTTCAAAATTCACAAATAATTAACAACATCCAAAATGTATTTCCTTCTCATTTTAATCACATAGCTAGGTAAGTTAGCCTGTCTTTGCCTTTCTGGCTAAACATGATCAATTTCAGTGTTCATCAGTCGTCTCCTTTTGCTGCCAAGAATGAGGAGTACCGGAGGAGTGGGGTGTTTGAGTATGTGTGTCAATGCATGGTGTGAGCAAATTGCACACAATTTCAGAAGAAAGAAGGTTTGTTGGGCTGAGTAGAGTGAGCTCTCACAGCCCTGCCATTCATTGCAGCCCTCTCCTTCATCCAGACACATAAAGGGTGTGTGAGGTGGGGGTGGAGTGGTGGAGCAGGGGGGGAGCACTATTTGTCTTCCCAGCCACAGGAAAAAAAAAAAAAAGTTCCAGGAGAATCGGGATGTGTTTCCGACCTCATGAGCCATCCGGGTTCTGCTCCCAGAGCCCCATCCAACTTCACAGCGTGAGAATCCAGCGGAGATAGCGCTCTCCTCTCCAGGGCCGAGGAGGAGACTCGGTTACAGCGCCCAGACTCGGCCTCTCTGTCAGTGTCTGCCTCTTTTCCTTTTCTCTCTCAAGTATGTTCTCAGTCTGTATTTAAACACACACAAATCCACACACGCACACACACCTTCCGCCACTTGGTTTGAGCTAAATAGACACCAGATAGAGGCTGAGAGCTCAGGGTCAAACAATCCATTACGAAACAGTGCATGCAGACAGTGTTTGGTGAGACACACAGTGAGAGTGAGGAGATGAGTGTGAGATGATCCTGCTCAATGGCTGCCAACAGAGCCTCCCTCACAGCCAGACTTCCAACTGGGTTTATCTTCTTTCGGCAGTGTGCTGCGGCTTGACACTGCATGACACCAACAAGCAAGGGCTAATGAAATTAGAGCTTGCTTAATTACCACACTGAGGCCCCTGTCCCCTCTGGTTATCAGCTGAGAGAATGATCAGGGACCTGTCACCCTTGGGTGAACGCAGAGGGGTGGCCAGAGAGGCTGGGGGGCCCTGCCTTTGAGCACTATCCCGGAGCGTCGGTAAACACGCGGCCCTTTGATTCATTGTCCTCCTGGTGGCAGTGAGAGGGAGGGTGCGTGTGTGCAGAGGCGGGTGTCAGGCGAGAATATAATCCCTTTGTGTCCGCCGTCTCCGTAGCTACGGCAGTGATGAAAAACAAAAATTGAATAAACAAAACATATTTCTTTCTCTTCGGGGTGGCAATCCGTCACCGTCTGCCTAATTTACCACCTGTTTGTGCCCAGAGGAATGCTCGGCGCCGGCAGAGCGCACAACTGTGTTTAAACAGAGGGCCCCTTCCCGTGACCCCCGGGGGCCTGCATCACCACTCACACATGGGGGTTGCGGCCCCCGAAGAACAGAGAAGAGACTCTGTAGCCCCACAAAGAGCAAGGCGACAGGCCTGAGAAATGAATTATACAGAGGCAAAGGGAATGCATGCTAAGCAATGATGTCTGCCATAGTGCCTCGGCGCGGTTCAGGCAGAATCATCTGCTTTCAGGCTTTTCAGAGGAACTTCAGAGAAAACCAACAGGAACCGCCCGCTTTGCTTGAATCAGACTGACTGATTTATAGAAGCAGGCCCTCTCTCAGCTCTGACGATTAAGATTTAAATCAGGGGAAATATGAATAATGGCTGCCTTTGGCTCCCTAGCAAAATGCAACAAATGGCCTGAATTATTGTCTACTCAACTGTAAGAGGGAATAAAATAGATTTGGCCGGTTTTCACTTGGATGCTGTTTAAAGTGTATAAAGCTGTTTTTCTGACAGCGATGATGATTTGGAAGGGAAGACAACTTAGTCATCTCTGAAAGAAATTAACACTTGGGGAGTTAAAAGGGAGTTTACTGCAACGGGTTAATGCACAAATTTACAGAAACTGCCCACAGACTGACAGACATGCTAGGTTTTGTTTTTAGACGCACATTCTTGTGTATTCAGTACAACACAATATGTAACCTGGCTGAGAGGAGAATATATTCTGTGTAACATTGGATCTGCTTTTTAGGTTTACAGATGTGGATTGACTAATAACAGATAAACCATAATATTGTGGTTATTAATGGTGCAGAAAATCCAAAAAGCTGAGGGACTTGTTTGCCATGTGAGTGAAAATAGATCTACGCAATAAAAAAGGCGTATAATGCTGCTGCCTCTGTTTCACGCCCACTGACAGATGTGATGCTCTACTATCGTGGTTCTTGTTTAATGGATAAAAAACCTGAATTATCAAAGCATTAACATATTTCTGGTTACAAGTTGTTGACGTAATACACAGCTGTCCTCGCTGTATTCTGCTGGTTTCAATAATTTCATACATTATTTCAGATCCTATAACATGATGTTAATTTACCTGGCACATTGTTGTCAGATGTATTTAAGCTGCACCACTTGTTCTTTGGATTCAATAGCAACATGATGTGATTACTGTGTGATTTGGTGTCTTTTATCAGTTTTGGGATTTGTTCGGGCTGTGTGTGCAATACTTGTATGATCTGTTGCTTTTCTAGAAGCTCTACAGTATTTGTGGGGATGCAGTTCACCGAAGTTCAGACACTCACACTTTGACTTTTTCATAGCCGGTATGAGAGGAGATGCTGCTGCACCATTTTAAAGTAACCTAACTGGTGTCATTTCCCTGCATTCAGTTAAGAGAATATGACCTCTGAGGAAAAATGCCTGTTTGCTTCATTGCTAAGAGTCGGATGAAAAGATGGATGCCACTTTCATCTTCATATGTTAAACACGCTGGCAATTTGTTTAGCTTAGCAGAAAGACTCTTAATAGGCAGAAACCGTGAATCTGTTTCCAGCACTTATGCTAAGCTAACTAGCTATCAACTTTAGCTACATATTTACCTGACAGGCATGAGAGTGGCTTCAACCTTCTCATCTAACTCTCAGCAAGAAACCAAACAGGCATATTTCCAAAAATGTAGAACTATTCCTTAGAGAGAGGCCAAACACAAATTTGGATTTAAGATACTGTTTGCATGTCAAACCACATTCTAACCACCCTTAAATTTTTAGGTTTTTTACAAAAAATTGCAAAACAATATTCTCTTGTGTTGGGTAAACCTTTCTTTCCTTAATTTCAGTTAGCGAACAACCACAGTCCTCACCACAAACATCTGGTGAGGACTGTGGCTAAAACTGTCGGTCATTCTGACAGATATGGTTGGATTCTTTTTGGGCCCCATTCTCCCACTTCCATTACACTTTCATTCTTCTACAGATCCGTGTTTCACAATAGATGATCACACGGCACAGGTGTTTTGACTGGCTTCTTGTCACAGTATTATAATTGCTGTATGATTTTAAATGCATTTAATATTGATTTGATCAAGAGGAAATGCTACCTGCTGTCCCATGCTGCATTAATTCCCAGGTATTTGCACAAAACCCCTTAACAGTGTCTCTGCTTTATACTCTTGCAGTTGCTTGATGACAGAAAAAAGGAGATATAAAAATGAAAACACCTGCCTCATTTTACAAAATGTGCAATTACAAGTGACAGAATGTTGGCTGACAGTCAGTTTTCTCTGTCCAGACTTCAAAAATTGTCCACTTTGGAGAATGTTTTTTTTTTTTTAAATTCTGCTTTCAGGGGTGGGAAATTTCATCCCTGTGTGAATGGAAGCCCTCAAAGAAGAAAAAACTAGACGTGATCAGATTAATCTGTATTCACGGACATTGCCTTCGGCTGTGTAAGTAAGTCATCACAGAAAGACGGAAAGCATCATCAGGGTGTGGATTGGCTTTGCTCGGGACCTGATTAATTGAGACATCTGACCTCTTGACTGCTGGCTGACATCCGGCGGCATACATTCCTGCATACTGGACTCACTTACCATAGTCTTTCTTACAGTACTTCTTCATGGTGATCTTCATCTTTCCCTTGGAAGCTTTACAGTGAGATTCACAATCTAAAGAAAAAAGGTGAAAGAGAAAGAAAGAGTCAAAGTTAGACGGCAATTTTCATCCTGTGATAAAAGGCCTCCTCCTCTAAAAAATTGCGTTACAGAAGCATCATTCCAGGCTCCAGCTGGATGGGTTTTAAATGTGGTCCCTTGCGTCACACCATTTGTGCCCTCAGGGTCTCCAAGATGCCTTCAAAGTGCCACTGTGAAACGGATTATAGCGTGCACAGATCCTCCTGTGTCTGTCAGCACACTCCTACTCTACTCCTCCCAACTTTTCCACCCCAGCCTGCTCGCTCGTCAGTGTCCTGGCATGCATTGTGTGTGCTCTGAGGGCTAACGGAGGTCACCTCTGCACAAAAGAGGGTCACAGGGGGAAATTAGCTAGTGACCTACCAAGAATTAGTGGGGACCCTTAGCTGCATCTCAGCCACATGAGGCGAGAAAGTGAATACTCTAATGCTGGCTGAGGCCGAAGGCTCTGTGGTCTCCAGAGAAGCTCACAGATTTATGATTAATGTCTAAGTGGTGTATCCTTTACACAAGAGTGTGTGCACCTTGGTTAACTTGCTAAAGAGCTTTATCTATAGCCACTGCTGCCACACCGTCGCTGCACCAGGTACTTTCTGTAAAGTGGGAGCTGGAGGTGGGACCAGAGGCCAAACTGGAAATTGAAATCATTTGTTCCCTACATTTTCTACTGACCGACACAAATTGGAACCAGATCATCTCTGAGTGTTGTCCCTCTTCCACTCTGCCTCTCCTGGTGCAATAAGCCTTGTGCTCTTTTCTTGGGGGGGGTGGGAAAGCTGGGCTGGGCAGTCTGAACAGAAAGGAGGGGGCAGTTGAGAGAGAGGGGGGACCTTTCAGCTTGCCTGAATATGGACAAACTTCATTATTTCTTCCAGCCCTCTGTCCAGTCTTCCCCTTTCTTTCCCATTATACTCAGTGTGAATGAGGTTGCCTGGGTAATGATTGAGGAAGAAAAAAACGCCCCTCTCCTCCCTCTCCAAAAAAAAAAAAAAAAAAGGGGTTTGGGATGTGGGATGAGGATCGAATTCATGTATGTAGAGAAAGCATTTCTGGTGGAATGCCGGACTGCTTTCTAGGGTGGCGGGAGAAATAAGAAAAGAGGAAATCCCAAAGTAAATGAATTTGACGAGTCCATATCGAGCATGCCTGATTTCCATGTAAATGAAGTGTTGAGGGCGGGGGGCCTCTTCATCTCCCGCTGGCCCCTGGGGGCCTTTATCATACCTCCCTTTGATAGCTGACGTTGCCCATTAGCCCCTTAGCGCGATCGCCGCACTGGGCCATTACACCCACAGCTCTCATTAGGGTCCAATCTCCTGCTGCGAGGACAAACGCCCCCTTTGTGTGTCTCTGCAGCAGTGCCACGTTCATTCAGCGGGGTCCCTGGGGACCACACTGCTCCTAATTTGGAGGGTGGTGACTGTGTGGAGTTTCTGACAGAAATCCAAACTCCGCACAGCCTCGGCAGTCACCATAGTAGGAAATGGGACTCACAACAAAGCTGAATGAAGTCAGTGGCGCCACTTTCTGATCAATGATCAGAAGTGACTCAGCCTATTTAACCAAAGCTTTGTCACGGTGAAAACTAATTATTTTGCCCTAATTTAATAAATACCATAACAGCTTAGGCAACAGGTTTACAGCCTGTTTGCTCCTGACTAATTACGTTTATGAAGAGTCTCTCTAATTAGCCAGTAAAGGACCGAGACAGAAGTTATCGTACAGCTGCAGGTAGATATTTTTCTTGCACATCGTCTCATGTCAGCAGCCCAACATGGAGACCCTTGTCAGAGCAAATGAACAATAGGGCCGGGCAGGGCTTCCCTGGCGGTGTAGCCAGCCTTGATTGAAATACAAACTGGTGCAAATGAAGCATGTAATCAGATTAGGGCTGAAACTCTGGGGAGGCTGTTGGGCAGGCTGGGAATACAGGCAACGAGGCCACAGGGAGCACTGGAAAAATATCTGGAGTTTACATCAGCGGCAGTCAGACCTCACCGACTGCTGTTTAGTTGAGAAGTGAGACTGTGAGGGGATGGAAAAACATGCATGTGGGAGAATTGCACTTAAAAATGCGTGTATGAAGGAAAAGTTACTCCAGTTTGGTTGCAAAATTCTAAAAAAATAAAAACCAAGCACACAGTGACAAAATAAAAATATACACAAAACAGTAAACAAACATTTAAAAATGTGACTTAAATCTAAGAGATATGCACGGTGTCACTAACCTGAAGGCTCCTCATAGCTGCTGTATGTTGCTGTCGGAGATGCAACTGGGATTTCTAAGAGAAGAAAGCAATAGATTGAGATTTTACATTGTGATCATACTGCAGTATATAAAGAAAAAAAAAACTTATGTGATGAGGAAAATATGCAGCTAAATTTCCTGGTTAGTCTCTTAAGAGCAGAATTTTCACAGTGAGAAAAACCTCATAGCATATTTGAACTACACTTAGGGACGAATTTAATGGGATGTCTTGTTAATGAAAGCTGATTCTGACACACAGATGTGCTAAAAAATGTGTAACAAGACTTTGAGTTTCCGCTCAATGTTCTGCTCCCTCCTGATTGTGGTGTATTGCAGCCAAGGCAAATGGTCTTGTTAAAATCATAGCTGGTAGGAAGTTAGATACCACAAAAAAAACTTTATATCATTCCATTAAAACCAAAATACAATATGTCTAAATATATATGAGAAACCAAATATATTCATCTCCTCCTACAGTGTTTACATCACATTTGTTTTCTCCCCTTACTAATAAAACACATCCTGTTCCAGCAGGCTTACAGGTTTATGTTGTTATGGATTCTGGTCAAACATACAACTCTGAAGTCCACAGTGACTGTGTTCAATTTCCTCACATGACTTTAACAAAAACGTCAACCCCAGTGACATAGTGAACAATTGTTAGTGTGTACATGTCATCCCAGACATCTCTGTTATCTTTATCTGCTCCTGCCAGCCAGCTACTTGATGCTCCTAGCTAAAGCAGCCACTAGCTACCCATCTCTTTTTCTGCGAGTCGTTGGCATTTACTGCCGAGGGCCTGGAATCTGCACACCGCAGATACAGCCAATAAACATATCAGCCATTATTCCCTTGGACCCTCTGTAGGGATTTATTGTGAGACGGACAGTTAACAGTGTTGAAGGCACACAAGGCCATGTTAGGCGAGCTGTAATGGTCTGTTTATCCAGGCTCTGGTTTAAACAGCCAAATATCCAAAATATCCCAAAAAATAACAAATTATGAGTGTGAGCCATGAATTCATGCATAACAAGTGTGTCCTCCTGTCCTTTTCAATTGTCCTGAGGTACTTATCCGGATTTTCTATCACTGCAGGAGACTAGATATCAGAGCTGCCAACTCTCAAGATCTGTGACACTGGCTTTCCCCTTTCACCTTCATTTTTAAATAAACATTTTTGGTGATCTGGTTGTGAAAACCCCCTTTTGCTGGTGGCTTTCAGTTTCATATCTAAAGCTGTCTTTTTCATTACCATTTATGATGTTGTATTAACCTATATTAACCTAACCTACAATTTTTTACTTACAAAAGAAACATTTATAACTGAAGACCTTACGGCTTGTCACAAGTAGCGTGCTTGCAGTTGTACATGTTTATAAAACGTTAATAAATATATTTACAGTCTTAGAGGATTATTTTTCATCTAAGCAACCCAAAAATTTTCTTATGAAATTAATATTACTGATCTAAAAAGTATATATGAGAGATTTGTTAATATTGTGTGTTAAAATCAATTATGTGTCGCTCATTGAGTCTAAAAGAGGTTGTTGCAGTGCAGTTAACATCAATGAACACTCTGTGGTTAAGGGTAAAGGTTGTGGAAGTTGGCCTCACTGATGCAGGGGGCGATGGGAGAGCGGCTCTGCTGGTAGCCCTTGGCACAGCGGTTGCAGGTGATTCCGGTCACTCCGTCCTTGCAGGGGCATTGGCCTGTTGTCTGGTTACACGTCTTCCCTGCTGCTCCAACCGGATGGCAATCACATGCTTTGGAGGGAAAGGAGGGGGAAAAAAAAAAGCACAAAAACATCAAGCAAGATTCAAACCGAGTAAACAACGTGTAATTTAAAAAATGAGAACAAATGTGGTTTTTTACAAAATTGGTGCCATTACAAAAGAAATATCAGCTTTCAAAATGACTAAAGTATGTCTCCGGTCTGTGTGCTGCTGCTGACTCTACATGTTCCATACAATAAAAAGTAATCTTAGCACTAAAACCTAGTGAGAAATCATTCACATTAGAGCAAGCTGTGTTTTCCTTCCAGACCATCACAGATGGGGAACTGGGCCTTGCACCAGCATAAAACCTCAATCAAATTACACTGCTTTCCTCCACCCATAATGAGCGTAGGGTTCTTCATTAGCTCTGCTCTGGAAGGCAAGAAGAAGAGTAAATAACTTGATTAATTATAGTATTTTACTCTTTCTGCACAGTATCCACGTACTGTGTTTAAGGTAAAATGTATGCTGGGATTCGTTATGTGTACATGTGTGTGTGTGTAAGCGTGTGTGCTGCCTGAGAGCGGGCTTTGTGTCCTCCACACCGATGTGATCAGACAGACTGTGTGCTCTTCAGATTGAGTTTCCAAAGTAAAGCTTTTTGGCAAAGAGTTCCCCGCAAATACTGCCTGAATAATGTTTCCCATTAATGGACGAGTGGAAAGCACTTCAAAGTCTGTTTAAGCTGTTAGTTGGGAGGATCGCAAGTTAAATGTGAGAAATTTGTTCTGTGTGTGTGTGTGCGCGCGCTCTGGCAAACACATACCATAAAGCCAGTGTTTGAAGTGGAAGCCCAGCCTCCCTGTTAGCCCTGCATGTGTTATATGTACCAGCAGAGTCATTTGAAATGTGCTTGAAGGTTGGAGTTGCTTTTAGTTGGAATTTATGGAGCTTCATGAACATAACAAGATGCTTATTAAATTTTTTTTTTTTTTTGAGGGTCCAACTGCTTTGTTTTTGTTCTACTTGATTTGTATCATAAAAGTTTCAAACACATTATTAGTTCTTGCTGAAATGAAATAAAATGATGAAATTTTTGGGGATCCAGGTCATTTCCTTAGAGAATTTAACAAGAATGTGATCTGAACAGAAAAAAAAAAATGTGGACGCCTGTTCACTGGAAACTACAATTGCAATAAGATAACCATCACATAACACAGCTGGTAATAAAAATTTACAATGACATCATAGAGCAAAGATCTGTGTCAGTCTGACGGTTTCTAACAACAAGGTTTTCTTTTGGTTGCTACTGTTTGGTTTTAATCTACTGAAAATAAATGAAATTAAAAATCTTAAAAGACAATGCTTTTACTAATGTTCATTTTCATCGTCAGACGACATCAGTTAAATTCATTCTAACATTAGGAAATAGCAGTTTCTGCCTACTTGTTAAATGAGAAATTAGACACGTTTTAGAAATACATTTTTTTTGCTTATTTTTTTTACTTTAAAGGATCAATACAACTCTTGGTGTTAATCTGCATCTAACTCTTGGCAAGAAAGCCAAAAAGATCAATTTTCAAAATGTTAAATTACTCCTATAAAAGACTGCAAACACTTTGTTTAATTTACTCTACATCTAATGTGACAGTCTGGGGTGAATAAAGTGTGTGAGCTATAAAATAACAGAAAGCTCCACATTTGTATGAGCAGGTAGAGACAGACTGTATTTCATACTATGTATGTCCTCCAAAGGAACGCACAGCAAACCAGATGCATTAATTAATTTCAACCTGCGGTGGGGGGCCTGTGGAGCTGAATGTTCACTAAGGGGTCTGGAGGAGTGCAGTGCAGCGAACCATGTACCAGCTCCATCTCTGTGGACTCGCTGCGCCTAGTTAAAGGCTTAGACTGCCTAATGTATGAGGGGACAGGGGAAAAAAACAAACTGTTAGGGGCGGAGGTGGGGGGAGGGCGTGCACTGTGGTTCTCCAAGAGCCATGTTTACACTGCGCTTGATGAGGGGTGAAGTTGTTAATCTGGGAAATAAAGCATGAGGCATTCCACGCTGCCACTGGACACGTAGGTGTTGTATAGTGCAGAAGAGTCATTTTTTTGCGCAAAACCTCCAACTATTAAGCAGATTGTTCAGAGGACATTTTGTTGAGATGTAGAGTGTTGGCGAGGGAGTGGGGGGGTTTGAGGAATGAGGAATGAAAGCAGACTTCCTCCTGGCTGTGCTGGCAAAGCGCTGTATTTCCTGTCCAATAACAGCAGAGTGGGATGGTTGGCTGATTTGAACAATAAATATAGAGGTTTCTAACTGATGTCACATTGCCTTGCTTTTGTCACCTGAGGAGAAAAGCAGCAATCAGGCTGTTTGGGTTTGATCCCAGAGCACCGAGCTGGGTATACAGGGGGGGATCGGAAGAGGGGCTTAAACTTTTCCGGTTACTGATCCAGCTGTTTGGAAAGACCTTGCAGAAATCTATGGATCTTGCTACATCATTAAGCAAAGTGAGAACCTCTGTTACACTAAGCTGCTCCCTGCTCCCACCCCCTGAACCAAACCACTCTGCAAATAAAACTTGTGAAAATGTTTAAGCTGGCAGAGCGAAACAATACTGCAATGAACCATTTGTCATTTTTGTGCGCTAAGTACAGATGATCCATCAAGCTAAAGTTTAGCACAACAGTGCCACATGCATAGTCTGTATGAAATGTGGATGAGGTCTGCGCCTTGAAATCGGCCACAGGTTTCATAGTTGTGAAGCTCAATGCGGGGGCTTTATCATTTTGACTCTCAGCTATTTCAAAAATGGACAAAGACTTGGGGAGGGGGAGGTCTGTTAAGACACTTAGCAAGCCATATTATTTGTTGGACACTTGCATGAAAAGTTCTCCATAAAGCACCAACGCCACAAATACAGAGTACTATCAAAACAAGTGGACACTCAGCATCGATGTACTCTTATCATTTATTGTTAGTATTTGAACAGTGCAGTAATAAAGCAAGAAAGGACTCCTGTTTTACCTGAAAAGCAGCACGCAGGTTGTTACTGCAGACAAACAGCATGTCCAGCTCAAACAAGCATGCTGGTGGTTTAGGCCAATCACATCATGCCCTCAAAGCCAATCAAGAACTTAACATTTTCCAAACTGTACCTGCTTACATTAGTTAAAATGAACTGTTTTTAACCTGTTTAGTGAGTCATTGTTATTAGGTGAGGAAAAAATTGGATATCTCCTGCACTAAATTAATTAATCCACTAGCTGACCACTTTTTGGGAACACTTGATGAACACTAAAATGCAGCAGTTGTGAATAACTCTCCAGAACACTAGCCTTAATATAATTTAAATGAGTGGGTTATATAAGAATTCAGTCACCATCATGAACAAGGAAATTACTAAATGACACAAACCATTAGGTATTTTTATATCTGGGTCTATGAGGAAAGGCTAGCATTTGGAACCGGCCTCAGGTGGCTAATTGAGGAACTGCACTGTTTGTCACCTTTCTTTGGCTTTATTTTCCAGCCCTGCAGGTTGCCACTTAGCCATATGTAGCTAATCAATCCCAGTGCTCTGTTTGAGAGTTCCCTCTGACTCTCTGTGATATAAAATACCTAAACACTCTTGTTGGCCCTGTTGCTCATGCCTTCTCTATCATTTCATGCATGTTGAACAAGTCAGAGTGAATTAAGAAAGAAAGACTGTTGTGGCATGCAGTCGGAAATATCATGTGTCTGTTCCTCTGTTTGAATAGCCAGCGGTATAGCAGGGGTACGGGGCACCGGAGGATAGGCATCCTGAGACCCTGTCACCAGCCAATCACAGCTCAGCAGTGGACGCTGCTCAAGACCACAGTATGTGCATCTGCCCAAAGTCATTCATTTGTCATTAGTATGTGGTAAGAAATAGGGACATGAATGTACAATAGCATCCAGTAATGTTCAGAAGTAGTGAGTTCTGTCATAAAATGTGTTACATTTAAACATTTAAGGCCTATTTTTCCCATTTAAACAGACTATAAACAGATTTTCCCTCCAAAAAACCCCAGCAATATTCATCTCCCATTAACATTCATGTTTGCTTGTAGGCAAACATACTGTTACACAGACAAAAACAGGCATAGATATGCACATATATAGAGGGCATGTATGGGATATTTTGCTGGTGAGTGTATAGCCAGAGTGACTGAGTGACAGCATTCTGTTTGCTCAGGGCCTCAGAGTCTGTCTTTACTCCCTGAGGAGCTGTGAGACAGAAGGAGCTCAGCTTTTGTTCTCCCCACATATTAATCCCCCGCCGCTTGCTCTCAAACTGACGTATGCGCTCACACCTGCGTGTGTGTATGTGTGTGTTGTTTTGTACCTATGCTCTGTGTTGTAAGTATGAATGGGAGGGATGATTAGCGAGTTGTTTCCATTGCTCTGTTCGGTGGATCATTTCACACCTCTGTTCTGTTTGTTATGTTTGTCTTGTCAGGGATCCACGGAGAACCCCAGACAGCTCAGGAGCTGCATGGGTCACTTCACAGATGCAAAGACAGGTGGGAGCTTTTCTCCACAACTTTTCAAAAAAATTCCTCCAATACCTGTAGTGTGACACCCAAAGTGGTAGAGGACGTACACAAAAACTTTTACCTTAGTAAAGGTTATTATACCGTGATAAAAGTCTTGTCTACTACAGGTAAAAGGTCTGCATTCTTCCTTTTGTATTATCAGCAAACTGAACTTAATTTATCAAAAACAGAATATTGTTTTGCAGAAAAGGTGGTTTCTGGGAACTGTTAACAATGTTCTGAGTATCATATCACTGGATTGTTATTACTGATGAACCGATAAAGAGCATTTTAGTACTTACGCTGAGACTCAAAACATTTTAAAGGTTACATTTCAAATCTGACGTATTGTGAGATGAATAATGGGATAAAATTTTGGACTTCCTTTTGTAGAGCAAGCTATGCAATATGCACTTAAGAAACAAAGTTATACAGAAGAACTAAGTTATTGACATCCAAAGATTACATATTCCTAAGGAGTGATCAAAGACTGGGCTTGTACTTTAAAGGTTTGATGCAAAGTAGGAATAGAAACTACAGTAAGAAACATAACTTTTGGATAAATAAACTGGAGCAGAAGTATTAGTATAGAAATAACTCATAGAAAGAACTGCAAAAATGAACAAAGGATGAGTATATCCGCTGTTTTACTTTATACCTCATTGGTAAAATACATGTATATAAAACACAACCTCAACCCTAACATTTGAGAAAAGTGTCAAATCTAATACCAACTCGGGCACAAAGTGAGAACATTATACTGACTGTATTTAGATCATAACAAAACATTCAACGTGTTGTACGCTATTACCTTTGCAAGCTCTGCGATGAGAGATGGACTTGGTCATGTCTCTGTAATAACCCTCTTTGCAGTAGTGGCAATGTCGTCCTGCTGTGTTGTGGCGACAGTTGAGGCAGACACCGCCACTCCTCCGGCCTGACAGCTTGTAGAGCTCCATGTTGAAGCGACATCGTCGGGCATGAAGGTTACAGTGGCAGGCTGTGGAGAAAGAGAGAGAGACAGAGAGAGACTGAAACTCTACTTTGACATTTTGCAGATCAGCAGGCATTATGCCTTCAGTGAATGAATGCTCACGACTTAAGTTTAAGCAGTCCCATGTGGTATTGTTCTCATGTGAAAACCTTTTATCTTTTCTGATTTTGATGTTTTCACCTCAGTTGCATGTTTACAGCGTCCTGTCAGCTGAGCAACCCCAAATCCTTTGACTCATGAAACCAAACACAGTGTCATCAAGCTGCAAATGCTTTTCTTCTTATAGCTTCCAGAGAAGCTGACATCTGGAAAAAAGGAGCTTGTTATTTAACAGCCTTGAACTTATGTTTAAAGAGTGTCTAGAATGCACTTGTGGTGAAAAAGTCAATGCTGCTGGTTGAAATCCTGGAAGATATATTCATTTGAAATAGAAAGTCACAAACTCTTGGTGTTAGTTTGTCATATTAAGACAACAGGTTATTGAAACAGATGGTGTGATCAGCTTGCTGTGGTTTGGCTTGAGAATAACAGGGCCTCTGGAAGAAATGACCTGGTTCAGGCTCTTTTTTTGCTTGGCCACCTGCTTGTGAATTTAACCTCTGAACCCTGGTGATGTGAAGCAGGAACACTTTCTTCCGCTCTCACACACATCTGAGAAACTGTTGATTTGTTGTTATTCCTATTTTCTCTCATTGACCCCCTACGTACATATTCCTTATGCACTAACACACTTTTATGGAAACAAGTTCTATATTAAATAAACAAAAAAACCCATTCAGTATATAATTACATGTTGAATGATATAAATGACATTTAAGAGCCATAAAATGTGAAACAACTGAAAAAGTAAAGAATTTTTTTTCTGACTTTGACATTTAAGTTGAAAGTGTTACTGGATTTTTTGTTTTTTATTTTTTTGTTAAAAACTTAAATAATTGCTCTGACTTTTAAAACATTTTTATGATACCAATGCTGTCACCAGCCTTCTTAACTTTCAGCCACACATTCCTCTTCAGTAACCCCAAGCTACCATGTTTTGCTAGTTAGCTCTTTGTGGCCTGAGCAATGACATAAAGGGAATAAGGAAAAAAACGGCTGAAATTTAAACATGGAGAGAGTTAAAATACCTCTATTTTATTTGGCTAGCCTCACTATCTAGGCCACATTGTAAGTTTGAATTACTATTCAGCGTCAAAGTGAGGAGACAATGTTAGCATTGTTAGCTGGCTCCTCTTAGCTAAAGCTACCACAGAGCGGCACGTTGCCTCAATATATGCATTTTAATACTTACACCTGCTAATTTGAGAGAAGAAGTGTGTTCGCACTGTCGGACTCATTACAGCCATGTGTTTCTTTGTGCCAGAAGCCTCTGGTTGGTTCACTCAGGAATATTTTTGATATCCTTGGTGTTAACTGGCTAAAGTTAATGGCACTTGATGCACTTGTGAGCCTAAGAGGCAGGAACATGTGATGAGCTGAGAGGCAGCAGTAAATGGTGACATGAAAGTAAACTTTTAATAAAAAAAAATGACATAAGCTGATATGATGTAAGCTGAAATTTAAAAAATTGAAAGTAAAAATGAAAATGTTGATAATGAAGTGAAGTTTAATTTGAATATAAAATACTGTAAAAGTGAAAATTGTATAATACAGTTTTTAGTAATGAGTTGAGTTTTAATCATTTCTTTTTTTATTTCACAAATAAATGTTTAATTTACATACTTTACAAAATTCATTCATGTGATTTAATATCCTTTTAGTTATTTATTTAAAACAAAATCCTTTGGGGCTCCATATTCTACACTTTCTCTGTAATAGTTTTAGTGATATTTTACTTTTTAGTTAACTTTTTTCCTTTGCTAGGATTAATCAAGCGCGTGCCTTTCATATGAACGCCCTCACAGTTCTTCACTTTTCAGTAATCTCTCTCTCTTAATGTTATTACAGGGAGATGCAGGCGATAAGACTGTCACATATGCTCCGTATTCATCAGTGGTCTGAATCACGTACAAACCAACTCACACCTGCCATAAGGGACCAAAGCTGGCAGGTGGTTGGGATTCAGAAACACTCCTTCTGAATGGGGGCCCAACACTCACACACACACACACATGCACGCATGCACATACACACATGCACACACACAGAGGTGTTTGGCAGCTGTCACAGGCTTATCTCTCTCACTTCCCTCCCAAGGGAGGACCAACACACACTAAACCCAGCTTTGAAGAACTCACACACATACACACACTCTCCCTCCTCCTTTTCCCTCTTACTCTTTACTGCTCTCTTATCCCAGATGTTATCTCCACTTATGGGAAGTGTGAGGGAAAATGCAGCGGGGCTTTTTCAAGAATGGGAAATGGAATGCTCTTAGTTTTCAGTGCTGAAGAAAGCCGATGCTGGTACTGTACTTTAATCTTCCAAAATATTCACAGACAGATGTGCTCATTAAAACACTGCCACCATCACGTCAAAGACCTAAATAACTCATAAAACACAGGACAAAATGTTCATGATTTTTTGGCTTGAATGTCAAACTGATTCTGTATTTTGATGGGCTGGTGTCTCTCAAAGGTGAAAATGTACTTGTATCCTGTGTGTGTATGTAAGTGTGTCATGAGACTAATAAGTGTTATCTCCACAGCTGTCTCCAGGCTCTTCTAATGAGCGCTGTGCTACCTCATCCACACATCCTTGCTCTGCTAACACAGTCACTGCAGTAGCTGTCCAGCAGGAGCTTGAGCACTGATAAACCTTGCTTAGAGCAACAGGCTGCAAATGCCCCTCACAACATCTGTCAGACGTTTGACAAATGACTGAATAGATGTACCACTGAGGAGTGAGGGCACAGGTAACCCCTTCTCTTTTTTTAATTTATCAGTTTGTGCTATGTATGGTGATGTGTTTAAAGAGGCCCTTATGAAATCAGTAAAAGAAAAATTTGAACCTCTTTTTGATCAACTTTAACACCAGAACTCTTGTTTCAAACATGTTCCTTTGAATCGATTTAATTTGATTTTATTTAATGATATTAGCTTCTTAGAATTTAATATATTTATATTATTTTTTTTAGATAAATTATGTTTAGGTTGCTTTGGTAAAGTTTATCTTTGAACTACTTTTGAAACAATGGAACAATGTTAAGCTGTAAACAGATTTTGGCATAGTAGTCACATGAGGTATTGCAACTTTTTCAGTTACGTGACACACACTCGTCCAAGAATGTATTTTGATATACAACTATCTTTGGAAAAGGAGTGGCAAAAAGTTTTTCTCAGAAATTAAAAACAATAGGGAAATCTAATCTAAGAACAGATTTGTCAGATAATTACCATTGGTTTCTTTGGAGCTAAAGTAGAGAAGAAATATATTATTAAAGAATTTTATTCACAGAATTTTGAATATAAAGTGAGAGATGGCTTCTCTGGGTGTGCTTTCATTTTGTTTCAAGAGCATACTCAAAGCTATGCTATTCCAATCTATTTATGTTCAAGTGCCATCACCAGGCTTAGTGAAGGAAGCGCTCTTGGTGGGTGTGCATACTGGATGAAAATTACACATCCCACACCTTGGTGGAGGCAGTTTTTCGCTCCGTCTACAGAGGAGAGTACACTTCAGAAACAATCAAACGTCTGTACGGGAAGATATCTATATAAAATTAGGTTGTGGATGGTTGGAGGAAATCAGTGCCACAGCATCAGAAATTTACCAACCCTGTCAACAGGTATCAGAGGTTTAATATCTATGTATGTGTGTGAGTGTATGTATCTTTGTGTGTGTGTGTGTATCTACATAGTGTGCATATGTGAGTGTGTGTGAGAGAGACCGCAGGCAGTGTCTGAGCTGCACTGAAAAGAATGCTGTGCTTCTTCAGAGACGGAGAAAGATGGAATTCCAGCACGATTGTTGTTTATTTAGGATCAATTACTCTCTCAGTGTGTATAATCCTGTGCAGTCACTCATAACGTGAGCTGATGATGTGTGCCAGATCAAACAGGGTTCATCACAGCCTATGATCTGAAGAAAAGACAACATTGGGCCTTTAACGGATTACAGAGCCATATTTTCATGACAACAGTCGGTTTAGCGGGTGGATATTTCAGAGACACACACCCATTCAGAAACACACAAACTGTAGGTACTTGTGGTGAATGTCTCTTTGGGTTAGACAGTATTACATGTTTCTTAAAGGAGGGTGCACATTTTGTTGTTAAGTGTTCTACTACAAATGTTGGCCTCGCTGTAACACAACCTCTTGAAGTTACAGCAAATATACACTCTCCCTGCAGAACATATAGAGATTGTGCAATGCTTGCATAACATCTGTGTTGTGTCTGTGGTTGAAGATGCAGAAGTGTTAAAGGAGTTCATTAATATCCACAAAATTAATATGCACTTTTAGCTTGCTTTATAAAATGATAAACTAGTAATGCTTTAGACTATTGTCAACAAATTATATGCTAATTATGTGCCCCTGAAGCACTTTCTGGACACTGTACTAACAGTGTAATGAATACTAAGGATCCTGCCGTATTTGCAGCCCACATATCCTCCATTTATACTACAATAAACAAACTCTTTCCCATTTCACTGATTTGTTGTAGTTGTAGTTAGTATCACTTAGAGCTCACTACCACATAAAATCTGTTTTATTTTTTTTTTTACATGAAGTCAAGTCAAGTTTACTGAATGTAGTACATTTTTAATACAACAAGACTAAACTAAATGTAATGAATAAATCAGTGTATAAATAATAGGGTCATTAGACAAGGTAAAACATGATAAAATAAAAGGTATTATTATTATTATTATTAGTAGTAGTAGTAGTAGTAGTAGTAGTAGTAGT
>JAPZDV010000009.1:17655944-17668663 GCA_029814665.1 Acanthurus lineatus | reverse complement strand
TAAAAACATCATAAAATAAAATTTATTATTATTATTATTATTATTATTATTATTATTAGTAGTAGTAGTAGTAGTAGTAGTAGTAGTAGTATGTATTAGTATTTAGTGTATATGTTAACCAAACATTATGAATGTAAAAGTGCAAAAAAGATTAAATAATGCTTTAAGTAAAAAACGCTGGATTGTAATGACTAAAGGCAATATGAGTTGTTTCATAATTAACCCTAGTTTAAGTAAGAAAATCTTTACAATCATTAGCTTGGGTTGTTAGAGATAAATCCCATGCAGATACTGACGTAGGGATGAAACAACCCTGTGTTGGCTTTAAGTGTGTCCTGTAATTGTTACATTGGTAGTTAAAATGCTGTGCAGGCTATTTTAATAACTCTGGTAGAGGTACCTCGGAGTACATACCCTGTATATACTAGATAATAAGACTATAATTGTGGGTTGCAGTCTGAAAATGGAAAATTGTTATAGACTAACTAGATGAAGTCATGGACAAATCTTCCAAATGAAAGCTGATCGCAGAATGATTAAGTCAGTGATTATGGGTTAATTTCTCTGGAGGTCGTCCTTCTTTTTCTTAGGCTTATAAAGACATCACTGAGTTTCACTGATCACAACAAATTCTATTAAAAAATATGTCACAAACACAGCATTATAATACTGGAGGGCTGGAAGTACATTACAGACTGCTGTGAAGGTTAATTAAATCACTTTCATTACTGGAGTTTTATAGAAAAGCTGTATCGGCTGCCATGGCTCTAAAAGTGTGCACTGAGGCTCATTTTTATTGAGGCCAACACTCCAACAAATAAGCATTTCTGTCACACAGCATGTGTGGACTTTCTCTGATGAAGCATGTTTGACTCGCTTATGCACAAACATAAAAAGCAAGTGCTACAATCCGTCACCCTCAGCTACTTCCAGGCCCACTTCCATAGGATGCATGTTTCCCACAATAAATATTTCGATCACACATCACTGCAGCAGCTGTGATTTTGATGAGGAGGACAACAAAGGGCTTTTGCAACAAGCTCTGCAGATGATGAATCCTTTTACAAGTTTCCGGACTGCTTTTGATGATTTCACTCGAGGCAAAGAATGTAAACAGTGAAAGGAAAAGAACTGGAGTTGTTAAAGAGAGATTTCTATCTCGCACATGACGGAGCAGGTTTCGCAATGACCTTTGAGGACTGCTTCATCACTGTGTTGCTACATAAACAAATATAGCATCAAAACATGTGTGCCAATATGAGAATGATTTAAAGACCTTTTCTTTGATCTAGTTAGAAAAGAGATGACATCTGTAAGATAAACAACAGAGCTGGAACATGAGGAGTTAGTATAATGTGATGTGGTTTTAATGAGACACATATTAGAGGTCAGAAGATGTTTGAAAAATGAGAATTCTGGGTTCACTCTGCTGCACCTGCCTATGTGCCGAACAGGGCTGATGACAGAGTTTGTGGGCTTTTTTTAATAATTTCTATTACATCATTCCATCAATGTTTGTCAGATTTTCTCTTTTTTTGCCTTGAGGACAGGAACAGTGGACCATCAAACATCACATCAAATTATATTGCTTTTTTCTGGCTGAAGTTTATCATGAAAATCAGCTGCTGTTTTACGGAAGTCACTGGAAAAAACACCAACTTCTTCTTTGCTGACATACTTCTGTTTTTCCACAAGAAGTTTGAGTCTTGTGAGACAAATAATTTTTTTTCAGGTGATGTTAATGTTTTAAAATTATTATTCAAGAAGATTTCAAAATCAAAAGTCAAACTGAAAGTTTATTCTCGTCACTATTTCATTCTCAAGTAAGTCTGAACTATGAAACTGCAGCTATTGTGAATGTCTTGTATCATTTTTCAGTAGAGGTTACAACCTTTTAGGATCATTTTTTAATAGTTTCTGAGCTCTAAGCCTCTGCGCAGCTGTTGAACATGTTAGTGCTACTGGCTAAAGTCATCATAGTCCTGTAAAGCCAACAAACTTGATTTAAGATGTAATACCAATACAAAAACCACATTATGTGGGCTTGTTAAAACAGGAAAAACATATCTTGATTAACTGTTAGAGTACTCTACATTTGATAGGAGCCATTTTTGCTTGTATTTACTCAGTAAATGAAGGCTATAGCAAGCTAGGTTAAGTAGCTTGCACTTGGAGAGTTGAAGCTTATTAAGTTAGTTCAGTTTGCTAGTGTAGCCACTGATTCCCACTAGCTCTTACTTTTTGTTCATGTTATAACAGCATTTCTCATACACTCAGCTTTGTTTTGGTCCTACATTCAAGAAAGAACAAAGGTTTTGCTAGCTTAAACTCTCAACAACAGATACTCTTTCTCCTTAACACTCTGTATGTGACCAGCTAAATACAACATGACAGAAAGTAACATTAGGAGTGTTGAAACCACAAATGTCAACAGACAACAACATTGATCTCCTACCTTCTGTGTGGCTTTAGGTTGATGCCATATCGAATAAAAAAGACATTTTAATATCAGTTGGACATACACAGCTTACTGACTGGATACCTAGGCTTTGTTATTTGTTTGTCTCCACCACGTCGCCCAGCCAGGTGGCCAGACCACTGAGGTTGATTGACTGTCAGCGCTCTCAGATGTGTTCTGGCACCTGAGGACCAAATGTAGAAACGACCAATTATGGTTGCCAGATTGGGAGTGCACACATGGGATGGGAATCTGCTCCTGTTAGCAACACTTCAGCTAGTTTGGGGCCAGTATCAATCTATGAGCATGTTTTTCTGGGACTCATCGAAAGGCTGGCTTTAGCTCAGCAACTAAACAAACATGATGATGATGATGATAATGATGATGATGATGTTGAAAATGATGATGTTGAAAATGATGATGATGATGCAAAAAACTGGCTGGACACAGCAAGCTGTGACCAAAAACTCTAAGGCTTTAAGACATGATTTATGAGACCTTAAGGTGACATTTTTTCCAACAACAACCATTGCCGCCGCCCACCTCAGAATTGATATCAAGAGCAGAGGCTAAGAGAGCAGTTCAGCTTTTTGTATTTGTATGTAACAGATGTTATCAATCTAATGATGCCATCATGGCCAATTTGGCAGCGACACCTCTGTTCCCCATGGGAAGCTGTGTCTGCTCTGCTACAATAACAGCACACAGAGAAACATAATGACCCATCACTCAGCTCACCTTTCACCTCTGAGGAGCTGCCAAACCACACAAGAGTGCACTTTGTGCCCCGAGACCAGATAAGAGATGAAAAGGTATAAGCTGAGCTAATGAATTGAGTTATCCCTGAGATTAAGGCTATCTAAAGCCATCTCACTCCTCTGCTTCACCTGTCTGAGCACGCTCCTGTGTCTGGGTAAAAATTTGCTGGTCGCTGGTCACTAGTTTCAGCCATATATCAGATGTTAGAAGACAGGCTAATCAGCCATATTAAAGAATTCTAAAAAAGTCTTATTTTAGGATTTTATGACATTAATGGTCTTGTTGTAGTGAAGTTCTCTTGCTGCCATCTGTGTTTTCTTCACAAATCTATTAAGAGCTGAGCAGCTTTGAAGGTAATTATTTTGCTGTATAATACTTATTCTTTTATCTTTATATCATAATAACAAGGTTACATTCATTCATAATAATTTTGTGAAAAGATCATTTTACAAGGGATCTTTGTATGCTCTTGTAAATCTGTAACCACAGCAACTGTATGGCAGCTCCAATTAAAATGAAACATTCAACCCCAGCTCTTTGAGATTTTGTTTATATACAGCTAATTTGAAGCAGTAAAAAGACCCACATTTTGACAGAGACATAATGTGGACTGAATTACATTTTCTAACAAAATGTTGAGTTAATTTTGTTAATTAACATAGTTAACAACCCTGTATTTCTAAAGATTTTAAAAATATCAGTTCTCTCAATACATCATCCACTTGAAGTAACTGCATCAGTAACACAATTTTTTATGATAATGTATTTGCAGCATTTGGTTACATTATCAATTTTATATGATAATGTATTTGCAGCACTTGGTTAAAGTTAGGGAAAGTTCATGGTCTTGGTTAAACACAGAAAAAATCTGCAGTGCATTAAAATGCAACATGTTAATTCAAATTTAAGTGAAACTATGATCTCTGCCATTGTGTTAACCACAGTAGTTTACCACAGACGGGACTGTGGCTGTGGACCCTGACAGATGCAAGTGGTGTTTCATGCACTTAATAAACATTCTCTTTAAACATAATCCAGGCAACAATGTGTCATGTGACACTTGAATTTACAATTGTAATAACAATTTAGAATGTTATAAATCTAATTTAACATGGTCATATGTGAAATACAATCAAATGACGATGTTTTACACAAAAAGTGTGATTCCACAAACAATGATTTAGTCTCCTGCATCCTGAGCATCGGGATGCCAGAGGTGTTTTGTGAGACCTCTTTAACCGGACAATCTGAGTTCAAGCCCTTGTGTTGGGTCCTTGAGAAAGACAATAAATTCCTATTGACTTCATGGGAGCTTCTGTAGATAAGCATGACCTATGACCTCACAGGAATTTCCCAGTGAATATTATGAATAATCAACATCTTAGGCTGGAAATGTCCTTTAAGATGGAGCTACCAGCGCTATACTATAGATAAAATGGCATTTAAAAGGTTTTCTTAGGGCTTTGCAGCTGATGGGTTTTAATTTTATTTTTCTGAGGTCTAGTTTGTTTTTATGCCACCAGCCCCTCTGACAAGTAACAGAGTACTCTAACTAACTAACCAGCCTTCTAATTGTCGCATATATGTTCGTGTGCTTGTGAGAATTAGTGTGTATGTATGTTAATGTGTGCCTTCCACGTGACACTGTGTCTGTCCTCTCTGCAGACTGCCTCTCTTAGTGTGGGAATAAGTCTCCCCCTGACTTGCACGCCTTGTCTCACCCTGCAGCATGCGGTGATGTCATGGGAGGCGTTCCCTTCCTTTACGAGCGCAGTTCTGTGATCTCTGGTGGAGATCAATTAGCTGAGCAATCAGCCCGCCCCGTGCTTTTGTGTGAGTAACTGCTCGTAAACCGTTTGGTTGCCTGGCCGACGGGGAATGCACTGCCTCAACATAAACAGCCACCCAAGTCAGTGTGGCCAAAGTAGCACTTCAGTCTCCTTCTCAGCACAGTACACTGTATGTCGTTAGGTAATGCAGTTTGACGTCAGTTCATGCAATGCACCGTCAGCCAATGTAATTTAAGATTAGCTGGTAATAATGTGTGTGGGTCGTAGTTACAGCCTGTTGGTGCTGACTCTTTTCAAACAGGCTTTAATGATGACAAGTTGATCTACATAGACTAAGCAGACAGTTTAAACTATATGTCCTATGCAATTATACGTATCTGTTCTGAGAATTTTATTGTAATGTGTGTGCAAATATTTATACACGCATATACAAAGTACATATCTTTACAATGTATTTTTTTTGTTGGAAATTCTGTAAAACATGTCACATCCGCTACTTAGTAAATGACCCTTTTTTAACAAGAAAGAGGAGCTTACATTCTGATGCAGCAACATTTTGTCATTGTACGATCAGTAATGACCAGAGCTATTCACTCCAACTTCTAAACAGCCGCTGCTAGGTGGCGCCAATGATAACACACCCTCTCTTATAAATAATAATGCATAATGGCCAGCATATCTCAGCCCATTTATCCTCTTGTTGCAGGGTTGGGAGCTGTCCAGAGGAGGCGGGAGTGGGCGTGCTCCTGGTTCACTTTGCTGGAACGTATGCCATGTAATTGCAACAATCTCGCCTGGGATCTTTGTTGCATGTCAACCGTTTTCTATCATTCATTTGTGTTGTCTTTCTATACTCTTAACTAAGGCACCAACGCCATGAAAAAATGGGAGGAAATAGCAGCCACTGGGACAAAGGAAGATACAAAGAAAAGGGAAAAAGAAGAGCATGTGTCGGCTGTTAGTTTTTTTTATTTAGCTTTTCCTCAGAAGTCTGGGCCCGTTCTCAGGGCCTCTCTTACACTCCATCCTCTTACATCACAACAGAGGTCATTTGTTTAAATATAAAATTTATAGCCAAATATTGAATTGAGTCACTTTATCAAATGTTAGGTTTGTTTCCTGAAGAACCACAAGAGGAAACCAGACTGGACTTAAAATGACCAATTAAAGCAAAAAGCTGATGGATTGGTGGAGGAAGGTCCTGCTGTCACTGGTTGGCAGGAGCTTGGGGTGTTAACTGGGGAATACTTCCTTCCTCTTTACTCTGTGTGTGGTGCGTGTATGCAGTATGTGTGTGTGTGTGGTGTGTGTATGTGTACATAAACAGACATGCGTCAGCAGTTACACATGCCTGCTGTGTATGTTGTTAAAATAATCCCTTAAGTAATGATCTCATAAAAGATAATTAATTTCTGATATGTCTGTTTGTTTATGTGTGATGCCTTGTATATTTTCATTGATGAACTGGAGTACTCCCAACGTGTAGGTGTGGAAACAGACTGACTGCTCCTTTCCTTCCTCGAGTTTATTTCCTTAAGTTTGCAGGAGAGTTGTTGAAAATGTCCATGGTCATTAAGCTCGAAAAGAAAATACTGTTTTCTCTGTACGGTTTCAAAGGAAGAAGTTTTTATAGGTTTTGCTCTATGTTTAAGACAAACTGCAAGGATAAAAGTATCACATTATTTAGCTAATTATTTTCAATTGTTTGTTGATGATTGAAGCTTACTGTTTGAACTTTTTATTAATTACTAAGCATTTACTACCTTTAGCTTGTTCTGTTCTTCTTAAAATACCTTCTGCTAGCTTTTTCAACCATATAACTTGAACTTTTATATATTGCAACCAATGTCATTTTAGCTGTTTAAGCTGTTTGCCCATCATTAAGCTAACTTAAACTGTTCATTGATGCTAGTTTTAACTATTTTATCACAGAAAAAGACTTTTGTCCAAATATTAGAACCATATCTAGTATCCTTCTTCTAGTAACCTGTTTTTTCTTAACAATGTTGATGTTAATTAGCTATAATTAGTTCTAACTATTTAAATTATTTGTTCATCATTTTACTGTAGTGTATCAATTTGCTACTACTACTTCAAGCTCTAAGTTTAACGCTTAACTATAAACTACCTTAACTTAAACTACATCACTGTTAAAACATTCCACCATTTATCCATTAGACCTACCATATGCTAATGCTAATGATTTAGACTGTTTGTTAGCCAGTTTCCATGACTGATTTTATTTTTCAAATGGAGTGATGCTTCACCATCCACATACCGAGGAGTACGGAGTTTGATATACTTTTAGTCTGGTAAGCTGAAAAATACTTCATTTGTAGAACAGATCCTTTTCTATCATCTATAAGTTGGCTCTAAAGTTAAGCTAGTGGAAAACCTAGTTTACATAAGACAGACAACATAAAATTTGTGAGTAGTGTGTTTTTTTAGTGGCACCATGTTGTTTCTGTACCATCTTAAATTTGAACCAAATTGTCTAAATTACTGTGAAATCTTTACTCATAGTGTTTTATGAGTAATTTGGATAATAGGGATTTTGGTTTCAATGTTGATATGATTGAGAGACATTTAAAAATCCCCCACTTACCCTAACCATAATCACCAATTTGAGGCTAACATGAATAGTTTCCTCCAGTCTGGAGCTAGTATTTTCAGTAAATGTGAATGCAGCATAATTGAGCTTGTGGTCAAAGGGGACTTTCTCCAGACTAAACCTGTAGAAAACTTCTAAACAGGGCCAGACTGCTGTGGGACTTTGCTAGCCAGTGTTAAGCAGAGGTCCAAATCTTCCCCCACAGAGCAGGGAGGTTATTTTAACACTCTGGCACGTGCATTCCCTGCTGGGTTTCTCTTTGCAGAGGGAATAAGGGAGATGGAGGCAGGAAGCCACTCAGTTGTAAATCATAAAGCTGAGGTGACAATCCATCGTTTTTGTGGTCTGTTTATCGTTTTTTTTCTCCTCTTTTTCTCCCAGGGTCCATTCATGAAAAGCCACATCCTGAGGTCAAAAATATTTCTCTCTTGTGCATATGCATCCAAACACTTAACTCTATATCTCATTGATCAAAGATTAATCTAAATGCAGTTATTTTCCAATTTCTGTTCAGCTCATGAGGATGCTGACTGAGTACATGCGCAAATATGGTGTGGGCTCTGTGTTAAATTCACAATATGACACAACTCACCTCGGGAAAAAAGGGCACAGCCTGAACACTGTGGTCACATTAGGCAGGAAAAAGTTAGGGAATTAATGGGTAATGATTGTTTTTATGGAAACACTGAAAGGTCATTGTAAAAGTTTCTTAAATCTGCGTTCATTTTTATCCCAAAGTTTGTTCTGGTTGCTAGGTGGCTTCCAGGACATGGTACAGAGCTGAAGAGGAAAAGGCTTGGTTCTTCCTGAAGCACACCAGCCGCTGGCGATCTTAGCAGGAACTCAGTGAACCTTAAACTTCAGTAGTAATGTAGCAAAGCAAACACTCTGAACCTTAGATTAATGAGGACATCCGGTGTGAGGGCTCTCTGCTGTCAATCAAAACTATGCAATTTAGCTGTTTGAACTGCTGCATCTCGAAGAGAAAGATAAAGTTTTAGACTGCGTAGTGTTTAAAAAGGCCCTCAACTAATTTTCCACATTAAGATCAGTTCACTTGAAATAGCAATTCAGCCTGTGAAAACATAGTTTCCCAAAGTAACCATAACCCTGATAATTCCAATAACTCTGATTACATCATCAAGGATACGGGAATTGTTTTGAACATTCTTTTAGTGTGTCACAAGTACCCCAGCATAATGGAGGTGGATTACAAAAGTACTGAAGATCCCCTTTATAGTCATTAGCTTAAGATTTCATGATTTTTTTTATATTATTAGCCTTTTTCAGCAATATGAGCAAGTAATATGAAGTAATATATTAAGCAATAATGGCCTTTGCTTACCTGGCTACATCTGTCAATGTGCATCATGCAAATTTCGCCCAATGAAGCAACTGTGAGAGATGTCCAAAACCCAACTAACATCAAGCAGCTTCAGCTACAAACTGAAACCAAGTCAAAGAAAGGATTTTTCTCTCAAAAAGGCTCCAAGATGTGCCATGACTTGAAGCTTAAGATAAGTGATTGGACATGTTGTGCAAGATTCGTCATTCTGATCCTTATCTAACTAAAGATTTTCAATCAATCATTACAACACAGTTTAGAAACCTCCCACAGCAACTGCCTCTGAAAATGAATTAGCTGCACCGATGTTATTCATATTAAGGGGGAATATGGATGACAAAGAGCACAAACTGTCAACAGGGAGTTAAGAGCAAAATTCCAGTCTGCTGAACTAGGAGCTGCTCTTTGATGGATCAGAAGAAGGTGACAGCAGAGAGGACAGAGACTGTGTTCATTTAGACCATGAGGTTTTAAGAGGTCTTATGTTATGAGGTGATTACCAAACCAAACAAACCTGGGACTCACCCAAGTACCTGACTTATAACCCCTGGCTATAAACAAATGGACTACTTGTCCTTGTGTTGTATTTCTAACAGGAAGTGTTTAAGAGGTGTTGACTGCACTTTTTAAAACACACTTGTTGTTACAATTAGTGACCATATAATCAACCAAGATGCCTTGCTAGCCACCTCTGTATCTTCTGCCCTCCTCTGCTTAGTGTAACAGGTCTGTTGTTGAGGTATGTTTAGATCTTCTTCTGTCACTCTAAAGCATAAAAACCTGCTGTAACAGAGCCCAGGCACTCTGCAGTTGTTGTGCATAGCACTGTAATCTAACGTACGGTGGGCTCACTGTGCTGAGGTCATTCTTTTCCCCAGCTGCCTGCCTAAGTGGGAACCAGATACAACGTGTTATCTCTGACTCACTATCATGAGAAATTGAGCTTCACTATCTGGGTAGATAAACCACATGGCACATATTCACACACATACACATGTATGCTACGCTATGAGTTGCTCCATGTCGCCTGAGTTTACATCACACTGAGGTTTTCCTGAGTGGAGAAGAGAGGAAACGGTCTTATGTATGTCTGAGAGCAGGGGCCAATCAGGAGAGGAAGGAAGTGACTTTCTACTGTTTGGTGTGAGCGTGTGAAGGAATTGTGGGCCATCTGCTCCACAGTAGTTCAGGTGACCTGGACAAGGGATGAGAAGAGGATGGGAACAGGCGGTCTGCTCTGTCTACATGACCACTCAGACTGGAGGAGTTATGGGAGACTGGAAGGCGGTCTAATCCTCTGCCTTCACTCCCTGTCAGACCAAGAGGTTTGTCTCAATCACATATGCAAAAACACAGTGTGCAGAGGAAGGCCTGTGATTAATGAATCCCTAGGTTTTCCCTCCTTTGAGCAGATGTGGAGCTCTGGGATATTTATAGTCATGTAGGGACTGGTGTCTGGTAGCCAATGTGTTCTCCTCTCCTCTGTCTATCCTGCTGGATATCCCCTCAAATCCAGTTAAGTGGTTCTCGGTTCTCTCTTAGAGAAGAATTGGCCACTGGGGTGTGTGAGAGATGGAGGCAGGGAACAGGATGATGTAGAAACCCATTATGAAGCAACAGAGACCCTCGGACAGGCTCACACTGAAGTTATATGGAAAAATAAATATGAAACGGTAACCAGCATCTCCATTTCCTTTTCAAGGCTGGCCTATTATGTCTACTCTTTGTTTGTTTTAAAGTGTTCCAGAGATAAGTGGCAGTTAATGAAAAGAGGAGCCGGGTAATTAGCAGCCGACGTTCCTGATGCCTGATGGGGTATTTAGCATCGGCCCCATTTAATTTACATGTTAATTTAATACTGAAGGCCCAAAAATATTGCAAATGTCACTAAAACTCTGAGAAAAACCCTCTGCAGACTTACTGTATACGTCATTTTAATGAGGATCAAGACTTTATTCAACTATAATTGATCCAGTTGTCAGTTGTTGCCTTTGTCTTCAAGTAAAAAGACCCCTGTGTCGACAGCGCAGCAGGGAGGACGGTACCAGCTAAAGGAGCTTATGCCTCCACTGCAGAGTTGCTTAATGCTTTTTTGGGGGGAGAGGGGGAAGTGGCACAGGGGTTAAGTCGGGTAAGTGACACTGGGGAAGTGTGTTGTGTGTGGGCGTACAAACAGCGCTGTCACTGAGCTGGCTGTGTCGGGTGGCAGCGCAGCAGGGGAGCTGGCTGGGGGTCTGAAGCTGAGCCGTGGAGCGTGTCACTCCCCTGGCCCATTAATCATTCCCAGCCTGCCCTGCTCCAGCGCCTCAATGGGGCTCGATGCGCACGCACTAGGTGGTCCTGATGCCACCCTGAAAGCCCCAGCAGGCAGCTCCTTGTAGACGGACAGTGGACAACAAAGAGTTGAGCATCCACACATACGCAAAGACATGTGCATCTATTTCATCTTGGCTCAGCGAACGATAAAGCACCAAAGGAACAAACTAAAACAAACAGCCTAGAAAACAAACAAACTGAACCGTCTGCGCCATTCAGGATCCTCTTCCTACGTCATATGAGGTTGTCTGTTGTGTGTAAATGTGCACTGACAAACAGCAATGTGATCCAAGTAAAAGCATGGCATTAGGTCACAGTGCACACAAACTCACTGAATAAATGTGTGAATAGTGACTAGGGGTGTAAAGCAAGGGTACATCCTCAGTATGTGCGTGTTCAAATTGTATGATTCCAATAATAGCCTAAACATCTTTTGTATTTGAACACCTACACCCAGAAAATGTAATAGGAGATCTAAACTGAGTCTAAATAGAAGCTTTGCTGGTCTCTGACACAAAGAATACCACATAGCAAGTCAAAAACCCATTTTTCCACAAAAGCTGTGTGATAGTTTATGAATTTAAAAATGAAAGATTTTTATGATGGAATATTTTGATGTAGGATTACAGGGGCCTGTAATGCATGTTTTTTTCAAATATGTTTGTGTTGTGTAGGCCCTTTCAAGAGGGAAGGAGCAGATAAATTTAAGAATTCTAAAACTCCTATGATCAACCTTTTAAGAGGGAAATTTTTAACCTTTATGAAATACCCAAATGGAAAAGTTTATAATTGAAAACTGTAGGGCCAGATTTCATGTATAAACTCCAATGCTTGATCATGGAGTGAAGATGATGTTCTGCACTGCACAACAAATCTGAAAAAAAAAAACTACTGAAAGTTATTAAGAGTCAAATTTAATATAATGCGGAACTTAAAACTGTCTTTACCTCTGTGTATTTTTTATTAAATATGCATAATTTAAGGCCATGCTGCTGTAGCTACTAAGAGTTCTTGCCAGGGGGCTGCTCTTTTATATATCTGTTCATTTCTTTACATGTAAAAATGCTACCGTTCACTGTCCGAATAATGATGACACAATAGGGGCATCAGCACAAACTTAGTGTCATAAAGTGTATATGTGAGTCTCAAGCCAGCTGAGAGATTTATCACCTTTCAGTGAAATGTTATGAATCTCTACGCGTCAAATAAACCCACTGTATTCTGTTTATGATCCGTACTGGTCAAAACTCATGCCATGATTTCCAACAGCCCATGCGTGACGAATTCGAACATTAAATCAAAGCTAACATATTCCTCTCATAACACAGAGTCACCTCTCCAAACCGCCGTCCACAACACAGCAGAGCGAGACTTTTCAGTATGCACTTAAAAGCCTGAGTGAAACCTTTCTGGCTCAACCTATCATGTCTGTCTTGAATT
>JAPZDV010000009.1:17636059-17652136 GCA_029814665.1 Acanthurus lineatus | reverse complement strand
TAATGGATAATTGGAAAAAATAGTAGCTAAAAGAAATGAATAAATGGCAAAAAATTCAGCTAAACATAATGGATAAATAGCTAAAATGGTTTCCTGAAATTAATGGATAAATGACTAAAAGAGTAAGCTAAACAAAATAAATAAATGGCTAAAAAAGTTAGTTTAAAATGATGGATAAATGGTTAAATTGCACACCATAAACTAATCCAACATATTGTGCAGGTGCAAACTGTAAAGCATCAGTTTAAACATTTAAAATTCAATCCACAATATCCACTTTTACGTGTGTGATAGCATATCAAACAGTGTTAAACATATTTAACATCATTTTAAAATTCAAATTAACAAATTTGGAACACAACAATGAAGGGTAGGTCTCCTAGTGTTTACCTGACAAGGTTGTAGGGCTGTGGCACATAAAAAGAGGTCTGGGCTAGACTCATACATGACTTGGGTTATCTAAGTATTAATTTAAAAAGAACATCCCTTTGCATTTTGTGCTCACGATTCCCTTTCACCATATTAATCATCAAATCTGCTGGTTCTTAAAAAAATTCCATGTATTTATACTCTGCGCTCTATTTTTAGAGCTGCTGGAGAGAATACCAGTGTGTGCTGCACAGACTGGGAGCAGAGCCAGGAGGCAATTGATACAATCATATTCCTATTCAGCTACCTTGTGGGTGGCAAACATGTCGGCTCTTCCTAAGAAAGATTTGTGAGTAGGTTTTTGAGCAGAGCACAAAGCGAAATGCTTCCCAGTAGTACTGTTTGTAACTGACCTTGCGATCAGAGATTCACAGATTTCTAATTCATGAGACAGGATGTGTCTCTTTTAAATTTTCTTTTAAAATTAGATAAATACTTGTAAAAAATGAAAACAGATAAGTCATGGTGGAAGTTGCCTCTAAAAGCACATCAAAAGTGTAGGGAAACAAAACTGACTGAACCTCAGCTGCCTCTTAGGCATGATAAAACAGAACATCTCATGGCAGAACGACAGCAAAAACAAAGCTGAAATTGAACAAACGTGTAAAATTACACATATGAGTGACTATAAGGCTACCATTTTCAACTTGCCTCAAAACCCACTTGGCAAGCAGAAGTTTCCCACAGTTCCCTTCACAGCCCATCAGTCAGGCCGCAGAGGAGTGGGGGCCTGACTGTCAAGGGTCAGTGCTACGCTGAACATGGAGAGAATATGAAGCAGCTGCCCGGGACAGGAGAGCCTGACGTGTCACCATATGTGTGTGTGCGTGTGTTTTTTAAACCTCATTCGTTCCTTTACACAATCGATTATGGGCCGTAGTTAAACAGTATCATGCATCATATCAAACACATGTAAAGCTTTTCATTTGCAAGTTTAATGCAGCAGAGGTTCAGAAATGTTTGAGGGGGGGAGTTGCATTTTTAAACTTAAACTTACCCACATTTAAGCTCTGATTCTTAGCAACAATAGTGTCCATTACAATGTATAAATAAATTAATACTGAATAAGCATCTCCTACAAATAAGAAACAATATAAACTATAACCAGGCCTCTGGACACTTACATTTAAAAGACAACCCACACATTTGCGTCTCTTTGTAGTTCCTTAGTTTCTTTTTGTGGTTATTTATGTCTTGTTTTGGTCATCTGTCATCTCTTTGTGGTCATTTTATGGTCGTTTTGTGTCTCGTCATAGTCATTTTGCCTTTCTATGTGGCCGTTTTTGTCTTTTTCTGGTCATTTTGTTTATATTTATATTCATTTTGCATCACTTGTGGTATTTTTTCATCTCTTTTTGTTATTTTTTCATCTCTTAATGTTTGATTCCGGCTCTGGTTTGAGTCCAGGGGCTCCATCAATCCATAGTACTAACCTATAACCATTTGACTCTGGTGGGTGGCCGGTCAGATTCCATGGGTGCCACCCCTGGCCACCCGTCAAGCTGGTTTTATGGACAAATTTGTCAGTCACGCAATTCCGGCAGATAGAAATGTGAAAGCTGCTGCTGCCAACATAAATGCCTCTTGACAAAATGATGGCAAACCCCTACACAAAGTCATGGGAAATTGACTTTGTCTTACTGCCTTGATGCCTGCTGCCAGCAAATGAAACCAACTTCTCTCCCATTACCACACCTCTCTTTCTCACTCTACTCTCAATATGCGAGAGTCTCACAGCGGGCAGGAGAAGTCCAGACAGATCATTAGCACCAAACACTCTGCATCCCCACTGCCAGACCATATGGACCCACTGCTCAAAAGAGGCAACCCCTCCCCTGGGTCTTCTTCTTTTATGCTAAGGTGTCAGGCCACCCTTATTATTTCCCCTTAGGAAGACAAGCTCAGGCTGGCTTTTCTGCAGTTTTATCTGATGACACCGCTTACACAAAAAGCAAGATGGTGAAAGGGGGCGCCTCCCACTGACAGTGAGATGGATGCCACAAGTGACAACCTTTTGTTTTAGTAAAATACACTGAGATGCTGGCTTTGCAGAGGCAAAAGGTGGAGGCCAAGGGGAACAACTTGTTCACTTGTTCCGTTTGGTTGAGCAAACCATGGCACTGTAGGAACTTGCTACTTTTCCAGGTTTGTTTCGCTGTAGCTCAAGGGGACCTAAGCTGTTTATAAAAGCCCCCCCTGCTCAGCTGTAAATAAGCATCACAGCAAATACACTTACTCTCTGCTGCAGGAATCAAAACTCAGATGTGGCTTCAAATTACCTCGTGCTTTGTCCTCCTCTCTGAATAGTTCACTGGCTATTAAGTAGCAGTTTATACTCTACGTGCCAAAAATGTCAATAAAACCGCCTTAATCTCCCATCCAATCTGTAATAGCACCTGCTTATGGAAACACAACACGCCCCTGCAGTCTATCTCTGCAGCTGCAATGTTTCCTTCCTACTAAACCGCGACTACAGTCGGAAACACGGGTCACAACGCAATTACGCGTTCGGGCAGGCGCACTTTGTTTGTTGAAATGACTTCCTGCCCTTTCTTTTCCTCTGAATGTTGATAATAATCGAAGGTTAACAAACTACAGACGTTTGTTGTGCTACTTAACAAAATATGCAGGCACTGAAACAAGTGAAACAACACTTGAACTCTTTATTTTTGTCTCGACACACAGGGGAAATGGTGGTGTTATTGGTTTGAAATGTTTATTATAGGCTGAGCCGCTGCATTCCTCAAACAGGCCGATTTGTATGCATGTAATATCATTTTTTGTTACTAAACTGAAATCCCGAATTAACAATAATTTAAAAAGTTTTAGCAGGCAATTCGGATGTAAATTATACTGAATCTATTTGCATAAAGAGAATGGATTTTATGTAAATGCAAATCACGTTTTTCTGTGCGTGTGTTAACTACTTTGTTTAGGACGTTTAAAACATTGTAACAGCACTATAATGGCACAGTTTTTGTGGAAACAGTCTATCAGTTTAATTTAATTGAAGTGTTTAATTTACCTCGATATTCTTAGATCCGGATGGTTCTTTTACTGTCACGGTTCTTTTACTGTTACGGTTGTGAGATTTCAGCTCGAGGCCTTCTTCTCTCTCTCTCTCTCTCTATCCCACTAGGATTTATTTTGCCACAACCAAATTAAAAACTCAAGTTAAGGTCAGATCATCACCTGTTAATCCGTGCCTATCACAAATATTTCTTTAGAACAAAATTAAGAAGATTAGGCACACTTTTTCCCCTCGAGAGTTGTGTCTGTATGTCATTCACAATAATAAAAAAGCAAATGCAAAATTTATATTAACGAATAAACATCAGGCTGCGTCATTTTTGTGCGTAAAGATTTACAATCATCAGCGAAAATTACTGATTTGTGACAGCAACTTTTATATTAATCGAATAATATGATGAAGCAAGGAAAATTATTTTTTCCAACATTATTCCACAGTGAAGGACAAAACGTGGCTCGACTTACCGACACACTCGTTGGCCTCTCTGGCCGTGGCGCGCTGCCATGGTCGGTCGTAGTGGAAAGGTTTGCACCTGTCGCACTCTGGTCCCGCCGTGTTGTGTTTGCACTCACAAACCAGATTCCCCTCTCTGTCCTTGACGCATTTTGAAGCGTGTCCGTTGCACTTGCACCGTCCTCCGACCTGCAGGTCCGACACTGCGTAAAAGTAGGAGTCTCGGGCCAGCTCCGAGTCGTCCTCGTTCTCGTCCCCGAAAGTATGCAGCCGGCTGAAGATCACCTTGATGTCGGTGGCCGTCACCCAGTCCTGCAGCACTGGGGAGTTGTCGAAGTCGTGCGCCGACGGTCTGCCGTCCAGGGTGCTGAAGGCGATGAGCCCACCTGTCAGAGGGTGCATGTCCGTGTGGGAGTCCGTGCAGATGGCTTCTTGCTCGTTCTGCTTGGTAATTGCTGCCTTATTCTGCCGGTTGTACATTTTCTTGCACTGAGTGGAGTAGTACTGAAACGGCACCCATGACTTGCCGTAGTCCATGGACTTATAGATCGCCATGGACTCAGGTCGAGGTGAGCAAAACTGCAGGCTCACGTAGGTGACCTCAAACTTTTTACCAAGCGACAAGGTGAGGGTGACGTTCTGCGGATACTGCACGTAGTTTTCAGACTGCCAGCAGGTGAGGTTGTGAGGGTTGTTCAGGTCTGTTAGATACGCAGGTGGATGGGACTTCTTTGGGTCCCCTGCGTCGCACGTGTGACAGTCCCTCGTCCTCTCCTCGCCCTTCTCGGTCACCACGCAGTACCTGGCCGCGGGGTTGCCACAGGTGCTGGACACGCGGACGTCCTTACCAAACGCAGAGTTGACGAAGTCGGGGATGCATCTGCGAGGGTTCCCGTTTTCATCATAGCACGGGTCTGGAGGGGAAGACTGTGCAGCAAACATGCTGAGCCCGTATCCTCCAAAGACCCCCTTGGTGAGCGCAGAGACAGTCACCAAGGTGACCCAAACCTCCAAAATCCTTTGCATTGTAATCCGTGCACCGCAGGGACTGTTGCGCTGAAATGTGATGGAGACAATATTGTTAGAAAATATAACACTAGATTGAACTCTGACAAAATCAAGACAAGTCTGAAAAAATACAGTAAATGATGCTCAGATATGGGAAACTTGGAAGTAACATACTAAGATAAATGTGGCTAAAATATTCTTACGAGGCAAATAAAACTCCACCCAGGACACTACCTCCAAATAAACTGCTCAGTTTGAAAGTGAAGCACAACTCCTAAGAATCTGGAGAACAACCTTTCCCGTTTACGCACCAAAAACTACTGCTAAAGCCTAGTACTTCAGCCCCTTCTCCGCTCTTTGAAATCCCTAAATAAAAATAAGATATGGCAAAAGCCCAGCTGGCTCTGAGTCTCCCTCTGCCTCCGTCTGTCCACTCAGTCACACCTCTGCCCACCTCTATCTCTGTCTGTCCCATTCCCTTTCTGTTACAATAGAAATAAGGGGGTCCACTCATTCAGAAGCGAGGAGTCGGAGCCTTTTGAGGGTCTCTGCGGAGGAAGAGGGAGCGGCGACATCTTCCGGCAGACTATTTGGACTACATGTTAAAAAAAAAGGCGACTCGTCCACATTACTTGGGGATTATGGGGAAATATGATATCGTAAAAAATGGTGATTTGAAGATAAAAAACATACAAACAAACAACTGAGTGACACATTTATTTATAGCTTTTGCAAACTGACCTCAGGACCTGACACTTTCTTTTTATATTAGTAATTTTCATTTTGTATTATTTTAGTAATTAATGCACATTTTCCTACAGTATATGCATTTTAATTTTGTTGAACAGTTTCCTGAAGGACAACATGTCCAACTAAAACAAAGGAAAGCATATCATATGAATCATTAACAGGGAGGGAATACATTAAATCAAACAGTCATAATTATACTTACAATTCTATGATATTTTACATGCATTTTGGCTCTCGTAAAGTACAGTTCTTATGTGGAGGTCATGTTATTACTGTAAAGTATGTACATAGTTGATGTCTAGTTCAAATCATGGAAATATGCTGATGAATGGCAGTGTTATGAATGTTCCTGTGACAGGAGCTGACTCCTGACAGGGGACCTCATTACTGGACCATATGGGACCTGTACATCATAAAAGTTGTACTTCATATTTTGACTCATAAATTAAGATAGGGTCAAATGATTTGAAGACGATTTTTTAGTCACATCCACTGCACTTGGTACTAAAATATTACATATGGAACCTACAAACATGACTTGTCATTTTACAGGATGCAACAGGAGAAGTCGCAGGTGAGCCAGTTTATTAAACTGATGTCAGACATCCATGTAAACTTTAACTTAAAAGTGCATCTTTGTAGATAGCTTAAAAGCTCAAAACCACTGTGAGACTCTCTTCTTTTTATGCAATTTAGAAAATTGAAGATAATGTTCATTTTTAATATCTTGTTCTTTCAATAATGATTAAAAGGTTTTCACAAAGTTTTTTTGTGGATCATTAAATATAAATGGGTGAAACATGAAAACTTAAGTAGTGTTTTAGGATTGTGTCAGATTTGAGTCTAATAATGATAAACTGAACCATGGTTTGTAATTGTTTTGTCACATGCATTACAGGCATTTTTCTGCATCCTGGTGCCCCATTGCATGCAGTTGATGCTGTTTTATTTAAAATTGTTGTCATACCTGCTGTTTAATCAGCCTGAGTGATCCAGTGGTCATAGTGTTTGTCATTCATTAATTAATTTAACTTTCCAAGCTGAGAAGTGCAATCATATCTATTATCAGACCTCAGAAAACTCCTCCAGAGCCACAAGAGACATTAAACAACTGTTTTCAGAGTCATTTTGCTTATAGTGCAAATATCTTTACATTTATGTAAAGTTGGTAGGGTTCCCCTTTATCACAACCTGACTGTACCTCACAGGCTCTCAGGAAGAGTGTGTTAGACTGAGGTTAAGTTGCAGATGGTTAAATGGACCATAAGCTTTCTTATAAGATATGCCAATATTAATGCAACTTTATTGTTTTTAGGTTAAGCTTATTAATCTAGCATTCATTTGGGGATTTTTAAATAAAGACCAGAACTAACCAATGATGATGAAGCTCATAATAATTATCAAAACAAAATTAGAGCAACAAAGGTTTTGCGGATAATTGGCTTCTTGACATATCAGCCTCTTATTAGAGGATTTTTGGGGATTGATGTAGAGGAAATATTCAAAGCAAATCACCTTGCAAAATTACCTTCTGAAGACACCTGACAAAAAAGCCTAATTTATTCATACAGCATATTATACTGTATGACCCTTCTATTCAAAAATGACATTTAAGTTGTATTTGTTTTTATTTATTTATTTATTTATTCATTTTAAAAGTATGAAATATATATGTTATACATGAGATTTTGTGGTTATCAGGTGCTACAGCCTGCACATGTTCATGTCCATTATTGAACTGCTATTACTACCTGTTCATTTGCCCTATTGTATTTTATATATGTGGATTTTTGTTATTGGCATGTCATGTTTTATACTGTGGATGTATTTTCTTGGCTTTACTTGGGGAAGCCGCAGACAAATTACCACTGAGTTGACTATTAAGTCAATCAAATTCAATCCAGTTCAATATTCTGCTCCCTTTTAATGGATTTTAAGCTGTTTATATTTGTGTGCATTACATTAAGCTGCAAATCATGTGCAGTGCTGTCTACAGCCAAGATTTATCTCTGATGTGCGCCCCCTGGTGGTCAGAGTGCACCTGAACTGAAATGATGAGAATTGCAGGAGGTTAAATGGGCCTACACCTGCATCGTAGTCTTCAACCTTGTGCTGAAAACAACAATTAAATTAATTAATAACGTAATATCAAAATAATTTTAACACACTAGTTGAATAATAAAGAGTTGTTGGAACTAGAATTTGAATAAATTAGAACACGATCAAGGATGGAATGTTTGAATAAGAGATGTTGTTGTGGCAACAAACCAAAAAAAAATCCCTACCTAAATCACATTTGGTTCAATATATCAGAGATTTCACAGCAGTAACTGCGACACTCTGTACGGCAAAAACCAGAAACCTCAACTTGGAGGACGAGTCAGCCATCCTTAGAAAAGTCTACAGTCAAGCTAACAAAGTGAACCATCAGTGAACTGTTGGTAAGTCATCCAAGAACCTGCTGTTAAGCATAAAGGAATTTTCGTATTGTTACATATTGCTTAATCAAGTTTTATACTAGCAGGAATAACTTTACCCTTCACTAACAAACAAAGCTAACAGGATATCCAACTTTTAATATAAAACTTGGTAGAAGGTCAAATGCAGCAAGTGCAATGTTGTAAGAGGCCTGCAGTAACAGCAATGGTGCCATCAGCTTATTTACACTATTTTTGGTAAACTGTGAAGATCTTAAAAAGTAATTTTAACATTTAGCTTAAATGACAATACAGAAATATCATCAGCACTTAAATGTCCTGCTCACATTTATGAAACAAATTATTTTGTACATTATAAAGATCTTTAATCCTGATGCATTCAAGCTGCAGTTAAATTTTTAAGCTATTCTGGGTGATTCTTACTTTAAACAGCACACTGTCATTAAATCTGAACTAACTGTTGAAATTAGTCAAACTGTATCATTTTATCATATTTTATAAGTTAATGGTAGGTTTATATAGTTATACAGTAAACAAATTTTTAAAGAGTAGTAATAATAGATCTATTATTACAGGTACTATAAACTAACTTATACCTAAATTTAAGTTTACTGTAGTAAAACTACTAAAACTATAACGCAATAGTACTTTAATATACAAGTAAATGTTCCAGCTTCCTTTAAATCTTTCTGGTGTAAAAGTAGGGGAAACTATGTTAAAAGTACAAGTTTTCATTGTGCACATTGGCTCCTTTCAAGTGGTCACATAAAAGTCCAGGTCAAGCTGAATAAAAAAACTTAACGATATGCTGAATTGTTGAATCCATAACAAAGAATACACATTTTTAGCTGATTATATTATTTAAATGTAAAATCTGTATCTCTAAAGTAACTATAGTTATCACATAAATGTACTGAACTAAAACACAGATTATGTTCCCAACTTTGTATGATATGGTATAAAATATGATGTTACTCCCCATGGAAGTGTCTCAAAAGCAGCTTCTTGTTCGTGTTTGATGACAGGGATTCCAGTTAGGAGCAGACAGAATCCACTAGTGTTTCTTCTTGACGAGTTCACTGGTAAACAAACAAAGCACATCTCTGTCAGCCAGATGGACAGAAGAGCAGAGTTTGAGCATCACATGGAGGAGATGAAGGAGGAAGATCTGACTTCTCATCCTCAGGGAGATAGGCATGAGTTACTGACCAGCGTGTACTACCCCTATTTACCTCCACATACTTCTCCTCCTCTACCTTCTTCTCTTCCCCCACTTTCTCCTTCCCCTTCACCTTTCCCTTCACCTCCTCTGCATTCGCTCTCACCTCCTCCTCCTGATCATGGATTCAGCACCTACCCTCAGCCTGTAGGAGGTCAGAGAGGAGGATATGATGGGTTAATCTCTGTGGGAGCAGCTCCTCAGATGGAGCAACAAATCCCCATGATGGCTGCTCCCACAATGCACCATGGACTGGGCCTAGACCACTTCAGGCATCCTGGTCACCTGTGTGGTGAGGAATATGGACAGGTAAGCTAACTGCTAAGTATAGGTTAGGCATAGGAATCATTAGGAGTCAATCAATAACCTGTATTGGTACAGATACTTGTCTTAAAGGGATTTATGCTGAGAGAAGGCAAGAAAAAAGACCTCTTCATTGTCCTTTTAAATGTTTAATGTTAGAATTGTTCAACATTACTGTGAGACTCTGCTCATCCATAAACTTAATCACTGGCAAGCAGTAATAATGTAAAAGTAAAAATTTAAGATAACTTGGTGTAGAAGTTGTTACATAACTGTCTTAAAAATACATCAAGCAGGAAAACATCCACTGGTGAACACTGGAGCTGAGACCTTTGATCAATTAGTCACTGGGCAGAAAATTAATTTACAATTATTCTGTTAATCGATTAAGTCTTTTCTCTACAAAAATTTGCAATTCATTGTGGGTTCCAGCTTTTTAAATGTTAGTATTTTCTGCGTTTGAGATAATTTTGAACTGAATATCTTTAAGTTTGGACAGTTTATTGTATGTTGATAATACAGCATCCTTGTTATTATACAAGTGACTTGGTGAAGTTTTGCATACTATAGTACTGTGCTTTAAAGAATGCATTACTGTGTTGCTCAATATGATTTTCATTGGACAGTCGAATAAAAATCTTGTATTGTTTTTGGTTTAACCGTCCCTCTCTCCCTCCACAGTACCATCCATATCAGCAGCCTCTATATGGGTTTCCAGCAGCAGCTGATCACCCTGCTGTTCCTCCAATGCAAGTAAGACCCTGGTTCATCACACATACTCTGAACACCTCAACTGTTTGGTTGCAGCAGCACCAGGCTCAGTTATATTGCTGTAGTAGAATAATATCAATGCAGGAGAAGCCACAGCTGTTCAGGACAAATACACATATACTCTGACTTCGTCCTACACAATTCAAAACTTCAAAGAAAAGGCACATTGTAAATGAAGTTGTAGGTTCTTAAAACTCAGTTTTAATTAATTGTAATAATGTTAAATACTAAGATAAAGCTGTGTGTGTATTAGGGTTTCAGGCCATAATTTCAATCAGCCAACTTTTGATATAAGCATTCAAAAGTTGGCTGTCATCCACAAAATAATGTTGTTTAATTTTAACAGAAGCAACCATATTCCAGTCACTGGAGTAGTCAGTGATTATTTTTGCAAAAACTTGAAAACCCCAAAACTAATTTTAATGAATAGAAATCTAAAACCTGCAACTTACAGGCTGCTGTTAATTCTCTCAAAAGGACGGGCCTTTTTCATATCCGGTTATAGTTGAGGCCAAATTTCATGCTTATTTAAATGGACTTATTAAACATTGCATTAATGCAAAAATTAGCCACTTGTCTAGCTGCATGCACTGTGGTCACCTGACATCCTCAGGACAACACACTCATGACCTCTGTGACCCTCAGCAGAAACATTTAGAGATGCTAGTCGGCATGTCTATGTTTATGTGAGGGGAAATCCTGACACTTTGTGGAAGAATCACACCATTGCATCTTGTTTTACCAACTGTTCTCCATGTGTTTGTGTTTTACAGAATGAAAATCCACCAGTGTTGAGACTTTTCAACGGCATCGACTTGCCCCTGCGTCCTGTCAGAACACTGTAAGTAAACACGCACACACACACACATAAATGCAAACAAACAACACAAGTGAACAAAGTTATGTAGCTCTTGTTTGCATCATCACACACACTCTTCGTCCTGTCGTACATGTCTGTCCATCTCTGTTTGTGTAGGGATGGAGAGATGCTGTATGTACTTCCAGGAGGTTGTTATACTCCTCCTGCCTCTGCTGCACCACCAACAACACCACCACCACCACCACAACCCAGCACCCTTAATTCAAGGTAAGTTTGATTTTGACAGTTTGGATCAAAATGTACATTTCCCTCATTTCGTGATTGACTCATAGTCTGTGTCTGTGGTCATCATAATAGGCCCAATCACAATCCAATCACAACCTTAGTATATTTAATGTCCATCTGCTTAACACTTTCATAGTGTTAATGTGAGACCTCACTCTGTGTTTTTGTCCTGTAGAAAAAGACGACGTGAAAAAAGGCAGGATGAACGTGCGCCATACGTCAAGAAGCCGGCGAATGCCTTCATGCTCTTCATGAGGGAGCACCGGCCAAATGTGGCCGCCGAAAACAAGAGCAGAGGGAATGCAGTGGTCAACTCATTTCTGGGACAGAAAGTAAGTTTGTCAGTCCCTTCTGGCTTAAGACACTCTGGGGAAAAGACTTGATCAAAGTTTTATTTTCAAAAAAGAAAGAATTTGTTGTTCAGTTTAAAAAAGTCCTCTGGCCCTAAAAATTCATATCTTTAAAGTCATTTGTGCTTTTCATTTCATGTCCTATGACCAGAAAACAAACTGAACTTTTAACAATTTTGATGTCTTTTTTACTCAAATGCACTGTTGGAGTTTGCACAGCAGATCCACTCCACTTAATCCACTCATTAATGTGGACCTGCATGCATATTTATAACTTTGAATAATTTTTATTCTTATAATGGTGCATGCACATTAGCCAGCCTGTAGTTGTGTGTCATGTATGTGTGTGTGTGTGCTTACTGACTCTGTGTTGTCGTCTGTTTACAGTGGAAATCACTGACTAAAGAGGAGCAGGCAAAATTCTACGAGCAGGCCGATTATGAAAGTCACCTCCACAGACAACAGCACCCGGATTGGACCTGCAGGGAAAATTACGTAAGCACACCCTGCTTAAACACAACTCTTTTACATCACTACACACACCACCGCATTACAGCTGATCAAACACAGTCACTGCAAAGAGTTTTATTCAACTGATATGTTTATGTTAATGAGATTCTGAGTGTATTGTGTTTGTTTTTGTGCAGGGAAAAAAGAGGAAGAGGGTGAGGTGCAGAGCTCCCACCAGCACTGAAAGTAAGACAACATTTCTGTGAATCACTGCTTGTTTTCCTTTTTATGAAAACTAGATGATTCAGTGACTGCAAAGTAAAAGAAGCAGTTTCTTGTTTTCAGATAATTTTTCAAAGAATTTTTCAAAGAATTTTTGAAGTTTTGGAAGACTGATCAGTGTTTGTGTTTGTTTGACTTGTAGAATCTCCACCTTCACCTGAAGAGGAGCCTCCACAGGCCAAGAGACTGTGTGTCCCACCGCCACAGACACCAGTCATGGAGCCCTCTTCATCAGAGGCACATGGAGACCACAGACGCAGACACCTGTGACTGAGTCAAGTCAGGTAGCACGGGTGTCGCAGTCAAACATGTGGCCCGAAGTGACTGAGTCTCAGTTTGACCTGCCAGAGGGGGGTGAGCTCAGCCTTTCCTCCTGGCTGGACAACTTAGTATAAGCCTGCTCGTCACTGGACTCCCCCAACCAATGAAACACAACCAAAAAGACCCGCCCAGAACCCCAAACCTCGGCCCACCCAACCAGCCTGCTCCTGCTGCATATGAATAATATGCTTCTTGGGTGTTGGCCAGTCTGGCCTCCACCCTACTGAATAAACCATGAACTCAGAGAAACATGAACAAGTAATAATCCTTACTCAAATTCTTCTCATAATTTTTTTAAATATTTCCAAAGTACTTGCTTTGTACATCCTCATTTCTGTATATGTATATCGATTTTCATTATTATTTAATTTAATGTATTTATTATTATTTATTAATGTATTCATATTACCAATTTAACTAATTGTTTGGGAGCCTAAGTCTGTTGATTGTCTTTAGTACTGCGTCTAACAAGCAGTGTTTTTTGAGGTGATAAAGTTATTACAGTTCATCTTGAGAGATCACGAATGCCTGGACAAAGTTTCATGGCAGCTGGTTAAAGCTGAGAATGAAATTTTATAAACTAGAAGTATCCATGGTTTACATTTCTATGTTCCTCAGACCTTTAGTTCAGCCCCCACACTGAGGCAAGAAATATCTAATACCTGACATGAGTACCAGAGAATACTCTATAAAGTATTTTTATACATTCAGTACATTTACTGTAATACTTCAAAATAATAATAATTTTGAGATACTTGTACTTTATTAGATTTTTTGTTTTTTATTATCTTCTATGTCTTACTCAACTAAATCTCAGAGAAGAATGTTATAATATTTAATTATTTAATATATAAAATAACGTTTAACTCCACTATATTTTTTAATAACTTATTAATGGAAAAATCTGCATCATAAAATCCAATAAACCAACAAATTCTGATGATAAATTATTACAGGTTAATTATACTTTATTAAATGAAATGAAATGAATCAAATGAAAGGCAACCAGCAAATACAAATTAGCTCCACCCTGAAAATGAACATGACACAACAATTATACATCAGTAATTGTAATGCAGTAATTTGATATGAATTCTTCTAAAATGCGTCATTTCACACAGAGGGCACTTTAAGTTTTTGCTTCTCTTGGTATATTTGAGTACAAACACAGTTGGACTTATTATTTAAATACATTGCTAACATCTGTGAAAGACTCCATTGTGGTATTGCTACTTTTACTTCAATAAATTATGTATAAAAATACTTCAACCACAAAACTATTATGGTTCATCTTGAAAAAACATGACTGTCTGGATTAAGTTTCATGACAATCCCTTCAACTGTTATTTAGATATTTAACGAAATATCAAAACTAAAGACCTTGGGGTGGCGCTAGAGGACAAGTCATGGGATCCTAAAAATCATTTAAATGCCTTGAATTTCTAAACTAACTTTCCTTTGCAGGAGTGCCCTGGTGAAAATAAGCTGCACCACCAGACGCACAGCAGAAAAATGATAGAGAATTTGTCACAAGATCAAAATTAAACAAATTAAATTATACAATCTTCACCAAAAATTCAGTAAGAGTATTATAAAAGATCATATTTCAGCAAAAGTAACTCAAATAGAACCTTAAAGTAGTTCTCAAACTGATTCTCTGCCTGTGGCTCAACCTGCCTGCTGAGAGCGTTGACCGACACTTGTCACTTTGTACTATTTTACTAATAATTTTTTAAGTTCTTATGTCACACATTGATTAAAGAGCTGCTAAACTGTTTTTTTTAATTGTTTTTAACAATGACAATGAAAATCTAATCAAACTATATATTTTCTGTTGCACCTGAATGGGCTTTTTTTTCAACACTTTTCTTGTAATTTTGTCTTTTTTTAAGGTACTAAATTCTTTAACATCCACAGGTTCCTTTAAAAAAATCCTCAAATGAAGCTATCTATGGAAATAAGATATTTGTAGATAACCCACAATAACTTACAAGAACTCATATCTTTTTTTAAAAAAAGGCAGAAAATGTCCTCTTGCAGTGGCCTGTGGTGACTTTTACAGAACCAACTCAGTGTGTGAGTCAGTGCTTTCTGCACTTCTTCTTCTATGCTGAAGAAGAATTAGGATCAAGCCTTTTGAACTGACAGTAAACGTGCAGTGTAAAAAATAAAATTAAAAATCACTTTTATTGTCATCTTTAAAATATTTACCATTGGTGACAGTGACACAGTCCAGTGCAAATGCAGATTTAACATGGTGCCTTGCACTTTGCAAACTTAGTGCAGATTTTGCACAGACAACTTTCTTTCTAACTAAGAGAATGGAAGATATTGATATCATAACTAAAATGCAGATCAAAGTAAAGGGCTTGAATATTATTTTATGTTCAATTGTAAATTAAATATATGTGAATTTGTTAAACTTGCTTTCTCATATGTGCTGGTATAAAAATGCCTGGTGGAACCTGCACATGTTGTCTCATCCTATAAAATAAAATATCTGTTGTTTTTTTTTATTAAACCTGGAATACTGGGAGTTTATTTTCATTCTGTAAAGGTTTTCATTGCACATTAAGTTTTTAAAAGCTGCTACACTATAAAGCTTAGCCATCACACATGTGAAACAAGATGATTAAAGACAATGTATCTGGTTGGCAATAAAAAATCTGTGTGATTTGCTCATTTACTTGCTACTTTTACTTCTGTGAACACTTTGGAAGAAGATTGTTTAAGTAATTAAGTAATTATTCAATGCTGAAGTACAGTTTTTACATCTTCCCTGCATGTGTAAAATGCTGCCTACATTTCCTTGACTGATCTCAGAACAGTGAAACTTAAGTCAAGGACAGCTTGGGATGATGAGAAGCGTCAGCTGGTAGTCAACCTAACTTCCATTAACAATAGCCTACTCTGGCCAAAAGATTACAAACTGAATGCAAAAGTAACAGCATAAGATCCTTAAATGGTCGGAAGGCTTCTTATTCTATGATTAAATGTAAGAAAATACTGCTGTATATTACTGCTGTAAATGCATCATAACTTTCGTGGTGCCAGTGTACCTGCAGCTCAGACGGCCCGAGTCCATCACTGGTAGTGATGTGTCGGTCGCGAACGATCCGGCTCTTAGAGCCGGCTCTTTGAAGTGAACGACGGGAGCCGGCTCCTGA
>JAPZDV010000009.1:17584726-17629241 GCA_029814665.1 Acanthurus lineatus | reverse complement strand
ATCACTTCTAATTATCTCTCTTTTCATCTCTCTACCCATCCTTTAAATGACACTTAACATTATTGCTGGCTAATTAAATACTGTTTGTTTTTACATTAGGAAAGCATTTTTTATTCAAACTACCTTTTATTGAGTCATCTATGCGGTGTCTAACTGTGTTTTGTGGTTCATATTTGTGCAGTTACACCCATACCCACAGAAGCGATCTCTTTTACCCACTGCTGTGGTAAGTGTGGTCCACTGAATGCTTGTGGCAGCGAGAAGCCTTGATCAGTCATGTGCCATTTGCCACAGACCAGTGATTTTAAACATCATGCTGTTCAAAGACCTCCTCACTTATCTGGAGGCTTCAGTAGCTTTAATGCGACTAGTGTTCCTTTTTCAAAAACCGTAACAGATACATGTTTGGACTCAGCTTTGTAATCACATCACATTTAATCCGCTACTTCCCATATCCTCAAGGCACAGTGGGACAGGTGAGACAGATGGAGGCGCTACCTCTGTAGGAGACGAACAAACTTGGTGGCAGACTGGAACAGTTGTTTGATGCCTCGAGACACAGACAGACGCTTGCTGGCATTCTGGGGCTTAGAGCTCTCTGTGGAGCGAGGAGAGGAGGATCAGAAAGGGTGAGAATCACTTCACTGCCAAAGAACATTCACTGTGCACACGAGAGACGGTTCTCTGTGCAGGGAAAACAGTTGTTACATGTAGTACATGCTGCCATTGTGAAATAGTGAAAAGTAGAGCTAAAATACTGTGAAGAGAGCATATAAGGTAATTATGAAACTTCAAGAGTTTTCTGACACTTGAGAAGTACAACACTCAAGAAAGTATTTAACAATTGATATAAATAAAATAGAGCTCTTAGACAAAAAAAAGACTGCTGTCACATTGAAAGGCGGTATTGACTATTCTTTTCTTTCATGTATTAATCTTTGGGTAAATGAAGTAACCACTAGAGAGTTTATTTCAAAAAAACAATGTTGGCTCTCACAGAGGAAAAGTTACATGCTGCCATAGCATCATTTACATAGATTAGAAATGAAGGGTATTTTTTTACATTGTAAGAAGAGCAAAGATCAGCACGTAAACATTTTTTCTTGATAGAAAAGACAATTTCACTCCTCTCCTGAGTGGCTCCAGCAGTCTAATTGACCAGCTGGCTCAAACGGTTCGTGAACTGATTGATCAAAGTTAGCCTGTGATAGACTCTGATAAGCAGATGATTCGTCTGACCACCTGCTTCAGTGTTTTTGACAGTGCTTGCCCTTTTCCAAACAGTTTCCATGAACGACTTCCCAGATGGTTCTGTGTAACGAACCATCTGGCTTGTCAGGTTCACGATAAATACATACACTTCGGTTTTACAGACTCATGCAAGCTTCACAGCAACCACATACGCAACTGAGACAACTGTTACATAAACCTATATGTTACCTATGCAGAAATCCCTGTAATGTGGCTCTCTGGCATCTTCCAGCAGTTTCCTTACGAGGCCCTCGTGATTTCTCAACTGCGACTTCACGCCGATGCACTCTCTCCAACCTGCACATTAAGATGGAGGGAATCGAATCATCACTTTCATTGTTATGCAATTAGGGAAAATCATTCTTGACATCAAGTGCTCATTTGCAGGCGAGTCCCGAGCGCTGCTTTTTCCTATCCTGGTGATTAGGCAGTAAAAGCAATTGAATGAGAGACCATCTGTGTGCTTTGACTCAGAAAGTTTAAATGCTGATTTATCCCAAGCTGCAAAAAACTATATTTCCTTTTATGGTAAATTCAAATAGACTTACAAGTTAAATTGTGTTATCTAACAGACACTGAAACAAGATGAATATGACTCATCTTATTACTTGGATTGTGTTCGGAATTAGATTCGGATTTATGTGGATATTTTTGTCTTTGTTCTACCTTTTCAATTCAATGTCTAGCAAATTTTTGCATCATTGCACAGTGCAAAGTGAAAAGTAACAGGTAATGCAGCCACAAAGAGAAAGAGAAAGAGAAAGAAAAAGAGGAAGAGAGAGAGGATGGCATGCAAGAGAGATTATGAGGCATATTCAAATTCAGCGCAGCACAGTTACAAGGCCCATAGACTCACAGTGACATCTTTAATTATCCACATTTTAATAATTCATTAATCTAGCAGCAGCGGTGAGTGGATTCTCCCTCTCTCACATCACGCCTGATGTCAGCCAGGTAATTTCATTACTCAGGGATGGAGAGAAAAAGAATGGAGCTTCTTGAAAAGAGTGAGTCCCGTCATTGAAGTTTGTAGTTCAGTATACTCACTGGAGGGGGCAGCGCTGGCTGGGGTAGAGCAGAGAGGCGGGCCCCATCCTTTGACATTGTAGGCACTCACCCTTATGAAGTAATGCACTCCCTGCATTTGGAGAAGCACCAGACCACCAAATCATCACCATGCATTAACCTTATGAATCATCCATATCAGTTCATAGAAATTAAGCACTGCTGTCATTATTAATTCATCTGGTTATGTAAGGCAGTCGCTTGTGCACAGTGGATGATAATTAGGGAGCAATAAATACAATCTGTGTGCAGGTTTAGAGCTAATGTGTCTGTGTTATACATTTACACATTCTTGCATGTCTCTAATCCACTTAACTGTGTGTGCTTACATGCCACATCTGTGTGTGCGTTTGCAGTTTGAGGCGGTTTAAGTGCATGCACGTCTACATCTACAAAGGTACTGAATGACTTACCGCTGTGAGCCCCTTGATATTGTGTGATGGGTTCTTGGTCTCTGTGACTTGGGCCGAGCCAAGGATGCGTTTGAAGCTGGCTGAGGTGCTCCATTCCACTGCAAACACAAAGCAATCTCACTGATAGATTATTCTCTGGCTTTACTCAAAGCCCCCATAGGCAAGAACTTAGGATTTGAGTGTTTACAGTTTGGGGGAACTTGCCGTACCTGGGCTTACTCTACCCTTGGCTGCAAAGTAAAACATTTATGCAGCTGTAAAACTAAGCAGCAAAAAAGTGGAGCCAAAGTAGATCCATAACTATGAGGCTTTTACACTTGTCAGCCCAAATGATGTATAAGACCTTGATTGAATTATTCCTTTACAGACTCAGCATACCCCCTATTTTTTTAATGTGCCCCTCTCTTCATCTCTGTGTCCATCCTTTCATCTGTAATATATTTAAGTCTGGCTATTCACCACTCACCTCTGTAGCGGGTGATGAGCCCCATGGTGTTGCCTTCTGGCTCTTTGATTGCCACAAACAGAGAAGATGTGCTGGTCACCAGTAGGGACACATGAGCAGGGGGTCCAGGGGGCTCTGTGTTAAACATTTACAGACAAATTATTAAAATAAGCACTAGTAGTTTTCACCACATAGTTGTTTGGAGTAGATAATGGAGAATACATTAATAAATGAATGGTGACAACAAAAGTATTTCCTATTCAAATGAATCTTTTGCATTTCATGATAAGAAAACTTAAAGCCCTCACACACATTTGACACCTGGGAATTTCAACTATGTAGTTAAATTCAAAGCTAAGCCAAATCTCAGTGGACAACTGCAGATTGCTAAGTTTGTTTGTGTTTCCAAAGGAACCTTAAAATTCTGATCATCAACCTCACCAGCGAGGCTTTCTGGTGGTATTTAGAGATTCCCCTTTTTTGTTGCATCAAGACACTGACTCTCCTGCAGCTCTGTGAGAGCTTTTCTGTAGCTGATTTTGCACGCTGTCCTGCTTGCATATGAATAAAGATTACGATATTACTAATACAACAGTAACCTCATCACTTGCCTAGTTAAAGACGAATTTCTGCCTTGTGATCAAATGTAATTGTGACTCCAGCCATGACCCTGTCATAAGCCTCAGGCAAAACCACATTTCTATTTTACATTTTAAGCCTTTAGCTGACACTCGTTTCACTGCACCGAGAAGAAGAGCCGGTGCCTTATTGACCTTATAATAACTATGATCATAAAACAGTCAGGGAAGAGAACTGGAGGTGCCTGAAAGAGGAATGAGATGAGAGCTAAAGAGAGTCGTTACACAGAGCAATTAAAAAAAAATGTACAGAGGGTACATAGTCACATAATCTTAAAGAACATAAAAATTTAAATCAATAGAGATCGAAGAGGAAGAAAACTTGTGCAGGCTGGTGCAGGGAAAGGAAAGTTCAGAGGCCTGCAGAACACAGGCTGCACCAAAGACTTTTGAGGAAGTTGCGATGTGGATTTTTAAGCCCGGCACTCAAGTTTTAATGTGATAACAAGCAGCCACTGAGTGAAGGATATTGGAGAATTTGGAAAGGTTGATGACGGGGTAGCTTGTTGAATCAGGATGAGTCAACAGGGGCTGGACAGAAACTTTCAAGATGCCCGCTCAGATTTACTGAGTTCAGACAGGAAATCGCTAAAACCTGAGCAAGAAGTTGGGCAGAATACCTGATCACTGTGGTTTTACCAATAGTGATAGAGGGGCTCTGTAGAGGAGAGGTAGAGAAAAAAGTACTTCTGTCTTATTTTGATTGATTTTGAAGAGGAAAGAAAAAAGCATTAAAAGTATTTCTGGTAAGGACTGGTAAGAAACAGGCCTGTGATTTAGTTTGTATCCCGAGCTGTAGTTGAAGAAATGCCACAGGCTGACCGAAGACCACTGACCTGTGTTTTGGAAGTTCTCTCTCATCCGGCAGTACAGCTGCAGCCTGAGGCTCCAGAGGCGGATGTGTCTGTGGATGTCAGCCTGCGCCTGAGGCCCTGCCCCCGCCTTCCTCATCAACTCATTCTTCCTCTCCTCCACCCGTTTTCCAGCCAGTTCCACCAGAGCATCCAGCTTAAATGCCCACTCTGCTGGTCGGCACACTGAGAGGAAACACAATCAATATGTCAGAGAATACAAAAGAAAAGAGGACATTTTGACCATGATTTGCATTGAATTAAAGCCGATCCTCTCCCTCCAGATTCTTTATGGTATTTGTGATATTTTTTAAAACATGAGACTCACAAACAGGGTTGTGTCTGGCTCCCGCCTTTGTTAACACATGGAGCAGAGGGGAATTGTGGGTAAGGGCAGCCACATCCAGTGGGACCAGGCCTTGCTCGCTCACCCTGTTCACCCCTTTCTCCCTCTCTATCTCCCAGTCCTTCGTTTTCTTCTCTCCTCTCTCCCACATGCTCCCTCCTCCTCCCCCTCCTCCACCACCACCACCACCACCACCACCACCACAGTTGCCGTGGTCTCTGGACAGCAGGCTTTGTACTGCCAAAGTGTCCTCATTCTCCACTGCCTCCCACAGGGTCTTGTACTAATGGGGAGCAAGTGAGGGGGTGTATGGCCGATGGAGAGTGGGCAGGTAAGGAAGAAAGACAGAAGAAGAGAGTTAATACCAAAAGAGAGATTTAGATCAGAAGGTAGAGGGAAGGGGCTGTGCTGTACAAAGTAAGAGGCAGCACACATAAATCAAATCATAAATCAGGGCAGCAGTCTCGCCTGCGATAATGAATTCATATTGGCATAGAGTCAGCATGTAATGTTAAAAAAAGATCTCATAATTCAAAAAGGAAACCCAGCCAGAGGACAGGAAAGCGCTCTAGGCAAAATGACCAGACCTCCCTTCTAAATCACAACTTAAATATCTTACAGCATCTGCAGACTTGCTGAGTTGCCTGGGTGTGTCAATTTCCTCAGCAACTGATGACTCTCCACCTCTCAGTCTGACGGACAGGTTCCTGTAGATGCGTTTTGGCGAGACCGGACCCAGAGAGCGCCGGCGTTGGGGCGGGTTCCTCATGGATACAGACATGACAGGAGAGGGAAAGAAACAATAGGAAAACAAAAGGGAGCTGAAGAGAACGAAGAAATAGCGAGCAAAGTGATGGATTGGTTAGTTCATGGAAAGAAAGATTAGAGGCCTGAACTTAGAGGCCATGGGGAGGGAAGACTGGATGAGAAAAAAACCCAGAAAACTTGGAGAGAATGCGCAGAAAGTGAGAAAAGGTGAAAGTCATTAGAAACCTGGAGGAGTGCATAGCAGGGAATGAGTTGAGAAATATAAAGTGGGGGGGGGGGACAGGATAAACAGTCAGGCTCATACAGATTCTTCTACAGTAAAGGCAATTTTCTGCAGACTTGAAGGGTGAGTCTAGGCTGAGCTGATTGGTGCTGCTGTGTGGGAGGATAAATGGATAAAAGTTACAATGCCTGCACACAGTAGATGAAAAATGCCCTGAAACATTTATTTTTGAGCCTCTTACTACTCTCTCTTTTGTTCTTCTTTTATCTGCTATTGTGTGACACTGGTTTTTATTTGCTCTGAATGGAGTCTCTCAGCACAAATAGCAATGGACCCATCAATCTAATTAACCAGAGAAAAGCTATTTCATGTAGAAGAGCCAAAATTCCCCCCCTATAATAAATATGAATCTCCTCCTCTCATTATCTTAAAGATAAAAATCCATCATCACCACTACAGTAATGATGGTTCATTATCAATTTCATTGGCTCTTCATCATTACAATCAGTCACTTTTGTGCCTGAAAGTCCTCTTACAATTGTTTTATTTTTTTTCCAGCACTCGAAGCAAAATGCATTCTGGCGTATTTTTCAAAAGTTCTTTCTGTCATTTGTCTCTGTCTTTCATCTTATTCCGCTATTTTTCTCCTCTCTCTTTTCACAGTTTGGGATGAGTTTCACATCGTTTCGGTCACGCCCCGAGCATTCCGATCTGAAATACATCTTTGGAAAAAAAGGGGGAAACTCAAAATTTTATGATCTCTCTCTCTCTCTCTCTTTCTCTCATCACCATGTTCCCATCTATAGGAAAGCCTCAAATTTCAGTGTTTTTTTTTATAATGTAATCTCTATGGAGTCAAGTCACTGTGTACTGAGTAGTCCACTGTCCTTGTGCGAAAGTGAATACTCCCCCTGCCTGGTGCCAGCTGAGGACAGAAGAGCTCCGGCCACAGTGACGCCGCATCTCTCAGTGACACATTGTACCTGCTTACCTCACTGAGCGGCCTGCACAGTACCTGCATTTGTTTGAATGCAGGGGTAGCATGGGGGTATAGGGGTAATACCAACCATTGTTATTGGTACAGTTTCCCCCTGTTTGTTTATAATGTCTTACATCAGCTGTGGAAAGTGCTGATGGAACAGTTGAGAGAGGAGATTAGCTTTAGTGTTTGCCTTTTTGAGGAAGCACAAAGACAAGGCAAAACACCTGGGAGGACAAGTAAACAGTGTTTGCAAAGTGTGCAGATACTAGAGAACAGTTAAGCAAGCAGGGCCGTGTTAGATACTTAAAAAACAACCTCTGCTGACCCTGGAACGCACATTTACTACACTGTAGATATCCTTGTGGTTTTGTTGCATTTCAGCATGTCAGCCTGTGGTGGTGTTTTGTCATCTCAGTTCTGTGGCCCACACTCTGAGAGAAGTCTGCTTCTTTGCAAATGGCTCTCTGTTTTTGTTAGTCTGCTAAATGCCATGGCTCACAAAGTTTAGCTATTCATGGAAACATCTAATGACTAATACTTCTAATCCCCAAGGATGTAATGCAGTACATTCATTTGTATAAATAAACTAAAAAGGCATGCTTTGAAGGATTATCACTCAGTATCAAAAAAATCCCTTTGCACTTTGCACACTGCAGTTATGTGTCTTTTTGGATTAATTAGGGGACAGAAATTTGAATAGGCAAAATAAACTCAACATGAGGAGCTCTGGAGATTATGACACTTAAACAAACAACAGCACAACAGCAGCCAGTAAATTTTTCATCATGAGAAGTTAATGAAAAAACACAGGAAGCATTTAAATTAGCTTCACATTGAAATTAAAACTGAAACATATTTGAATAATTGTATTCCCACAGTAATCGTGCCGAAGTGAGATTACACAAGCAAGCTGATACTGTTGGATAGATCTGTGTGTCAGAAAATACTCTGGAGTTACATCACATGGAAAAACATCATAAAGTTTCACGCGTCCATGTTAACATTAACACGGCACCAAGAACAGGAGGTCCACACATTTTGCACCACATGTTAAAAAATACTCCCGGTATGAACATGATGTTAAAGTTAGTGATGACTTTGTTACTTCCTACCGTGAGTCGACATTCTTCTCCTCAATGAATCGCTGCTTCGACATTAAGTTTTTCAATATTTTGTCTTCAAAACTGTCTTCCTCTTGGTCACATATAATCCATCGTAACGAGTTCGGGGGTTTTTCACCTCTGACGGTGAAGCGCACCTGACCGTTTTACCCGAGTGACAAACTGCCGCTTCTCACACTAACACTCTCTCTAACACAATCACACACACACACACACACACACACATGCACGCACGCACGCACTCTCTCTCTCTCACTCACACACACACTCTCTCTCACACACACACACAACACACAGGCGCGTCTTCCTTGTTCCGCCCTCTTCCAACTTTTTCTCGTTTTTTTTTTAACCAAACCAGCAATAACAACATAAAAGTTTACATTTTTCTAGCTACATTATGTTTACAACGTTGGTATTGTTATATTTACATGATTTTGAAATTTATGGGATATTGAGCTTTTCTTGTATGAGTTGTAGTCACAGTGATGGCTGGACTATCTAGAGTTCAGTGAAGCAGCTTAATGTTTGAAAAAAAAAACACTGTCCTGCAATATGTTTCTCAGTCTCCTCTTCAGTCAAAAAGAGGCTTGCTATAGCAGTAGGTATATTTGTCATCATTACCTTTGACTGATGCCTCTACGGGACCTGTAAATGTCGTCGTCACTGGAAACAATACATAACAAACACATAAGAGTAAGCAGACTGCCTGTGAGACAAAGTGTGGGTTGGTGACTGGAAAAAGTAGAGAGCTATATATAGGCTATAGCTTAACACCCCAGTGATGGTTGCTGTATCTGACTTGGCTGTGGTGTAAAATCACAAAAAATATTTTTTGAATCTGTTACTCCTTGATTCTCTCACATTTAGGACTAATCTTTGCATGTGTACATGTGGGTTATAAGCAGGAAGTGGTTAAAAATGTCAAGCTTAATGAAAGGAAAGCAAAGGCCCAACCATGAAGTGAAAAATGTTTGTATGGTAATCTCCACCTTTGCTAGAGAAGAAGTCAAATCCATTTATCTCTGTGCTTAACTGGCCCCTGAAGAATTGTCTCTGTGAAATTGTTGTCAAATAAACTTGACAGATATACATTGGCTCCCACTTTAGCAACGAGATGGGCTTTCTGTCTCTCTCTGGGAGTTTCATTCTCTTTTAAAGGCCAATAAACCTCCGAGCTTGATTGATTTAACTCCTGTCCAAGCACGAATAGAGACTCTAGAAACAAATATTTTTAACTTGACGTCAAAGGTCTGCTGCTCTGTAAGTCAGCCAATAAGAGGCTCTGACCAGTGACCACTTCCTGCATACTCAGTTCCAACACGGTGCACTTAGCCACCAGTGTGTTTGCTGGAGCAAAGCTGATTTGACAAAGGCAACACATTTTGCACACTGAGAAACTGTGAGATTAGCCTGCTGCACAAACTTGTGCACACTCATGCTTTGCATCACGCAGACACACACACAAACAGGCACACACACTGAATCAGATAGGAGCCGGCTGCACTGTAAGGCAAGAAATACTTTAATGTGCAGTGAACTCTGTGTAAAGAGAAGTAGAGAGATATTATAAATTGACACACTGGTCGTGGCTGATGCTCGCCCCCATACTCCTACTATCAGATAGTTGCTCAGTTGCCGAGAGGCTTCTGTTGTCATGGTGATAACCAAATTGTGGCCTTCACTGCTAAATGATACTGCAAAACAAGCTCATGCATCCCACCATAGGCTCACTGCACATTATTCAGCAATGACTTTCCTTGGAGGATAAAATGACTCTGATACATAATTTTGAAGATAATCATGTACACGTTTTGCTCAAAAATAAGATAACAGCCTACACTTGAACTTTAGAGACTTTTAATACACTTTGCTGTTTATTAGCACAAGTAATGATGAAGTTACACGCCCTTGAGGAGAAACTTGGATATAAGCAACTGTTAAGGTCACTTAATGCTTTGTTGAAGATGTCCCATAGCTGATGCAGCATCTTAATTGTTTATGAATGGCATAAGCAAACATAATAAACTGTAATTAATTATGTCATTGATCAATGAAAAGCAAACGTACTCTTTGAGATATACTATATAAAGGGACACGCTTAAAAGATTAACCTGGGTTACGCAAATTTTAAAAGTGTTACATAATTGAACCATTAGCCTTTCGTTTTCTAGGGTTGTAATGTTGCTCACAACCTGTCAGTAGCAGTAGCCTGGGTAGTATTTGGTACACGTATTAATTTGAAATGAGCCTTTAAAGTATGTTTTAAATTTTCTTAACTGACTAAGCCCTTTCTCTTTTGATAATTGAGCTTACAGCTTTTACAAACAAATCAGCGCAGCAAATATAACGATTTTTAGCAACTGCCTACATTATATAAAATCTGATTAGTAATTAATTTCTTTCCTTATGTATTTATATAATCACACGCAATTCTCTTATCAGTATTCTTTTGGTTGTGATTTTTTTTTAAAAAAACTCTTTAAATAGTAACTCTTAGCAACATTTTCTCTTTTTTCTGCCATAATGCTTAATTTTTATACCAACATTTTTTGTTGTTTTTTGTTAAATAAAGTTTTGCTTAAAAAAGCGGGTATAGTATAAACTCGCGCTCGCTAGACTGTAAACGCAACCCCTGCTAAACTTAAACTCTTACCTAACACAAGTGTAATGGTGAGTTTACTCGATTTAATTGACGTATTTTATGTGTCAGCGTGTTTTAATAATTACATATTTTAAAGAAAAGCTTAATAAAAAAACATAGACCGACTGACGTTTTTTTTAAGAAGTATGAGGAAAGTAGACGCTGTTTTTGAGCTAACGTTAGCAAGCTAATGGTATTATCTTTCAAGCCTTATAATGACTATATCTAGCTTTTGCTGACCTACCAGACTTGCTACATTATTTGATAAGAAGCCATGGTATTTTTTGTTTAACAGGTGGAAGGACCGAAATGACGAGCGGGGATATTATTTATGACAAGTCTCACTTCCGACATGACCCAAAATGGAGCGGTCGCTTGGGGCCGGCGGAGGGGGGCGGCCTGGTGCTCTGTGTGACTTGCGTTATTGAAATGATTGAGAGTAACGATATAGCGGTGAGGAAATTATGATAAAAGTTTTTACATAGGTATTTGGTTTTTTTCTGTCTTTTTAGGTTATTCGAATATGAAGTTCCTTTTAAGTTTGTCATCCCACTGTTTAGGTTAGGATGATGTGTGTGAGGTTGTAGACACGGTCGTCCCCGAGCGTTTCCTGTTTTAGCTACTTGTTAGGAAAACGATAATGGAAAACGTATTATTTTGCTAATTTTGACTTGATTCATGGGCTTTATTACCTCACTTTATCACTCCTCCTCCCTCTGTTTCTGTTGTACAGTCAGTGAGAAAGTCTTTTGCCTTGTCTGGCATCAGTGGGGCACTGAAGTGTTCACCCGGGGCCTTGAGAGAGCTTCTCCGACAGGACCACAGAGTCTCTTTGCGCTTTGCAGATTCTTTGCTAGGTGAGAAATAGTGGTACACATACCATGAAGCCTGAGATTGGAAAATGCTGATAAGTCAATAAGTCTATGTGTGCTTTTGAAAGGTATTAATAACGAAAGAGGAATCAGCAGAAAGTATGATTGAGTATTGCACAGATTCTTGACCACTGCACCAACCAGCACACACACAACTTGTTGGCTTGAGTTTGTTTGCATGACCTTCCTTCCCCTTGAAACTAATCCCTACTGGGTCATTTCACAGTCATGCTTGTGCTGCAGTCACATCAGTGCTTTTCTAAAAGGTCAGACTGAACAACAGAGACAAAAGATCATTTAATATTACCCAAGCAATAAATTATAGAAAAATTTACAATATTTCACATTATAAAGTTATATTGATAAAGAAAAACAGTTCACTTATACAATAGAACTTGCCGGCTGTTTAATGCTTTTCTTTGTGATTCAAAGCATAATCAAGGCACAACCTTACCCTCTGGTAGGATTAAACCAATTCATTTTTTGCTGATTAACTGGGCTTATATTTGGACCTTAATTAAACACAGAGTACTAAATTTTGTTCATTTTTACAAAATTGATGTTAATTTTTCTTGGCAGCAAAATTCAATCTAATGTGAAAATTTATTGCTACTGCATAGTATAATTATTAAACTAATTGAAACTCCAAAAATCATTAAATGGCTTATGATTATAAGTTGCAAGATAATTGGGAGAGACACTTTTTTTTGTCCACTTTGTGGTTAAAACTGCCAGGGCTAGTACATTATCCTAACTAAAATAAACTGCACAAGTCTCCAATGGAAGATGTTATGATGATTTTGTGAAAAGCACTGGTGTTAGTATAGAAGTATAGGAACTCTCATACTTTTCCACTGCTATAATTGACCACAGTGGGTTTTTATGGTACCATATCATCAGAGGATATTACTAATGCTTCCTCTCTGCACTTTCACAAGGTTATTGCAGCATGAAGTATTAGGACTATGCCATTTGAGCTGTAATTAAATTAGTGCAGTGAAAGGATATGTAGCAAAATGGTAAGCTGGTAAAAGCTCTGACCAGTATGACAAGACATTAAAAGAGCCATTACAGTGCTTGTTGGATGGCCTGCTGAACTGAGCTTTACCATGTGCCAATGAGAACATAATCTAGTAGAGAGTATAGTAAAAAGTCTTTGGCACTTAGCATTCTAACAAATTTGCTTACTTCATGATTGGTTCCATTAGAATAAAACTACACAGTGTGATCAGTAAGACCTCAACACTAAACAATATGAATCCCCATTAAATATATTTGCTCTTAGTCTATATACTATATTTGTACTAAATGTCTCTTATTTTCTTAAGCTTACATACCTCCTAACCTAGTTTGCCCCTTTATAAGGTGTGGATATTAAATTTCTTGCTTCCTTTTTCTTATTAGACCTCTGTGAGACCTCTGTGCATTGCAGTGGGTTTGTGAAGTATGCTTTTTAAATCTAGTCTGTCATTACTGTTCTGTCCCCAGGGATGTTTCACTCTGTGGAGGACCCAGACACTCTGGAAAAGGTTGAACAAGGTGAAGAGATGCCTCTTTGTAGTTTGGGCAATATTTATGTGTGTGTGTGTGTGTGTGTGTGTCTGTGTGTGTGTGTGTGATTGAGTGTGGGCCCATGCATGCAGAAACACACATGGTCACGTACCCCACTCACATTACAATCACAGAGACATAGACTATGCTTCTCTATGTAGTTGTTATAATGCAGACAGTGTGAGAGTACACTAACACACACACACACAGTCTATGAGTCACTCTTTTTGTCAGAGACATTTACGCACCAACTCCCTGGTGATAATGGTCACTACTGGTTACCAAGGTGATCTTGCATTGACTTCACATACCAGTTTCTAAAAGTAACATGTCTGATCTAATTTTATATGCTGATATTCTTTCATTGCTGTGTAGTGTCTTCTCTGTTTGTATTTAATGATCAGTTTGGGCTACTTAATGTAGATTTCTAAATATTTATTTATTTGTTTGTTTGAGTCTGGTCTTTATGATGGCTACTCAGCAAACTAGCGCTTTTTTGCACACAGTCAGATTTGTCTCGCTGCAGCTAAGTCTTTTAAAATGCAGAAATGTTTTGCTAAGTGCAAATGACAGAATGATTTTATGGTAGCTGTCTTAAAATGCCTAAGGGACCACTTTGCTTTAATAGTTAGCAGAGTGCTTAAAATTTGACACTGCTTTTGCTCTTTGCACAGGGAATGTGTGATGAACACATTTTGAAACTCATCTGAGCCCTATAAATAATGCAGTCATATTATCTGCGTGTGTGTGCGTGTAATGGGAAACAAGTAAGGGGAAAGAAAGCCAAGAATCTTTCAGAACTTTTCTGTAATTAGCTATGCAGTTGTGTAAAGCAGCCAACTAATGGCAGTTTCAGCTTCAGCTGAGAGGTGTTTCTGCATTCTGTCCTTATGGCTGTGACATCACATGTTATGCCAATGAATGATATGGGCTAAAGGTAGCATGATGACATCAGAACTAGTTCACAAATCCCTAAGACACAACACAAATGATCACACTTGCTCTCAAGAAAAATATTAGTTATTGTATGTGGAGGTTTGACATGTTACCCTCTTTAGCAACAACCTTCTCCTGGCAAAAATTGCACACAGCATCATCAGTGTTGACTAGCTTACCTAACCTCCCAAAACGGGTGGAAGCATTTTGATTTTTGTAAGTTCTGTAGTATTATCTCCACCACCACATATTTTCAGCCCTGTTGCTTGTTCTAACAATAGACACTGATAACATGTACTGGTAACCACCAAACATCTCAGCTATACCACATTTTATTATCAATTTGATAGAAAGAGGAATATCTGTATTTTATACTGTGTTAAAAATCATACCTCCAGCATTTCATAATATCCTATTACACTGATACCTTGATACCACCCAAGCCTACTTAAAATAAATCATCTGTATCAAATTAAAAATACCTTGACCTATTATTTAGTTTTTTCACTTTCTCAAAATATTTTTCAACAACTTAATTGTGATGGTTATGTAAGAACACCTCTCTGTGTGTTGTGTTCAATGTGTGGGTGTCTGTGTTTGCATGCATTTATGTGTGTTTATGCATGTCAGTGCTGGTTCAGCTGCTTCTAGAGCTTCAGAGTGAGCTGCCGCCTCAATATGTTTTGGACAAGATACACAAACAGGTGAGACACACATTTACAGATTTATAAAGAAACACCTGCTCATTCAGACATGGAGGCACAGGAACATGCTCACCTTAAAACATTTAACGGCACTTGTGTAACCAACAACATATCCTCCTAGGGTTGTTTAGTAAACACATAGTGTGCTTGTCTTCATCTTGCTGCTGTTGTGTCTCCTCTGGGGGAAGCAGAAGTGGAAAAGCTTCATTCATCAGCCAACGCTGCAGGTAGAAAATTGTAAAGCTGTGTATACTGATGATGATTGAGAGGTATAACACCAGGTAGAGGTGCAGACAGGTCCTATTTATGTCGCTAGAATAGAGCCTGATTGGAGATTTTCAAAGGAAATGAATTTAAGGAACATTGTTGGGAATACAGATGTTTGATGTGATCTGACTGAGTACAGGGAAAAGAAGCAGTTTTGTTTTCTGACATCTGAAAAAGAGTGATTTACAGGCATGTGTCTCAGATTAATATGTAAAGGGATATGGAGTATACTTTAAGGATGAATATTGTGGAAGTTATAGTTGGATTTGTTTTCAGCATAATTTAAAATTAAACAATATTTAAATGTAAAAGTCCATGCCTGCTGTGCAGTTATGTAAAGGCCTAAGAGGTTATTTTGTAAATCCTACATGTCATCAGTGATGTTGTTAGGTATGTGTCTTGCATCTATAGTGTATAAAGATTACTATCATGAACTTATTATCAATTCCTCCGGGGGCGCGCATGTTTTGTTCTGATAATGCTACATCGTGAACAACAAATTCATGTTGAAATCATAGAAATAATAAATAAAAGAAAACTAACCCTTGGCCCCAAAAAATCCAATGGTCACATGTTCACCTCTTTAATTTAATTAACGGGATTGACATGTCGTGCTACTTCTGTTGGGCTAAGAATAACCTACTCTGCACAGATTTCATTTTAACCACTCAAGACTACAAACTTAGCGATGGAAAATAAACTGACTTGGCTCCTGTCAAGGATGATCAACTCTGATCATTACTATGCGCTATTTACTCTGTTGATGATGATTGAATTTGCTATGCCAGGAATGCATAGTTTTGAAACCATAGAATTAAACTACTATTTTGTTTATTTTGTATTTTGTTGACTATTATGTCTAATGAGTATCTGACTTAGAACTTGTGTTGGTTTTCTCTGACTCGTTTTTAAAAACAAAGATTTGACTTTTTCTAAGTCTCATGTTTCACTTGTGAATCTATTGTTTTATGTCTGTCTTGATTGCTTTGAAAAAAACAGATTTTCACACAGATAGAGAAAGTAAAGGTGTATGCTGTGCTAATAGTTCAGTTCACAAATCTCAGCAACAGTTTTTGCAGTGTAGCTGCTGACAGTGCTGTGTGCAGTGCTGGCTTCAGTAAAATTAACAAGACACTGCAAGAATCAAGAGCTGAAACTTGTTAATCAACCACTCCACCTTTCAACATCTCCTGCCATTAAAATATATATTTATGCTTTTCTTTATAAGCCAAAGTGCCACAGAGTAGGGCTTTGGCATATCAATACGTGCCTGTCATATTCCTTTTATCTTTAACATTATTGTATATCTGTTGCTGTTGATTTGCATTTTGTGCATTCTCTGTTTAGCTGAACGATAAACCAAGTGTGAAGGATTTCCTGCCCACCTTCAAGTTCTTGGGGAGCCTCCTGGAAGCTGTCCCAGATGTGGCCCATAGTCTGCTAACTCAGTATGGTGAGACGCAGCGATAAACAACTCAGACACACCTTAAAGTTATAATAACACTTGTGTGCAGAAGGAAGCAGCCGTGTGTTTTTTTTTTGTGTGTGTGTTTTTTTATGGTCATTATTAACACTGACAGTCCGTATCAATAAAGCTTCACCAAGAGCTGCTAGTGACAGGTTATAAACAGCTTTAATACTTAAAAATGTCATCACCTTTTCATATCAGTCTGCCCAGTTAAGATTATTTAACTTTTATAAAAGAGTCTGAATTTACCCACTTAGTTACTATAAGATTGTAGATAAACTTAAGCCTCTAACATTGAAGTGTCCTTGAATGGGGTGCCTAGTCAGTACAAAAAAATTACTATTAAAAAACGCTAAAAACCTATATCAAATATTTTTCAAGGGGCTTTAGAACCTGGAGCTGAATCCTTTTTGAGTTAAAGCCTGCTGCTCTGTAGCAGACCCTGACCTCAGACACCCTTGTTTTTCTTTTGGAGAGAATAGAAACATAGTGACAACTTTAACTCTGCTTGGTTTGGGTCACCTTTCAAAATGCAAGTGAGTTTGGATCAGGTCACATCTCAGATGGCTAAAAATGCCATCCAAAAATCTGGATAGAAAAAAAAGAGACTAAAGAACAATGTGACTTGAAGGATCCAAAACTAAATGGGAAATATTACAGTTTATCTTGAACTGAAAAGAAGTATATATAAGAATATTTGACTTTAGCATGGTTCATTTTGACAAGTATATCCACATTTCAATCACCCCAGCCTATTTTGACCTTTTTAATTATATCCCTTATGCATAGAAACTGTTGTAGTGTGCCTATTTTTGAATTAGTCATTCCCATGCTGATCCATATTCCACTCCTTCTGCTTCTGAGAGATGGGAAAAAAGTCCCCAAACTGTATTTTTCATTTCTCAATTTAATCTCTCTACCTCTTATGACCTTTTCAATTACGCTCCAGCTGCACTGAGATAACTGTGCTGCATCCATACTTAAAATTCTGTCTGCATGGCCAATCCCATGCCAGCTCTTGCTGAAAATAAAAATGCTACAAAAAATTTCAAACACATGTTCATCCAACCTTTCCTCTGAAATTCCCCATATATCAATATATTTAAAAGGTACGCAGTATAAATCCATGTACAATTCTGCAGTGTAGTGAGGCAGAACGGTAATGCTCCTCACACTACTGTGCTGATTTAGTCTCTGCTACAACCACCTGTATAATGTGTGCTCACTCAACCATTGCGCCACTGGGTTTAATAGGCACTGTTAATCAACTTAAAATGTGTGTTTTTTGTGTGTGTGTATATGTAGTGTGTTTTTCTCACGCCTGAGTGCCTGTGAGCATTATGCCAACTAAGTGGGCGTCACAGTTTTGTTTGTTTTTTTCACTGTGCAAGGTGTGTCTTCTTCCCATGTTTTTTCATGAGTCTTACAAGGTCCCCTGAGCAGCCGCTGGTAGTGGTGGGTTGTTGTGATGCTGTTGCAAGATGCGGGCTGCCACTATTGACTGTGTGTGCCTGTCTGCGGCCTGTCACTCAACGAGTCTCTGTGGGGCTGTTTGGACTAACGACAACAGCATGGCAATGACAACATAAGCCCAGAGCCCAGAGCACCCGAAACATTTTGCTCTCTCTGACTCGCTGTCTGCCTGCCTGTCTGTCTGACTGATTAACTCCTCTCTTTCTCTCAACCTCTCCCTTTTCTCTGCTTGAATCTGTCTTTTATTCGGTCTCTCTCTTTACCATTCCTCTCTCCTCTTTCTCTCTCTCTCTCTCTCATTTCTGCATTGCTGGTGTCCTACTCCCTCAGGTCACTAACTGAGGAATGGATTCAGATAAAATGAGGGATCGGGGAAGGAAAATATAGCATTAATAAGATATTGAAAGGAGTTGACAGGCAAAGATAACAAGGAAGATAAAGGATAGAAAGGACAATGGTATAAGCTGCAATGCTTTTCAAAGGCTGAGATGATCAGAGCTCAAAAATGCAACAGTAATGTGACTAAAGAAATATTTCCGCTAATAACACTACATATTAGTCTTACTAGATAAACCAACACTTTTTACCATTTTGGCAGATCAACTCTGTGCTTTCAACTTTATTTCTATGCAGAACTTTGAAGAAGGCCTGCTAAACTATGGAGATTTTCTTTTCCCTTTTTTTTTGGGTGGGCCAAACAAATAGATGCTACTATGAAGAAACGCTGGACGCCAGAGGTGTAAAAAGCCCAACAACTAGTCAAAGAAAGGTTTATTTAAAGCAGAGTGAGGTCACAAGTGCAAAACAAAGAGAAAAACTTTAAAAGCAGATCACAAAAAGAACAGAAAGCTGTAGTTCAGAGTGCACAGCATCACAGCAGGGCAGCAAAACTGTAAGCAAGACAAATGGATTTCAACCTTTGGTTTCCTCCTTCAGAGAGAGCGGAAGAACAATATTTAATCTCTATGTTTTCAGTTGTTTGTGTGTCTTTCTTAGTCTTTGTATGCATGCCCCCAAAAATATGATGTCAAACAACTGTAAGGCTTTTTTTCTAACCATCCTTTTACCACTTTTATGTTGTGTTCCTTGCACTTCCATCCTCTGTGGAGGTCTTATCTCTCTCCTCTCCCTCTCCTTTCTTCACTCTCCCCTTCTCTCTTTATGCCTGGCTCTCATCTTGGCCGCCTCATATATTTTGGTTTAATCAAACATGTCTGGGAGCCTCTCCTGGCGCACATGGGTTTTGATCTGCTTCACAGAGCAGCTGGGCTCGGGCTTGGCTCTTCTACTTTGTCATCTCTTTCTCTCTTCAACACTCGCTGACTCTCTGTTCCTCTGTTTCCTTTCACTGCCAGCTCTGCCCTGCACTTAAACACTGTTTACTCCTTTGTTCTCACGTTCAGTCTTATATTTATTTTCTTCTTTTCTCCCTCTTAGTTGCTAATATCTCTCTCTGTCTGTCTCAACTTCCATCATGTGTACCCTTATTGTAAATGGCATTTATACTCTAATAATTTGATTATACCCACATTAATGCAGTAGTTAGTTTATTTAGCTGCCATCAATTAATTTTCTCAAATTGTGTCAGCATATTGATCCTTGTATGAAAGCATGTGGGCTGATCTTTTTTGTTTTTTGTTTTTTTGTTTTTGTTGTTGTTGTTGGTGATGTTTTGTTTGTGAATGTGGTTATGAGCATAAAATGTCCATTTTAGACCTTTGGTGGATGGTTCATACCAATCAGACCAAAGGCTGCACGGTCCAACTGACATTCTTTCAGTATACACACATTGTTTTGCTTTCCCTGCTGTCATTTAGTATATGATTTTTAGCATATTTGTAATCATTTTCAAGATGAAAATTAGGTCTAAACCTTGTTGACTGTCTTACAGATAATGCCCGATGAGGTGTCCATTGTCAAGAATTATTGGACAATAGAGAGGCCACAATTGTCTCACACTTTAGAGGGTATAGTTCCTTCATGCCAAATTTTTTTTAAATTAATTATTATAATATAATTAAAATTAGTATAATATAATATAATTTAAATGTAATGTCTTAAAAAAAAAATTCTCAACATACATTGCAGTCCTATAGGTTCTATTGCAATGGAAACGTTTACTACTCCAGCATATAATTTAAACCTTGGATATGACTGTGCACAAAAAGAGATATCCCTACTCGTCTGCTCACTTTATAAAACCTTTAGGCTCATAATTGAGCCCCAAAGCTAATTTTATGATTGCAAGATTTAGTCAAGTGTGAGTGTGTAACGTTGCTTATTGTTGATCAGCAATAAATTTAACTTATGCTACAACAAGACTGGCTAGTTTTTCTGTCTTGTCATTCTACTCTAATTCATTTCAAGACTTTCATTAACAAATGACTGGCCATGTGTACTGTTAGCTGCAGTTTGCAGTAGTGAGTTTAAAAGCAAATGGTGTGCAACATTATTGCTTGTGTATTACAAGTATCAGTTGATTTAGACTGGCAGTGTATGCCATGCAGCTGGAGTGTTACAACTGCCCCTCTGTATTGTCATCTTCAATTTGATTATAATTTCCTGTAGTTAACTCGTTGTGCAGTCTCTCCCTCTTTAGTGTCTCCTCCTTTAGTTAAACTTTATTGTCATATTACCCCAAATAAATAAGAGGAAATGTTCAAGTCACTTGTTGTAATATGATGGTAGCTTGTTTACAAGTTGCAATAAATTGCAAACAGAAGCCTTACTGCTGTCCTCTTCACTTGAATCTTAGCTGTCAATGTAATGCTGACTTCCATTTCGCAGAAAACCTTTTATGAAACTCTTTTACAGTCTTTACAACATATATTATAATAGTTTGGCCAAACATGGATGTTAACTGCAGCTTGACTGATTGTCCAAGGTGTATAGCTAGGTGGCTAATCTAGTTTGCTCATTTATTTTGTTAATGAATGAAGATGAAAAAGCTTTTAAGCTATATTTTTTCTCCAAGTAACAGAACTTGCTTTAAGGCTCATCTTTCTGTCATCTCACCTCTTTTTTTGTGACGCACAATCTGTCTGTGCCTTTTTCCTTCTTATACTTTCTCACCATCTATCTTTCAATTTCTGCTTTACCTCCTCTATCCATCTCTTCTTTTTTTCTTTTTTTCTTTTCCATTATTGCTCTGTCTATAAGTGTTTCTGTTTTTTCCTCCTTGAGGAACTTAACCTCTCTGTCAGAAAGTGTACTTATGACTCATCTGTCCTCATCTCTGTCCACCAGTGCCCTTGCTGGAGCACCTGTGCTCAGCCTTGCTTTACCCAGATGAAGCACTGAAAGCTTCGGTCCTGTATGTGTGGCTCAAACTGTTGGGGACAGCTGGTGGCTCGGTGGCACAGTCCTTGCCTGTTGCCATCAGGAATAAAGTGTGTATCCTCCTGCTGCAATCCTTCGCCAATGCCAGCTCCCCCCAACTCATAAACAACTGTGTTGGTGAGGAAAAACATCTGTAACTTATTTTTTATGATTTTTTATTTCATTTATTTGTAATCTAATGTATATTTTTCTTTAGTAGGTTGTTTTAAAATAATATTTCAGTAGTTTGATAGAATCAGCTGTTGGGAGCACATTCAGGATATATTCTTTTTTGTACCAAAGTTTTAGTAACCACATAAAGTGAGTTTTTATTTATAACTCACTTTTTTACTCTGTTAAAACCCACTTCTTTTCAAAATCACTGTACAAAAAAGCATACTTATGTGAGAGCATCATTAGCTGCCTAGATGAAATGATGCAAAAATGATTGGCCTCATTTAAATTCATTAAGCACTGGATGGACTAAGTGAGATTGAGTGGCTATCATCAAAAGGTTTGGAGTTGTTGAGATCAGTACAGTGTGCTTAGCTAAGGCAAGCATGAAAAATACAATTTGCGAGTGGAGATATGGGGAGAATGTTATTAAAAATGGATGAAAATTTGAACTGAACACACGGCAACCCGTGTTCGGACAGTCTGAGGGAAAGTCTATTATGAAGTTGTTGTCCTGTGTGAAACACAGCCTCATGCCAAAATGCCTGGGAAAGAATAACAATGATGACTATTAGGGGTTTGACTTATAAGGAGAAGAATGAGTGAAAGACTTCACAGCATGGGTGACCAATTATGTTGTTCCGCACAGGTTTTTTTATGCAAATAAAGTCACTTCAAAAATTTTGTCGGAACCAAAGTAAATCCACCAACTGCTGTCTCATCAAGAGGTCTCCACTAGTTGGTAGACATTAATAATGATATAACAGAGCTGTTTTTTTTTTTTGATATTTTAGGAAAGTTGATAGGTCTTAAAAAAACTAGTTCATCATCATTTTTTCTTATTAAAGATCCAAAATCTTCTCCAGAGTTACCAGAGTTAGACAAGATATAGACTTAAGAGGGATTACACTTAGATGAAAGGCTGCTGTTATCTTGTAGTGGTTTTCAGTTTTAAGGTTAATAAACTATAGTGATAATCAGAATTAAGGTCTACACTGTGTGGAGAGGAGTTATTGAAAAGGAAAGATAGATATTATAATGTGTGCTGGTATTGAGGTGTAAGGTTTGTCTGCACCTTTTTGTAGACTTGATTTAATCAAAATAAACTTATCTACAATGGCCCCAGTGACAATAAAATGATGGAGGATAAAAAACTGGATTATTATTCAACATTTTGTTCGGAAAAAGATACAATTTCTTTTCCATGAAAGGAAAATGTAGTTTTTATTATGTTTGTCTCCAGATGGCTGGAATTGAAAAGAAAATCCATGCAGCTGGGCAACATTTAATTGCCAATTACATAACTGTTTGTTACATTTCGTGTTTTAGTTCTGATCTGTATGCAGTGTGTATTTTTTCTATTATATAGCCTTTTGTGAAACAGTTTTACACTATGATATGGTTATTATGCTCATCTGTAAAGAGAATAACACTTGGTTGGACTTTGGACAGGGCCTTGATGTTTATGTGTATACACGTTTGATGTGTATGCTTTTATGAGCACATGTTCATACAGATCGTGAAAAATCTCCATTCCACACTCCACATTGTATCTTATGGTAGTAGCTGTCTGATATTCTCAAGTGCATGACATCTTGAATGTTTATATTCCCATGTCGTTTCTAAAACCTTGTTATTAATGTGTTAGGATCTTTATGTAAGTTTGTATATGTTAGTAGAATAACGGGATCTATCATCAGTGCCTGCTTTTACACTTTGTCTTTGATCTGTTAGGTCTGCTATGGCTGCTGGTGCAGCTGGGAGAGGCAGTGACAGTTCTGATGAACCCCAGCAATGAGATCATATGCACTGAAAACCAGAGCAGCCAGAGCCTCAGCCAAAACCGAGAGCAACCATCCCCTGACCATTGCTCTCTGCCTCTCATACTGAAAAAGGTCTCTGTCCAAACATCCTGCTCCCACACCCAAGACCCGCATTCTGGCACTGACGATAATCATAACAAGAAGTGCTAATCCTGGATTAATGTGCCTTTGAATAGGGATTCAGGGAGGGTTTACCCCTATACAAATATTTGTGCTACATGTCTGGGAAATCAATCCGTAGATTACATCTAGTTCAATTTTCTCAGTTATGACTCACATTACAGCATAGCTCGTGACGTTAGTAGATGTTGTCTTATTAAATTTAACTGTTAACATGCACTCTTTCTTTACGTATTTACCCATATGTATAAATTATCTCCCAAAGCATGTTCATTGTGTTCAATTTAGGTGCCATCCTGTCAGTTAAATTAACTGTTTGTAATCTTACAAAACTAGAGAGAAAATAATGCAAACTGTGATTACTTTGCTCACATTCAAAGCATAAAATAGCTGTATAAAATAATATAGCTCAAAAGTTGAGTCCATAAGATAACTTACTTTTCCTGAAAGTTCTAAGTTGTGGATTGTTTGGTAGTTTTACTAAAAAGTAAATTGCAGCATACAAAGTCTGTCTAAAGACTAAATGAAAGTGTAACAAATTTTTCCATACTAATTTTAGATGTTTATCTGGCTTCACTGCACCACAAAATCCCATTAATAGATCACATTAGCATCACTCTAAAAATAGTAGTAACTATAATGTTGATATTTTTTGCCTCGTGGTATATAAACCGCACGTACCAACATAAAATGACAATGATACATGATTGTGTTAATGAACCAATAATTAATTTGTCAATTTTGCAGTAAGAGGTGTCTCAGTCAAAACTATGAAAACTATAGACTTATTTTTATGACATTGTGACATAGAGTGAGATCATGGGATTTGTTTTTCTTTCAACATTTCAAAACCAATATTGCTAGTGAAAACTACCTTACTGACTCAGGCAAAAATGTTTACAGTTGAGGTACCGTGGAAAGGATTTGACACTAAATGCAAAAATGTCATATGTTGTACATTTAACTAGAGTGAATGGTGCTGTAGCAAGTGCACTTGCATGGTCTTAACAGGAGTTTAGTGGAGATTGAAGTAATACATATCTGACATATGTTCAATAACAGAAACATTCCAATAAGTTCTCAAGATCATTTCTGAGCCTTGTTTTGCATGTTGCAATTGCCCTGGATGTACTGTTCATACAGGCTCAGGGTGCTGATATTTGCCTTTGACACATTAATAAACTAACTATAGCTCATAGAGCATAAACAGTTTACAGAAGATGAGAGTTAGACAGTTAGTTAAATATTGCTTTACCATATTTTATTAAGAGCTTGGCAGTGCCGAAGAAGATATATTTTATGTATGTCAAACAGTCTTAAAACAGTTTGAATGTTATGTGTCTTTGGTGGATGGTGCTGTTACTTTGCTATACTAACCTGGACTTGTGATAAATCCTAACTCAAAGAGTTTACTACCCCAGGCAGCTGCTTTTGTCTGCCACCTCCTCCAGACCTGCGCTCCGATGTTGCTGCTCAGTTTATAAAGTTGAATATTTACAGTTGGTGGTGGTGGGTGAAAAAAAATCTGTTTTTCAGTCTCTCTTGTCTCCATGAGTGTCTTGCAGTGTGGTATCCTTCATTTTCAAGGGTCCTCTTTCAACACAAGCCCAAAGGTCCTTCTTTCTGCCTCTAGTGTAATGTCAGTAGGAAGCTTTTCTGTGAACACTTCTCTCCTACAAACTACAAACTATCACGCACATGTATTCTAATTTAGCCAATGAAATGTGTTTTCCAGTTGTTGTTAAGTGGTGATGAGACATTGGAGACAGCTAGTGCAAAGTGTATTGCAGCCATCCTGGTTCACTCTCCCAGTCAGTGCAGCTCTCTCTTCATCCAGGCTGATGTACCAGGTGGTATGCACACACAGACACACAAATAAAGCGTCTGAGAAAGCTAGGTATACAAGCTGTTACCTTCTTTGATTTGTCCTTTACAAATAACTTTATGTGCCTTGTTCTAAGTCTCCCATTGACTCCCTTTGTCCACATTTTATTTCTCTTGCTGTGTGTCTGCAAATCTCTTTCTTCTTGTTTGCCTTTGTTGCCTCTCCTCTACTTTAATATCCATCTCTTCATCACTACGGGGTTTTATTTGTGTTTCTCTTTCAACTACATAATAATGTGTAATAATAATGATAAAGCGCCTCATATGTTTCATATAACATTGTAAATTTCCCTTGACTTTATTTCTTTAGCCACTTACACAAGTTCTCTATTGCTCTCTTTCACTCTTTTTTTCTCCTACAGAGTTTCTGTTTGACCGTCTGGTCAGTAGTAGTAGTGATGTGCTGCTGTGGTCTGTCTACAGCTGTTTGGTGTTACTGACTGAGGACCCACTCTTCTTCTCCCAGTGTCACTCTGTTTACGGTAAGAAACATATCTGACAAACAGTCTGAAACACCCCTGAGACATGATCATGTCATCCCTGTTTTGCCTGTTTATGATCGTGCCACTGTAGAACTTTGGGTTTCATAATATGATGGTTAAAGCCAGAAAATAATTACTGATGGACAGTTGATTAATACAAGCACAAATGTCAGCACTGCTCATTTTTTCTGATAGTGAGAAGCCAATTTAATAAACTCTCTAAAGCAGATTTGAAATAATTTGACACAGCCTTGTACATCAGTGCTGTCTAGGATTTTAGGTATTGCATCTCTCCTAAGGATCACAGTTACGTTGCTGCACAGAGAAATTTAGAAAAGCAAAGGCAGAATAGAGAATAGAAGATGCTATTGTAAAGTGGGTGTCTCAGATTAAACGGCCACAGCCATAAAAAAGTCATAAAACTGGGATTGAACCAGGTACTTGACCAAAACATTATCCATTATGGATAACGTACTGTTTAAAGATTTCATTTAAGTGAAATGTGTCAATGTCTGTGCTTATTTGATGAAGGAAAATCCTCATCGAGGAAACTGCTTTGACATTATTCCATAATAAGCACGCACAGGCTACGTTACTAAATAATTGTGTGTTTTTGTAGAAATAAAAAACACATTTTCCTCCAAAAAAAAAAAAAAAAAGGGTTTTTGAAAACATGACCTGTGTTTAAACCATAGGCTTAAACACAGAAACATCGAGAAGAATATGCAGCATTTTCCAGTCAGACTTATAAACGCACATCTAAATGTTGCTGTCCAAAAAATGTCCCAAACACAGCAAAACAAAAAGAGATTGAGAAATGAAGGCAGAGGGTCGTGTTTCTGCAGAAAAACACGCCACCACACACTTCTAGTGGGTCAGTAAAGATGATTGAGAGATATTACTTTTTTATGGTTCTATACATTGTTTTTTGAAAAAAATAATGCATATTATGCCTTTAAGTTCCTTTAAGTACTTACAAATTCCTATTATGTATTTTAATTTATGAATGAATAAATGAATGGTAATGAATGTTGTGTTGACACAGATGTGCATTTTAGAGTAGATGATTAATTTGATGATTTACTTGAGGTACGTTGTTGCTTTTTTCTTTTTTGACCTTTAACTTCAACCTCACCCCTGAAGAACTTTTAATAACACTTGCAGAGCAAGCTTAAATTACTATTATGCAGTAAATCTGTAACCACTCTTGTGCAATTAAGTTTTACATTTCTCCACTATAAACATGAGATCGGTCCAGCAGACTCTGTGTAGCAGTTAATTAGAAAGATGTACCACTGCCGCTGTTTGTTTGACATGTGGTGTAGTGCGCTGTGTGTTGGTGTGTGAATCTGCTTTGTACATGTATTACATTTGTGAGCATGTCACTCTATAATTGCAGGAGGTCGCTGTAGCTAGTATTGATGTGGACGTTTGTCAAAGCACTGTCTCTGTAACTTTGGCACTGAGCTGAGCTAGATTAGAAAGATGTGTATTTTTGGGTCGGGGGCAAGGGGTTGGAGGGGTTAGGCTGTCTGGTCATGTGCAAAGTTGAGTCCTGTATTTCTTGGACACAGTGAGTATGTGTGTGTGTGTTAGGTATTGAGTCCCTGGTTCGCAGTCTGAAGGAGGCTATGCGGCTAACTAACCTGGAGGTGCCAAAACAAGGGCTTGTACTCCTGACTGAGATACTGGAAAGGTAAGACATCTCTATTGTGATTTTTTTTTTTAATTTGTTTGTTTTCACTTTTTTCCCATTGCATTGAATATATCTTGTCTCTTCCACAGTTAGACATGCAGCCTGTTGTGGTATTGAATACATAAATGTAATGACCCGTATTTGAAGTCTAGACATTACCATAATAACACATACCTATGTGTGTTACATAATTGTTTTAGCACAATAACAATGAGTTAAGTTTGTTGTGAATGCTTTGAGATGTTTGCTGCTGAGACTTCTGCTGCGTTGAAAGGCATTGACAAATGACATAAAACACAGCAGCCACTTTTCTTTAGAGAAACAGTGTCTTGATTCCTCTTGGTGATCCACAGCCCACTGCACTCTGAAGAAAGATATGTTGTTTGTTTCAGACATTTTTGCTTTTGCATGAAGTTTATCGACCCAGTGACTTAAACTTACAATGTAACGTTTAAATGCAAATATCTCAAAACAAATAGATATATTTTTTTATATTTTTTTATTGTGTAATTACTCTATCTTAAATGTTTTATAGCAATGTTCCCCTAACACAGAAAAATCTGTAATTTTATGAAAGGTAAAGGTACTTTTTATTTTGTTGCCAGGCACTAATTTCTGAAGTAATGCCAGCTAGAGAGTGAGGGAGGAAATCGCTGACTATGACTAATCATAATGTGACTAAAGCTTTAATACATTAGCTGGTCTGTAAATATTTCTGCCTTAGTCAGTCAGAAGGATTTTTATCTGCAGTTGTGGCTGTTAACAATGAAAATACAAATCCCATGATCCCACACTGTTTTACTGTGTCATCACTGTGTCAATCACACTTTGTCTTTCGTTTTCATTGTCTTGCTAGAGAGACAATGTCATTGCCTGAAATTGATTTCATTTTGTAAAACGTCCCAGTTGACGATGTGTGTAACAGTGTTAAATTTTTGATGGATGTATGATATTCTTCTCTTTCTTATCTTCCATTTTTGGCATTGGATAAGTCATTGCAACAAAAATGCAACACACCATTCTCACTTTAAGTCAAAGTTTTTAAGCTCATGAATGTTAGTAACACTAAATCACAATTGTTTGCTGAACATCATGTAGCACATCAGCTACAGTGAAGCAGAGAACCAACCTCCTCTTAAACATGTTAAATATCATGCACCAGAAGATTTAAGTATATTTAATTTAACTGTCTGCTAGCTTGCAAACTAAGGTATACAAGCCAGTAAAATTCATATTCCAGCAAAGTTCACCGTATTTTAAGAGAATTTCACCTGTCAAATAGTAATGATACAGGGGATAAGCGATTTCCGGGGACAAGGGAAATTTGTCCTTCACACTGAGTGAAACAAAAAAAAAAGCAGTCAGGCCAGGGCCTTTAGGTGGTGAAAGAGTCAATGTGTGTGCTGTTCGAGTGAGTGGGTTTATGTGTGTGTATGTGATATGTGTGTGTGTGTGTGTGTGTGTGTGAGAGAGAGAGAGAGATAGGGCACGAGTTCACCAATTTGGCCAGCGACATGTCTCTTTGTGGTACATGCATGTGAGTTAGTGCTTCTCTGTTTTGCATGTGTGCATATGTGCATTTGCATTTGTGTTTTTAGATATGCACATGTATTTTTTGGCACTATGTGTTCGTGTGTGTGTGTAAGTGCATGTGTTTTTGTGTGCACCTATATGCATGTGTTATTTAGGATGTTCTTTGTAACTACTGTTGTGGCAACAGGGAGTCAGTCTATGGCTGTCATGGCGCTGCGTCATGGACAAGAGGCATACTCTGGTGATCTTTGTAGCGCCAATAAGTCAGCTTTATTTGTTTATTATGTGTCCCTGCCCCTGAAAAAGAGAAGATAAGTGTCTGTGTGTGGGTAAGTGACACAGAGGGAGGACAGGTTCATCACGACTCAGCAACAGCAGTAACTGCTAATATTGGTACAGCAAGCCAGAGACTCCCAAATAGAAAAGAGCAGACTCTTAGCTTTTAAATGGCCCTTTATTGACATCCATATCAAAAATTAATTTCAGCAAAAATTCCTGAAATGCTACTGTTTTTCTCTTTACATGTTTTAGCCGGCAGTGAGTCAACTCAATAGTGATTCCAGTCACATAAATCATAGATGTCTTTTTTTTCTGTATTATCTGAGATCCATTCCTCTAGCTATTAAGCTACAAATTAACAATGACCTTGTGTTTATATGTGTGGGTGCACAGACAGCCCCCAAGTGTGCGGCTATTCCCCAGTGGTCCAGGGTTTGTGGCAGTCACAGAGGCTGTGGTGGCCGGAGTCTCCTCCTCCTTCCTACTGGTAGCCACACAGGCTGCCAGCGCTGCCTTCGCCCTGTTGAGGTATACACACACACACACACACACACTGTAGATAGGTAAATAAGTTGCATATAGTCAAGGACACTTGTGCAACCATGTTTTGCAGATTACTAATATTTACTTTTAAAGTTACTATTGGCTCGTATTCAAATCTATGAAAACTTTTTCCTCCTATAAGTCCCTCTTAACATGAAGTGATATGCAATAAATTAGAATTGTACATGTACAAGGCACACCTGGGTCAGATACCTGCACAATTACTTAACACTCCTTAACAAATGAATGGACATACAAAATGAATGGACATATGCAGTATGCACAGACAACCCACATGTATGCACTCCTACATACATAATGTTACATAAAAAGAATGCACAGTAAGAGAAGTGTAGATTCACTCATAGACAAATCTATGCAAGTGCTTTTCAGAGGACACTTGAAAGCTTTGTACCTTTTGGTAAATCCATACTATGAGCTGCAGTCACTCACACACACACAGAAATGCCCATTTATCCACCTCTGCTAAAGTCTGTCTCTTCTCTTAACCTTCCCCCATCCCTTCTTAAACAGTCATAAAGTGTAATTTAAGGTCAGATGTGTTCTTTATTTAATTCTCTAGACTGAACCACCAGTCCACACCAATCCAGTACAGGGAGATAGAGGGATTGATAGAAGCTATCACTAAAAGACTCTGTGAGCTGCCCCTCCCTACTTCTGCTCACCATCGGGGCTCTGTGAGTATGTTTTTCTTTATGTTTTATCCACCAATATAAGACAAAGTTGTAAAGTACGTAACTCAAGAACTGATGGTAAGGACATCTGTCTGTGCTGAGATTTTCCTCTGGGGTGAAAGTGTTTTCTATGAGTTATCAGTGCTACTGGAAACAACACTGACATATATCTGCCTCTGATGCTCTTGAGTAACACGTCACGACATATATTTGTGTTTGACTTGTTCAATCAAGGGGAACTCATTCTTCAGTAAGGGAATGAATGTCTTTGTCTCTTGTTTTTTCATAGCTGTACCTCACTGCTGCCTTCTATTTTGTCTAGTTTTTCTTAGCTTCTGTCTTAACAGAGAGGCTTTATTGTTTGATAGAAATGTGTGTAGATGATGTGCTTTGATAAAATAATCATTTTCTTTGTGATGTGATTTAATGTGATTGCATTTGCTTGACTGTTGAACTACTCTTATTCCCTTCTCTCCTTGCCTATTGTATTATTTTTCTGTTTTTTCCATATCTATCTCTGCCTCTATCTCTCTTTTATCCTCCAGGGAAGCCTCAAGAAGAGCCAGTCTTCCAGGTCAGAGGGATTTCTGCTCCAGGCCCTAGTCTGTTTTCAGGCTGCCTGCAGGTCAGCACGTTGTCTATTTAAAAATATCCTGTCTTAACAAGTCCACTCATCATAGGCTTTGTTTTCCCGTCGCAGTCAGATTAAATTATGCCAACCTAGTTCTTAAAGACTTGATTTGAGCATTTCAATAAATAACTAATTGTGAATATTAATAAAGACATTGATTTAAATTTTCTTCCCCCCAACAGAGTTTTTTCTTCGAATTGTGGGGCATTAGTTAAATCTTTGATGTGCGTGTGCACCTGAATTTCTTGCATGTCTGTTGTTTGTGTCACATTTGTTCATGAGTGTGTGCATTTGCCTTTATTGCTTTTGTTTGTTTTCAAGGTTGGCTGAGGAGAGTGCATCCGAACCTCTTTTGAAGGAGAACACGTTCACAGCTCCATCTAAACACAGCCAAGCTCAGGACTCACTGGAGTCTCTGTGTCAATGTCTGCTGCGCTGCTGTGACTCTGTTTGGATTCCCACTGTCATTGTGAGAACTGAGAGCACTTACCACGCAATTCATTACGTTTCTCATCTTAAATTGCACATCCACTTGCAACCAAACACTTGGGAAAATGAACCATGACCAATTTTTCACATCTGTTCAGGCAGTGATTGCCATGATTGAATGATACCATAATGACAGTCCCTCTAAATGCCTCTTTTATTAAGCAGAGTGAATCGATAAGCACCTGCGTTGTATTTCTAAATTTGGTTCTGTTCAGGCTAAAAATCAGTTACACAAGAATGGTCATTTGTCTGGGATTTTTTTTGTATGTATGTGTATCTGTGTGTGTGTGTGTGTGCGTGTGTGTGTGTGTAGAAGATGAGTGAGCAGGCACCCAATGCTCAGATACTGCAGTACTTCTACTCCATCCTAACCTCCCAGTTTAACCTCCTTCCATCTTTCATGCCTGCCTTTGCAAATAAACTAGGTGAGTTAAATTACACCACAAAACTTTGCATCTACAAATATCCCCTCCTTTTAGTTCAGTATCATACATCCTGCCATCTAGTTTCACAGCGGTAGACTGATTGTTTAATGTTTTTTTCTCTTATCAATCACACATGACCAGGTTGAAAGTTCAATCCTGATGTCTGTTTCTTTGAAATATTCCGCCTGACTGGTTAGCTTTGACTCGCACAGTAGAAGACAGATCTTTCCTCAGTCATCCGGAGACAAACTGTGTTTGAGGTAGAACCAGTCCAGATGTGAAAAGTCACATGTCACCTGTTTCACTACTCTAGTTGGTTGTTGTGTCCACTCTGCAGGTTTGTCCAACACCAGACCCACAAAACTGAGCTGCACTTGGCTGTACTGATCAAATATAGAACAAGATTATGTTGCTGCATTGCTTACTTCAGAAACACACTGTAATGTAATTTAATTTAAAACTGCAATTTGTCTATAATTGTGAGACATGGAACTATCCCAAATGGCATATTTTGCTCTCAGCAACATCATATGTTTAGTGGCTCTTATTGGCCTTAGATCTGCCCAGTAGCTTTCAGAGGCATTTTTCAGCAACCGTTGATAATGCCCCTTGAAAATTGAAAATATTCTGAAAGGTACTGAACAATTTGAAAATATGCTTTGGCCTTGCATTTGAGGCTCTTTGTTTAATATATCAGTCTTAAAACTGTAAAATTACAAAATCCTAAAATGGATATCATTGCAAAGTCGGTCTAAGTGCAGATCTAACTGTATTTGCAATTTGGTACAGTAGAAGGGCCTTTTCTCCACTCTGTGTTGCGTCACTATTTTTTTGGCTCAACAAAAGCCATTTGCGTTGAGATGGTAAAACAAGGCAACACAGTGTATGTAAAGACACACCGGTGTGGTGCATTATTGGTGTCATTTTTGGGGTGAAATCACACCTGCAAAAGTGACACCTGCAGTTCCACCAGCTAAAACAAGGTCTATCTTCAAAGCAGCCAGTAGGGGATTTTTTTTTTCTTGGCTTTGGCGAGCAAGAGTGCACGTGGACAGACCTTTCAAAAAACCCACAGACAGGTTGAGCCGTTCTCTGTATTTCTTAGACAAACAATTCAAACAACATTTTTTCGAATGCAACCTTTCATTTCAGGTAACAATGTATAAATGTAAATGACTGTTATCTACAGATTCAGATGTTAATCAGGCAGTTGGTATGTGTGATAAAACCATAGCAGTTAACTACAATTGAACAACTAAACTACATATCACAGTTTTTCACCTACTTATGTGGTTTAGTAATCTACCCAGCTGTACAGGGCCAGTGTGACTCTGCATCATTTATATACAAAATGGCAGTTTAAATATGACAGCTTGGACCATTTGATTAATAACTGGAAAGTATATTATGCACACTGCAGTTGTCAGTGTTTGGCGACTATTAGACAAAAGTTTTTGTCTGGCCCTTTGTCTTATATCATACTTCCTACACTAAGCAGCAGGTTTGATATTACCAGGGGAAGAGGCATTTATAATATTAATTACATCTTCCCAAGCCAATTTAGCTTCATCAGCCCGTGGAGGAATTCTCATAGTATCATAAATTCAGTGATTACAAATCTGAACCTCTCAGACAAGTATGTCAGTTCTCTCCTGCATAAAGTTAGGCTGGTTGTGGCAGTCTGCACCTTCTCAAGCCATTACAAAGGTGACTAGACACTGTAGCAGTTTTAAAGGGGCTGGTTTGATTGACCATGATTGAAGATGGCTGCAACATATTTTCTTATCATCTATTCTATTCCTGTGTGTTTATCACTGCACCACAAATGCTCTTGTGTTTGTTTCCACTAAGTTACCAAAAAGATTGGCGACACCTACATGCACTTCCAGCATGCAGAATTTAGACCTGTGTTTGCATTGCAACTACAATGATTAAAATAGAGCCTCAAGACGTTACTTTAAGAGAATGGACGAAGTGTTTCTATTCAGATTGCAGACAGGCAGCACAGCTCACATTTTTAAAACCAGATCAACCCTGAGGTCTTTCAAGTCCCATATCACAATAAAACTGGAGGTCTTTGTGTGTTTTACTCTAATTTAATACAATAAAAAAGATAAACCAAGTCTGCTGTTTATTGCTGACAATAACCAACTAAGTACCTTGTTTGAAATACATCAAATTTAAAGTTTTGAATGTCTGTCTAAATTAAATGAGTAAAAATTGAAAAAAAGCTCAGTTTCCTAATAAAGAGCAATAAACATATTTTCGATCCATTATAACACTACGGATTAGATTCTTCACCACTGAACATTTATGCTTCTGTAGTAATGTAATGTTTTTAGAATAAAAGGTAATGTTTTAGAATAAAAATCAATTTTGCATGCAGTTTTTGAATTGTGCCAGAAACATCAGTGCCAACAGTTGAATTTTGCTCTCATCAGAGACAGGGCTAAATGCCTGAACGTTGGCTTTATGAAATTTCATATCACTGCAGGAGCAAAACTAAACAGTCTGTCCAAAGCATGCAGTCATCATAATGAGCCTCAATTTTTGACAGGAAACTTGTTCATTTGGATATCTAGCCTGCAGCATGATGACATTAAAAAGAAACTGAACCCTTTCATTTTTGTTATAAGCAGTTAACAATGAAGATATGGCTTAGAAGTACTTTGGCCAACAGTAGGCCCACCAGAAAGTGAGTTAATAGCTTTCTGAAATTAATACTTCCCTCTAATAAGTGAGGACTTGTTTTAATTAAAATAGGTCTGCTTTCCCATTACCTCCAATATGGGCAAATGATTAGCTTTCTGCTCCTGAAGGATCAGAGGGCAATGTAGCCTGAAAACTAATGTGAGATTAAGATATGAAGGTTTGCCGATCAGGAACTGAGACTAAATCACAGAGCTGGTGACTGGCGTTTGTCTCTGTCTTTCTCTCTGCATTGTTAAATTCCTCTCAGCCTTCCTCTCTACTCATTATTCCTCTCATTCCCCCTTTCAGCAAGTGCTTTCAATACATTGAATTTTTGTACTTGAATCATCATGTTTTATATTTATCCTCTGCCTGTGATTACTTTGCAACTTTTTGTTTTGACGAGTGCTACATAAATAGTGATTTTATTTTAAACCCTCCTTTTGTTTCTTCTTTGTCTCATTCTTGCTTTATTCTGCTATTTACCTCCTCTTCCCTCCAGCGTCCTCTGGTTTCTACAGGCTGGCTTTGGAACACAAAGGGCTCCTCTGTGCAGGAAACAGGTAGTGTACAGTGTAACAAGATAACCTGAAGACACATACACACACACACATTAACACACATATACACACCCAGCAATTAATAAAACACTGCTCTCTGCAGTTTGACTGTGTGTGTGTGTTCAACCATGGTGGCTCAGAAAGTTGAGTTCTTATTATCGTTCCCTGTTGGAGCACATTAAACACTGAGACTGATAACACAACTGAGGCATCATTTCTGAGTCACTCTGTCTACTTTTTTCCAATAAGCCCGTCTCCTCAGCAGTGTGTCTGTCTCAGAGCAACGGATCTGCAGCTTCAAAGTCTTTTGTGTGTGTGTGTGTTTGTGCAAGTGTGTGTTTAGAGTTTTCCGCTTCGTGTATGTTAGCATATGTGTTTTTTTGGAGTGCCTGTGTTAGACTGTGTCTGTTTGTGCTTTCATCTGTGTTGGTGTGGTCATAAATGTGGTTGACTCAGTGGGCTCTAGGCCCCCCTGCTCTGAGCTGTAATGAAACTAAACCATGCCGTGCTTGTGTTTCAAATTTGATAGGATGAAGCTGAGGCACATCCTGTCTTGTGTCTCACAGTTTACTCTTTACATTTGGCCTTGCATTGTGGAGGACTTATATTCTGTTTGTCTCAGAAGCCCATATTCTTTATTTCTTTCAGTAGTTCTCCTGCCTTATTCTTAGACTGTCTGTCCTTTGTATTTATTTGTTTTTGCTGACTCATTTTTTTCTCTGCTTTACCAATTCTTTCAGAAACCCAAATCTGAATGCATCTTGCTGTGGTTTTCTACAGAAACTCAGCATGTGTCTAGTTTCCCAGACAGACCCTCCTTTTGACGCCTGTCAGCACGGTATGCAAATACATAAACACACTTGAACCGCACACAGAGCCCACATGCAGCAGCAGCAAAACCCTGTTGTTTCTGACAGCTTCAAAGCAGTGATGTCATGCTGCCAGTCATTGGAGACAGTTGAGGCATTGAACCAAAATGTTAATCCTGTTCAACCCTTCAGCTGTTCGTTTTGAGTGAAGGTCAGGTCAGTCATTCCAGTAATGTCTTCTTGATAGCTGAAGTTCATTAGTTTCATTATGAATTTTGGTGTCCATTAAAAAGTGCCCATCTCACCTCTGTAAATACCATAAAATATGATATGATTGATAATTTTTTATTTTTGTCTGATGATTTGTATAACTCTGTGTCATGTTGCTTCTAGGTTGCAACATAAGACCTCTCCCTATTTGTGTTGCATTTTGTGTTGCACCCCTGTACTGTAAATGTGTGTATGTGTGTATTCCCTGCCATCTGGAGGGGATATTTATGTGTGTGTGTGGACAACTCAGCAGTCTATCTATGTGACTTTCTTTCCTTCTCATTAGCAGCCTTGTCAGCAGGTTATCTTTGTCAGCTTCCCTTCAGAGCCGTGGTTGTCCATTGTTATATATATTTTGCGGAGTTGTTTTGCCTCATCGCCTCATGTTTACAACTGTTTTCAAAACCTAGAGTAAACTGTTATTTTACAATGGTTTGTTTCATTTTGTCACTTGTTGCTTATATATTATGGGCAAAACTAGTCAGAGAGTGAAGGAGGAAGTCAGCGCCATGACTAAACATGATGAAAAAAAACATCATTAATAATAATGATAATAATAAATAAAACCATAATACATTATTTGTCTGTTAATTTTTCTGCCTGAGTCAGTCAGACAGATTTTCATTGCAACAGTGGCTGTTCAACGATGAGTTGAGCAAATTCCCTGATCCAATGCTATGTCACAATGTGATCAGACTGAGGCTTTTGTTTGCATTGTTTTGAATGAGCAACCTCTAGTGGCAGAAATGTCAAATATTAGGTTAACCCTGTGCAGAAGGTTGCTCTCAAGGTCAGCTTGACTGAAACATAATGATGTCATTGTTCAAGTGCTGACAAAGTCATTATATAATAGCTCTACCTGATTGTGCAGAGTGGGCTTGGATGTGTGTACTGTAAACTTGTTGGATGTGTGAAATGGCCTTGAATTGAACTGCGAATAGTGTTCACTTTCTGATTCTTGTGTAAAAGGGCTGATACTAAGCCTCTTAAATGTCAGTGCACATACAACAACACGGATAACACTGCCAATTAAAAGAACATTGCTTTTGTTGTGTGAGACTTTAGTAATTGTCATTGAAGAAAAATAATTTCGTTGGAAACTGCAGTTTCTCCCAGGAGACACGATGTCAGTGAAATATTTCTTTGAGATGATAAGATGTAAGAGTTGTAGAAGCAAGTGTGTGTGTATGCTGTGAGTGTTTGTCTGTTTGGATTTACTGTTGTTTGTTCCTTGTTCGATCTGTCAACATCTTCCTTCCTTTCATCAGCCTTGTCTGTTTTGGTTTCATTTTCAGCCTCTTACATTCTTTCATTTCTCTTCTTTTAAATTTTGTTATTCCATTTTATGTAAGATATTTTTTTCTTGTTTGAATTTGCTGAGGTTATACTTTTGTCTGCATTCTAAACGATGTTCACCAGAACATATTTTTGCTGGTTGTTCTTATCATCTTGTTCTGAACACAGTCAGTGTTTTGTTTTGTTTTGTTTTGTTTTTTATTAAAAAATTCTCTGATACATTTTTAAAGCACACCATTTCTCCTTATGCTCAGCCACCTAATAATTGTGTAATGGATAGGTGAATATTCAAGAAATCTTGTCTTCTATATCCTCAAAACCTTGTGTGTTGATCAAAACCTGAGCAGGAGGCGATGTGTCACTGCAGCCAGCTTTGTAGGAGTGTTTGTTGTCCTTCTCACATCTGTTCCTTCTCTTCTCATCTTCATCAGTCTGTCCCTGGCTGCGTTCCTCTGTCTTCCACTCCTCCCCTGGAGACTCCCTTTGAGCCGCTTTAAGACATCCTTCTTTTTCCTGCCTCTCTTCGCAATTAGTTCCCTAGAGTGACAGCTGCATCAGTGCTGTGCCCTTCCTCTCTTTTTCATCTGGTTTCCAAACAATACCATAATGTCTTACTCTTTGTCCACAGCAGCCCCTTCATACCTCAGTGTTCTCAGCCCCCCACAAGTTGGTTCCTGTTCATATTTATCTCTGCTGCATTTCTTTAACTCCCATTCCCTTCTTCACTTTGTTTTCCTCTCTAGCTGATTGGTAGTCTCCCTCCCTACAGACCTTGCTGTGGCTTTATAGTCTCTGTGTAGTCATGCATCAGTGATCCGTATCCCTGTCTGCCGTCTTTGTCATCCTTTCTTTGCTCTGCCCCTGCTTTCTTGTGATTCCCTCATACACTGAATATGTTTTTTTTTCTTCGTCACTCGGCGGGTAAAAAGTAACCTCGTTTTTTCCTTTTCAGCACCACTCTCTCCACTCACTGCCATTTTTCAATGGCCCTCATTTCTATTTTTCCTTTTCTTTGTGTTGCTCTCTTTACGTTCTTTTTAAGCTGTGTCTTGATTTCATCTTTTTCTCACAGTCTTCCCTTTCCTTGTGCTCCTTTTCTCTCTCTTCAGTTCTCTAAAGATGGCCCAGATATGTAGACAGTGCAAATGATGCAGTCCAGTTCTTTTAGCTGTTTCAGAAAAATGACTGAATTCCCTGCTGTGCTTCACATCTCCCTTCTCCTTTCCTCTTCATCTTATTTTTTTATCACTCTCCATTTTATGCAGCATTGTTTATTTAAATATATCTTTTTTCCCGCTTTAAGTCCAGTAGTCATCGAAAGGTGAAAACTCTCCTCAGCAAATCATCACATTTTCCTTCCTGTCCTTTGTCGTCTCCTTGTCCTTTGCCCTGTCATTTCACCCTGTCTCCCTTTCTGTCATACACTCATCATCCACATATGCTTTTTTTCATCTTGTCTTCGTATTCCTTTGGGAACTCATATATGATAAAAAATTTAGCATCCTTGACACCCAGGGCTTGGTTAGTGATGGATATTGGGCTGCATGTGTTGATACAACATAGAAAATTGGTAAATGTACAGTCATCGCAACCCCAATAACTTTTTCCCCAATATTATTATCTTACAAACCTCAGCTTTGACTTGGCTATGGATGTAAAAATAGCTTCCTGTTTCTGCATTTTTTCTTTGTTCATTCAACAGATGTAGAAGAAGTGGAGAATCTTCTGCTACACAACCTTCCCTCTCTGTGTTTTCGTGTGTTGGACTGGCCATCCGTGCTGCGTGAGGCGCCGGGGCTGCAACTGTGTGAATATAAAGGACCAAGGGCCACTCAGTACTGTCTGCTAATAATGCTACAGCTTGCCCTGCAGCAAGGGGACAGGTGATTCAAAGCACATACATGCACTCACATTTCAGGCATGCTGACATGTATAAATCACTCTGGGGATTCATAGTAATGGAGTATATTGAAGAGGAGAAAGGCATTTGGTTTTGAAAAACATTTGTTATGAAGGGAAAATTTGTTTAGTTTAAAATTGAGAGCTGAAAAGGTATCATGTTCTGGCTGGTATTTTTGTGGAAATGGAATTAAGCAATAGATATTTCAGCATCAGTAAACAGCATATTGCTGATACAAATATTTCTTACTTGTGTCTAGTACTGGTGGAGGGGTTTTATAAGGAGAGAGAGAGAGAGAGCATGATTAGATTCAGAAGTACTGACTTTGTTCTCCTGTAGCAGCAACATTTTGCACTGTAAAAAAATGTCTTTGAGCAAGACAGAAATATCAGACTTGTTGATGGCTCAGTTTTTAAATGACCAAAATCCAAGAGAGTGTCTAATGTCATATCAATATGTTTCTCCACTCTACAAAGAAATCAGTCTGGTTTGTATGTGGCTTTAGCTCTTCCCCCCTCCTCCAGCGGCACTGCTGCAGTGTTTTTAAGTTCATATTTTATGACCTCTGAGATACGTTGGCTTCCTTGGAAAGTTTAATCTGTCCTTATGTGGTACCCTGGCTATGCATAACTCCCCCCCAGGGAAAGAAATGAAAGCCTCTCCCTGCAATGGTGTGGTCTTATTAAGATTAATGCGAGCTGTGGCCAGAGATTTACATAGTATGGAGGGTTGAGTGTACATAGTGTAATTTGGATCGGTCAGTGTGTGTGTACCTATATGTGTGTCTGTGCATCTGTATATTTTTTCTGACTGGCTGTTTTTTATATTTGTGCTTGTTTGCACAAGAAAGCAAAGTCATAAGTTTGTCTCAAACACACAGTTCTTCTTCAGCTCTTCCCACAGTTTTTGTTTTTGTTCACTTTATTACCCTCACAGCAAAAAGTACTGCTGTGTTGTGTTTGACATTCAACTATATGTGTCTCTGTGTTTTTTATACTTTTATGAAATTCATATGGTTGAGCACATCTATGTGTAATTTTAATTGATTATCATCGTCTTGTGCATGTGTATGTTTTGTGTGGGATTCAGGCTTCTCCCAGACCAGACAGTGTTCTCCAGTGTGGTCTGGCTGTTGCATTCAGTGCAGGAGCAGGGTGGCTGTGTCCTGCCTCGCTACGTACTCCGCTCTGCCCTCTACCTGTTGGCTATGACGCAAGACAAGAGCCCCGACCTCTGTGGGGTAACTAAGATCAATTTAAGTATATTTGCCTTGTTTCAATATTTTTAACTGTTTTAACTTTTATCTTTTTTCATAGCAAGCTTACCATAACGTAATTTGAGACAAATAGCCTGTTACAGTTTTTGAGTTTTCTATTTTTTTTTTGTTTAGAGAGCTCGCCTAACAATGCTAACAGTATGAAAATAAATTCTCATATTATATTCACTGAGACAGGCCTGCCTACATTAAGTTGTCAGAATTTCTCAAGGTGAAGGAGTTCAATATTATGTTTGTCCTGTGCACAGAAAAAACATCTCTACTGGAGTGCTGCTTTTAATATGTGAACTGTTAATGTGGTGTTCTTCAAGGATTGCCCAGATTCATAGGTTGACGGCAATTATTGATGTTTGTTGAAAAATCAACATTTTGCTGCTGATAAATTAGTAGAAATAAATATTAATTATAGTTCACCACTTTTCTAGAGCTGCACAGAGCTAATAACATTTTTCCAAACAAATGTTTTTTTGCTTTCGGTTAAAAAATCATTACTTGCCAAAACTTTGTCCTCAGCCTTTTTGAAAGTACTTAATAGTTTATACTTTATGTTGACTATGAATAGAATAAAGCAATAGCTCACAGAAAACTTCCTGCTGTGACTGAAAGCTCTGCCTCAGTCAGGTCTAAAAGCAGTTTTCACATTTTTATTTTGAAGAACATCATTTTAGAAACTACACACTTTTAAATTTGTGTGTGTAAGCTCATCTGAAAACCTTTTCAATCTTTCTTTACTAACCTACTCAAGGCCCCTTTTAACTGCCTCAGCAAGGCACTCTCCTCCTGTCAAAGCTTCTCTTCACTCTACATTCACCATCCTGCACTCCTCCACTTCATCTGTCGCTATCCGGAGCTAGCAGAGAAATTTGGGCCCCTAGTCTTGGAACTTTGGTTGACTAAGCAAGCACAGCACACAGACACAGAGCAGAGCATGGTAAGGAGGCAATTGCCTGTCGTCTCTCTCAGACTCACCAGTATAAAAATAATATAAATAAATAAGAATATAAATGAATATAAAAACAATTTTACTGACTTGATTGAACACACTTATCTTTTTTCACTCAAAAATGTTTTACTAATTATTTTTTCTCTAACAGAGTTAGAGATAGGGTGCATTAGAGTGTGTTTTGTAATTCACTTTGAACTGTCACAAATTAAACTGAGAATTCATGAATAGGTTTTTGGATCTTATCCTTGAGTGCAGGCAGACACACAGGAGAAAGGAGAGCAGAGAGGAAGCAGTGCAGAGGAGACGCAGGACCAGGAGCCAGACTCAGAAACTATGGAGCTACTCATTCTGATAGAGAAGTACCCAGCTGTCATACTGACCCTCCTGGTGAGAACCAGAAACCCCATACGGGAGCTTAAATTTACAAATTGTCTATGTGTCCTGATGTTTTACACTCATGTACAACTATGATTTGCTGAAATCATATATTTGTTTCAAACCTGCATTGGGTACCTTCTGGCTTTCCTGTTAGGACAGTACTGGTACTACTACAAAAAGATATTCTAAATTAATCTGTCTTGAAGGTTATATCCATCTCTCTGTTTGTCTTTCTGCCTGTATGACTGCAGGACATGGTTATCACCAAGGATGCCCCCCTGGCAGGGCGAGCACTCGGAGTGCTGGAAGTTCTTTTGCGTAGTGAAAGAGAGTATGAGGCTGATGTGTGTACCAGTCTTAGGCCAGCCCTGCTCCAAGCATTACAGAGGCTCAGTATGGAGAATATGGACCATGAGTTTGGACAGGGACCCACTGCTCAGGGTAAGAGACATAAATTCACAGAAAAAGAGTTCACAGAATGCCTGTTGCATTTCAAATAGAAAACTTCTTCAAGACAAGCAAAGGTCAAGACTTGCAGAGTTCAGTGCTACCATCCTGTGGTATAAGCTGAATGAGCTGTGCCATAATGTAACAGACAAAGTGTAACAGTGTAAGAATTTGTTAAATTTCAAATCAAACAGGCATACTTATCTAACAAGCCTTATGGACAGGTAATAAACTTTGGAACAACAGCTTTAATTTACACTCCTACTATGAAATGCAAAATGACAGACAGTCAAATGCTTAATGACAGCCTCGTGCACTTGCAACACAATGATGAGATACTGGTTGATTCTTTCTAATAAAATGATGTATCTCAATTAGAGTTTTGAATGTATCATGTGAGATTTCAACTTCTGTTAACAAGTCATTCTTCAAGTGGATCTAACTGTTAACCACAGCATCTCTATTGTTTGAGGAGTGGCATCTGTGTATATCAAGTACGACACTACCAGTGCATGCATACATAAATGCATAACCGGACAGACTCACGGTCACATGCAAACACAGACCTGTTGATTCTTTAGGAATGCACACATTTAGAAATTGAGAGTCTCATTTAGTATCTACAAAAACTTGAGTGAAAATAAATGTTTACAACTCATAGAAAAACCTAGTTGAAAATTGATTTCGTGGTTACTACCATTGCTCAGGACTGTGTGGGCGTGGAAGATCATGTTTTGATTGACCCCACCTTGGATCTCATTGTTGTCAACTGTCACTCCACCCCACAACAACCATTGAGCAAAGCAGGGGTGGGTGCACCCAGGGACAGCACTAACATGCGTGACTCCAACTGGTAGTAAAGAGACAGGGACAGGACAGGACAGCAGACAGGTAGACAGATAAACAGGCAGATAAAAAGAAAGATAGATAATATTTTGTCTTTTGTTAACATAACCTTTATGTTGTCTGTCTGCTGTGCTAGGGTCAATTGTTCTTTTGCCTAAAATATATCATTAGTTCTCACCTTTTTAATCTTATTTTTTCTCCGGAAGTCAGCATTCACAAACTCCATTTAAGATTAATGCCACCTGCTTTGGTTGGACACCTTGGTGTATCTCATTAAATTACCTTTACAGTCACTTACACTTGATAGATGGAGGTAAAAGTGGCTGTTTACTCCTGTGAGTTTACCTTATTGATGCAGCAGACATTTTGTTTCCTTCCTCTGCATGTTTCTGTCTCAGTCTTACATATTAAAAATTCTGTAGCTATTTAAAGCTTTTAATGAAATTGTCTGTTCCCTGCTCAATGCAAGCACTAACGCACAATACACACATAAACAAACACAAGCTCATGCACACACACACACACACAAGCACATGCACACAGGTGCATCCAGCTGGCTCCTACCCTGTGAGATGCAACAGGAACAAATGCATATTGATAGTCTTTTATCTCTCCTCACAGCAAACACTGAAAGAGTTACTTAATTAAATCTCAGCTTTATAAACACACAGCAGTAGCAGCAGCCACAGCTGGGCTGTTTGGTCTCAGACGCCCATCTCTTTATATTGACTCGAAAATCATTTTTGATTAAGAAAAGCTGTTTTTGTCTGAATGTCTCTCCACAGAGTTCTCCCTACATAGTAAACCTCACACCTAATAACAAAAAATTAGTTGTCAGAAAGAATTAATATTGTAGATGTTTTGAATATTGGACTACAAAAGAAACAATAAGATTACTTAAGAAACAAATTTTCATGTGACAAAATAATAAAAGGCAGTGTTTCCTCTAGGTAAACTTATTTTTTTGGGGGGGGGGTGAAGGAGAATAC
>JAPZDV010000009.1:17531362-17584626 GCA_029814665.1 Acanthurus lineatus | reverse complement strand
CCCCGCCCCACCCCCACCCCCCCCCCCCCCCCCCCCCCCCCCCCCCCCCCCCCCCCCGGGCGCCACGGAGAATACTTAGAGAATACTCTGTTGGAATAGAAAAATTGGAACAGAATAAACTATAGGCGTAATATTGTAAAAGCAATATTTTAAAAGTCAATGTTCGCTCATATCGATTTTGATGTTGCACTAAACACACGTCTCAGACTCCAGCTTGATTTACTGTCAATCAAACTTTATTATCTTCCAAACTGTGTAAGCATGGAAAGTCCACACCTTCAGTAGGCACAGAAAAAAGCAGTAAAGACCAAGGACAGTGAAATGCATATAAGATGCGCATGGTTTTTGCCTTTCTTTCTGTGGTGGTGGGAAGTTGCTTTGGGAGGTTGCGCTGCCCTCCCAATTGAATGGTAGAGGAAACACTGTGTCAGTACAATCATAAAGTACGATATAAATCTAATAAAAGACAAATAAAGCATAAAAGCCAAAGCCAACTGAGGTCCACTTGAATGTCACTTGGCATGCACCTACTAAAAAACATTCATCTTCTCAATACGTTTTTACTGAAAATTTGCTTGATAATGATCGCAGTTCTATAGGGGCATCTCTATACGAAAATATTTATTTCTACTCACAACATCTATTCAGCAATGTGCAATTATTAACAGGTCAATTTAGCACAGTGTTCTCTTGCAATGTAATGAAAAGCACTTAGTTTAATTTTTTCCCATGTGTTGGAGCATTTGAAATAATATCTTGTCAATGTATTCCAGCTGTTCACCTTGGAAACATTTTCTCTGTGATGGTTCTACAAACTGTTCAAATTGCTCTTCATTACAAACTTAGATTGAAGGCAGGCTGATTAAGGTTGCATTAGGAGATAGTGAAGTTCTGCAAACATGCAATATAAATAATTGTGAAGTCACTATAGAGGTTTATTCTCTTTTCTGTATCTTTCTTTTTTTAAATATCAACTTGTGCTGACAGTTGATTGGTAACCACATAGGAATGCTTGAAGCATCCAGAAATACCATTGTATGACAGTTGCTGAATAGTTAGTTCATACATAGTACTCATGGCATGCAATGGTGCAGTTTCTTTTAACCAAAATAAAGCTTGATTGCATTGTTATCACGTAGTCTCTCCTAAAACTTGGTTGTTTTTAAATTGTCTTGAAATGGCAAAACAGTTCCCAGAGCACTGTCACTTTTGACTTATGCAGGAAGAGGAGAAACATTAATCCTCTGTTAAAACAAAACCTTCCAGCTTCATTTATCAGCGCTGACTGGGAAGTGAGATACTTACTTGTTAAATGACTCTCCCGAATGAAGCCCATTATATTGTTTTTTTGTTTTTTTGTTTGTTTGTTGGTTTATTTGTTTTTTAAACATGCACAAGTAACAGTGTGCATAAGGTTATAACCTTAACCTTAACTTCATTAATCTGGTGATATGAACTAAGCATAAAAACTGGCAGGTTGACTCAAATATAGGTCAAACTTTGATGTCATTTGTGACCTATGGTGCTCACTTAGTAATGCACTGTTACCGTTAAATTATCTCATACAATCAGTACACATTTGGAAACACATACAGCTGTGCTTCCCGCTTACTGTCTGCTAAAGAATGTGTCAAATCATCAGACAAAACTCTTCTTGAAAAAGAATATTACAATTAATTTCAGTTTCCTCTGAGTCATTAATATGAAAACAGTTTAAGCAATTTAGCACAACAATAACACACTGTGATTATGCATTATGTTACAATTTCAGTGGAAGTTAATGAGTGTTGATGTTAGTTACTGCTAATTAAATTAATAACTGCAACTCTAAAGAATATGACAGCTTTTAATGTTCTTAATGTTTTTTTAAAAAACTGGATAATCTTTAAAATGCTAGATGTAATATTGTAGCGACAATTACAGTACATTTCCTTTATACAGGTCTAAGTAAAGTGTACTTAATGTATAAGGGAACCTAGTTTAATGGAAGCACAGGTTTGTATGGCAATATAAAGAATGTTGACTGAAGGACATGAAACTCTTCACATTCTGGGATTTGAATTTGTGTCACTAGGTTGAAACCTCGAAACCTACCTGCTAGAACATATGGGACCTTGGCATTAAAAGCACTGTACACTAGTTTTATGTCTTGAATTCACAAATCCTCCCTGGCTAAAGACGAGGACACAGGACCACTATGTATGAGGCTTTGACTATAATAAACAAACCAGAGAACTAAGAGCAAACGTCGAAATGTATCCTCGATTGCAGGGTGAATAGTCCATTAATTTATTATGTTGGCTAACTAGCTGATGTAGTTGTCATGTAAATATAAATTCTGCTAACTGAACTTTCTCCCCTTTCATCACTTACTTTAATAACCACGGCACAGAACTTGCTTTTTCTGTACAGGCTATTCACATCTTACTGCAGATGTAAATAGTCTCTCAGCAGTGTCTCTTGTCTCTGCTCACATGCAGAAAGGTTAACAATGGATACTGTGTATAATTCTCAACATACTTCTGTCATTGCTGATCATTACCTCGGTTTCTCTGAAACAGTTGTGATCCTGTCAGAATTTTGTAAAAATTGAGTCCCTTGTTGGAATATAGACTCTCTACATACTGAGATGATTTTTTTTTTTATGTTTTTCATTTTTAATGAAACTATATGAGGCATTCAGTGTGGACTTGATTCTTGCAAAATCGCATATGGTCTTGTCCAAATAAGGTGGTGGGGCATGTATACTTTAGGCCTAAGGATTCAATTCCCAGACGTACTGTACATCGTGGCATGCATATCTGGTGCTGTAATGTGCTCTTGGTTGAGGTGTCTACCAGATGGTGTTTTAATGTCTGTATACTCGACAAGGTTAATGAGCACAGCTGAAGGGCACAACACCAGAGTACCAGCTGGGGATTCAGAAGCTGTTGCTGTGGTTAGCCTCTCCCTGCTTTCTGCTCATCCCAGTCCCTGTGGGGAATACAGACTGTTATCTTTGCACGTGTTGCATTCCAGCCCATGTAATTTGCATTAATATATACTTTATATCAGCTCTAATGCAGCAGCATCCTCTAAGGGGAGACATTTTGATGCTATGCAAGAGAGGCAAGGAGATGCTTCTTCTGGCTGTTCCTTCCTAAATCTCTTTCCATTCATAGTGCTCCTTATTTTTTCTCCTTTTTCCTTACCTCCCTCTTCACGCTTTCTCTCTTTTTTCTCTCTGTCTCATTCTTTAACCTTCAACCCTTTATGGGGCCAGACCTAGAATGCCGTTGTTCTATAAAGTGTGCAATGTTTTTTTGTTTGTTTTTTTAAATATGTAGATCTGTCTGTCTCTCTTGTCTTCACATTTTTGTTTAGTCTTACTATGTTGTCTGTCTTGTCTTGTTTAGCGGTGAGTTCACTCCCTCTGGTGCTAAAGCTGCTTTGTGCAATGCAGGCCAGGGACCCACCTTCATCCTCCTCCTACAGTAAGATGGACGGAGTGCACTTTAAGCTGCTCTACCATGGTAAGGTCAAAGGTACAGGTCATTCTAACTGTATAACTCTTCTTCCCACAGCACTCATCTAAAAGTATACACACAGATGCACAAACTTACACACAGTTCTTATATGTTGTTTACATTACTCTGTGTAGTCTAAAACAGACCACATACATTGGCAGAGTCAGTAAAATGCTGGCTACAGATGAGACACACAAATCAAAACATATCTCTCCATTCAACACAGGCACCCACCTTATTCTCATGTATTCCTACAAGGGTGTCTTGCTTGTCTTTGATTTTTCATGTCATCAACAGTCCTACTCAGAGGAGCGCTTGCTGCCGATCTGCAATTGAAAATGCTGTTCAGACATTTACCAGACGTGTCTGGCAGATTGTAACTCTTAGCCTATTTTGATTAGAGTCAAATTTGTTTTTCTTTTTGCTTTGATGTTAGCGTCCCCTCATCCCTCTGCAACTGTCATTCCTCTGTACCTCTTAGTTTTGTTGCCGCATTCAGGGGACTTCATTCTACATCTGTAGTGTATTTTCTAGCTTGGCATCTTTGACATTTTCATTTGCAGATCAGATTAGGTGAGTCTTAACCGACCGATGGGAGACGCGACGTGACAGACAGTAAATAGCAAAACACATCTTGCTACGTTTTATCTGTCTGTCACATTGAGCCTCAATGTCTCTCTGGAATAAAATGTTGATCAAATGTGTTTGAGAGCACTGCAAATAAATTATTTGATAAGTGAGTCATTAGACTTGAATGTGCATTTGTCTGTGTGTCAGTGAGCAATATAGCAGGGAGGTTAAAGCCTGGCAACACAGTGAGCCTGCTCCCTGCCCTCAACTTCCTGTACTGCTGCCTGAGTCTGTCCCCTGCACCCTGCACTGACAGAGGTTAGACACACTTTAACCCTTGAAATCTGTCTTTCTTTTGCAAAATGTGTGTTTCATTCTCCAACACATTGCATCTCTCTTAGTGTTGCAATTCACTTGAAATGAGCATGTTTCACAGGAAGTAGCTCAGTGTATCATATTGTCTTTGACACCTGCACATAAAGTTAGATTATAAACTCAGAGCTTTTCACATATTGCACACACAGCTCACAACAAGTGATAAAACCACACGTGCAAACACCCACGTGATAATGTGATCAGTCAGGAGACTTATACACACAGAAAGACACACACATTGTCATGAGACAGACACAATCTGCTATTTTTCTTCTTTTTACAGGTAATAAAAAAGAAATCACACTTAAATCCTACAAAGCCTATGCTAATAGAGAATGAGCCAAAATACATATGAAAAAACTCCACCATGGAACTTAATAAATATGATTAATGGCAATGAGCTGCCATTAATAGAAGGAATAAAGACATGTTACACTGCCTCTAAGCAAAGACATCATTTATTTGACATGTCTAAGTGATTGGCATTGATTTTATTTCAAGCTAAATAATTAACCTGGGCCAGAAACAAAGAACACAGCAGAGGTCAGCAATGAGCTGGTTTGAAGTTGACAAGGGTGGGCAAGTGGCAAGAGCAGCGATGCCATTGGGAGGCAAGGTAATTACGCCCATAGCATTTCTTTACTGCTTCTGCTGCAGTCTACCTACAAACACCATCTGCCTCTTCATCACTAGCGGTGAATGTAATGATGCAAGTTACTTCAGCCTCAGGCTAGATTGCATTTCAACTGGTGGTGAGGAGGAATAGTAACACAGTCCTCTATCTCAAGGCAAAACAAGATATTTTATCTCTAAATAATATGTAACTCTAGTTTTTCTTGCACTTAGAATTGCCCTGGTTAACTTCCTATGTACTGTATGTAACCCCAAGGTTATGCAAATTATTCTGCTTGTTATCCTGTTTCTGCTGATGCAACAACCTCATTGAAAAATTGTATTCTAAATAAAATTAAAAGATTTGTGCGCCATCCACTTGCTCAAGGCCTGCGTGTGTGATTGTGCTTTAATATGTGAAAGTTTATCAGTTTCTACTGTTATAAATTTCTCACAGGTGCCAAAGGCAAGCAAAAGCATGTGTGTTAATGTGTATTTTTATAATTGTGATGACTGCGGCACATCACCCTGCAGTCATCAAGATCGACTGCTTTCACACACACATATCATTCAACATACACACACACAGATCCCATCACAGTGTGGTGACACAGTGGCTTCTCTTCCCCAGCTGTCTCCATGCTGCTGTCCAACAGTGGGCTGATGGACCAGCTACAGACAGTCCTCTCCTCCTCCTCTTCTGCTCCATCAGTCTCCCCATCAGCCTGTCCTCCTTCAGCCCTGCTGTGCTGCAGCCATTTACTCCTGTCGTCCCTCATTACTCTGCAGCGTGTTCACTCCGCTCAGGTACACATCACAGCTCAGTATTGCTCTTATCACAACTTCAGCAAAGAACTCAACACAGTGAAGTCAAACATAGAACATGCAGCATAGTGGAGCATAGATTCAGATGTGGGGGAAGAAAACGAGTCATCAATTGGTTTTCCTTGGCTACATATCGTAAGGCTGTAGTGTAAAAACAATGCACTTTCTTCCCTGCTCTCTACTCAACACTGTGGGGACAATACATTTTTACTTACAATGAGAAATCTTGTTATTCTTCTGATGCTTCCCTCTCTCCCTCATTCTTCCTCGCTCTCTTTCTCCATTATTTAAGGTCCATAAGAGCATCAGTTGGAGTCTGGACACAGCTGTTCAGCGACTTCTCATTCAGAAAAGGAACACAGACAACCTCTTGCTGGGTAACAAATTCAGAGTTTTATTTGATGATTATTTTTAAAAGACATCTGCTCTTGCAGATAGAAGATACCAAAACAATTCATCAGCACTGAAAGTGCCATGCTCAGAGCATGTGTGTAGAGCCCAAGAACACATGAGAGATTCTCCAGGATCTTGCTGTGTGTATTTAATTGTGCACAGCTCATGTTTCCCTTTTTCCCATTTGTTACTGTCATCAAAATTTTATGCGTTTTATAATCTGATATCAGCTTTATTCTTTCTGTAATTTTGTGCTATTTCGTTTAACACTGCTCAGTGTTATTCTGGACCACCAGAGGATGTGCAAACCAAAATACAGGGCTCTGTTCTAACTTTTTCCAATGCAGTGCATTCAAATATTTTCATCTAAATGTATTACTGAAAAAATGATTTGGTAATAAATAGACAGCTTACAGAAATAACAACATGCTGTTGTGTTTTAAACTGGCAAATTGAAGTAGAGCTCTCACAGAGAGCTTTTAAATTACTTTTAAAGCTGTACTGTTTTCCATTTTCTGACTGGGATGCAGACTGCATATGCAATACCCAATCAACTGTAGGGGGAGAGGATATTCTGTGTTTTGTATTTGTTATCATATGTATCAGTCTACTATTAGATTCCCTGTGATGCTGACTTTTGCACACAAAAACACTGAGGTGTTTCGGAGGAAGTTTTTTACACTTTGTCATCCAAATTCAGAAAACAGACATCAGGTTGAGACAGATCCCTGGAGAGAGTTCATGACTAAGTGTTGTAACTGCTGCTGCAAAGTGACACTTCTGGGCAATTTGTAGGATAGGGTGTGTGATTTGGTTACAGCTCTTGATTGTAAAATAGATCTGACATCTAGGCCTTCTGTGAAATATGGAGGTTTTCCAGGGTATTAATTTGATAATCTTTTAACACATAATACTTTCCTGGAGAGGAAGAGGGGCAGAGAAAGAGAGGGCAAGTATGAGCAAAAGTGTAGACATTGTACAAAAACTTTCCAAGCTCAGTGTTTCTCTGTAACTGTGGTTTGTCAGTGAAGTGTATGAACCACACTGCGGATTAGGTTATAAATAGACAAGTGACAAACAGAGTGACAACCGACTCACATTGGTAGAACTCTGTTACAAATGTCTTGTGCATAAAGTGGCTGTGCCCTCACCACACTGCATTTTATAAACTCTGACAATGTGATCATGGGTTTTTCTGGTTTGCGTCCAGGTGCTGTCTTCCTAACTCTTCCTCTCTTTGGGTTGGATCAGGTCTCTCTGCTAAATGCATTGCACAGCAACAGAAACCATATATGTATTCAGGAAGTGGATCAGCTGATTGAACATGGAAAGTTTTTTTACTTTTGTGATGCTGTTTAATTAATTTTGAGCCTGCAATGAAAACATTTCTGATATTTAAACAATATACAATAACAATAAAGTTATTATTTTCAAGTTGCACTTCAAGTTGCAGTCTGGAGCCCTTTAACAAATCTAAATATGTATTTGGAAAGTGTCAGGCACTCCTGATTATTGCTGCAGTGGTACATGTTCTGCGTAAACCTCAGAACAGACTGATGAGGTTCATCCCCTGTTTAGTTACATGTGCTCCTGCAGATGTAAAGTCACTGCTCGTCAGTGTTTTCTCCGCGGTGAAGGTAACCAAACCCCGGGGCATGCATGCATTCACACACTTTCATTATATTAAGTGGCCCACATCGCGTTGCACCACTCAGAGACAGATCATCCCCTCTGCTGCTGTGTCTCTGTCTGTCAGCTGGATAAGTGGCCTGTCAGGGTTTCTCTGATGCATTGACTCCCACCCTCTGCTCCCCGGTCTCTCTTTCTCTCTCTCTCTCAGTCCTTCACTCACATAGGCACCTCTTTGTCTTCTGTCTCAGTCTTTAATCTTCCTTATGCTTCCCATTCTACTCTTCTTTTTCCATCCAACATCCCTCTCTCTGTCTCTGTGCTCAGTCTTCTTTCTCACTCTTCTGCTGCCACTAATTGAGTCCTTCCCTCAGAGAACTCTAATCTCAGTGTACACAGAATAAGTGCATTTCAAATGTCTCTCAGTTTAGATCCAACTGTGTTAAAGCAATCATTATGTCTGTGTCTGTCGCTGTATCTCCATCACTGCTTTGGTCCCGCAGTCTTGCTGACGTGCCTTCAACCCTGTCCCTTACTACCTCGCACACTGTCAACACTTTGCAGTGCATCTTAAAAACTCGTCACCCCATCTTCCTGTCACACAACAATTCAAAAAAATTGCCCTCAATTCTTTTTAAGTGTTACCTTGCCTCTCCTTTGTGCTTCTGTTCCCTTTAAAACCTGCTTTTACCTTTTTCTATTTCAAACTTCCACTACCCACTCTGAACGCTCACTCACTCCTTTGTGTTCTATCAAGCTCCTGTGGCCTCTGCATGTGCTTGTTCTCTCCTCTTCCTCCTGCTCTCCTGTGTGGTGAAGCGTTCAGTATTCTCTTAATTCCCCTTGATTTTTCTCTCATTTTCTCTCATTTTCTCTTCCCAGTCAGCTACCTGAGGTTGCTGCAGTCTCTACTTGATGATGATCTGGCATCAACAGTGGTGTGTGTGAGCAGTGGCCCTGGCTTGGTCGGGCCCAGACCCCTGGGGGTTGAAGACGGTGCTTTGTACCCACTTGGCTCCAGAGGGGCCCAGTGCCTCTCAACTGCTCTCAGTGGACTTCTTTTGCAGGTTTAAGTACTTATACAGATTGACATATTTGTCTTAGTGTGTGTGTACACGTAGTATGATATGTTTTAGCTCGCCAAAATACAAAACACAACAAAATGAAAACAGAAAGCAGCTAGTAAAACAAATTAATAGATCAATTCATAATATGCATTGAAAATACTTTATATCATGTCTGTTGATTAAATTTCATCAAGCGTAGGGAAAAGGAGAAGAGAGCTAAACACTCATAAGTCTAATGCAGCCTTTTTATTCTTAAAGCACACATTGACTGATTTAGGATCGTACCAAATGCCAAGTTTACCTTCAGTGTTAATATTTGTTCCTTTTTTTGCTTGTCTGGTCAGTGTGACTCAGACAGCTACTTTATCGTAGTCAATTTTTACTTTATTCATTAGCAGTTTTCCACAACTCTCTTGTCTGCAATGCAAAGCAAGGTGCTGTCAGCTCTTATTAGGGCACTCCTGTGACTTTTTCCCAACCCCATTCTACCCTCCTTTGACCTCAGACTTGTGGTAAACTGCAGAACAAATAGTTGGAGTTTCATCCACATCCTCAGACACCATCCAACTGAACTCTTGTTCACAGCAAAAATAAAAAAGAAGCATTTTTACCTGCTGCTATTTTTAAAAGGGTACCTCTTCATTTGAAGAGGTGTAGGACTGTCACAACCATGTCATGACACTGGTCTGGGCATTGATTTATGAATGTCATTCTGTCAGATATGTCCCTTATGTCTCTGATAGCCAATGTCAAAACCAACCACATATAGCAATATAACGTTAACAAATAAAGCAAAAAAATCTTTCTGTTTGATCATTAGGCTTGCCATTATATCTATATATGTTTTTATTGTCTAAATTAAGTTGTCATAACAAAGACATTTGCACGTGTGCAACTCTCAGCAGAGATGAAAAGGAAATGAGATGGCTCATTCATTAGCTGCTTCCATCATCATTTCCAGAAAAAAAAATCTAATTAATTCTGTTTTTATGACTTGCCTGATCAGCCAAATTTGCCCCTACTGCCCCGGACAGCAGGCAATTATTATTGTTGAGCCCTGTGCAATATAAACAACAATATTTACAGAAATGTTAATTCAAAGAAATAAAAATGAAAAGATTGAGTGTGCACATCTGTCCTCAGAGATGCATTAATATGTACATTCAACCTTAAATTCAGTGGCAGATATAACATGATAGTAATCTTATAAATATTAACAGCATGACATTAAGCTGCCCTTCAAAAACAATTTCATGTAGAAAATAAGATTTCAATTGATCTAGCAGTTGGCTTAATGTAACGGCATTCATACCATTTTTACATGTAGCTTTTGTATTGACTTTGGTTGGCTGCATATCACAAGAGAGGCAAGCTGGTGTCCCACCAGCATCAGCATAAATTTAACAATAAATAGGTAAAGAACTACTTTCCCTGGGTGGCAGCCAGCTCAGAGCAAAAACCAACCATGCAGTGCAAACAGTGAGGCAGTAGATAGACCTGTCACTAAAGCAGCTTAAAGAAATATTATTCATATACATCTGCTGTGCACTGAACAACTGCATATGTTGATACTTACACAGGCCATTGATTTTACAGTTGTTTCAACCTGGTAATTCTTAATGACTAAAGTATTGCTTCAGCATCACTCTGCAAAGAGGAACTACTGTACAGAAAGAAGAAGCACTAAAAATGCTCTATCACATAATCAAGTATATTGGCTGCTACCTTTACTGCCATCAGTTAATCACCCATCTGAACACTCACACAATGAAGAGTTGTGCTGAGCAGTTTGAATCAATGAAAGGCTTGAAAAATAGTAAAGACCTTGAAGAATTAAATTGTATAAAATTCTCGTAAAAATCTAAGTATGAAGCAGCAAGAAGTACAGGCAAATATTAAGAAAGTTCTACTAGTGCTGCTAACTCTGAAGAGGATAAGAACCTTGAGAAAGGTTGGGAATATGTGCTCTTGTTTTAATTAACAAGACATTTTTGAATTGGTCATCCAGATGTACATGGGTCATTGCTAAATGATTTGCACTGCAGTAGCGGGTCATTACAACTCTGCAGCCGAGACTGACTCAGCTGTATAAAAAACAAAAACACCTTTTACATTTGATGGGGGCTCATGCCAAAAGAAAGTATGAAACCGCTAAACTAAAAGAAAGATGTCTAAGTTGTCAAGGAAAGTTTCAGAGAAGCCTGTAAAATATATGAACGGGTAAATATAACAGCCCAGAAAAAGTTCCAGCTAATGAAGTATAATACCACTGGACTCATTAAGTTGCTCATTTACATGCAAAATACAGCTCTTCCAATGCACAAGCCATTTTTTTGTAGTAATGATAAAATAAATTAGAAACATTACAGATACCCTTTTTAAAGTTAATTTGTAATGCTTTAATCATGGTAGGTAAACAGAAACATTAGCATATTTGTAAAAGAGATATTTTAAATGTTTTGATGTGGCTATCCAAAGATAATCCAGATGAATTATGCGAACCATGGGATAATTGGGTGTCATCGTGTTCCTGTGTTTATGCTGCAGCTTGTAGGTTTTGGTTCCACACCAGTAGCTTTTTCTCTTGGTATAAAAGACTGTGGTGCTGAACTGAGCTTCGGCTCTATGGTTGGCTGCTCTGTAGTTTTCTGTCCAGCAGCTGATATGAGAAACAGTTCCCTACACCCCTGCTCTCTCCTCTGTTATGCTCTCTTCCCCCCCTTGATGCTCCGGCTTGGTGTCAGCTGGGAACGCTGCAGCTCCCTCTCTTTGCCTCCTCACACACTTCTTGACTCTGCTTTCTTCAAACCCTTCCCTCTTTGCTCTTGTTTTAACCTCCCTTCTCATCTCCATCTCCTTATCTGCCCTCTTTAATTTGTCCTTTGTCTTACCTCTACCCCATTTCACCTCCCTCTCTGTTCCATCCACTCCCACTATTCTCTAGCATCCTCTCTTCTCCTAACGCTGCCTCAGGATTGGGGTGTGACTCTGCGTTGTCGTCTGTATACCCGCCTGGCCTACTTCAGTATTTTTGGACACTACATAGTGCTCACTGCTCACACAGCCTCTGTAGGAGAGACATGCATTATTAAAACCTCACTAACACACTCTCTTGGGTGTTCCCTTGTTCTCCCTTTCGTTTCTGTCAGAATCTCTGTCCCTTGCTGGTCATGTGTCTGGTGTAGGTGTGTGTGTTGTCCATGTCTGTTTCCTGTGCATCTTTCTAGCGTTTGTATCCATTTCTGCCAAAGTCAAAGCACGTAAGCAGATTTTACATCACTGCGGCTCCCATTGCTAGGAGTGACATGACTTTTTCTTGTCTTCTTCTCTTTTCATAGTACATTCGACTTCTCTCTCATGGTTCATCCCATCGTGTCTCTTTCTCCTCAGAAGCACGAGCTGCTGCTGAGAGCCTCAGTCAACTGTCTGAGCTCCCTGCTGGGCTTTCTACAGAGAAGGAGTCCCTTAACAGGTACCAGACTGAGACAGACAGAGAGACAGTTTTGGAATGAGTGTGTGTAGGTTAGTGTGTGTCTGCATGCTCGTATGTTTGATTTGTTTTTTTCACATGCCTGCTGCACGTCTTGATGTTGTGGCTTCAGCAAATTTTTAGACATGAGCCATTTTCAGGAATTGCGCCTGCAGGAGTGGAGCAAAATTAAATGGAATTGATCTGAGTTAGACATCCTGTCTTGTGTTTTTCTCCTCCTGGGTTTGTTTTGTGTGCTTGTATGTCCCTGTGTTAGCAAAGTACATAGTGTGTCAGCCATGGACTCGATTCTTCCTCTACTGCCTGCTTAGTTCAGGAGAAAGCTTCCTTCTGCACCCTGCCAGTCTCACAGTCATCACACTTGTAAGAGATTTTTCACACACTCTCTCTCACACACACACACACACGCACACACGCACACACATGCACACACACACACGACTCAAACAGAGTATAATTTTTTGGGCTTGGATTTGAGTCCTATTTAATATTTGATATTAAGGGTATCAAACGCTAATGAAGATACAAAACCATTAAAATGGTAGAAGCATTTAGATCACATAAGTAATAAGAGTGAAAATAGCACAGCATTATGCAGGATGTCACAGTACAACACTCACTACAAATTTAAAAACATAATTCCTGTATTTTTTGGTCCTGGACTGAGGCTCTTAATAGTTCTTTTTTTATATATTATTCAGTATAATCAAGGGAGGAGATACTGTTCAGTTTAACTAAAAATGCCATCGGCCAACGCCACAATTTCAATCAACAAGATTTCTAACATTTTGATGGGTGATTGATGTGGGTCTGCCCTTTTTCCTGCATTTCCTCAAAATGTTAACATAATTGTTGCAGATTTAATTGAGTTCCACAACAGCTTAAAAAAACAAAACACTTCAGAAGGATAACGTGTTCATTTTGTCAGTTTTTCTCTTTATGTCTACCTCCCTCCTCTTACTTCCTCTCCCCACACTCTCCCCAAAACACATTCTCCTGTGTTTGTTAATGGCTGCACCTGTGCATGACTGTGCTTTTAAATGTGTGCATCTGTCTGTATATGTGTTTGTGTCCTCTGCAGCTCCTGCAGCACGGCAGCACAGCAGTGCTGTGGGAGCCTGACCTGCTCCAGGTGATGGAGGCAGTGGAGAGGAGGGGGCTGAAGGAGCTCAGCGAGAAAGCAGCGCAGGCCCTACGGCTGCTCCTCACACAGGTATATTTGCTGATGGTGTATTCACAAACACATGATAAAATAATGCAGGACACACTTTAAGAATACTGTGTGAATTCCCACAAAAAACTGACCTTCTACATGATACATACTATCTATGGATATTTAAATACACAATATTTGAATGAATCATTAAAATATATGAAGTTCACACAAAGGTCTCATTAAAGTTCACCCACATAAAGTGATTATCTTGTCTGATTGGAATCTGACTGAGGCAAATCTCACACAAGAAACCTTGCACTTTGCCCGCTACACACCCTGCTTCTACAGCTGTAATTATATCCTTAATGCACCCTAATTGGAACATAGCAAAGAGTTACTGCAGCCTAGCAGGGCTTGTCTTTAGCAATACTCAGTTACCCCAGCCTTTAGAAAATACCGTTTGGTGCCCTAAATCTTTGGTCATTTTAGCACTAATGATCTAAATCTAGTCACAGATATAAGAGATTAAATTAAAACCCAGCTTTCATCCCTATTGACACAGGCACACATTTTTATTAAGTCTGGATGAATTACTACACCTTGTTTTGAGTCTGTAGACCTTAGTTGAATCTACCAGTTACATTTAAGGAAAAAGGGATACTGTTGTGTTTGTCCATGTACAGGTGGAGAGATATAAACAAGAGAAATCATTAGCTTTTATCTTGAAATATATCTTATGATCAAATAGTTTGACTTATTTCTGACCAAAGCAGGTCAAATTCTGAGATTCAAGAAAGTCAACCCTGAAAGTTACATTTGAAGTTTTGACCTTTAAGACTCTGGTATCCATGATCATTGCTTTGTTATATAATATACATTGAGAATACAAAAATAAATAAATCACAACTTAGACCTTGAAGTTCCTCCACAGTTGGCAGTTGAAGATGAGAAATAAACCCTGACAACAATTAAGACATACAAGGGACCCAACTGGCTGGTTGGAATTTAGGCATTCAATAAATGCTCAACTGCAGTCAGAGCTGCCAAGTCAGAATACTTGAACTCACTGGATGCCAGTCAATTCTAGAGAGACTAAAGTCAACACCCCTCACATCCCAAGTAGTGAAATGCATGACTATAAAGCTTTATTTAAGAATAAAATCTTTTCAGCATCAGTAGACATTTGATTGGCCATTTGTTAGAAGATGATTGTGCACTTTCTTCTCCAACAGATACAAATCATGTGCAACCAGGCTTTATTTTTACCCCTATCTGTACTCTGAAATGGTCTCTAAGAGGCAATAGAAGATCACAATTGAAGTCACAAATGTGCACATACCAACGGCCATGAAAAACCTGTGAAACATGGGTGCTGACCATGATCAAGTGACTTGGAATAGCTGCATGCAACAGCTTGAACAGTTGTTCCACAAATCATGAAGGTGAATTGAGCAGGATAAAAACAACGTCGTTCAACTGTGATTTCTGGTCTGCTCAGAGGATCACATCTCTTATGAAGCACAAGCTTGTCATACAGTTAGAATCACTCATCGAATCACACAGACTGTCCCCAGAGGAAATACTGCAGTGTATAAGCCGCCTTCAAATGAGGGTTTTCTCTGTGAACATTTAGTGTCAGCATAAGTCAGACGTGATGAACCACTGCATGTCCTTGACGTTACCCTTGTTAGCTTTGCAGCAAATGTGAAGAGCCCGTCTTGGTTTCCTCCAAGAAATTATAAAACACAGAAGGAAGCAGCCATATCAGATTGCTTAGCTCAAATTTGGCATCATATGTAGGACCGGAGACACACTCAGTATTCTGAAAGTAGCTCAAAATGAGAGCAGTGACAGAATGATGGCACACACTGCAGCTCCCAGTGCAGTGTGTGCCAAGGAATCATAAACTGCAAATGTGCGCACATGTGTCTATTAGCGTGCACGGTGTGCATGTTGTGTCTGTGTGTTTCTGGAGACACTGACAGTTTAGGGATGGCAGGGTTCAACATGACAGACAGACTTCTCTTAACAGTCTCAAGACACTATGAATTTTTTGGCCTGTCATCTCTGATCAAGTCACACACACACTCAAAGTCACACATTGAACTTCACAATTTTCAGAGGTCTTGTTGATCTGCCTGTAGACCAGAGTGAAATCTGAGTTTGTAAGGAAGTTCACTGTGCCCATCTGTCAATGATCTAGTATCACATTACTGTCCCCCCCATCAACTCTATATTTCTGTAGGCATGTATGCAAATTCTGTAGATGAACATGCATATTTTGCTTTTGCAGCTTTAACCCATGGTTATTTCCAGTAAGGCTACAGATCTGCATGTGCCTGCCTTCCTGTTTCTTCTAACTTTGAGTACGTTTATGCGACCCAGTGGTGTAAAGGGTGAGCAGGGGTGAAACTGCAGCTTTGCACTGCATACTTATTTAGCTTTTCAGATCAGAGCTTGTCTTAGGGGAGAGTCCCTTTTTATATAGTTTCTATTGCTTGCAGACTTCTTATATCTTCTCCTAGACTCTGTTACCATCACTTTTTCTATCTATTCTTTCATTCTTGAGTTTTCCTCTCACTTGACAGCCTTTTCTATCTCTCCTGATTTCTTTGCTTCCACTCCTTCTCTTTGCTCTCAAAATTCCTCTCACCCCACTTACTGCTCTTCATTCACCCCATTTTCCCCTTTTGTTGTTTTCAATTACTGAAGTTTTGGAACATATTTTTTTATTTTCTCTTTTCCTCCACCCGACCGTTGCCTGTTCCTCAACATGCCATTCTCGAGTGACTTGATAGAAACTGTTGCCAAGTAAAAACAGCTTTAACTTTGAGTGCAGCGCTCACTTGTTGTGTATGGAGATCCAGCAACTGCGCTTCTCCCTCTTGAAGTTCCATACTTTTTTTTAGTCAGTTTCTGTTTTTTAGCATATCTTTTTGGTGCAGTCTTGTTGGTGTCATATCAAAAATTGCTCCTGCCAAAGTAGAATGCTGTTCTGAATACTCTGACTGATCTTCACAACCCCCGGAGTATTGAAAGAGACATTACCCATTCTGTCTGAACCATATATTCTGATACTTACCTTTGCAGTCCCCGCCAGTCCAGACAAAAAGATACAAGAAGTCTTTCATCTCTGCAGCTTTCAACTTAGTTGCCTTCTCCAGCGGTGTGGAGCACAATGATTATAGCAATCATGGAGAAAATGATGATAATTTGATGGCAATATATGGAATATTGGTGCTTCAGTAACAAAATCCCTTATAGTGATGCCACAGCTCACAACAGTATTGTGTTATTGTGATTGTAATTCTGCTGTCTAGTTTTGAAAGGGTTACACAGTATTTCTGTCACCCTTTTTTGCTTTACTAATGTGCAATGCCTTGTGTTGTATGTATATTTGGTCCCTTTTCATAAATCTGCTGTAAATCAGATTAGGTTTGCTGGTGTGTATAAAATTTGACACCAATTTGAACTTGGGGCTGTCAATCTGTCCAGCTTTTCAGACAAGAAGTTAAGATTAAAGTCAGCAGTATGAGTAAGTAACTCTGGATTCACTCACACTCTGAAGTGACCATTAGTTGGTGTGTGAACCTCTGAACCCTGCAGGCGAGCTTATCAGTGGCGGCTCTGTGTTGCCACTTGGTGGTTCCTCATGAGCAAGCTTGAACTGTATTCCTGTTTTCAAAGAACGTGTCCCTGTTGGGACTGCTCATGGTTGCTGGAAATGTACTGCGACTTTTCAACTTTTTCAAAAGTTTCTCTTGGTTGTAAGAAATGTTTCATTTTTTCACTTGTAGCAAGTGTTCATTGTACCTTATTGCCGAAATTAAACTGTTACATCTGTAGTATGGCTCTATTTGCTGCTTCACAGCCTTTGGACACATTTTTATCTACTGTGTGTCTGTATGTGCGACTACTGAAATAACTAGCTATAAATAGTTATTTTGGGGGTAGAAGAGTCCCTGTTTTTGCTGACTTGTATAGTACGATGTAAATCCCAAGTGTGTGTGTGTGTGTGTGTGTGTGTGTGTGTGTGTGTGTGTGCGTGCGTGTGCGTGTGCTAGTGTGTGTCTTACTCCCCCCTTGTATGATGTAATTTTAACTAAATTTGTCTTTTCATCCTGTTCACATAATTTGCTCTCTAAGTGTTTTAAAATTCATTTACCAGGGGTTATAAAATTAAAATAAAATTTTATAAGCCATAAAGGGGAAGAAAAACATCGAGTTTATTTTCTTGATTAAGACTTGCTTTCTTTTTTTCGGACTTTGAGTTTTGTCTTCTCTTCTCCCTCGTCACTGCCTATTAACCTTTACTCCCTATATTGATGTTGTGTCATGTGCTTCTCCTCTTTGTCTTCATTTATTCATTCTCCTCTTTGTTGTTGTTGCTTCCTCATTATTTGGTTTCTTTCTCCTGCTCTCTCTGCTTCCTTTTGATTTGTCAAAGGTAAAATTCTCATTTCTCTTTTGTTCACTCAGATCCAGAGCAGTGTCCTGCAGCCACCACCCGCAGAGGAGCACATGCAGCGAGTGACGAGTATGATGGAGTTCCTCAGCCTGCAGGCACCAGCCGAGAGCTGCAGCCCCATCCTGTGCAGCAACATCTTGTATCCCTAACCTGAAGTGAAACACACTCTGAACTGTGCATAACACACACAGACTGGCAAACTGTATATAGTATGCAAGCCCATGCACTCTCAGCTACACACAGCTCACACCCTGCAAGAACTGAATCATGCCTGTGCAGTTGTGTGACAAGGGTTGTAGAAGCTACATGTACACACACACAGCAAGCCATCAGAATTACCTATACTGTCCTTCAAACTAAGCAGACATCCTCATTGATATATTCCGGGCAGTTTATTTAATGCCTGTTGTTCTCCTGTCACCTAATCTCTTTAAAAGCATGCAACACAGGGTCATTACTGAATTTCAGTCAGTCAGTACTCTGTCGAGCTGATTGACTCTCGCTCTCACACACACATGCACACACTCATTTTTCCTTTCACCCACCCACACACTCAAGCACTGAGCTGTTTAGTTTGGCTGCTGTTATTTAAAAACAGTATTGTCATATCACATCAATAGTAAACAAATACACCCATCAACTGTTATTAAAGCAGTAGCTTAGTACAAAAATATTTTGTGAATGCTAAACACATTGGAGTGAAGATACCAGTTTTTGTCAAGGATATTTAAATATTAACTTCAGTATGTCTTACACACACACACCTACTTCAACACTTTGCTTCATACCTCCTTAACTATTATCTTCAGGCGTGCTGGAGATGTCATCATCTGTCTGTCTGATTTTAACATGAGAAACAACAGCGCCACAAAGAGTGCAGTTTAACCTCTTTATCTCCACATGCAAAGTGATATTACGGTTGTTGTTGTGCCACCAGTGTGGCAGGTTTTTTTTTTATTTTATTGATGTTACACTTCCTTAATTTCTATATCCCTAGTGTGTTTTCTGTTCTGCTCATAAAGCAGCACCTGGGTGTCTCTGCTACTGTATTTTTTTAGACCACCTTAAGGGCACAATCGGACAATGAACCTCACTTGTTATTTATTTGTAGATATAAAAAATTAACTAGTCAAGAATGGGTCAAGGTTAAACCTACCATGAGTATAGTGATTTATTACTGGGATAGTGGAGTCTTTTATATTGATTCTGTTATAGGACTCATTTGAGGCAAATTTAAACTACTGTTAAATTAAGATAGTGTGTATTAATTTGGGTGGCAGGTGGGTCTCAGAATTGGTCAATTAAAATGTTAGGGTCAGATAAGACTTAAATAAAGATACAAATGAAAGATTCATTTGAGACATGAAAATTAAAGTAAACAAAGTGGTTATGATAGCAGTCCTCTTCACCCCACACCCCTGCATAAGCACGTTCACACAGCAGTCACGTTGTGAGGATGTTCTGGTGTTTGTCACAGTGAGTGTGAGGTGGTTGAGGCCTTGTTGCTGAAGGGAAGCAGCTGTTGGTGATGCTCCCACGAGATGTCGGCAAAGATGGAAAAAAGTGTGCTAAATTTTTTTTTTATTAAATTAAATCTACAGGATATTAAACTATAATCACTACTGATGATGTCTGGGTTATATTTTAATTATTCCAGGAAGTAAATAATTAATAAATTTATCGATTTCTGAGGTGTTTATTCAATCAGATGGGAAAACTCTGCTGCTCCCCCGTTCATTTAATTTAAAGTAAAAAAGGGATCAATCTGGCAAAGAGCACACTTACACGTTCATGTCATTAAAACAGTTAGATCTAAAAATGATCATCCAACGCATCTGTTTCTGTTCTTTAGTGTCTGTAGCATTGCACATCTATATATACATGAGTATTGATAGTTAGATGGAAAGATAGCTATAGATGTGGTCAGAAAAAAATAACAAATTGTTTATCTAAGATGAAACACATGAGAGAAACGGAACGCCCCACCACACTCTGGCGGTGTCTCTTTCTAAATCTTCCGTGCGGAAACTGTCTCCTCCTCCGTGCTTAGCGCCCGCTGGCTGTCATTCGTCCAAAGCGAGCCAGCCGGTGCGATCGTGGCGCTGGCGGAGTGGAGCAGCGAGAGCCGCATGTAAATGAACACGTCCACCTTCCCGTTGTTGTCACCTGAGGATCGAGCGGGGCAAACTGACTGTCCTGCCCCCCCAGCATCGGCGAGCTGACCTCAAACGTCTCGTGTGGATATAAAGAGGTTAAACTGCACTTCTTTGGAGAAGCAAACGCTGGCCGCTAATCGGTGCTGTGTGGCGCCGCCGTCCCTCGCTACAACACGGTGAGTGATCCGAGTTTTGTGGCTGTTATGTCCAGCGCTCTATCGGCTGGATCTCCGGTGCTGGCCGCCAGCTGATGGATCCGGCACGGCATACAGCTGCGATGACACGCGGTAGTCGAGGAGAGACTTCAAGTACTTGTTTAATTATCAAAAGCGCCCCCCTCGAGGAAATTCTCCACAAATAAATGTGATATATTAATGCGGAGTTGCATATTACCAGCAGACACGGTCTCACATCGTCGCTTCATTTTAAACGCATAAGTATAGGCTCCGAATCAAACATATTCACTCATTAATGCCCGTAAACAGTACTTAAGACTGAGGAGGACGCTGGTCAGGTAGGGGACAAGTAGTCAATTAAGGAATTTGTAATTGATGATCCACATTGACAGTTCTTATCCAGATTCTGCCATTCTCATCAGTAGCATTACGCATGTCCTTGGCTCTGCCTCTGCATGAACGATAACTGAGAGCCTCACTTCGAGCACAGAGAGAGAGAGGGAGATGATGTGTCAGTCCTTGAACCTCAAACCTCCTACAGCAGGCTGGCAGCCTGAGGGGAATCTACATCCACTCCTGCTGCACATCCAGCTGTCTCATGAGCATCTTCCTTGTTTTATCCTCAGGATTCACTTTTACTTTTACCTCAAGGGTAGGTTTTTCCTCCTGAAATGATGGTCACAAAGTTGGTTTGAAGTGCTTCCCACTATTGATTGGAGATTATTGTCGAGATAATTCTTTTTTTTCTATATTGTATTTCTTTTAGCGCCACAGGCTTTAAGAAATCATAGGCATTTCATTGCATAGTAAAATATCGAATGCATATTTTCGTGCCTCAGGGAATTCAAACACACAGTGGAGCTTCCTCACGGGTCTGTAGTATGATTAAATGTGGTAGCCCACTTATCCGACAAAGCAAGAACCTGGATCTCCCACACAGGAAATCAAACTTCAGCTTCTTTGCCTTGGCAGATTGTCCTTGGCAGAGAGGAAAATCTCCTCCGGCCAAGAGATTTACGTGGGTTTACACGGCTTCAGCGAGAACTACTCAGCCTTCAGATGTCCCCACGGCGAACAGACTTCACCCAATATGAGTGCCACAGTGACAGGCCAGATCTGAGGCAAGACTACCCACATTGGATACTCAACATCAGAGGGGTCGGCTGAAGGGAAACTCATCCAGTCCAAGATTCAGTAGGGGAGAGTGTTAATGCACACTTCTCGCTGAGCAGCTGTGCTGTATTAATGTGCTGAGCTGATGTGTGTACAGTAGTTTCTGTTTTACACCACAGGTATGAACGGTGGATGAAAGAGGGATGATCTCCTATCTGCTGTTATGACAGAAATCAGCCAGGTGGATGGTTTGTCTGTCAAGGGTCTTATTTTGACCTAAGCCACCCAATCTACATTTGCCATTGTAGTGTATCATAGTCAGTCTCATTTGGTCAGGTGTAATAGGTTTCAAAAGATGGGTGCGTCACCAGTGGATCCCTCTGTCTATCTAAAACAATCATCCTGTGTAAAGTGGGTTGCCTGCTTAAAGTTAGTGGATACATTTAAACACCTAATGCCTGTGCAGCTCATGCCACATTAGAGATGATTGATCCACTCTTAATGTCTTTCTTGTCCTACTTCTTTAAATCTAAGCACTTTGCTGTGTTGCATGGGAATGTTAACAGCTGCTGGATTTATAGGTTGACTGCATTAATTTGTGCCCGTGGCGATAACCTTTTAGCTCATAAATATGTCAGAGCTACATGACTGACTGCTTGGAAGCACACAGAAACATCAAATAACCTGATGAGCCACTGCCAAGCAGGAGTCGAGACCCTCTTTGCTGTTATCTAGAAATATTGAGGCTGTTGACCAGCACTTAAAGACATTTAGTGCAGCATTTTTCAGAAAGCTGGGAAGCGTCCCAAAGGATGTTCTCAAATGCACAAACTGACCTTAATCGAACATTGTCTTCGCTCAGCCTTCTTTCTGCTGAATCTGTAAGAAAAAAAGTTGTCTAAGAATTTTATTTTAAATCAGAGACTTTTGACTGCAGAGACCACCACTTGAAGCTGTAGTTGCTGCAATGCAAGGGACTTTGTCAGCTTTCTTTTTTCTTTTTTCTTTTCCTTTTCTTTTTTCTTTTTTACAGTCTTTAGTGTCGTTTGAGTAAATGAGGAATGATATCTTGAGACCGTCTTTAAGATTCCTTGGAAAGTTGCCATGCTGTTTTCAGAATGTGCTGTAAAAGCAAGGCTATTGTAGAAGAGAGGGAAGTTTTAGCATGTAGTAGCTGATGTTGGTCCATGTCATCAGTGCTCTGAAGAGGGCTCATGAATCTCTATGAGCACACGCTTAAAGGGGGCTCACTCAAAGGCAGCATTCACACCCTGAGAAGTTTGTTCGCCTCCTAGTTCTTCAGATTTAAGACGTTGTCTCTGGTGTTGGTTATCTTGTTGCACAGCATCATACTCCTCTATCTTGCCCTTGCTCTCTTGTCTGTGTGTCTTCCAGTTTTACAGCTGTGCTTTGGAAAAGTTAGATGAAATATTCACCAGGAAAGCTGTTGTTTCCCGCAGGGTCTCGCCTTCACAGTGCTCTCCCCCTACCCTTCCTTAACAGCCTCAACACCCCTCCACTCATCCCTTGCCTCCTAGACCTCCGTCTGTTTCTCAGGATTTGGCTGTCCCTGCACACCCCACACCCCCATCCAAAACCACACACCCCCCTGAAGCCCTGTGGTAGTATCATTGACAGAGCCCTTGCTAAATTATGCATGAAGTATGTGTTGTAGCTTTTCATCAACATCCTCCTTCCCTCCCGTTGCTTCTGTTTTTTGCTAATGTTTTCTTAAAAATTCGGCTTTCATCAAATTTTCATTTGATGAGGCCCTATTTTTAGCTGTTGTATTATGTTCTCACTTTCACCCCCCTCTTTTCAAATGTATGAAAAGCCTCTGAGGGAGACTGAATTAAAATCAAGACCATTGCTTTGGATTGAGAGACCATGAGGACTGTTGAGAGAATAAGCAAGAGAGAGGAGAAATCCTGGTACTGAGATTGTAAAAGTTCCTTCGGGGATGATACAAGCACCAGACATCGAGTGTGTCTATCAGAGAAATATAAGGAGACCCTCTTCAAAATCCAGCTACCCTCTGGTGTTACACATTGGCCACTTATTTCCATCATGTCTCTCTTTTTATGTACTTACTTGAGAGAGAGCCTTCCTAGCAGCTGTGAAAGAGGAGAAATGGCTTCATGAATAAAAAAGCTGTTTCAGTATAGGCTCACTGTTTTTCAGATAAAAGTGAAGTCTCTCGATCAAAAGAGTGTGTGTTCTGCATAACAGTCAGTCAGAGAATGTTTTTAGGAGATGTGCAAGTTTGCCTTTGTAGCTTTGGACAAATTGGAATCACACAAGTCTGCCAATATTTTGATGTCTAACAATGTGACCTACGCCTTGTGGCTTTTCATCTCTGTCATCAGGAGAGCGTCTCTCTGTCGACCCCTGCTGACCATGTGGAGTGTGTGTGCAGTGGTCCTGGCACTTGCCTCTGTCGCCCTCAGCTCGGCAGACTCAAACACCCACAGACCGAGACATGACTCCAACCTGGAGATCTGTATCCTTCTGCTGTTAGAGTGCAGAGCTGCTGCCAAATGCACTGGAGAGTCACCTAAGTGTGAATATGTGTGTGCTCATGATTACATTTCTGTTCAGTTTTTTTTTTTTTTTTTTAATGTGACAGATGAGTGCATGAGTGAGTTGTGGTCCATGTGGAGAGTGTGTGTTCTCCTAACATCCTCTTATCAGACAAGCGGCTGTTTGAGACCAAGAGGAAAGATCAGCTGAATGCACTCAAGAATCTTGTGGAGCTGAACGACATCAATCAGCAGTACAAGATCATAGATATCATGCTCAAAGGACTCTTCAAGGTAGGCTGGATGTGTGTGTGCAGTCCCATCATTGCTCACAAAGTCTGGACAGGGACAAAATCAAGCACAGACAAGGCCACTAATATGTGAGGGGGGAAAAAAAGAATAGCAACAGTTTTTTCTAAGAGTTCAACTTGTGCTATCTGCAGATTGAAGGACAAAATGATTTGCAGCCCAGCAGAAACTCAGAGAGCTTCAAGTTCATTGATGACATTCATCGGCATGTTCCTTCTCATTCATTTTGATGTTAATTCAGGCTACGCGTCCTAGAGTGCCACTCACTCACACTAAACTCCACGTTTTTCTTTACAGTGTGCCTCAGTTTCTCAGAGGACAGTTATCTATGCATCCATGTGCCTCTCAAGGACAACTAGCATAGTCAACCTTCAGTGGCTGAAATACATTGTCAGCATTTCTATAGCCCTGTGTGTGTGTGTGTGTGTGTGTGTGTGTGTGTGTGTGTGTGTAAGATAGAGAAAGAGAGAGATCAAATGCTTAACAGTGTTCCTGCTGATATCTCCATATGCAATCCCCATGGACACTGCGTTGACGCTATTCTCAGTCTGAGCCTTTTTGTGCCCAGTTTTTCTGTATTTTACCCAAAATATGACTGTGTGTGTGTGTGATTACTCTTGACACAACTGTAGTAGCAACAGACAGGTTTCACATATGTCCCAAGTATTACTTCTAAACCACTTCTTTTCTCCAAAATGTGATTTTTTTGACTACTCATTGCTTGTCCTGATGAAATCCAATGTGATTAGTGAAAGCGATGTGCGAAATATCATCATAGAAATTTAGTTGTATTTTTTTTATTATGTTAATCCACAGAAACTGATATCTAGTGTAAGGTAAATAGACCTGGATGTTAAGCTTTTGGTCTCATTCTTTAGGTGTTGGAGGACTCAAGACAAATCCTGGTTGCGGCCAACATGCAGCCTGATGACCCCTTCCCAATGGATGATAAAATCAAAGAAGGTCTGATTTGTTGTTACACCTCCTTCTCTTCCTTTGCTCTTATAAACCTTTTTAATTAGCAGCATCTCTACATACAGTGTTTTTTACACTCCCATTCGGATTCGGATTCTTTCACCTCTGAATAGTTTTCCTTGTTACCTGCTAATAAAGGCTCCACTGCTGTCAATCGTTCTTTCCCTTTTCCACATTCTCTTTTTGGTGCTGGTGGTTGCAGATAATACCAGCATTCTCTGTACAATCTATCTGTCTGCTGTACTCATCCTCTTGTACTATTTATCAACATATTCTGAACATTTTGTCAGCACAGATATCATCAAAATTGAGCTTTTTTGTTTCTTTTTAGTGAACCTGTCTGTTTCTGTCTTTACTCTCTCTATAAATCTCTGCAGCTTATTCCCATGTGGTCGAAAATACAGCATTTTTTGGCGACGTGGCGCTACGTTTTCCACGTATTGTCCACCACTACTACGACCGAAACTCTGACTGGGGTGGCTTGCTGCGCTGGGGGCTGAATTTTTGTAACCAGACAGGAGTTTTCACAGGAGGAGCCCACCAACATGTCCTCACACTTGTAAGAACTATCACTTGTCCTGTATATATTAAAACTAATGTTACCTGTTATTAATTGAGACGTCACAATCCACAGCTTCTGCAACCACAATGTGGATTCTAACTTTGAATGTCAACTGTAAAAGCCTTGGATTTGACTAACATTCTGAAAAAATATTTGTAAGATTTGCTGAGATAAAGATGTTAAAAATTTGCACTCATTCCACATTTAAGAGGTAATGTGGTTTCAGGCTAAAAGTAATGGCCTTGAAAATGTGAAAATCATTGAAAACTAGTACATGCTTGTAAAGCTAACACAGGTTTTAACTCTGATAACTGATTTGGATTCTTTCAACAATACTCTATATGTTTGAATCCAGACTAAAATGTCAGATGTGGAGATACATATTTTTTTGGCTGAGAGAAATGGAATGAAATAAATGAATGAATGAAGAAATGAATGGAATAATTGTCAGATTAAACAGTTAAAGCCCTGTTTTCAATCTAGATTGAGAATTCAGTATTAGTGCATGGCGAAATGAATCTTAACAGAAGAGAACAGTGAAGACAAGAAAAGCTTTGCAGTAAACAGATCAATGCAATATAACGCTCCGTGTTGCTACATGCGACTGCTGCACAGACATGACAGAACCGTCACAGATCAGGTTATAGAGTAGATATGGAGATTTAAGCACAATCTGGTGCTGTTATATCAGTGTACAGGACATCCTCAGTGTCGGATAAAACCCCTCTGTCAACATTGCAAAGTGAATCATTTTGCCATCAATTTTTTTCCATGATTTATCTTGACCTTTGCAACTTAAAAGAGCACAGCAGATAACAGTATTCCCTGTTAAATGTTTGAGTTAATGAACTAAACTCTTGCAGGATTAATCTGTGACCTTAGAAGTGTGCCAAGAGGATTATATGGTGAATTAATTCTGCGACTCAAAGCAGCAGCATTTAGCACCCTGAAAGTGTGCATCCAGCCCTCACTTGTACCTCAGTAACCCCACTCTTAGTTTCTGATCCCTTCTTCTCTGTATTATGTAGCTCTTAGTGTTTTAAAGCTGAAACGAGAAAAAAAGATATAATCCTCAGAAGAAATGTTAAAACTGCCTTTTAGCTTTGGAATAAGTGCTGTGACTGTCTCATTTTCCTTTGTTATTTCTTTTAAGGAAATGATAATATGCCCCTGTTGCTCTTTTCTTGTCTTCGTCATCCATCTATTTGGCTATTTCAGATGTCACAGGAGCTGGGGATAACAGAGAAAGCACCAGACTTCACAAACCCGTACCGCACAGAGAGAGACGATGTGAGTAAGATGCATGCATGTTGATCCACACTCGGCCTCCCTAATTGACTCCCCCATTAACATTATGTTCTAGAACACTTAGATCCCCTATTAAGGATCTCAATGTGGACATTAGAGTTTTTTTACAAAAAACCCCAACAAAACAGCATTATTGTTACAAGCACACAAGCAACTATTTAAAATGTTACCACAGAAAACACACAGCTCTTTTGTTCCGTTTCCACCTGTTTCTCACCTATCATTCTGTCTCTTCTGCCCTTTTCTAATCTGGTTCAGGTGCTTCACACTGCTGAGGCGTTCCAGAAGATTTTGAGGGAGGAGGAAAAGAGGAGGAGAAAAGAAGAGAAGAGGAAAGAAATCAGGAAAGGCCCTCGCATCTCCCGCTCTCGCACCGAGCTATAGCACTGCACCTCAGTGCTTGTGAAGATCAGAGACCGAGAAGGATGGAGCATACGCACAGTCCACAAGAGGTGGCTTGACTTGTAGACTCCGATGACAGTGAAGTACAAAAGCCAGGTGCTCTGTTGAAAATAAGGCAGGAAACTTTAAAGTGACAGAAAAAAAAGTGGAAGCCGAGGTCAGTCAGTCTCTGACAAAGGCCTGAATCGCTGAACACCTACAGTGATTAATAATTGGAAAATCTAATGTTGTTAAAGAGGTAAAAGACATCTCCTTAATAAGAGTTGATAAGGGAACTCATTTTTGATAACTTGAGGATTACATAAATGTACTTTGGAATATATTTAATTTTAGTATAATACATATGCTTCAAACCTTTGCAAACCCCCACTGTACTGTGTCTGGTCTAGATTTAATGTGTCTAAAACCCATATGCTTTAGGTGTGGTTGTCAAAAATAAATTTAACCTCACCTCCATAAATTCAGCCTGTTTCTGGTGACATTACGCTCCAATTGAGGATAGATTACAGTTGTTTGTTTTGTTTTGTTTGTTTTTTTTGTTGTTGAATTTTTTCTTTGTCCAACTGAGATTTGTTGAAGAGATTTCCAGAGGAATGTTGATAAATAGGCAGATTAATGCTCTTATTGCTGCTCAACATTTAAAGGACACATCTTTTTTGATAGTCGTAAATATTTAAGGATTCTTTTTGTCTCTGCAAACAATTCTAATTTCATTGCCATCAGACACAATCACAGTAAATTTTCTTTTCCAAGATTCATATTTCATCCTGTTTGATATCAAATTGTATTTGTTTTCTTGTAATGACCTTTAATTTTTTTTTATAAACCTTGTTGGAAAAATTTTAAGGAAAAACTGAAATCTAGTGTGATTATGACTCTTCATCCTGCAGCCCTACACCTGTTTCTGTGTTAAATGTTTTGTTTGTTTTTTTGTTTGTTTTTTGTTTTTTTACCTTTGCTAGAATTGAGATATTTTAATGGTTTAGATCTATCGAATTGAGATTGATGTAATTTTGAAATAGTATTACGACTGTTAAAAAGCTATATGTATATTCAGATAAAAGAATATCATTGCTGCAGAATGAACAAGCCATTTTGTTATCAAAAATTTACTGAAATAAAAGTGACTCTGATACGTACAAGAAATTATTTCTTTATCCCACTGTGTTTGTGGGTGTGAGTGTGTGTGCGCGCGCGTGTTCATGCTTTTGTGTGCGCGCGGACGCCACAGATCAGCCAATAGAGGGCAGGACGTCACCAGACTTTCTGTGACTGAAGTCCCTGTGTTTATTTGGGCCGAACAGACTTGGAACTCAACTCGACATGTAGCCTCAACAATATTCAGAAGATGACAACGAATGCATAAAGGCAGGAAGAAACGCATTTTTACGGATGTCTCACAACGTCGACTTGGGTAAAATAATCTCTTTTTGTCATGACTGTTGCTGTTTTCGTCATAAATTAGCACCTTGCTAAAGCTAGCTTGCTAATGCGAGATTAAAAGTTGGCAGTCGATAAGTGTTAAAATTAGCTAGATAGCTGACAGCGCTGGTAAAGATTGGCATTTGGGGTTTAAACTTGATCTCTGACTTGGTGTCTGCTGTTTACTTTCATGACGTTAATTCTTGGGTTATATTTAAGCTGTAAAAAGTAAGTCCAATCATACAGTTGCTACGTGAAAGGGTAACGCAGCTCACTTGTATGTAATGTTAGCTAACCTATTCACTTGCACTCTTTTGTTTCTGTGTAGAGCCTATCTGACAAACACTTGACTTTTCTAGGCTTGTCATATAAAGAACTTTCATGGTCAGAGAACATAAAAAAACCTGGACTTCTGCCACTTAATGAGTTAATGTTTCCATGGCTTACATAAACCTATGTGCTGTAATTACAGTTAATCTGTCAATATGAAATGTCAATTCTCTCAGATAGTCACATGCAATTTTTGCTGTGCAGTTTTTCCATCTCAGGATGAGGATGAGAAAAAGGAGCCAGTTAACATGGAGGATGAGAAGGAAGGAGACGACTTAGAAACCAGATGTGATGAACTACGGCTGGTTCTCATTGGAAAGACTGGATCCGGCAAAAGTGCATCTGGAAACACCATCTTGGGCCGAAGGCAGTTCTTGTCACAGATCAGTGCCAGTTCTGTCACCCAGATTTGCCAGGTTGGGAGCACTGAGCTTACTGAGGAGGATGGCCAGAGTTCTACAGAGAAGAGGAGGATGAGGAGAGTTGTGGTGGTTGATATGCCAGGTTTTGGGGACACTCATCTCAGTGTGGAGCAGATTCATGCAGAAATTGCCAAGTGTGTGTCTCTCTCTGCCCCTGGGCCACATGCTTTCCTCCTGGTGGTACCAATAGGACGTTATACTGACAATGAGAACCAAGCTGCCTGCGAGCTGACCAAAATATTTGGTGAGGATGCACTCCGCCACCATACAGTGGTTCTTTTTACCAGAGGTGATGACTTGGAGGGAATAGAGATCGAAGAATACCTAAAAGAGACAGCACCTGCTGGGCTCAGGGCTCTGATTGATGGGTGTGGGGGCAGGTACCATGTACTAAATAACAAAAATCCCAGTAACTCAGCACAGGTTGAGGAACTCCTAATAAAAGTGGACAAAATGGTGAAACAAAATAACAAAGAGTTTTATACTAATGCAGTGTTTTTAGAGGCAGAGGCAGCCATCAGGGAGGAGCAGGAAAGGATGTTGATGGAGCAAAGGCAAGCAGAGGATGAAGAACAAGTTGGAGACAAAGGGAGCATGGAAGAACAGAATCAACTACCAAAAAGAAGGAAACGTGACTTGGAGTCTGACAGAGCTGAGAGCATTGATCGAGGATTACAAGCAGTCAGGATGAGGGAGTTGGAGAGAGGAAATGAGGAGGTTTTTAGGGTAGAGAGATGGACTGAGGAGAACAGAGGCAGCCCTTTTAGCCTCCTTAGGGACAGGCTCAGAGGTAGGCGCAGAGGCTACAACAGTGCTGCAAGGGGGCGACAGCCTATCAGTTCATCCCTGATTTGCTTGAGGAGGGATGCTGCACTTTCTGCTAAGGTGCTGGAGAGGGTTAAACTCTTGGTGGCTGCTGGAGCGACGGGCATGGCTGTGGGGGCAGTGTTTGGGGCAGCTGCCCCTTTAGCTGCTGCAGCCGGGGCATCTCTTGTGGGAAACTCGGTTGGTTTTGCTGCAAGTCAGTTTGCTGGGATGTCTGTAGCAGGAGGTGCGGGTGTTGGGAAAGCTGTAGGGGCCATTGTGGCAGCAGCCTCAGGGAAAACAGCAGTGGCTCTGGGGGCTGCTACAGGTGGAGTTTTGGGTGGTTCTGTTGGTGCCATTGCTGGTTCTGAGGCTGCCAGTCCTGGGGAGGGCGCTCGAGATGCTTTGAAACAGGTTAGTGTCATAGGGACCTCTGCTGTTGGGATGGCAACAGGTGTTGGAGGCATCATGGGGGCTGGGGCTGCTTTAGGTGCAGCTCTGGAGGGAGCAGCACTCAGCACAGCAGCCCTCACCGGAGCTGAAACTGTATCAACAGGGGCAGCAGGTGCAGCAGGTGCAGCCAATGCTTCTGTTGCTCCCAGTGGCTTAGCTTCAGCAGTCACTGTAGGAAGTGTAGGTGGTGGGACTCCTCAGTGTGCTGCTGCAACAGGAGCAGCCGTAGCCGTGGCTGCTGGGTCTCCTGGTGCTATTTGTGGGTTTACAGGGCCTTCTGGGGCATCAGTAGCCAGCAGGGTGTCAGACCCTTGGGGAACTGTGGCTGCAACAACACGGATCCTGACTGCAGTGGCTGAGATAGGCAAGGCTGCAGCAGGCATTGCCCTGGCTGGTGGTCTTGTAGTGAAAGTGGTGAAGGAAAAAGTCAGATGTGGCACAGGAACATCAGAAGCCAGTTACACAGAGAAGAAGTCATATGAGATCCACTGGAACAAATAAATACAAGTTGAGACCACAACCAATGAGATCACACAATAAGATTAAAGAAAGCAGAAATTGTAATTACAAATGTTAAAGCTGTTTAATGCTGGTGAGTCATTTGTTTCATTTACTGTTGGAAACTTGGCTGCTCACAGTATGTGTCATCACAGTTCAGTGGAATGAATGACATGAATTTCATAAAAGTTTGCAAATTGACTTTTGCCCTTTCTCTTTTTTATAGTTGTACAAAATTTATAAAGAAGGATCACAGAACTTTGGGGAGACAACAAAAATGCTCTTGAGCACCATATGGCAGTGTTTACTGGGTGAAAATGTATCAATGCTGTTAATTAGAGCTGAGTGTTAAAAAATGAACAAAAGGACAGAGGTAATAAAGAGAATTTTAAATACTAAAGTGTTTTACAGACAGATGATAGTGGGTGGTTGCATTACAGTGTTTCACATCTTGTTTCACATCCTTCTATACTATACTATATCAACCAAATAGTAGTTTTTGCAGTACTGTATTAACATGGGTTTTGAGAAACTACTACCACCTGTTTTCAACTTCTGTAAATGTATTAACAGATCCTGTTTGTTAACTTTGATGCAGTGAAATCAATAAAAAATGATGCTATTCTTCAATGATTGAATATATTTATCTTATTTCTTGTCTTCTTGTGTTGAGTTGTGAGTTTCTTTTTCTGACAATATCTCACTTGAGCACATTATCTGAAATACACTTTAATGTGCTTAAGTATATTTTGTAAGCCTTTTTAAGTGTACCTACTACAATAATAAATCATCTATACCTCTGTTTCTTTTATTTTCATCTGCACTTATTCAAAGTTATATTAAACCACAATTATACATTTGCTTTTCTTCATACCTTAAACATTGTTTTATGGAATATTTTTCACTCACTTTGCTACTTTTTAATGAGGGATCTATTGATCTTCAAATGCATACACACAACTGTAGTCATCAAGCGGTTAGAATCTCTGAATGGACGGTAAGAATTGCGTTTTTTCTGAAAACTAAATATTTATTCTGCAAGTAAGGAAACACCACAAAGAGTGCACATGTTCAAAATGTGTGCAAAGCTTATTTGAATAATTTATTGATGCATCTCTGTTATCGTCATGCTCTCTGTGTTGCCGTATTTGCCTAATTATGGTTCACTTTTATTCATGAAGGTAGGGGGCGCGGTTTATTCAAATAACAGAGAAACTTCTGATGGTTGACGTACTATCAGACCACGGTAAATACGACCTTGTGATTGGAGGACGGTGACTGGTCTCATGACAACAACAGCTAGGTTTTGGCCAATCGGAGTCCGTTTTGGGCCACAGAGCGTGTTTGTGAATGACGTAATGAGCGTAATACAAGATGGCGTCGTCTTAAGCACAAACCTATGTGAATGTGTTTTTATCGACGTAGAAGTGTGCCTCTCTTGAGGCTCTAGTGTTGTTTTATGGTTGTTACGTAAAGAAACATTTTCACGATCGGTTAACTATCCTGTAGGCGTTGTTTAACGAATAGCCCGCGGCTCTCGTTGCCTTTCTCCTGACCCGCCGGTGACAGCCGGGGAGGCGAGGTGGTGACAGACAGGATGGACAGCGGAGAGTATAACATCTCCACCATAGAAAACATGGACACGACTTTAGCGGAATTAGGCGATGAATTCACCTTGGGAGACATCGACGGTGAGTGGTTATGTCGCTGCTTAAGGGGTTCAGCTTTGTTGTTGTTGTTTTCTGAGTCAGAGTCGGCCTGCTTCCGTTCAGTGTGACAGCTCCGCGAGATGTTCATCCTGCTCGGCGGAAGGAGCTTAGCAGGTTTAGCTTTAGTTTATTAAAAAAAAGGCTACTCAAGACTAAAAGTTTAGTGTGCAATATATTCGAGATACACATATGGAAGTCAATGTTTTTTAGACCTGTTGTTCTTAATAATGTTAGTTAAGCAAACTTTAGAAATAGGTTATCTTCACTATCTGTTGATCATCTAAATTATTTACATTTAATCCATAGAAAATTTGCACATTGCAAATGTGCACATCCATTTTTGCAAATTATGATTGTTGGAAGCTATCATGTCCCATAGTTCCTTCGTCCATCCATAATTTCTACATGTGGTTACAATTTCAGCTTTAGTTTCTGTTATACTGCTTACAGTGATACCAATGCTGTGTCTCTATTGATATCTAGGCTTCAGAGTAGAAGTAACTGAGTGAAATTATAGGCAGATTGTTATTTAACTTGAGGCACAGGCGGATGATAAGTTTAGAGTTGGTCAGTAATATTTCTTAGGAGGGTGTGTATGTGGCAGTGACGGGAGACACAAGAGTGTAACTTGCTCATCTAACTTGCCTTCCTTGTTACTGTAAGCCATAAGATTAACCGTTTAGAAACAACTATTTAGACTTTTATGTTAAGATTTGATTATTTTGTAGAATGCAATGAAGAAAACCTTTCCCTGTTAAATCATATTTTCCAAGTTTAATCTTGTGGGACAACATCTCTGTAGAGATCCAATTCTGCATACAAGATGCACAGTGAACAAACATCATCCCTTATCCAATCTCTCTCTTGTCAAAACAAGTTTCACCCTTTGGCACACAGTGAAAGGATGGGGATTTGGTGTAACGCTGGCTGGTGCGGAGTCACCAGATTTCCATTAGGGTGGAATTTTACTGAATGCTAAGTCACCAGACCGGACTGATGAAGCTGTCTGTGTGTGCATGTGTGTGTGTGTTTTTGTGGTGTCAGCCAGTGTGAGATGATTACCTTTTTGTCTACCAGTTATCCAAAGTACTGTACAAACAAGAAGTTGAAAGAACATTGATGGTAAACATCCATGATACTGCGCGCAGGCTTATGAAACATTTGTTACAGTCCACCTGCCTTTGGTGTCTAGTGTTAAATCTCATTTCAAAGGGGGCATTTGGACAGAGTGAGCAGAGAGCACACCCCCAGGCTGCCACAGTTATGTAATCCCACTTAATCATTTTGTCAAAAGAGAGGAATGCACAGATTGTAAGTGTGAGATAGAGAAACGACAACTAGGGTGACTGATGAATTCACATGCAGGCTGCAACAAAGACAGCACTGACCGGACTTCTGCTGCGCTCAGTCCCTGTTTGGCCCACACCTAACAGATTTATCTAATTTTCCTATCAGACGGAGGAACCCAACTGCAGAAAAATTAACTTTCCATAAAGAACTAGGCACTATTCTTGGACTTTTTCGTTGTACTTTGTGTATAAAAAACATTATAACCTCTGGTTAATCTTGAGCTGAGATAGGTCTCATTTGTCTGTCTGTGGCAGATGGTTTACTGTAGACCTTCAAAGATATTCAACTTTTGTTCTTGAGATGAGCCTGTGTGTGTTTCACTGAATGTAAGATCTTGGAGGCCCTGGTAAGGGCTCATGTTCTTGACCCTATATTCATCTAGAACATTTTTTCTCTCCCAATTATTCTCTTAGCAACTGCGAATCTGGTTATATAACGTGTTTTCTTTGCACTGAGCAGCCGAGGAAACTGTCCCCCTTTGATGGATTTACCCTTTGTGTAAGCTTGTCTGAAACTCTGGGGGCTCAGAGCTGCTTTGTCCTGTCTGTCAGGAGCGGTCTGCCCCCCCATGGAGGTGTACAAGTGCACTGTCTAGTGTGTCAACCCACATAATATGGCATGTATATGTGACAGGCTGGTAAAGATTTTGAGTAGAAAGGCCGATTTATGTCTGTAATGCATGGTGTTTTGTATTTGAAACAGTGTCCTTCGTTAATTGAGCACTGTTGCTTAAAAGGATCATTCTTCATTTTTTCACTCTGGGCTTTTTATTATCATAGTTTCTATTTTGAATGTAAGATTTGTTCAGATGGTCAGAACTGGTGAAGAACTGCAACTGCTTATGTCCTTCTTCATACTGTTTGCCCCTTAGTGTCGATAGACATCACACACACACATAGTATTTAAAATGATTGGTTTTCCAGTCTGTATTTTGTAGCCCTTGATCAAATAGTGTTATATATTCATAAAATTGTGGAACTGTTATACAATCACATAACACATTTATTGCTTTATACACTATATGAAGCGCATAATGTTGTGAAAGACAGTTAAAACTGATAGGAAGTTTACTGCTATGCTGACAAAGATGAGAACCGTTGGTGCTCTGATGTCTGTGAGAAAGTTTTTTTCTCTTCTATCTCAGCTTTCACGCTTATATTCTTGTATCCTAGCCCTTGTTGTGGTTGCTGTACGTTTGGTATCACAATGATGATAAATATACAGTATGCTGCATTAAATTAAGACATAAACATAGCAAGAGGAAGAGACAACTGACTAAACTACAAAGTGTTCACTTCATTGCATGTCACACTTGTATAAAACATGAAACATTTTAGTTTTTAAGTCAGTTTTAGGCAAAGATAATAGATGAAGAGATAAAAGATGTGAGATGACATGTTTATGTTTTATTCTCAGCTTCTCAGCATGTTGTGTTACTGGACTATGATTGATGTTGTGTAGACAAGTTATTGCAATACTGTGTTACAGAGGGTTGTTCCCTGCTTCTTAGGAATTGAAAAACAATTGCAGTCAGTTATTATGATGTCACAGAGCAGTGACTGGACTTAATGTCTACAAATAAAGCAAGGCAAACTCACTGTTGAGTGCCATGTGAATGAAACAGGGCTGCTTACATCTTGTGACTGTTTGAAATTTCTTTCAGTGCAAATGTTCATCTGTAATCAATATTGCCATTCTGAGTATTGTAATTGCTGTTATCAGTGGGTGTCTGTTTGCTGAATTCTGTTATGCTGATGCAATGGATGAGTGTGTTTTGTGTTCTCTGTGGATTTGTCTGGTCTTGCAGGTTTGTACAGTAAGGCTAAGTTCAAGGTTGCAGGCTCTGTTCATTGACCCTGACGGTTAAAGCTCTCGTGCAAGTTCAGCCCTAAACTGTATGTCAGCCAGAGCAGCTTTGACTACATGGAGCCCATCAGGCAGCTTTATACTTTATTAGTCATTAAATTCATGAGTGTGTTGTTTTTGGAAATTCTATGAGAAACCTTTACTCTGTATTATTAAAATAAACAGATGAAAACATTTGTAACCAAGTCAAAGGGGTGCAAAAAATTAACCTGTTTTGTATCAATAAGTATAAAATACATTTTAAGATTCCCTGTAAATTTCAAATGTCAATAGACAAGTGTTACATTGACTTTTACTGCTATCACCAAGCACACTCAGTGTATTTCCTTGTGCTTTAGCAAAACACGTTGAATGCATTTTCTTCTTTAAAATGTCTGCAAAGCTGATCTTATAATTTAAGTACAGTAGTGTTTACATTGCTATTACCTGCTTTAAGTTTTCTTCCCTGCCTTTGCTGGCAAATTGCTAAGTATGTTTGTTTATTAGGCTCCTATAGTGCTACTAAAGGTAAAAAAAACTTTGCAGGATACCTCAGAAAACTCATCACTGTTAAACACAATTCAATTAAACAAGGTCGCAAAGTTTCCATATTACGATGAAGGTAAATCAACTCCTTTAAATCAGCAAAAATTTCACAATATTTACCCTGATGTGAAGGGAAATTACAGTTTTAGCGAAGTGAGCTCAATAAACTGACAACTGTGTGTGTGTTCTATATATATTGTGTTTTATTTATATTATTCTTTATAAGAGTGGCATTTTGTGAAGTCTTTATCATTTGTTTAATGCCATTAGGTGAAGTTTAACACAGTTTACCCCAGTGATTAACAGCACATGTACAGTGTGCATTTATCACAGTTACAGAATCCTTCATCCATCCAATCAGTGCTGCCAGATTCTTTATCTTAATGCTTTTTCCCCCCTGCTCATTGTCTTTCAGCACACATTTTCAAGGATACCTGACTGAAGGCCTTTTGCTTTTATGATCAAAACAGTAGCTGTTTCTGTGTGTGCATGTGCCGATTCAAGGCCACGCACTGAATTTCCTCGGCCCTCTTGAGTCTTATCTGTTAGCAGATAACAGCATTTCCACATCCAAGCCAGGTCTGCATCGGGGCAACCTTTCCGAGTGTTTAGTTTTAGTCAGAGTGTTCTCTCTCAAGGACACTGAAGAAATACACAGATAATTACCTCCTGGTACTCAAACTTTGGGTGTAGTCAAGGCCTGAGCTTTAAGACGGTCAAGTTATTGTCACCATCATGATGGGATTTAGTTTATGTTGCAATATGTCAATCTACAGGTGTGACCACATTATGACACAACACTCTTTATGAGTTATACTTTAGATTTAACGTAAAATGGATCTTTTATTTTGGAGATTTCTTGTCTTTTAGCCATTTTAAATTGTGGATAGCATAGTTTAGGTATAATATATCTGATGTTATGCATGAAATCTCTTTTTATGTGTTGAATCAGCTGTCCTAATTTTTTTTTTTTCTTAACCAAACTCAGGTTTGTTGTAATGTCTATTCTGTTTCTCCATCTTTATAGAGATGCTTCAGTTTGTCAGCAACCAGGTGGGGGACTTCCCAGACTTGTTTGAGGACCAAATGACCTCTGTCCAGCGCAGCGGTGCCAGCGCTACCCCAAGACCTGCCGCTCAGATCCCTCAAACCCCCCAAACACCACAGACACCAGCCCCTGCTGTCTACCAGAGCCCTAATGTTGGCCTCGCCCCCTCTCAGACTCTGTCCCCACAGTCTCTACCCCTCACCCCTCCGCTCACTCCCGCCCAGACCCCCTCCCCCACCACCGCCTCCTCAGGGCAGCAGCAGCAGGTGACCCGCAGCCCTCCGCTCCTTCAGCCGCGGCCCCAGGTGGTCCAGCCCATCCAGCCTCAGCCCCAACAGACGGCCCAGCCCACCATCCAGGTATTAACAATCTGACACCACTTTAACACACAAATCCTACGTCTGAAAGGGAACTGACTCATGTTGACTCACTCTCCCAACAGTTCTGCTGGAAACGTTTTCAGCTCTGTTACGCAGCAGATTGAAAGCCCTCTCAGAGGTTAAGCTGTTCAAGTTTGGGATCACTGTGTGGGTGTGAAAGGGCTGAAAGTGCGTGATGGACTAGTGCTGTAGTTTCGAGTCAAAGGCTATTATTCAAGACGCCTGCCTCTCCTGCTGTTATTTTTATTGTATGTTGTGGAGACAGTGTGGATTAATTTTCTGTTGTTGTGCCATGCATACTGCAACATTTCTGCTGACAGGAGAAAAAACTATAAAATATAATGTCCAGCTCAGCATCCTTACTAACAGCAATTCACATCTCAGCAAAACTACAGTCAGCCTGACAGATATAGTTTATTGTCTTGAATAAAATACCTTTTTTCTAGAACGGTACATCAAAAAAAGACAGATACGCTGTTTTATGCTGCATAAAACTTTATTGTAATGCGTTCATATCATATTTAAATTTTATGTCATTTGATTGCAGATGCACACCCAGGGGATCCTCCAGCAAGCGCAGAGCTTTCCGGTGCAGACCCTGGTTCAGACCCACAGTCAGACACCCCTGCCCATCCAGACCCAGGCGGCCCAGACTGTGATGATTACCTCCAACGGCGGGCGTTTGATCCAGAACCCTGTCATCTGCCACCAGAGCCCAGCTCCTAGTTTCCAAGGTGACTAAAGAGACACTCACATAGGATCTGTAGTGAAACCCTGAATTTGACACAAAAAAAAATGATCCATCCCCTTGTCTGCCATTCCCAGTCCTCCAACCACAGGTGCAGAGCATTGTGACGTCCCCACAGCTCCAACCAGTGACCATTCAGCACCAGCGCGTTCTGACCCCGACCGGTCAAACCATCCAGACTCTCTCCACAGCGCCCACCACAGTCCACACTGTGCAACAGCAGGTGCAGCAAGTACCTGTAAGTGACCTGGCTGTTGTGAGCAGAGTTAAGCAATTAGAAAATCAGTCAAAATGGAGCTGATAAAATAAAAAAGGGCCAGTTTGACCTTTGGCATCTTTCCAACAGGTTCTGGTCCAGCAGCCTCAGATCCTAAAGACAGACTCTCTGGTTTTGACAACACTCAAGCCAGACGGCACACAGGTGCTTTCTACCATGCAGAGCCCCACAGGGATCACCACGCTGACCACTCCCATCCAGAACACAGCTCTGCAAGTCCCTGTATGAAGCTGGCATAAATAATTTTTTATAACCATTTACTTTACCATTTTTGTCCTTAAAACAAATACATCTGTACTAAGCTATTGTACTACTGGCTGTTTCTGTTCCCAGACACTGATGAGCAGCAACATCCTCACCACCGTCCCTGTTGTGATGGGAGGAGGAGGAGGAGACAAGCTGCCCATCAAGCAGCTACAGCCTGGCTCCACCCAGTGCACAAACGGCGTCAGATCAAGCATGGAGCAAAGTCATGTGGTGGCAGGAGGAGTTGGCCCCGGAGGAGTGGTGAAGGAGGGCGAGAGGAGGACGACCCACAACATCATTGAGAAGAGGTACCGTTCCTCCATCAACGACAAGATCGTGGAGCTCAGAGACCTGGTCATGGGCAACGATGCTAAGGTTGGTGGTCTTAAAGCTGCATTAGTGAAACATTTGTAATACAAATTGCTTTAATGTTAATATAAGGGGGAAAAAACACTGATTCCACTCATGAGCTTTACAGAAATTGGATCCCCACACGTTCTCCTTAATGTCTTTCTTCCCAGATGCATAAATCAGGGGTACTGAGGAAGGCCATTGACTACATCAAGTACCTGCAACAGGTCAACCACAAACTACGACAGGAGAACTTGGCCCTGAAGATGGCCAACCAGAAGAATAGTAGGTGTTTTTTATTAATACCGAAAGTTTTAGGCAGAACTTGGCCTGTAGCAACTTGAGATTTGAATGTGTCTATCTTTCTATCACAGAGCCAGTGATGCTGCCTGAAGATGTGGATCTCAAACAGGAAATCGTGATGATGTCGCCTCCAGCCTCAGACTCTGGGTCTGGATCCCCTCCTCAGTTCTCTCCTTGCTGTGTGGACTCAGAGCCGGGCAGCCCCTTGCTGGATCACGAGCAGGTTGTTTGTCTTTCTGTCGCTCTTTCTGTCTCTCATATTAAGATGAAAATTCAAATGTGCTTTATTAGCTGTGCAGGGCTTTCTGATGTACATTTAAAACCCAACAGGACTGTGAGTTATGTATGTTAAGTATGTTTATTTTTTAAAGTAAATCTGCTCTCTATCCCTCTTACTGTTTCTCAGCTGAAGAGCGAGCCAGATTCTCCCTCCTCAGTCGGAGTGATGGATCGCTCTCGACTGCTCCTCTGCGCTCTCACTTTCTTCTGCCTCTCCCTAAATCCGCTGCCATCTTTGTTGGGTTCTGAGGCATCTGGAAGCTCCAGCTTTTCTGCAGGCCACGGACCATCGAGAACGCTTGTCTGGTTCCCAAGTCACACACAGGATTTTGGTGAGAAAGCCTGACCCGTCTGTTTGTCAGAGTTCATGACACATGTTAAGAAGTCATGATTGCAAATATGATACAAATTTTCTTATGACCTGACTGTATGTTTTGTTTCCTCTCATCCTCCAGCATCCTGGCTGCGTTGCCTGTTGCCATGGGTGATGGTGTGGGTGTTAAGTGGCGTGGGAGCAGTGTGGGGCTGTGTTAGGGTCCTCTACCTGTGGGAACCCATCACACCGCTTCACTCACCTAAATCTGTGTCATTCTGGAGGCACAGAAAACAAGCGGATCTGCATCTTAACCGGGTGAGGATAGATCTGCCTCAAAGCATTAAAATGATTTGGAGTGCTATTTTCATCCTTCATGCTTGCATAAGATTTTTGTGTCGAGGAAGCTTCTTAAGACAGAGTGAGGTAGCATTTCTAAATTTAGAAATAAATGATAACACAGCTGACATTTCATGTAGCTGTATGAGTATTGGATCCATTTATTCTCCAGTTTGGGCTGTGTTTGTAGAATCAGATTTGATGTTGTCTTAGTTATTTAAGATCACCAGCCCACTTTGCTTTGAATCTCACTGTTTTGATGTCTAAGTTTAGACTTCCTCTTCTCCCTGACTGGGTTTGTTTTTAGCGTTTGTTCAAATTGTGTTCATATCCAAGTCATGACCCCCATTGGATACACACCCCCACCTTTCCTGTTAGTCAGTGCTGGATACCACTTATCTTACCATTTGTCCTGTGTCTCCTCTTTCCTGCAGGGAGATTACACAGCAGCAATGGCCAGTTTAGAGACCTGCCTGTCCGTCTTAACCAGAGCTCTCCCCTCAACCAACCTGGATCTGGTCTGTTCCCTGTCCTGGAATCTGATTCGCTATTTCTTGCATCGTCCAATGCCCCTGGGCTGGCTGGTTCACCAGATTGGGGGAAAACATGAGGGGGAGGAGGCTAGGACCAGTGCGAGGGATGCAGCACTGGTTTACCATCGTCTGAGCCAGCTGCAGCTCACAGGTGACTGTTAAGAATGAAATGGGCTGATGCCTTGTGCAGGCAGAGAAAAATCTTCAAGGGTTTAATCCACAAGCATTTGACGGATTATTTTTATGCACTGCCTTGACATACCAGGAAGATTTTTAAGCACAGTGTCTGCTCTCTCTGCAGGAAAGCTGCCTCAGCGCAGCAGCCTGTGGGCTTTGTCTCTGTCTCTGAGCGCTGTCAACCTCAGTGAGAGCGCCCAAGGCAAGATGGCCCCCGCCCAGCTCACTCAGATCTATGTCACTGCAGCAATAGCCCTGCGCACCATGCTGGGCCACCACCTCTCCTTTCTTCCTGTAAGTCTCTTACACATGATTCTGTGTTTAAACATTAATCCAGTTTATCTCATAAACAATCACAAAAACACACAAACAGATCAAGTAATTACTTCATTTCAGTATTATCTGCTGTACCTTGGATGAGATCACTTCCCCTCATTAACATCTTATCTTCTGTGTCTGTCTCGTAGGGTTATCTGTTGAGTTGTGCAGAGAGTGTGGCTAACCAATCAGAGACCAAGTCGATCCCTGACTGCCTGCGCTGGCTGTTCACCCCGTTGGGTAGACAGTTCTTCCTGAGTTGTGATTGGTCGGTGAAGTCCGAGAGCACAGATGTGGTGTACACCTCTCAGAGAGACCCAGGTATGTCAGAAATACAGGAGATGATTCTCAATCTATTTAACTCTATATCTTTTTTGTCCATTGCTAATTTTTACATCAAGGGGTTTAGAGTTTTGTTTTTGCTTTGTTTTTTTTATGTTTTGGGTCATTTGTCTGTCAGCATGACCGTCAGTACCATTCTTGTTAACACGACATCTCAAGAACAGTTGGAGAAGATTTCACTGCAGTTGGCATAAACATCCGCTTGGGCTCAATGGACTGATTAGATTTTGATAAAAGGTCACTGTGACCTCATAAAACATGTTTTAGGCATAACTTAAGAATGTGCTGTTAATGACAATTTTCAAAAAAATATATAGGATAAAAGGCTGAAGTGATAATGTTTTAATTTCAAAAGGTCAAAGGTCAACTTCACTGTGACTTCATAATATTCAGCAAAAAAAACTTCCTCTCTTTTAATGCCAAATTTGAGTGCTACACCAAGTGATGAAGCTCTTTGTCAGTACTTCATACACCTCTGAAAAACCAGCCTCTGAGTGAAGACGGTTTGTTTCCCACTGAAATGGTTGACTGGAATCAAACATGTCAGTACATGTGGTGATGATTTCCAGTTCTCATGAAATACACTCAATACAGTTTATCAAGTTCCTTTGAAGTCTTCAGTACATATTATATAATTATGAGCAGGCTTATTTGTAAACTGCAAGTTGACTAGCTTGGAATGGCACACAACAGTAAATCTAGTTTATTCTAACACAAGATACACTCATAATATTGTGCTTTTTGGGGACATCTTTTTTACAACCCCTGTTAAAGAAGTCCTAAAAGTGAATCAAAAGGAAAAATAATCTTTTTGAATTGCACTCTATTTTTTCTGCAATTTACTTTGTGATGCAGCTGTTGTAGCAAACTGCAGGATGGCAAAACTCTCAATTTATGTGCAGTGTTTTCTGAAGGGTGGCCGGGTTAGACCTCAGAGACAAAGTGCTTACTGCTATAATTTCAGTGTTGCCCTCTTAATCTTCCTCCAGCTGACCCAATTGCCCAGCTGCACAGGTGTTTCTGCAGGAAGCTTTTGGAAAGAGCTGTTCACACCCTCATCCAACCACAGAGTGACTCTGAGGCAGACAAACGCAAGAACGACTCTGGGTAATGCAGCCGTTTCTGTTTTATTCTGACAGTTTGATATAAATTTAGAATTCTGGATCTTTAATCCTCTTTGTTTCTTTTTTTTCCCCCAATTTGTTGCTCTTTCAGGGAGTTTTCCAGTGCTCTAGAGTTCCTCCAGTTATTGAACAGCTGTACGGAGGACTCTCCTTCCCCTCCTCCTCCTTTTTCAACTCCTCCCAATCACACCACCACTCCAGGTATGAATAGCATGATGCGACCAATCCTGCCCAATCACAAAAAAGCATGAATCATAACGGATGTTTGTGTTGCAGGAAATTTACCAGTTAGCCATTTGAGTCATAATTTTTCACTTGAATGGATTTTTTTTTGTTCTCCAGTAGTCGTAAAATGGCAACCAGTCTAACTTTTTCAATCAACATCTTTATCAGAGTATCACAGATTACACTATCATTCACTATTTTGTGGCAAGATATGACGTGCAATAAATACCAAAACCATTGATGAGGTCAGGCAATATCAGTTAGCCATGACCTTAATAATTTCTTGTTTTCACACAAAGCACATTACGTCATCACACGTATGCAGCTTTTAGGATGCATAGCAGAGGCAAAAAACAGGGATTTAACCAACTCATCATCTCTCGTTTGACAGTTTAGGCTGAAAAAGCTTTTTATAGCCACACACACACACAAAACAAACGCTACCAGAAGTCCACACAGGCTCATTATTTGTTTTCTCTCTACTTAATTCCTCACTCTTCTTCCTGCTAGTTGGAGACCCTGTGAGTCGTTGGTGGGCTTTGGTCCTGAAGGCTGCCGTGCATTGGTTGCAAGGTGATGATGTCGCAGTGAGGTCACTGTTGGCGGAAGCAGAGCGGATGCCAAGGGCTCTGCATACTCTGGAGTAAGTAAAGTAAAACTTGTTTAAATGTCAGTAAATGTGATTAAACACCACTCAGGAACTTATCAAACCGGTCACACAGCATGAATCAAAAGCTGCAAAAATCAGACAAGTTAAAGATAATCACAGCATCATTCAAAGGGCATAGAGGCCACAACTTTGCACAGGCTTATGTAGACACAGGTAGATAATTTAAATGAAACCTAATTCTGTAAGTAATTTAAATTGAAGTATGCTAAAAAAACACAATGACACAACTGTCTGTGTTAAAAGACACAGTAGTAACCATCCTTATCATCTCTTTCTTTCCACTCTGTTTCAGCCACCCTCTACCCAAAGCTGTGCTGCTGCTTTGCAAGGCAGTTCAGATGAGTCTCTCCCCTCTGAAGGGGGAGGGGGCAGTAGCCTGCTTGTCCCACTGCGACAGAGCCAGCAGCTACCTGCGCTCCAGCGTCTCGGTGCCCCTCACCCAGTCTGGGAACTGGTTGAACAAGGTAGTGTACAAAGAACTCCTCACAACACTCTAAACACAACACCGATATCTCCTATAATCTGCCTTGGGTTTGTGTTTCTACCATAATCTTGTCTTCTGTCTCACAAACACACACATTATGATAACAACCTGCTTTAGGCTGTGTGTTTCATACTTTGATGCATTCAGGGGTTCATCATGCAAACACACATGCACTGCATGCTCAGTTGGGGTCAGGGCAGGCTGACGTGGGGTTGTGTGTGTGTGTGTGTGTGCACAGTGTGGGTGGCAGGAGGTGGCTGTGGTGCATTGTAGTTGCATTGCATGATCCTGAAGCTGAGTGCAATGTGTCTGCAGTGCAGTACAGAGGCCTCCCCGATCTGCACGCACCCGCTACACACCCCACCACTTCACACTGCACAGCGCTGATTTTCCTGTCGTTGCTCTCGACATTTCTAGCATGCTTGTTGGGTGAGGTGCAGGGTCAGGAAATGATGATGGTTGGAGGACATTGATTGGTTAGGGCTGGGTGCAAATGCATGTCTTCAAAATAAATCAAAAATAGTTTAAAATAGTTTGGAATGATTGGAAAATACTAAACCTGTGGGTTTTTTTTAAAGTTTGCCATGTTATGTAAATGAACAAAATAGGTCTCTGATCTTTGTCTTTTCTTTCTTCCAAGGGGGTGGAGCTCCTGCTTTGTGACCTTCTGCTGACCTTGAGGACCAGTTTATGGCAGCGAGGAGGCAGCAGTAATGGAGAACCTGGCCCGGCACCTGGATCCCAGTTGGCTGGTTTCCAGAGGGACCTCAGCGCACTCAGAAAGCTCACACAGTGCTACAGACAGGCACAACACAAGGTACATCCACAGATAAAGTCAGAGTCAGCAAAATGTTGCACTCAGTGGAGCTCAGAACTGTACCTATTATATTTTATACAACATATAAGTTGTCAAAAGCTGCAAGAAGCAAGTGATGGATAAGACTGAAACAACACTGGAGCCGATATGTTGCAGAGTAGCATAGAAAAACTGTAGGAAACTCCTTTCCTGTTGCTTTTTCTTTAGGAAACTACCAACCATCTTAGGTCAAGTAATGTTTGTGTATTTGCAAGATGTTTTGTTTCACCCTTCATTCTGCTGTTACACATCTGTGCAGCTCTCAGGGAGTCAGGGATACTATAGATAAGATCCAGGGATTTATTATTCATTTATCTTTCCGACCTTGACCGCATTGCATTTCCTATGACTGGCACCTTGGCAAGATTAATCAGTAGACATGTGTTTTTGATTTGTTTATGGTTCATTTAGCTTTTCTAATCCACAAATATGAAGAAATGCCAATAACACATGATTAGAGCCCAAAGTGACGGCTTTATGTTAGCTTTCATTGCCAAAACAAATAATTAATAATGGAATAAATTACATTTTAATGAACCATTGAAAAGCTGTCAAATCTCCTGTTTTGTAAAGCTATAACAAGCTGTGTACCGCAAGTCATAATACTCTCAATATGTTGCTGGCACATCATTGCTCTGAATGTTTTCTTGCGTTAATGCCGTTCTGACAATAAGCATGTAAATCTTTTAGGCCTGCTAAAATCATTGTTGATAATAATTATACACCAACTTTATCATACATTTACTGTATCAGCCTTGAAAATTGAGTTTTTTCCCACTCTTAACAGCTGCAGAAACCACAGTTTAACACATCATCAGTCATTCCTGTAAGATTTACTGGAGAAGTCGTTACTGTTGCCGGGGGGTCTTTAACAACTACTGCTTTCACAGCAGTCAGTGATCATTTGTTATAGTTTGACTTGAGCAGTACTCCAAAAGCCACATGAAGTTCAACATTAGATGACATTCTGTTGTGAGACCACTGACTGAGAAATACTCACTCGTGGTGCTGTGAGCCGCTTTGCATGAAGGGCTCCACTGACAGTAGAATACATCTTGTTTGTATCCCTGGTAGTTTACTGTGTGTTGGGTGAAGTGTTTCTGCTCCAACAAGCACCTGTAAATGCTTGATGTTGACAGTGAATTGTGGCTCTAATGTGTGTGTGTGTGTGTGTGTGTGTGATGTTTTTTGAATACAGGTGTTTCTTCATGAGACCACAGTGAGGCTGATGGCTGGAGCCAGTCCCACAAGGACACACCAACTACTGGAGCACAACCTCCGACGCAGGACACACAGCTCCTACACAGCAGGTGAAGGAGACTAAGCTTGTTTTTACACACTAATTCAAGCTGTGGCATCATACACACACAAAGCACAGAGTGGAAGTTAAACCTTGAGTGCTGGCACAGAGCCTGCTCCCCTGTGGTGGTTCTTAACCTTCCAGTATTAAGAGCCAAATAATAGAAAAGCCTACTTGAAACCATCTGACAAAAAGACCCTGAATTCACACACATGTAAACACACACAGATGAACAAAAAGGCGATGGAGACTAATCTGCATTATTTGTCTCCTTCCCTTTCTGCTGCTGTCAGATGGTGAGTGCGTCCTGGGTGAGAGGGAAAGGGCCCATGCCATCCTGCTGGCCTGCCGCCACCTGCCTATGCCTCTGTTGACCCCGCCCGGGCACCGTGCCCGCCTGCTGGCTGAGGCCAAGCGCACCCTGGAGCGCGTGGGAGACCGTCGGTCCCTGCAGGACTGTCAGCAGATCCTGCTGCGCCTCAGCGGGGGCACAACCATCGCTGCCTCCTGAAGGCACACACATACACACACAAACTGCGAGAACAAACACGAACAGATTAGGGCTACTCACAGTAGAATGAAACAATGAACTCTGTAATTTGCTATCATTCAAAGTTGTACACCGGGTTACTCATTTACCACCAACATGTAAATCTACTGTACAATTTTCACTCATTCACACCCTGACAAAAGACTTCTTCAAACTGGAACACTTGTCTCACACACAGACTGATGGTTTTTACTGTCACAGCTACATTTAAGTCTCAGCTCCATTTCCATGCCACAGTTAAAATATTTAAAGTCTGCACATTTGCTCCTTTGATGCTTAGTTTCATTGATGCAGAACAATCATGCCACCTTCTGGACATTAATGGTAGCATGTTGGCTAATTGCCTATATCTAAACAACAAAGAGGAAAATCTGTGTTTAATGGGCCTCAACAGGAAAAGGGACCATTATCTTAATAGCTGTTTAAAATAACACAATGCAGCAGTGTGTTGATTATCTGTAGGATACTGAGCTGTACAATCATTATTGGCACACAGTACAATGCGAGTGCTACAATAACTGTGTAATGTCTATTGAATTTGCAAGCTTCAGTTAAGGGCTTCAGAGCATTCAGGAGTAGACAGCTGCGGTCTGTTAAAGCATGGCTTTGCTGAAGGATGTAGACAGACAGACAGACAGACAGACAGACTAGCTTGCTTTTAACCATACAGTGCTGAGTAGCGTCTCTTCTTATCTACCTCATACACCGTACAATGCCAGCATTGTACTGTCAAGAATAATAGGATACTTAAGCACCAAGTCGGTCATCCTGAATTTAAATTAAGTGACCATTTGAAGTGATGCTCCGATCCAGCACAGCGTCATTCTCATGAAGCCTCACTGAACTGCTTTAGTTAGACTTTAGGATGTGGCAGTACAGTACTTTAGCAATTTGACCTGCCGTTGCAGAAACTGCAGGATGGCAATCAGCTACTGCCTCACATGAAGAAACAGGGAAAATGATTGGATATGGGGAATGTCTAAATAACAGAGGGAAGCAGCCAATCATAGTCCAATAAGTTTGAAAATGCCTACATGAACACACATTCACACATATTCATACACATATTACATACAAAAATAACTGCATACAAACTCACAATGTGATTGTATATAGGTTGTACATAAGCAGATAAACATTAGTAGATAAAACAGGAAGTCCTTACTCATTGCTTGAGAGGAGAGACACATTACAAAAAGCATCGTGACATGTCAAAGCTGGTCGCTAATAGTTTCTTGTCTGGAGCTCTAATCAGCAGAGAAAGGTCAGCTGCCTCAACCTTAAAGTGACACACCAACAAAAATCATTTTAACACCAGACACTCACCTGCTGTGGCCTTGCATGGTGGCTTCAAAGAAAAAGGTCATGGTTGAAGAACAGTGGCTTTGGTCAATTTGTGTTCATTTTCTCACGGCAGGAAAAAGTGTCAAACCCAGCACCATCATGTAATGTGATATCACCAGCTCTCTAGTTTTGGCTGATGTCCAGCAGGAAAAGGAGGTAGATACAGTGATTCCTTGATTTAAAACTAATTGAGGCTGGGGTTGTTAAGTTTAGGGGGGCTCTTAAGCCCCCTTCCATATTTCCCACTTTCAGGTGCACTTGCTCATACCCATCCCAAAAGTCTGCCTTTATATTTATTTTACCTACTCACCACATCTTACATCTTTTTGATGCCCTCAAATTACTAGTATATGTCCACAATACATAAACACCTGGATAAGTACTCAAAAATACAACAATAGCTGTCTCAAGGAGCACATCTTGCTGTGATGACTCACAAATTTTGGCTGGTAAACAACCATAAATGTTGTTTTCCATCCTTGCAAGCCACCTTTTGAGCCCCCAGGCAGTGAGTTTTAGATTCTCTGAAGATGTTGGGTGATCACTTTAAGGTGCAACAAAGTTAAAATGTCTGATGAAAGTGAGGAATGGTATTTCTTCAAAGTGATGTCCTTCTTTTATGTAAAGCTCTCAAGCAAAATTGCCTTGATGTTATATAGAAATATTATTTTATTATGTTTCATTCTTTTTGGATTGATTGAAGAGTTTTATCTTGTGAAATCTTTGTCCAATTTGCTTTTTTATTTGTAATTGTTGACCTTTTCATGATTTGTCACCTCTGTCATTCCTGTTTCAGTGCTCTGATTGTCTTATTTAATGGATGTTTCATGTAATATTAATATATAGGCTTTTGGGGGGCAGTTTTGCAGCTTTGTCATTGTTATTGTTTTGTATTGATAAAAGCAGCCTACAGTGAGGAACTGTTTGAGGGAGACGTTCTAATAGATACTGCAAAGTTAAAGCCCGCATTTAAACATTTAGCCAAAAATGTTAGAATCACTCTTTCTTTGACACACGCAAACACATAAATATGCTTTTACTGTAGAATGTTCAGAGCTCTTTTTTCCAGGTCAATCCAAGATGTAAGTAAGCAACCTGAAAGGCCTGAAAATACTTATATCAGTTTTGGATTATCTTTCCCGACTAGTAAAAAAGGTTGTTTAGCGAAGAAAAAAGGCTCAACTGGCTCTTAGCAGGTTGAGTTCTTGCTATTATTAGAATTATGTTACAATTGTTTTTTTTGTCATTCCCCTTAAATGTGTTTTATTGTCTGAATTTCTTTGTTCATTATAATGTTTGTTTTTATAATAAAACAGCACCTGACAGTGGTTCGTATGTTGGATCTTTGACTGATTAAAGTAATCAAACTGGTTCTGGAAATTGAAGAAAATAGACAACAACACATTTCATGTTTCATGATGTAGGTGGCGTCTGAGTGTGAATGTCAGTGTGAATCTGATAAGAGTGGTTTTTGTGAAGTTTGTTGGTTTCCTCTTTCACAGTCACACAGTCTCTGTTTGACAAAGTGATGAACACCAGACACCTCAGTCTTAAACACTCCCTGGTTTCTCATATCGAGGTAACATGCCCGATACATAATGAGTTCCTGCCACTGGAGGGAGTGAAAAAACAGCTGATCTCCACAAAGGTGCCATATGTGTCAGAACAACACAAGGACCAAATGACAAGTGATGAAATTAAATACAGGGGTGACTCAAGGTATTTATTAAAATAAACAAAAATACAGACCATGACCTACTTGAGTTTTTTATTCACTTTTCTAGTTAATGTCATAATATATTTATCATGTCTATCATATATAGGGTGTTGTGCACAGATGATGCAGTCCTGAAGTTAAAACAGGAACTGTTAAAACAAGGGTTTTCATTTTTGGTGAGATGTAATTACACTTCACACTCTCAACAACTGTCAGAAACACGTAAGCTATTACGTGGTCCCGCGTGTGTAGAATGTGCGGAACCTTTCTGGCGTGCATCTACGTGTTTGTCGTCGGATAAAGTTTAACGACGTGCTCCTTAAAACAGAGAAGCCGGAAGTAACGGTAGTATAGTGTAAACTCACGTGTACAACATGAAAAACACGAAAAAGAAAAACAATATGACCAAAAATACCAATTTCAAGCCGGGATTCAAGAAAAGAGAAAACAAATGCGTCGTAATGTTTGACGACAAAGACAGACAGTAAGTATAAATACATTTAGCCTAGCTTGAGTGTCATACTAGCTTTAGCTCTCTACTAAGTGTTTGTGTTACATATTAGTTTTTTTTTTAACTTTACATGCATTGTGTCTGATTTGTAGGTTGTTACATGACTGAATAAAAACAGCAGGCGTGTTAGTATCTAATTTGCAATTACAAAAAAAGTTGAAACCAAAGAAGCTAAGTAAGTCAATTGTATTGTCACTTGTTAATATTAAGACAATTATAAACAATACAGTGTGATGTTGCTCTAAGTTATATTAACCTTGATGTTTTCTTGGTTTGTTTACATTTAAGTCATTCGCTCAAATTTAAACCAATGTGTGTTTTCAATAAATAGTGCTAGGCTAAGTTGGGCTTTTTTGTTATTGCTGTGACATCTGGTGACATATGGTACACAAGCCTGTGAAGCATAAAAAAAGACTGGTTTCTTATTTTCTCTTCTGCCCAGAGAGTATTTAACTGGTTTCCACAAGCGAAAAGTGGAAAGGAGGAAAGCAGCAGTGGCAGAAATTAAGAAAAAAATCAAGGAGGAACAGATCAGAGTCCGAGAGGAGGTAAATGTAAAATAAAAGTGCTCAGTTAAAACCTGTTATGAGTCAACAAAAATGATGTGAGCATTGGTGTGGCTCTCTGCTTTCAGAGGCATAAGGAATATATAAAGATGCTGAAGGAAAGGGAAGAAGCTCTTGGTGAGTCAAAAGCTGAAGTCTGTTGTCTGTCATTTTACTGATTTGTATCTGTGCTTACTTCTTCTCACTTGATTTCATCTTACAGAGGCAGCTGAAGATGATCTGGAAGAAACTATAACCAGCACCAAAGAGTCTGTGCAGTACGATCATCCAAACCACACCGTCACAGTGACAACCATCAATGAACTTGACCTCACTGGTGCTCGCTGGGGCCCTGAGGCCAGCCAGGTTAGTGTCAGTCTTCTGTTTAAAATCCATTGTGAGCGAGCTGAAACTGTCGAGATTACTGCTTGTTATCATAGTCACTGATACTTCAAATTTTTTCAATTTTTGAGGAATTATTGTTTTTTGGGTAAGAAAAGTCACAGTAGCATTGATATCTTTGCTTTCAGGTTAATGACCAGGATGAAGATGAAGCCAAGGAGGAAGATAAGGAGAAAATACAAATGCCAAGAAAATCTGGAAATCCAATCATGAATAAAAAGTAAGTTGCTCATTATGCAGGTTTGTACACCTATATGATAAGCTATAGGGTTGATGAAAGGGTGTGTTCGGACTGTTGCCTGATATCCTTCAGCCTCCTCTCAGTCCAGCTGCATTTCTCCTTTTCCTTTCTCCTGCTGCTACAGGATCCGCACTCTAACTGCATCGCTCAACACTTACACCAGCAAGGGGAAGAGGAAAGGGAAGCAGGAAGGTAAAGGAGGACGAGGCCAGAGAGACAAGAGACGTGGTGCCACAGAGAGACGAGGCAAAGCGGGGAAGACTGGCCACTGGCAAAGACGTCGACAGACTGGAAAAAGGGTGCACTGTCAGGACTGAAAAATATAATGGAGGGTTTAAACTGTGAAGAGACGTGACTTCTTGTGTCCCACAGCCAAAACTGGACTTTGGAGTTTTTTATGCTCCTGCATTCCAGCTGGATGTGATCAAGCTGAGAAGTCTGTGTCTTCAACACAAGTTTAATTTAAACGCCTGATGCTGGACAATGTTGGACTTTTTTTTGTACTTCAAACTGCCATAGTACCTGCCCCTAAAAAAAAAAAAAAAAAAAAAAAAAAAAAAAAAAAAAAATTTGTAATATTTTGTTTTTTTGTTTTAAAAAAATTTTTTTTTTGGTGTTTTAAAAAAAAAATTAAAAAAAAAATTTGTTTTT
>JAPZDV010000009.1:17482523-17522548 GCA_029814665.1 Acanthurus lineatus | reverse complement strand
AAAAACCCTGCTTATGTTTCTATGAAATGACACAGAAGCACTGAAACTGGGATCACAGTGAGTGTGTACACGTATAATTACTCCTCTTTATACCACTTAGAGAGTTAATCTATTTAATCAAACAGAAACAAGTAAAGAGGTGAAGCATATATGCTGAAAAAGGCTTTAAGGACAAGTTTCAGCAGACAAATCATTTCTGTTGTGATGGGAGAGAGAAGTCTCAGACTGTCGCCAGTATTTGACCCTCTCCTGTGTGTCTCTGACCTTTAAAGTCACTGATCTGAGAGCACATGACAAGGAGAAGCACTGGAACATTCAGGTTATTCACAACAGCAATGGCTCTTTTTTCTCTGGCTGCTCCCTGACCTTGCTATCGGACATTAATTTATGATGAAATCTGATACATCATAGCTTGCCCCATTAGTTCACCTTTATAAAAATACACACAAAGTTTTTAGGGGAGGAAGAATAATGAACAGAATCAGACAGCCAACGGTGATTAATACTCCTAATCTCTTTCATTTCACAAGATGCATTTGTCAGACTTTCAAAACAAGTGTCATATTGTGTTCTAAGCTGGCACCTGACTCTACCCAGTGATTATGTTTTGTGTACATATGTGTCTGAATTGTACCCAACTGTAAATAAAAAGTCCACGGTCTTTTAAGGCATTTGCACCTCACTTAGTAATGATGAAAGGAGGGAAGGAAAGGAAATTTCTTCAGACATAGTACTGCTGACTTCATTTACTTTACTTGGTATAGTGGCAGTTACCAAACTTCAGAATTTGTTAGATCAAAGAGGGATCAGTATCATAGACAAACTGCCTTATACAAAGACAAACTGACTGGTACTGTGGCTTATAAGAACACAGCTGAAGCCAGGAAGGGAGTATAAATACAGAAAATGTGTGGTTAGAGATGACGGAACCAGCAAAAAATTATAATGGAGTACAGAGAGGCAGCAGAACAGAATGATTTAGCAAGGGAAATAAAACGCACAGCAAGTAGCTGTAATAGATAGAAAGTAATGGGTATGAGATGCTAGTGGGAGGTGAGATGATGAATGCATGAAGAGATTTTAAAGTGAAGAATGCACATGCTAGTGAGAGATAAGCAAAGCGAGGAATGCATGCTGGAAAAAGTTGCCTAATCTCAATCTGGGATCACTACATCTTGAGGTACCGAACGCATGTTTTCCTCTTGCTGTCATCTTGTCATAAAGCAAAAACAAGCCTGTTCCTGGAAAATTTATAGACGAGCTAAAGCACATTTTTTAGTGTCTTCTACTGCTCCACAGCTTCAGCAACAGATATGCAAAATATTTATTAGTGTGCAACAGCGCTGAGTTATGAACATAGAAGTTGCTTTTGGCACTTGGGTTTTCACTGCAAAAATCTTGAGTTTCCAGTTTTTTCCCTCCATCACTTTAAAAAATACAGCTCCAGGTTTTCATCTTTCTGTTAGACAGTTGTCTTTAAATGCGATGCGAGCTTGTCCTTTATGGGCATAACTTGTTTCCTGTCATTTTTCACACCTCGTGTTTTTCTATGTGTTTATTTTTGTCATCTCTGCCATGCTGCAGTGCAGTAGAGCGGTGCCCTTTTACACAAACTTTATGCTAATGAAATGCTATATATTACAACATCTGGCTATGAGGGGAGATTGATCAGGTTATGGCATGCAATAGAAGGAAATGAGTTATACAGATGCAGGTAAACTCTGAGTGATTATGCAGAAAGTTTGAAGTTTAAAACTTTCTGCATAATCACTCAGAGAGGAGAACCATGCATGCATGTAACAAGAGTAAACTTGTCATACACATAACTCATCCAGTCCAACTGAGGCCGCAAACTTATCAATCACCCCTTGAATGTTGAACGGTCGCAACATGTCATACATAATTTTATCGTCCTGTAATAAAAAGAATAATTGAGTGATCTCATTGTACTTGATGAATTTAAAAAATAGCCTCATAAAGTATATAGAGAAGTTACAAATATAAACATTAACTGGTAACAGCACTTACTACACATTTTAAAGTGAACTTTAAGAGCAAGTTTCTCCTCAATGGAAACTGGTTTATGTCCTTTGAGGCAAAATATGGCTGCAGCATTGTATCTGTTGTCTGCATGCACAATGATGGAATAAACCTGGGGTGGTGTGGTTGCTGCTAATTTCTCATATAAAGATATAATTACATTTACTACGCCCCACCCTTGGATGGGTCACATAGTGTTCTTTGACTTGTTTTGGGATTTGTTGCATCTAGTCACATTTTTCTATCCTGTTCCTGTTCATTTTTTATGCTTCTTTTTAGTCTGTGGAAAGATTCTCTTTCAATGAAGGGTTATATAAATACAATACAACATCCAAATGACCTTTACTTTCACAGACAGCTGAGTTAACTCCTCCATGTTTGGAATTGTAACATTTCATTCAAATACTGTATGTTCTTTTCCTCACAGCCCGACCTCCTGAATTTCAAGAAGGGCTGGATGTCCAAACTGGATGAGAGTGGCGAGGTGAGCTACAGTGAAGCATAATGTCGTGCTCAGCTCTGAAGTCACGTCTTCCACTCCCTCCATCTTTACTTCCCTCTATCCCTTCTTCCTAATGAGAAAGCTTGTGTGTAAGGCGATAGCAGCAGATTATCCTCGTTATTACAGTAATAGCTTCGTGGCTTGAGGCACAACAGGTGTCTCCTCTCTTTGAATGTTATGCTTGAGTGAATGAGCTTCTCACTTCCCACATCACATACTGTGGGTCTGCTGTTTGATATGAGGCCTTCCTGTGTCCCTGCTGTCACTGGCTTTGTCTGCAAATCAACCATGTCAGATATTGTCTTTGTTGTATTCGATTTAAATTTTTTTGATAGCTTTTACATTTGAACCTAAGAGTTGCTGATCTCAGTTCAGTCTGGGAATAATTGATATCTGCTGTGTTTCCTCAGTGGAAGAAGCACTGGTTTGTTTTGACTGATGCCGGACTGAAGTACTACAGAGACTCGAATGCTGAGGAGGTATATTCTGAAATTTGGAACATTTTCCAGTAATCCAAAAAATGGTATTTATTAAAAGCAAATTTGGTCGATCACTCCAGGCATAAGAGACCATATTGTATTTATTATTTATGACAATAACAAAGTTGAAGACAGCGAATCCTGATGTTGTGTTTCCTGTATAGAAAGATGACTTGGATGGAGAGATTGACCTGAAATCCTGCGTGAAGGTGTCTGAGTTTGATGTGGAGAAGAACTATGGGTTTCAGATCCAGGTGAGTTTCTCAGCTATGGGTCGTTATCTCTCATAAACTGTGTTTGCAGCACATTATTTTTTTATATTCATTACTTGTCGGTGTTAACAACACCCACTGTCAATGTCTTGTTATTCCATTATCAAGACTCCCATCTCTGCCAGTATCTTTTCCACTTCTCTCTCTGTATCTCACTCATCAGTTTCCCTTTCTGGTTTCCACCTCGTCCCAGTTCAGTCACATCTGACCTGTTTTCTCTTTTGTTCTGCAGACGCGAGAGGCCGCATTTACGCTGTCTGCCATGACAGCTGGGATCAGGCGGAACTGGATAGAGGTTTTAAGGAAGAGCATCCGGCCCAGCAGCTCTCCAGACCTCACACAGTAATTTAACCATTTAATTATTAAATATCAAAGGTTAAATATAAACAAAAGTAGATTTAGAGCTGTTCATAAGGGTCAGAAGCATTTTTTGACAATTTTTTTACATTGTAAGTTAGATATGTTTCAGATTTTGCTAAGGTTAAGTATAAAGTTTCTTCAGATTTTGTGCAGTGGAGTTACAATACACTTTAATGCTTCCATAGTTAAAGTAAGCAAGTATCAGTAGCTTAAAAGTATCAGTAGCTGTAAAAGAAAATAAACTATTTACATTTTTGTAACAGATCAATTCTGACAGCTTGTCATATGAGAATTAATATCTTCTCATTCCACGTTAATGAAATCAAGGAGTTACCTGGTTTTCCTCAGTTTCTCACATTATGATCATTATCACAATAAGGCCCGATGAGATTTAGTCAAGTAACATAGTGCTGCTTTTTACCTTACCAGCACAGTGTTTTGTTATATTGTGGAGAAAAAAATTGTCAGTAATTGTGAAACTGTTGTGGAGAGAAGTTTCCACAGCATGACCTAAATACAGTGTAGAGTTTAAATGCAGCTATCTAGAGGTAGGTTTCGTAGTGCATCTGCAAAAGGTTGCTAAAATAGAGGCAAAATATTTTTCATACTCAAAGTAGCTCAAGTGAAATTTCCCCCAAGGTATGTTGACATTCTGACCTTGGAAGCCTGTGAGGAGCATCTGTCACTGGCTGGCTGTAACTTTCAACTTCCTGCCCTAAAATGCAGCATTGAGTTGTTTTTGAAGTGGGTTTTTTTGCACTCATATTATTCCAAGGTTGGTTGCCTCAGGCTGCCTGCCTGAATTGTCATTTGAGGTCCTGCTGCAGCTGAGCCTTGGCTAAATACAGCCAGATAAGAGGCTGTGTTACTCACGTGTAACCAGAGTTTCAAGTCACTGTATACTTTGGCAGTTGCAGGTGAATCAAGAGTTCATTAATAACTCAAAATATCAGTGTATGATCTGTTTACATAATGATGACTCCCTTACAGCCATACATTGAGTTCTGATTGTGATTTCTGAGATAAATCGATGGCTTCTTTATTTGATTAAAAGGAAATGATTTCTCATTCATGATTCATGAGGTTATCAAAAGGAGAGGAAAATAATGGCATCTTTATTTCCTTTTTTTTATTTTGAAGGCCTTGAATAAAAATCTTTTGTCTCTAATCTTCTCTAGATTACCCGACAGCAGCAGTGACAAGGAGAACTCCCATTCTCGCTTTACGCTGTCTTCCCGTCGCCCATCGTCACGTCACACAGACGTTCAGCCAGATGTTCCGACCTCGGCCCCTCCTACTCAGCGCAGGTTCGACTACGTTGAGCTGTCCCCGGTTCCCGCCTCATCCAACCCTCTCCCAGCCAGTCAGAGAGAAGCAGGGGAGGGGCAGGGGAGGGAGCACAGCCAGTGGCAGGAGGAGAGGAACACAAGCAGCCAATGGGAGGCTGTGCTGTCCAGGAGAGGTCCCGGCGTGGGATCGAACCAAAGGCAGCGCGCCGAGGAAGAAATCGAGAAAAAGTGGGCCGAGTTTGAACGCATGCCGCTAAAAGAGATGAGCTCCTTGCCAACAGTGGGATTGCGGTCTTCCGGCCAGTCAGCCAATGAGGCGCTGCAGAGGGAGGTAGTGCGTGGAGATGATTTTCCAATTTGCAAATGAAATAAAAAGCAAATTAACTCTTCATCTGTCCGGATGAAGTTAACCTTCCCTGCTTCGGCCTGATAACCCTTAACTCACTATTTTTCTGGATTGTCCTCTGCGTTTCAGAAGTGTTTCCCGCCTGAAATATGCTGTGTAAAAATTGTTGACAGGCTTGAGAAGATTATAAATAGTGATATGGGAAATGCTGCTGAAACATCTGCCTGTTCTGTATCTGTGTGCTGTGGTGTGTGTCTTTGGTTTGAGCACGTTACGCAGACAGCTGCAACACAAGACTGAGTGAACAGCTCTGCTAAACTCTGATTTTTCATTACACAGTTCATTTAATTTTCAAACAATAGGTGTTAGATTCATGTTGACAGGCGGCCTATGCGCATTTATTCTTCACTTACACTTTTATAACAGTGTAATGAAAGTCATGTGCTTTCTTTGTGTTTATACTTCTTCTTTAGCTAGAATCAGGGTAAAGATTCAAATAATTTGAACTTTGAGCTTTGACAATCACTGTAATCTGTAGGTACACAATGCCCAGCGTTGTAGTGGAGAGAGCATTGGCATTATTAGTCTGTTTAATGTAAAAACAGTGTCTCCAGCTGGTGTACAGTTCTGCCAGTGATTACGCGCAAATCACCTGTTTGCTCAGTTTGATGGATTATTATTAAGTTTGTTAGGCACAGAGTCATAACTCACAGTTGGCCACCTTAAAGAGTCTCACATCCCCTTATCCTGCTCTGCTAAACGTACTAATTGCATCATAAATTAATAATCCTCTGTCCCCCGCCCCTCTCGCTCAGTGAGCTTTACCCCTGTCCCTGTCTCATCGCAGGTGGCGTCACTGAGGCAGCAGCTGCAGCAACTACAAGGAGGGAGAGGAGGGGGAGGAGGAGGAGGAGGGGAAGGTGGTGGAGGTGTGAGGGGAGGCTGTGGCCCTGAGGCCCCCTGCGGCCGCAGCCTGGCAGCCATGGAGCGCGCTCATCGACAGGCGCTGGCAGAGCTGCAGAGGCAGCACGACCGTCAGATCAAGACGCTGGAGACGGAGAGGGACAGGCTGCTGCAGGAGGAGGCCCGGGACACCGCACGAGGTCAGCAGAGCAGACCTGCACAACTTTAAACACAACTTGTTAACTTTAACTTGACTTGTGAACTTTAAAAAAATGTATAATAGCATCTGCAGATGGAACTCTTACTCTTCTGTAGTGTCATTTTACATCGACATAGGGATGTTGAAAGCCTGTGAATTAAATTTAATTTGCTATAAATAAATCAAATACACATAACAAATTAATGCCACATTTCAACAAATTGACATCTTGTTAAATGCAGGTCAAGGCTGTAAACATTTTCTTTCTGTTAACACTGATCATTTTTCTGTTCCTCCTTCCTCTCCTCTGTTTGGACCTTTTTCTGATAAGTTTTTCTCACTTTGACTCAATTTCTTTTACCCCCAAGTATCCCTGTGCTTTACCCAGTTTGTAAAGGCAAATACCAGCCACCAGGAGATCATGTAGATGTTGTGACACCTTTCTTTATGTTTATGTTTCAGTAATGGAGGCCTTGAAGAAAAAACACAAAGAGGAGCTGGAGAGAGAGGTGGAGAAGGTCAACAGACTGAGCAGCGGAGTGCTTGATTCACAGTCTTTGCTCGCCCAACAACAGTAAGTGGCTTCAAATCAGACTGCGCTAATGTTCGAGACATTCACTTGTCACTCAGATACTTGTTCATACAGGTAACTGGCCAACAACAGCAACAATCAGCTTGTCTTTGGGATTTTTCTTTTTGGACTTTTCAGGACATGAGCCCACCTTGAACACACTCAACTACCAGATTTACTTCACATATCTGAGCTAAACAGCTTGTTGTGTATCAGCTCCATTGTTTATCTCAGTCATCTGAAGGCAGCATGTCTTCTTTGCAAGACATGCGTGGCTGTATGGTTTGGCCACTGAAGCAGTAGAGCATTTTTTCAAGAAATTTCTTCAACATGCATCAGGTATTCTGCTGATATAACTTTCCCTGTTATGTTGTCCAGATAATGAACACAGTTATGAGATAATGTCAACAGTGCTATATGTTACAGCACTTGACAATGTTTGTTACACAGAAGTGTGCACTGGTCCAGAACCTGGATGTGTGAGGAGAACTGGATGCAGTGCTGGAGGTGTGGCTCTGTTCATTCCTATGACAGCTCTCAAAGCAGCATTTTACTTCCAAGTGTAAAATGACTTGGCTCTTTCATATAGCTTCTGCTACTGAGGCCCATGAAGCATGTGAACCAGAGACTTCCACTGGCTGAGCTGGTTATCTTCCAGATTAGCCCTCCGCTAACTTGAATGGGAATAAGATAATTCAATCTTGTGGCTCTTCTAGACTTTCCAAATGTGATCAAACTAAATGGATTAAACTATGGTCACTTTATGAGGGTTGTGCTGTTCAAAAAATGCATCCCGCAATTTACAGCCACTCCATTTTACAACGTAAGCTTTGGGGTAAGTCCTTTTGGGCCAGTGTGCATCACATGACGTGGCTGTATGGTTTGGCCACTGTGTCAGATCGGTTTCATTACTTGGCTGGGGGCTTCTTCTACCAAAGCAACATCTGCCCAGTGAGCACAGAGCTCAAATATGTGATAAATAGGATGCATTTAGATCTGCTCTGAATTCTCAGCACTAAAAGTAAATGAACTAAGGGGAAAAACAGTTAACAAACTCATGCAAACTGATTTAGTCCACCAGAGCAAAACCGTTTTGTTTTGAAAATGCTGTTAATGTCTGCTGGTAGGACAAAGAATCCATGACGTTACTCACACCAGGGGCAAGCATCCGTCAAGGAAACATAACAATGAGTTTTAATAAAATAAGTTCATTTGTTTAAGTGACTAAAAACACAAAACTCACTGCTGCTCTTCCACTTTGTGCTTTTAGTCCATATGCCTTTAAAGAAAATTGCTGGTTGTAGCCTGGCCCTCAGTCTCAGTCTGTGCAGGCCAACATTGGTAATTTATGTGAAAGGCTCTCTTGTGCTTTTAAGTGGGAGCCTGTTGGTCACAAAAAGGGTTTTGTGTGAAATAAAAGGCTGAATTTGCAGCCTCCGCAACAATCCCAGCTTCCCTGTCTAAGCAAGGCCATTACCACAGCGTCCACTCGGCCCTGTGAGACACATGAGGAATGCAGGAGAATTTGGTCATGGATTAGTTTTACTTTGTAAGCTTCACAAGGTCTTTGACACGACTCGGCCTCAGTGGCTGCTACTGAAACCTGCATTTTAGGACTTATCAGTGCTGCCTACTCTGCCTTTTCTTTCCTTTTTTTTTCTCTTTGCATGCTTGTCTTTATTTTTGTGGTTATTGGTCATGAGCTGTAAAGATATTTTAAAGCCACAGGAGGAAATACTTGCCTTTGGGAAATGGAAAAAAGAAGCACCCTCATACTTTTTCACAACATGATGCTGTTGTTAAATGCAATCAATGCTGTGTCATAATGCAGTTGACATTAGAGGTATTCAGTAAGTGCAGAGCAGAGTGAAGGAGCTGCCACTTAATGAGAGATTGTTTTAATGAGATGTTTTAGTTTTCATTGCATGATGAGTAAGAAAAGACTCCTAGTGACAGAATTTTGCTTCTTATTCTGCCCATGAACAAAAGTGGCTGACACGTTGTCTTCTGCAATATTTTCTTGTCCCATTGTAATTTTTGCTGCTCTTTTAATACTAAAAAAGCAGTTATTGTCACAAATATGATGTTCTATTTTGAACCTGCAGTCGTTGCCTCTTATTTCTGAAGCATTTAGTTCACTAATGACCCAACATGTGCACAGTTTAAGTGTAAACTTTGCATTTCTTCAGGGCAGAAAGTCAGGCCTTTCAAAGGGAGCTGGCTGGACTGTCCGAGCGCTACTCTCAGAAGTGTCTGGAGTTAAACCGAGCTGAGCAGAACAACGCTGAGAGAGAGAGAGAGATCAGCCGCAAGGAGAGAGACATGGAGCAGCTGAAGAAGGAGAACCAGGTGAGTTAGATAGAGAGTTAGAGATGTTGGATAATTCTTTTTCTGTTCAAATAAAAAAACAACAAAATGAAAATGTATTTCTCTGTAGAATAATAGATAGTAATTCTTAAATATATCATGAGATTTTTATGGACTGTGCAGTTACTGTGTTGCTCTGCACTATCCAAGCAGTTCCCTGGTACTGTAATAATGCGGTAATAATGCGGTTAAAAGGGACATGCAATTTATTGTCTGCTAACGTGTGCCAACCAATGGAAAGCATTCAAAGTATACAGACAAAATATTTTCCACCGCAGGACTTAAAGAACCGTTTAAAGGAGGAGATCAGTCACATACGATCTGCCATCTCAGACCAGCAGCATTCAGAGGACAACAAGGACAGGACAGCCTGTGAACTGGAGGTAACAGCCTTTACACTGTGCACTTGAAAGGGAAGATGGATGAGAGGGTTCCATGTCTGCCAGTGTTCTGTGACTTTCTGGCAGCCAGAACTGTCACATTTGCTCATGTGAGGAAATGTCAGCCACTGCAGTAAAAGCTGATGCGTTTTTCTACAAAACTCAATAATAACAGTAGTTGAGGACAAATCTGAAAGCCAATAAGTTGCCAAAAAAATTAGAGCCCTCTGTCTTATCACGCTGAGAGCAACTACTGTGTGATCATTTCAGTTCACTGCTCTTTACCCTTGCGGAGCAACTATTGATGGATGTGCGATGAATTTTCTGACCAACTCATCAACCTCCTTCCTTTCAGGATCTTTATTATAAGAAACTGTATAAAAACACAAGCCTTAGTGAAGTTAATGACTCCATTTCTTGTTTACTTAGTTTTAAAAAACCCCCTGGCAACAAATAAGTATTTTTTAGGAAACAAAAGGGCAATTTTCCAAAGACACACCCATGATTATAATGCAGAAAAGTCAGATACAAATTATCTCCATATCCAAAAGAAAACCTCAGGGTGTGTGGAGGATGTGATGGAAATGCACAATTGGTTTGCCTTTCTGCCCCTTTATGAAGTTTTACTCAAGAACATTTAATCAGAAAGGCTTCTAAAGGAGCATCAGTCTAAGACAGTGACATGAAACCCAGCCTGTAAGGGGCCATTACAAATAAGTGTAGCATGTTATTTATGCTCTTTCTGGTCATTAATCTGCTGTCCTAGTTTTCAGAACACAAAAGGAATTTCATGATAAACAGTAATTGACCAAAAGCTAATGTGCTGTAAATGCAGAGAACGCCTACTTTGTTTGTCATAAATCATGAGCCTTTTTGGCTGACTCAATTCATAATTATAGGGATTTAGAATCATAAAAAGATGACTGGTGGGTCATTTTTTTTTTTTTTCTTTAAAATGACAGTGACACTGTGCTGTTATGCCTTTGTTCCCCCAGGTTCTTCTTAGGGTGAAAGAAAACGAGATAGAGTACTTACACAAGGAGATCAGCTGTCTGAGGAACGAGCTGCAGTTTCTTAATACGGTAGTGTGTGTGTGTGTGTGTGTGTGTGTGTGTGTGTGTGTGTGTGTGTGTGTGTGAGTGTGATTTTTTTTTCTGTGAACCCTACACTATTAGATGAATAACGTGGAATGTTAATCCTTACATCCTTCAACAAGGTCTTTGTTATTTGTCTTATTGTCTTTAATCTGTCAGAAAATGCAGCATGACAAATCTTTAAGAATTTTTGGTGCTTGTTCAGAACAGCAAAACAATGAACAAAAAGTTTATTCAAAGAGACCCCATAAATACATATAGACAGCCTGAGTAGTCAAAACACACTTTTTAGACTGTTCTTACATTTCAATAAGTTAGGAAAACCCTGAATCTTCTGCACTTGGTATCCTCATTCGGGGATTCTATACAGTTAATTTCTTTCACGAAGTTCAGCACTACAAAGATACTCTGTTTGTATTATAGCTTCCCTGCCTTTGTATTTTATAACTGTTAGACAAATGACATTTTGTACCATATAAATAAAGCAGAAAGTAACAAAAAATAGCATGTTAATAGAGTTACATGATTTGTCATATTAGGTGTGATGTCACGCTAAGCTGTCTGCTGCTCTTTCCTCCACAGGAGAAACGTCTGGCCTGTGAACGATATACGGAGATTCAGGAGAAGCTGAGTGGGATGAAGAGCCGGAATGAGCGAGAGATCCAGGGTCTGAAGGAGCATCTGAGGCTGACCAAGGCTGCTCTGCAGGAGGGGCAAAAGCTGGGTAACAGCCTGGACCACTGAGAGTCAGCTGCTGGTACCGACACTCTGACAGACACAGTGAGAGGTGTGGACTGATCTACAACAGGCAGAGTCACGCTAACATGGCCAACAAATCAGTGTGGCTGTGGAGATTTTAAGGGGCAAGGTGTCTATTGAGTTTTGTTTGTTTTTCATCTGTTCTGTATGTTTTTCTGTTTTGCAGGTGTGCCTGCACTGTGATGACTGAATCAAAGCAAAGCAGAGGAGATGATGGTTGGACTTGAACAGGTCCGGCTGTGTGGGGACCATGATAGTGCCTTAGTTTTCAATCATTCTGCCAAGGAGCAGCTTAGAGTAGCTAAATAGTTGGTTTCATTACACTGGGCCACACGATATAAAACAGCACTTTTTATTTTTTTTTATTTTGGCTTTCGCTTGCTCTTAGTGAAAGCTTGTATGAGTGCGCATTTGGTCTGAAAACTGGATTTTTGTTGAGTGATGTATTTTATCAGGTAGTTCATACTGTATCAGCTTTTCTGTAAGATAATCTTTTTGTTTCCTCCCATCTTCTGCTTGACACCGCAGGGGTCAACACATTTAAATAAGAGCTACTGTCATCTCCATTTTCTGTACAACTTTTTAGTCATCTTTACTTTGAAAATGGCACACGTTTCTTAAGAAATGGGAGCTTATTGTAATTTTTTATTTTTATTTTTTACCTGGACACAAATGTTCTCGTGTAGAATTGTGTTTGTGGATTTAAAATTCTGAAAAACGTATTGGGATTAATACAGGACAAGACGGCACACGTTTCTTCATGAAAGGCTGAATTAAAAGTTGATCTATGATTGTGTAAAAGCAAATTCAGGCTCAGCTTTCTTTGGGGTTGCTTGTAAAAGTCATTGAATGAATGTTGTCCCACAGCACAGCGGTGACATTTTTTTAAACCGTGGCTGAGAACCGTCCCCAAGCTTCAAGTGTCCCTGATCATCTTCGGCACAAGAGCCTCCACCACAGCAAATGACCGGTTTTGCATTAATGAGCCAGTTTTTTATACTGACAGTATGAATTGTGATAAAATGACTTATCTACCTTTTGGAAATATTTTCATATTTAATGTACTGTAGAGCCTGTGTCATCTTTGTAAATTATACAATTTTTGCAATCAATAAAATAAGTTTGACAGAAACACTGTGCTATTCATTCCAATGAAGCTGTACATCCTTACTTCATCTATTTCATAAAAAAAAAAAACTATTGCCATCCTGTCACAAACAATAAGGAGTTGCAATGGAAAACTGTATGATGAAATGCAATGCGATAGTCTTGGCATACTGACCACCTAGGAAATGTGGAGTTTTAATTCAAACTTGAGCTGTTTTTCTCTCAATTCTATGACACATGCATGTACACTGTGGTATTAAAAGAGACAACTTCCAAATGTATTTTCACCAGCCTTTTTGGTCAACTTTATTACATTTTTGAAAAATGTAACAAAAATATTCCGAGTGTATACGAGCTCAGAACAAGTGTATTGGATCAAAATGTCTTGAGGACGTTGCTAACAACGATATACTGTTGGGAAATTACAGTACTAACGCTATCCGTTTACTGTCATGGACCATCCAGTCCACTAGGTGGCATCACAAAGTTTGTCGACGTTGTACCGTAAAATAAATACAACCAGAAGTATTGATACGACAGCAGTCATGGCGTCCACATCGGCGGCTCGAGGGGCTGTTGGCGCTGCTAAAGTGGTAAAACCAATATTTAGCCGGGACCTGGATGAAGCTAAGCGGAGGGTCCGGGAGCTGTACCGAGCCTGGTACCGAGAGGTGCCCAACGCAGGTACGTTGCTCCGCTGTGGCAGCTCAGGCGCAAGTAATAAGCAGTGCCAGCGTCAAGGTCGTGTCTGTGTGGAGGTTCAACACAATGATCTACAACAACCGCTAGCAAACAACTACAACCCAATCATTGCATGCATTTTTTTGTAGACGCTTTCTGTTCCATAACGTTCAGGGGAGAGATTACATTCGTTATTAGAGACCTCTGAATGGTAAAAAACCAACAAACCACAAGCCTTTATACATAACGATATTTACTCCTGTCAATATTGGGGTTAACACCTGAAAATGCGTCGAAACTTGTAAACTGTTTTTAATGTTGTCTTATGGTGGTCACTGCCATGTATTGCTTATAGCTTTAGACCACAGACGGTGCATTCCTCCCTCCATCTGAATTATTTAACATATTCGATGTCCAACCCATCAGTCTTGTTGCAGCCAGTCAACGCCTTTAAATCGAGCTTATAAAACATGTAATATTTCTTAGTTTATGCCTCCTTATGTTTATTAAACCTGTCATATTTCTTAATTAATTCCTCCTTTAATTTACGTAAAATGTTTGTTGACACTCCAGTCAGTATATGTTAGGCACAAACTAGCTTTACTCTGTGCTGACAAGTTGAAAGGCTGTCTATCTTATTGGTACCATACTAATTAAGGAAAGGGCAGGAAAAAATTAGCAATTTCATACTCTCAACAAATCCCACGTACAGTCCAACCCAAGAATTAATTACTGCTTGTTAAATATAGCCTTTATATAGCAAAAATCTGATCTTTCGTGCTTAAGATCTCCATATTTGTTAATATTTAAAACTTGTAATTGAGCCCCACTGTATTGCCCTGGATGAGAAATAGACCAATAACCTTTAGATGGTCTTTTTTATGGGTTTTGTTGTCAGTAAGAAGCATATATAATATCATCAGCCAAAACCTTCAGAATGATGAAGATTTTAAAAATGAGTTCCTTGGGTGAAGTTTATGTGGTGGAAACAGTGATATTTTGTTTGTATCTCATGTATCTGTACAGTGGGAATATTCCAGCTGGACATCACAACGCGCCAGGGAAGAGACAAAGTGAGGGAGATGTTCGACAAAAACAAGCATGTCACTGACCCACGTGTGATTGACATGTTGGTCATTAAGGTAAACAGAGCTGATATGTGATGTGCTTCATTCATATTTTTTTTTAACTTCCTCGCTGAATTAACCAGTAATTTGGTCCTTTGAGTGAGCTATTTTTTTTATGCTGTTTCATAGGACACTCAGTATCTCATTTCAGTCTTAGTGGATGCAAAATCCAGAGATCATTGATGAATGAAGATGATATCTTCACTATACTTTGTTATCCACGTTTTGTTAAATAATTTTCTGTTTCACTGATATTATTTAATCCTAAGGGGAAAATGGATCTCCAGGAAACAATTCACGTCTGGAAGCAGAGGACCCACATTATGCGCTATTTCCACGAGACTGAGGAACCTCGTCCCGCTGACTTCCTGTCCAAGTTTTACCGGGGTCATGACCCCTGAACTGTGTAGCTGTCTGCTGACCTCTGACCCCTCTTTGCTTGTAACCAGAGTGACAGATGTCCCCCCGTACTGTAAATACACACTTAAAACTCACATACCTACAGTTGTGTCTTTTATTTTTCAAGATCAGACTTTGCTCAGGTGATCCCAGAGGGATTGTTCAGGTGTTTTGAAGTGGGATTGTATGAGCTAACCATCCATAGCTGGATATGCACAACTCCACATCAAAAAATCCAGACTATCATTTAAAAGGGACATTTTAACCAGAACAAGTAAACTTAATCCATAGACTGTTAACATTTTCTTCTTGTTCTACAAGTGAGAGCTGCAGTTAGTGAGCACTGTTCCATATAACGTAGCTAACAGCCATGTATTTGCTTATTGTGAACAGAAGTGTCATTTCTTTAAAGGAGATGTTGCTTTTAACATTTCTAGACCAAAGTTTTTGTGATGAATTGAAATAAAGGGTTAAAAGAAATACAAGATTTATTAAAGGTCCAGTTTGTGGAATTTAGTGGCATCTAGCGTTAAGGTTGTAGATTGTAACCAGCTGAATGTCTCTGCATTCATCTTCTCCTAAGTGTGTACGAGAGCCTACAGTGACCACTTTAAAGGCCTGATCTAGATTCGACTTTTGGTTTATCTGTTCCTGGCTTTCATAGAAACATGGCAGACTGTGAAGGATGCAGGCTTCCTGTGTAGATATAAAGAGCTCATTCTAAGGTAATGAAAACATTGTTATTTTCAGTTGATTTTATACTAATGAAAACTGAATTATATCACACGTTCTGCCAAGAGATTCCTCTATATCTTGCTCTCTGGCCCTTTTAAGTTTTGGATAAAATGTCCCTTTAAAGATGGTGGGAAAGAACTACTGGTCTGGTGATTGTGTGAATGTGGAAACCTTGTTCTGAACAATGACAGCCCTCTCAGGAAACCTAAGATTTTTTCACCCCTTTCCACAAAGAAAGTCAAAGTTGACTGAGTAATTTCTGTTTTGAGTGCACAAACACCACCAACTTGCACTGAATATGTGCTGCCGTTTTTACAATTTATATTCTTTTTATTAAGACTTAAGTAGTGCATGCAAGTACAGTACGATGTGATCAGCCAGGGACAGCCCTATCAGTGTGGACAACAGCATAAACCCTGAATCCAGACACAGCAGAGGGAACACCAGGAAGGCAAGTATGTGCTCAGAAGCTCATATACTCCACACATTGGTAGTGACAAAACACGGTGACCTGCAGAGGAAAGAAAAGGTTTGAGTCGTGATTCATTTTTCCAATTTTATGTCTGGCACTTGAAATGTTAACACCTGAAGAGACTTAAACATTATCTGGTCAAAATGTGTGAAGCTTCAAAAAATAATGTCAAGACAAACAACAAAAACAATGTTTCTTGGTGGGTAAATGTCCCCTTGTGTTCAGCACTTGCACATACATCCTGTGTGTGTGTGTGTGTCCTCATTTCACACTGAAGACAAGTATCCAAGCCGGAGATACCTGATAACCAGGAAGCCTGCACATCCCTCAGTCGTCATCGTCATCATCCTCGGGTACGAAGATGTCGTGCTCCTCCAGCAGCGCAGCAAAGTTCTTGCTGATCAGAGTCCCCACATACAAGAAGGGCACGACTACCAGAGCAATCCGGAAAAGGCCGAAGGAGGTCTGCTTCCCCGGTGTCACACACACCGCCACAGAAACAGCTCAGTTAGTTCAAATCGACCAGCTTGTCCGTGGTTGACAGAGCCGCAATTTCCACACACCACACCGACCCCTCAAAGCAGCACTCACCTTCTTGGGTTTGGGCAGAATGGCGCCGGATGAAGTGCACACGGCTGTCCGGCGAGGTGTCACGGTCCTCCCCGGCCCGACGGAAGGGGCCAGCTGCGGTGTGCGGCCGCTTCTGAGGGCTGACAGCCTGGCCAGGCGACCGAGGGCCGACGCCATGTTGACAGCGTTTGGAACAGCAGCAATGCGGAAAACTGGTAGGTATTTTTAGGATAAAAGGTAGCAACAGCACCCCCTTGCGTTACTGTAACACAACACTGTTGTCCCTTTTGCTGATAAACATGTTTATTAGCATGTTTCCGCACTATTCTATAAATACAAAACTCGAGGCAGTGAAACAAAGGTTTAAATTAATGACACATGAAACATAATGCAGTAAGAACTGATTTTCTTTGTTGTCTTGCGGTTTGTTACGGTGCAGATTACAGTTAAATGCAATAATCTTTAACAGCCACATGTTCTGGGAAAATAAAAGATTACATAACCATAAAAAATCTGACAACATAACTCAACAAGAAGGAATCCAAACATTAAAACAAATCAATAAATACTGTACAGCATTAAATATTTACACTCCCTACACTACTGAACAATGATGAGCAAAAAAAAAAATTAAATTAAACACTATAAGTGGTTTCATGAAAGGAAGTGCATGTGACTGAATAATGACACCACATGGATATACTGGCCTCCGAAGAGTTATGTGAGTGCGTACCGTAAACGTGTACATGCTCTTTCATTAGCATTGTTGTGCTTCACTGTCAGTAACTACAATATAAAGTTCATCTTAAGCCATCAAAGTCCAAACAATCTGAAACAATGAATTATTTAAGACTCCTCCCAATGATAAGTTAAATAATTTAAATAAGCACTTTCATATTACAAATGAAATAAAATTAAAAAACATTACAAACAAACTCCGTACCTACAAAAAAATCCTTTTTTTACAGGAAAGAAATCTCTCAAGTAACAGATATGAAATTCGTACTTAGTGAACCAAATGAGACTCGTCTCTTCAGTGTCTCTGTAGTGCAGAGCTGTCCACCTCTTTTGTCCCTCTTGTCCTTACATCAGTCCTTTTAGTTGCACTCGCTTCCTGTGACACCAAGCGTGGAAGCAGCAGTGGCTCATCACTAAAAAAAAACAAAAAAAAACAGCACAAAGGAGGTTGAGATTTATTACTGAGTGTCATCGATCAAACAGACCCACAGTTCATGTGTCTGAATATAAGCCTTGACTAGATGTCACACTCCTCACCTGGCGTTTAAAAGACAAACGCCTGAAGAACTTGTTGACCTCAAACGCGCCGGGTTTAACTGGCTCCCCGGTCTTGTTGCTCTCCCCTATTCTGAAAATCTGTCCTTTGGTGATGGAAGCTCTGAGGCTCATGCTCTTGATGATCCAAGCGCCGGGCTCTGACTCAGGTGTGGGTCTGGAGGATACAGTGATGTAGGTGGCATCTTTCTGGCGCTCCTGGAAACTCACTGAGATGAAGAAGCAGGATATAACAAGACGTGACACATGTTAGCATGTTTCTTCATCTGCAACTGAAATATTTTTCAAGACAGCTTTAAGTATTCAGACTTTTGCACAGTGAGTGATGAAGGTTGGACTTTAACCTGCAGAGGTGACTGCGGTGTCTGTGGTACTGGTGAGCTCCAGGAGGATCATGGGATATGCAGGGTGCAGTAGGAAAAGCTTTCGAATGAGTGGCTCTGCTGCAGCAACACCTGGCGCCACCTACACAACCAGTGGGGACAGTTTTTATTTTCATGAGCACTTCATGAACATCCAGGTCAAACCCAAAGACAGTAACATAGAATAAGCTGTGCACATACATTTATATGAGACAGACTCTGTTCTGCCGACCTTTTGCATTAAAAAAAACAGAACTGATTTGCCTCAGTAACTTTTTCCTTTTCTAAGGCAGACTCACAGTTGCCTTGGTAATATTCTTCTGTGCCTTGATTGGTTCGCTGGCCCAGAAGAGGAAAGCTGATTTGCCGGTTGAGGTGGAGATTGCAGAAGGTTTTAAAACAAAACGAGGACACACGAACGCTGCCGTCCAGAGAAGATGCCCATTTGCCCCATCAACAACCTGCGCCTGAAAGACAGAGAGGAGGAGAAAACTGACACAATGAAAGCTAACAGAGGTCAGCTAAATGTGTAAACGTTCATTAGTGTATATTAAAGAAGTTTTTGTTTTACCTGCATGATGCCGTTTGCTGAACTCTGAACAAAAAGATCAAGGATCCCATCGTCATTGAAGTGCCCTGCAGCTGGTTGGCTGCAAAAAGGGGAAGAAATATGGGCAAATGTTGCTTAATTCTAATATACATGTTTTGTTTTGGGCTGTGGAAAGCTTAAACTTTATTTCGTGTTGGGATTTCAAATACAATAATGACTCACAGTCGACCTTGAGGCTGACTTCACACCAACTTTGCCTACTTCACATTAACTTTTTGTATTTTTTTTTATCATAATAGTGGTGCTGTGGGCAGAAACAGACATGCAGCAGTAACTCAGGCAGCAATGACCAGGTGATATGCAGGGCTTTACCTGTGAATGGGGGCTGAGCTGAAAGTCCATTCTTTACGTATGTCCTTCTGTCTGAGCACTGACAGTTTGCTGGAGCCGTATACCAGCACCCAGTCACTTTTGGTGGAGTTGAGGTTAAAAACAGTGTCCAGGCTGTTGTGGTTGTTGCCATAACCGGCCACAAGAGGGACCAGGAACTGCACAGGCTCAGGTCCTCTAAAAAGAAGGTGACGAAGCTGAGATTTTTCACTGTTGTAATATGTATAACAAACAAGCAGTGAATGGGTCATGGCTGTGTACACCCGTACAAACCTAAGACCAAGTTTCCTTGGTAATCAATGAATAACATGCTCACAAAAATAGTTTGTATTCTGACTGTTTCATACTTTTTGGGACAACACTGTATGAATATTGTCACAGTTTAAGAGTATTTCTATCAAATAACGTCATCTAAGATGCCTGTTTATGTTGATATATTATTTATCAATTGTGTCTCAAGTCAAACAATTTCTATTTTATTTCAGCTGAATAAACTGCAAAACAAAATGAGCACTTGTTTAGTGGGCAGCATTCAGAACACTTGCAGGTTTTGTAACAGTGTGTCCTTCATACCAGCAAATTAAAGGTTTAATGTTTAACAGACAGAGAAGGATCTGTGCAACAGAGCCATGTGCCTGTCACTGATATCCTGACGGGCCACACAGTTTGACACACATCTGGGAAGTCAACCATGGAAACTATTTGGAAAATGGCAGTCGCTTTAAAAAAATGCATAGCAGAAGATTGGATGACTTGTCTGAGTATCAGCAGCTAGCTGCAAGCAATCAGATCAAAAAACCAGATATCTTAGTAGGAGAGTGCTGGCAGCAGAGCTGGGAAGAAGAGTGAAAACATCTTTTCCATCAAGAGAAGTCTTAAGTGCCTGTTCTTTGCTCTTCTTTCACTGCAGAAATACTCTCCAGTTCTGATTCAACCGATTCAAACCCACAGATCAAATGATCACATGATCTGTGAGGCGTACCTGTATATGTGTATGAAGGAGGAAGTATTGCTTTTCTTGAGCCCCTCCCACCCTGGATCCTTCCTTCGTAGTGCCTGAGTTATGGGCATTTTGTGGGTCGCACGGGAGTAGATATCGCGCAGAGAGATGGCCTCTACATTACCTGATGGAAACACAAATCGACAGACAGTCTCATAAAACCACAGTTAAAAAAAGTTTCATTTAACTTAGCTTTAACTATTGCAGCCCAACAGCCTAAACCAATATGGTGACTGTCGAGTCTTGTTTGACATTTAAGAGCTTTGTATTTATATTATGCTGGTAAGCTCCTTTACCGAGTCCAAAGAGGATGTAATATGCCCCTTGTTGTGTCTCATGCAGCAAAGGACCCATCAGCGTTCCTTGTTTGGTGAGGTTAAATGTCACAGGATTTCCAATCGTCAGCCCCGTGTGCCCAGAGATCAACGTCAGAGAGAGATCCAACATCTGGAAATGGACACATGTTCTGTAAGCTTTCTGCTAAACAGTGTTACGTCACACCAATAGGACACTGGAGACACAAATTCACAGCTTAATTTAGATGGAAGTCATATCAGAGCAGCTGAATTTTAATACAAGTGATATTTAATTTGAGGTCTTTTTTTGTAACTTTTATGAACAAGAGAATGAGTGAAAATTAAATGACTCTATTTTCCTTAACTCCTCTTTTTCAACTTCTTTATTTTAAAGTCCTTCAACTGTAGACTGACACATATTAGCTGATTGTCATCAACACTATCAAAACCTTTTAGACAAATAAGAACGGTACACATAATGGTCGCACCTCATTTGCAGGCAGGGTGGTTATCAGCAGATCTGGGACCGAGTCCCCCTGGAGGTCTGGAAGTAACACTGCCTGGGACTCAATGCTCTTCAGCGGGGCCATCCACAAGTTATTCCCTGAGGAATGAAAGAAAACCTCCATTAGACTCCATTCTGAGTGCTACGGGTGCCCTCATTGGCCTGTTTTGTACAAACATCTACATGTCTTTGCAAGAGAATCAACAGCCGGACAGACTTACACTGAGCACTGTGATCCACACATGAGTCAGACAAGAATGGCAGAAACATAACTAGCTTAACTGGCTTGATGTCTGACCTGTGGTGCCGTTGACTGCCATGATGATGGATTTGCTGATGAGGAGGACCACAGGTGACGACTGGGTGCTGTACTGCAGACCGCACTGGATGTACATCACGGACTCCCGCATGATTTTCCTCCACAGGACCTGACCGTTCAGTGCAGACAGGGCCACGGCACTGTAAACTGAGAAGAAAGGATATAATAAATCAAATCAGAATTCTTAAAACAAAGGAAAATATGATGGTTGGATAAGGTCAGAGAGGATGGGATATTAAAATGGATGCTGGTTTTAATGAATATTCTGAATCAATAGGGTAGAAATATATCAGAAGTGTTTGGTCAAAGAGTTCCTCACATACTTTTGCTTCCCTGTGTGGGATGGGTGTCATTGGTCCATTCGGTAACACCCAGCAACACGTCCTCCACTGAATCACCGTCAACATCAAACAGCGTCAGAGAAGGTGGAGGGAAACCTAGACAGAGAACCCAAAAAAATGTAGCACCGCCCACCAGGAGTAAAGCTGTTTTCATGTTGTGCAATTTCCTGTTTGTCTTTCCTTATGTGATAAGTTTTGTTCTACCTTTTGTTTTTGTGTTTTACAGCCTGTTTTTATTTGTCAATTAATCTCCTGCGTCTTTTAAGTTGAAACATTTTCCCTCTTTTTCATCGGCATCAGCTCCCCTACTTGTGTTCCTCATGACATCCTGATATGTTGCTCACTTCAGTATTTGTATTCCTTGGGTGTTTTGGATTTATTTCAGTTTGCTCCCTCATTTTTTTTTAAGAATTTTGTATCAGTTTTGCATTGTTGAAGCTTCCCTTTTGTTCCTTCACCCTCCTCCTTTTGAGTGTTTTTTATTTGTGAACTTCAACCCTATTTAGTTGCTTTATAGCTCAAAGAAGGATCAAAGTGTTCTGCTGACCTACATGTTGGAAAACAGGTGCAATAAAGAAACCATGTGTGAAACATGCACAACAGAAGAGTAATTAAGTATTAAAACATGAGTGACTACATTTCTTGTTTTGTTGAATTTACCTTTGTTTTTAATAATTATTGTAGAAATACTAATGTGATCACTAAGGATTCAGTCCTGTTGAGCTTGTACTCATTGTCCTCCACAATACTTTGACTGTACATGCTGAAACAGAACATGGGAAGGTGGAGTGAGGCTTGCAATCCTGTATAATTACAGTCGACTAATTATCGGTTGAGCTTGTGTTTTCTAGCCACAGAAACTCTTGAGTAAGTCTTTGTTAAGTGTGCATTATCAGTGTTATGCATTATGTCTTTAGGAAAGCTTACAAACACATTTTTATTATCTCATCAAAATCTGGTGAAACTCTCTTCACGTTGTTTTTTTTCATTAAAGTGTGATGTATCATTTGTTGTACCCTCTGCGTCTCCCAGCGCTCTCTCCCATTGCAGCATCTTTTCCAGGTCCCCCTTCTGACATGGAATCAAAAATGCACACAGCAGCACGAGCAAAGTGGCACAGACCAGAGGCACCAGGAAAAACGCACTTCGGACAGTATTCTTCATCCTCATCCTCTTCTCTTCTGTGTCGGCACTGTGAACCCCCAGCCCCGCCCCCCCAAGTGGCCCAGACCCCCCTCTGTCCTCCCCAGCTCTGTCCCTGCCCGAGTCCTTGTTACTCCAGTACTGAATGCCTTTCATGTCGTCCCTGTCCTGTCTTGATTTGCTGGGGAGCCGTTCCCTCCATTCGTCGTCCTCCTCTTCTTCGTCCTCTTGTGCCTCGTCTTCGGCTCCCACGAGTCTTGCAGATCTGCTGGCCCGCAGCTTCGAGGAGCCCGTGCCAAGGCAGCTAGTCCTGCCAAGGCCGTTCCGGGGGTAGTTGAGGACAAGGTCATCCTCTTCGCTCTCGTCCTCGCTGTCTGCTTGGGTGAGAGGGTCGTACTCCCCAAGGTCCGAGCCCTTCTTCCCTGCAGGAACACAGAGGCGACTGGTGAGGATTGACTGTCATGTGTAGGCACTAAGTTAGAGTATGGATGGGACCAGTGGTTGTTGTGTTGTAATACTCTACTGATATATTATTGATACACAATAACATATATTTAATCTCTTGCAGCCCTGGTGCATTAGAGATGTCTCCTTCCTAGTCTCTCCTTAATTTCCTCTCATTTTGCTATAATGGCCTCTACATATCAAATAATGCTTTTAACTCAAGTATTGTTTGTTAGTACTAAAGCATATCAAACTCTTCCATACTAAGAGATTCTTTTTAATGAAAAAAAGGATTAATTTTAATATACCTCAGTCTTTTCACGAGAAAAATAACAGGACAATGAGCTGTACATATTTTAGTGTACTTTATTACAGAGGGCATAATAAGAATAAATTAGCTGTTTCTAATCACTTGTGTATACTATTTTACTATTAAAACTTTCAAATAATCAATCTTTTAATAATTACATTCAGGTCAATTTGATATTTTAAGAAGTCATAAATAAATATTGTTTTATTTTTAAAATGATATGGCTCTAAAATATTGCACAGGTTTATGCAAAAATAAACCAAATAACGTTACTATTGCAATGATACAAGTGTCAATGTCAGTGTTAATTTCTGGTTTTTTCATGAGTTCCGTTAATCGATATACAGTTCAGTGTTTTGGCGTGCGTCGGATGCAGTGTTTACACGCTCTGCTTGTGTTTGCTCGCAAGCAGCAGCTCCGTTAGTGTTGGTAGGTTAACATTAGCTAATAGCTAGCCAAAAGGCAGAAGACACAGAGATGAAAGATGTCAACATGCTGCTGTACACTGACAGACACCCATGTCTATTTTTAATTACATCCTTTAGAAAACATAATCATTGGTTTGGCGTGTTATGAAACAAACAGTGGCAACGTCAGAAAAACCAGCGCATCAAATGAATCAATTGAATAATGAAAAGCACAACAGCAAGAAACAAGACTAAGAGCTCATAGCCATGACTTATGGTGATTTTAGTCATTTATCTACCCAACTGATTCTGTTAAGCTTTATTTGTTTAAATACATGAATCGCATCTTACCGGGCAGTTTGAGTGCACGGGACAAAGCTGCAGCCATTTCTCCTCTAACGGATCCGCGAGACAGCTACGTGATGTAGCGGTGATGAACAGCTCGCGGGCACCGACCCAGCAGGTTGGCTCTGCGCCTCCCCAATTGCATCTTGGGACTTGTAGTTTTAATTGTCACGCACAAGGCCATTTTTTTGGTGTTGTTTGTTTTATTATTATGCGCATTAATACATTAATATGAAATTAAAATATATGCAAACTTAGAACTCTTCATCTATATTCAAGTAAATCACTATGACAAATTTATTTTCAGTTCATAAGCTTTTGTCCCTTGAACAAAAAAGTACATCGAACATCAAAAACAGTTATGTAGTTCTTTTACATAGTTGTTAACTCCGAAACTGAGAATTTTTAATGATTTTCAGTTTTGTTTTTCTATGCGGGTGTGATATCCGGACCAGTAATAACTTTACACAAATTATTGTTTTGCGTTTCGTTGTAGACATTATAAAAGCATCTGTTTTAGCATATTGAGCTATATTTATGTTTGGACATGTTTGGGGGTCGGGGTAGGTCCTTGTCCCGCGAGGCATCTCGCAAAGTAGGCGAGTCACCTCAACAGGCAGACCTGTACCCCTTCAAAAATTGATCTCGTAAGTTCAACGAGAACACGGGCGTCACCCCGCGTCGTTATTTTCCTTACTCATCAGTTTAAGGCATAATGAATCAATCGTCGAGGACCGGCATAGTCTCAGTGTCCAGGCATTCTCTCTTAGGGTGTCCATTAGTTGTCAGTGGGACTAGTATAGTTTAGATTTTGCTTGAGTACTTAACAACATTTTGTCATAATATAGGGTAAAACAGTGTTTAAATGTTGCTAACTCGGTTTTTTGGTCAAACCGTGGCACTTATTGTAATATTTTAGCGCAAGGATTCATGGGTACCGAGTCATGTAGCGCGATTGTTGTTAGTCGAGAGTAATCGATCGCAGAGTTTTTCATATGTAAGAGGATAATTGATATGTTCTACATAAAAAGAGTCATTGTGTTCTACAATATATTTATAGCCATGCATTTCATAGGGTCTGTAAGCGACGAATAATCAAACAAAACAAATAGATTAGTGTCAGCTCACGATTGACAGTTTGCGTTTTGTCCCACACTGGCTTCCTTAGTCCAAGCTAAAACTTCCCTTGTACGCACGCGCAGTGCGGCAGTGTGAGAAAATGGCAGACGTCTCTTTGGATGAAGTGATACGACAGCGCGGTATTAACCTGAAGGCACCAACGAAAAGGTATTTAAATTATCACTGCACTGACGGGCGTTGTCTTATCAAAATAATTTCAACTTTTGAAAACGTTTCTAGAGGCACAACGAGAGTACATAGCTGTTGTAGTCAGTTAGCTACCGTTAGCTAACGTTAGCCCATTGCAGCCAGCAGCGAGTACATCGTAAACGCTAGGCTAAGTAGCTGATATTAACGCTAGCTGTAGGCCTTCACATACGAAGCCTCTTTTCTCTTAAATCTGAAAGTGTGCTTTTCAATAAAATCATAGTTTTCAACTAAAGTATTGAATATGTGTCGCAGCACCACCTTAATAAGAAAAGCGGCGGCAAGTTTGCTTCTCTTTGTATCATCAGATGCTTGTTTAAGGTTAATGTAAGGCTAATATTTGTATCTGCAGCACAACAGTGTCTTGCCTCCACTAATGTTATTCCTCGAAGCACTTCGTTTTGTATGGTAGGAAGCTTCTCCAAATCTGCGTTTAATATTCCTCATATTATCCCCTTTTTGTCTCTGAGAAAAAGTAATCTTGCACCAGAAATTGTTTTACAATAACGTAATGGCCGCGTACGACCACCGTTAAATGCATTGTGAGAAATAATAGAATTTTTATATTTAGAGTAAAGTAACAATGTAAATGTGGGTGCTTGAACGTCAGTTGTCGAAATATTTAACACGCCTATGAGTTTTTAGGAATTTACAAATGCTGAATAGATTTACCCTAATGTTTATTGTAGTAACAGTGGCGAATTTTACAAGTCTTGCTTTTCCGTGTCCCAGGCCCATGTTTGGACGGGGTGCAGGAGGAGGGACTGGCAAGAGTTTTGATGCCAGGCAGAAAATTGGTGTTAATGATGTCAGGCAGCGTCTTGGAGGAGGAGCAGGTAAGGACTGCCATTATCCCCTAGATAAATTAAAAGCTGAATCACTTTTGTCTGACATCTAGAAATAATAATCTAAGAGTGTTATGTTTAAGGGATTGACGAGGTATTCCTTCATTCTTCTTTCTGTCCTCCATCAGGGTTTCCAGTGAAAGATGCCAGAGAAAAGCTGGGTCAGAAAGATGCACGCTTCAAAATCCGTGGCAGGGGAGGAGCAGGAGGCGTGCAGGATGCCCGTCAGATGATCAACTCACGCAAACAGGGGCAGAATCAGTTCACTGTCCCTGCACAGACCACACAATTAACGACAGCAACACAGCAGCTTCAGAGCCATACACTTGTGCCACAGATACAGATACACACTAACAATCTTGGTGGTGTAAATGCGAGGCAGTTTGCCTCTAATGTGCAAGGACTGAGTGCAAGGGGGAGTGCAACGCCACAGCTGAGCAATAATAAGAGAATAATGGATGCTCGTGATAGGCTGAGCCTCAAGAGGAGCATTGGAGGAACACAGACACAGTCAGCTTCTGTACCACCCCTAAAAATAACCAAGACAATCCAGGTGAGGTAAAACTAAGCATCTGTGTTCATACAAGTTTACTGGCACACCCTATATGTACATATGCTTGTTTACATGTGAGCACACTTGTGATGTGTACTTGTATGCTAACATTTGATGATTCTTTTTCCAGCAACGTCCAGTAGGGATGTCCGGTGGAATACGTGCAGCTACACAGGTAGAGCTGTTTTTCTTCCTATGTTTACGTATTACAGATTGAGACTAATTTCTGTGTTGACTGAGGTGTTTCTTGAAAGGGGTGCAGCACATGTTTGTTTAATGGCTAAGATGTAAAACTGGCTACTAAAACAGAGTATTTTGTCTCCCACAGCCTGCCTCAAATGATCATGAAGGCATCTCCAGTAAACAAATAAAGATCACAACAGCTAATAATATGCTGCAGTCACGTGTAAGAACTTTTTCATGACCTTGCATACTGTCTGGTTTAACATGTTGACTTAGCTAACACATTTTTGAATTATTGCATTCCATTTGTGTTCCTCATGTTAAAATATATTTTCCTTATTGATTAAAGTCCGGTACAGCAGGCTCGACATTCTCCATGTCAGCACCAATCACCAAGGTGGTTAAAAATGATGCATACACAGCCCCTCGTCCTCCTGTCCCTGTGGCTCCCACCCGACCCAACACCAGCTCGGCTGCTAACAGGTCCTCAGCTGCAGCTTTACAACCAGTTTCAAGGACTCTCCAGCAAAGCGCAGCAGAGACCAGCACAACAGCTCCTACTCCCCCTCAGGTAAACACCCCTGCTTGCATCTGTAGCTCAGTATGCATTGCTCCTGCACCTTTGAAGCTTGTCTCCAACTATTGGTATTTTTCAGTGTACTTTGCTCTATTGAAGCCATCTAAGCCAAAGCAGCCAAACTAATGTTTATTGATATTCTTAACCCTATTTCCTAAAAGTTTTGATACTGTAAAATATTAATAAATATAGAACCCAATAATTTGCTATTGTACTGTGTCTAACAATGTTTTTCCGTGGATACACTAACAATCAATAAAAAATAACAAATGTATGCTGAAGCTCTTAAACTGAGAAAAGAGATTTTTTTCCTACAACCCTTCCCCTTCCCCACCCCACCCAGAGGCACAGAGACAAACCTCAGTTATTTGTCCCTTGACCAAGCACATGCATTAAAGTGGTGAACCTCACTCTACCTTTGCATTTAAACGACTGAGCTTTTACAAGAACTTCCCTTTTATACCCAATCATGTTACTTTCACCTGTTACCATTTTACCTGTTTACCTGTGGAATAGTAAAAACAGGAGTTTTTGGATCATCCCACCTTCCTTTCAATTTTTCTGTCTCTCACTTCTGTTATAATTGTGTTGCTAGCATCAAATTTAAATATATATATATACACACATACAAAAATCAGTTTAGTTGATGAGGCAAAACACTAAACATGGTCTTTTCAGTATTTGAAGAATGTGTCAGAAATATTCTACTTTATTTATGTTAACCCAATGCCCCAATTTTTAGAGTTGTAGATGTCTCAAATAATTATAATAATTTGTAAACAATAACATAAACTATTGCATGCATTTTGTACATAAGCTCATAAGAAAATTATACAATTTAAGACATGTTTCAAAACAAGGTTTTTAAAAACATTGTTTTAAAAATGTTTTGTATTACAGAAATATTTCAGTGCTAGGAATTTAATTCAGTCAACATTTCTCCCACACCTATTATGCCTCCGTCCTCCCTCTGATGACTCTGATGAAGTAAAGTAGCAGATGTTGACCCTTAAGTCAGAATTTAGTGTTCAGTGAATCAGTGAATACGTTTGGGAATCAATTACAGGTTGGCTCATGTCTGTTCTTCGTTAAAAGAATAATTGTTGTTTCCTAGACTTTCCTACACTCAGTCATTGATGTGTTATATAACATCAAGTCGTTGCTTGATTGTGTTTGTGATGGAACCTCAAAATTGTATTGTGAGCCAGTGGATAATGGTGGCAAGTGTTAGATTTGAAAATTTGATTTGAAAATATTTTCAGGTTAGGACATGTCACATGCTTGATTATGTGATGTTATTTCTTTATAGCCTGCTTTCAGTCCTTTGGAGGGGACAAAAATAACGGTGAACAACTTGCATCCCCGGGTCACTGAGGAAGACATAGTCGTGAGTAAATCACACAGATTTGCACTAACCTTTTGTCACTTTCAATGTTCAGTGATGAGCTGAAAGCTGTGGTGCTATGATGACTCACTCAGAGTGTGTGGGTGTGTGTGTGTGTTTAAGTACTTTCTATCTGTTTGCTCACAGGAGCTGTTCTGTGTGTGCGGAGCCTTGAAGCGAGCACGACTGGTGAAAGTGGGCGTCGCTGAAGTGGTGTTTGTACGTAAAGAGGATGCCGTGAGCGCATACAGGAAGTACAACAATCGCTGCCTCGATGGTGAGTGCTGGTGGCAAGGACACAAACATGAAATGGCTCTTTGGGTTTTGGGCTTTGGCTTCTGTTTTGCATTAGGTCAATGACAGCAATACAGATAACAAGTTTGCTGCTTTGGAAAACATTCTTTTATGTGGGTCAAACCAAAGTGTTCTTGTGAAGGTTAGCCAAGTTACAAGTAGTCAGCATCACGGAGACAGACATTAACCAGACTGACAGAGTTTGGGTGCTTCTGTGTATCATCTGTTTTGTTTTTGGTTGTTTTTTGAATTCTGTTCTTTTTGTCCACCTCTAGGCCAACCCATGAAGTGTAACCTTCATATTCAGGGAAATGTTATCACTTCTGATCAGCCCATTCTATTGTAAGTAAGCCCACAAGGCTTTATTCCTTCATTTCAAATGAATCTGTAGTTTATACGAACTTAGTTCATTTGCCTGTTTCCTGTGAGCTGTAATTTGTCCTTGACTACTAGTATAAAGATCAGTGACATTGCTTCTATTAGATTTACAAATATTCACATGCAAATGCTGAAGTAATTTTTCCCCCTGGTGTTTGGCAAGCTATTTAATGATGGAGCAGCTTTTAGTGAAGCAGTCAATTGGATGATAAATTTTGTGCTTGGATTATTCATTATGTGCAATGGATTAAGTTTTTTCCAACTGACCAGTCAGAATAATTTGGATAAAAATATGACTTTTAAGTTAAGCTGTAACTTCAAAGAAGTCAAAGAATCATGAGGCTGTTTGCATGATGATTAACATTTTTTTATAAATACACCTTTCTCCTTGTTCTCTGCAGGAGGCTCAGTGACACTCCAGGCACAGGGAGCGGCACAAAAAAAGACAGTCTGCCGTCCTCCTTGTCTCGCCCCACCGGTCAGCGAGCCTCCTCTCAGCCCACTCCAGAGGTGGACCCCCAGACCATTCTCAAAGCTCTGTTCAAGTCCACCGCACAGTCCACCTCCACCACTGAGCCTCCCAGCTCACAGGCCACCGCCTTTCGCATCAAGATATAGTTAATGTCTTCTGTAAATACAGTACAATGTTCAAAAACATATTACAACATTCTGTGTTCACACACAAACGGTGTTTTCACCTTGACCGCAGGCAGCCCGCATTCTCTCATATGAAGCTGATTTTTACTAATTTGATATACATGACTTCTCTGAACATGAAATTCATGGATACGCAGCATCTTGTTTTAGTTTTTCGTGATATCCAAATGTCAACCTTTTGTTCATGAGACGGAGCAGTGGAAAGAAGAATGACGCGACTTGCTGTTTTCATCTGATGTTTTAGGGGATGCCAAATCTGACTGGATATTAATGATGATTTTGTTTTTCTAATTTTATTTTGTCCATTTGATACTAGCCCATTTGGATATGTTAATTTTGGGGTTTCTTTTTTAATCTCCAGTTTAATTCCATTTACTCCCACAAAAAAGAATAAAAGGGGGCAAAAAAGACCTAAAAAACTGACATTAAATCAAAAATGTCATTTAGAGATACATAATGTTCGAGGTTCTCCATCCGCACAGGTGTATTCAGTTGTATTGGTTATACTCCTTTTTGATTTTCTGGGTGTGTAGAGACCAAGGAGTAAAACAAAATGGAATAGAGACCAAATAAAAAAACAACACATGAAGTAGAGAACATTGAAGTCCAATTAGGCATCCCCACATCTCAACCCAAATTCAACCTTAAAAGAGGAGTGGCTGAAAACACTTGTGTGAATCAGTCTCAGATGGAGAATCCAAAACACAATAAAATAAAATACCAGAAACAAGTTTTCCAACACTCTCGTTGATGCTTCTTTTTTTTTTAACCATCCTTGTGGCGTACAGATTATTGTGTACTCAGTTTGTGTCTGGTTTTACTCGGTTGTCCACTTTTGAAGCAGTATGTTTAATTTTTTTCTAGTATACATTACACTTGATTTCTTTTCAAGGACTGTAAATTACTTTCCGTTGCTTCCTTGGTATGTAAGTAGAGAAAAGACTAGAGAGGTCAGATCTGTCTGTGAAATGTCACCATTAAATATTTAGCTTTGTAGATTTTGTCTGACTCATCATTTCTGTCTGACATATTACACGAAGCATTGTTACAGTGGTCAGTGTCATATATATATTCAACATTCCAGTATTTACAAAACTTGAGTGATTAAATTATATATTTACTCATTTTGTTCTATATTTTGAATGGGACACTCCATGTTTTAAATGTTCTAAAACCCCACGGCCAAAATAAATATAATATTTTGAGGCTGGGATATTCCATAGCTGATATATTTAAAAATAAAAAATATAGGGTACCTTTTGTAATTCTCTGACCTGGATGCTCATTTTCTTAAGGTTTCAAAGTTAATTTTAGCATTTAGCAAAAGTGCTGCCGCCACAAAATCAGGATGCAGTCTTATCAAAGAAAGGATCTTGTTTTTAAACAAAAACATCTCTGCAATGATCATTTCTTTTATATTGTCAGAAATCAAGAATAAAAAATCAGGCCCTGTCAGTAGCAAAATGGAGTGCTTTTTAGCAGGCATGTTGATTCTGCACAAATACCTGGAGAGATTATATTGAAATGGCTCATGGGTTGCAGCACACCTGTTTAACCCTAATTTAATTTAAAAAATATTATCCTTATAAATCAAATAGACACAAAAACATAAAAAAAATTATGATACCCAAATGACATTTAAACTAAACCTCCCCTCTAAAGTGAAGATTTTCGGCTATATTGTCACTTTGTTACTTATTACTTGCGTTGTATCTGTCACTGTCAAGCTGCAGAATGAACGTGTTACTTTTTAGTGTAGAATCCAATATGAGACCAATTTAAAGAGCGCATGTGCATTTTACAAAACATCTCTTGTAGTGAGCATGCTGTAAATTATTTGCAGTCTCTCACAGGTCTAGAGTGCAGGATTTAGTGGCATCTGGTAGACTGTGGAAAAGGATCGACTTTTCTTTAGACATAAATGTTCGTTCTAAGGTGGTTTTAGTTGTACTTCCGGTGTGAAAGGTCACATCAAGATGGCGGCGTTCAAGAAGAAACATGCCAATAGTCAGCCTTGCATTATTCCTGGTGGATTTGCAGGTATTGATTGTCAAAATGAAGAATATCTATTTCAGCTTTTCTCCAGCACATCGATCGATCTTCTGGCTTAATTTTTTTGTGTCATTTTACACGGTTTGGGTTAATGTTTACCTTCCGTCCTCTTTTGACTGAATAGCAGAGATCGCTGTGAGGTTACAAATACTGCACTTAACTGAGTGTAGTTTGTTTGGCTTAGTTTTTATGTTCCTGTCTCTTTTCGCAGTTCTGTCACTACAGTTTAGTTCCGACAGTGTCTCTCAACACAAGCTGTACGTGAAAGAACACAAAGTACGTGCGGAGAGAAGCTCCCGCAGACCTCTGGACCGGACATTATTTGTCCTCAACATCCCTCCATACTGCTCAGAGGTACAATTTACCAAATCAAGCAAAACTGTCTGCTGTAAATGATTTTTTATTTCTATCGCCAGGTTTCGTATGGTAGAAGTAAGTAATTCCTGCTAGAGTTTGGCAACACAGCGATATTGTATAGTTACTGTGACATAATATTAAATGTCGTCATAGATGTTGGATATCATGGTATCGTTGTATGGCATAAGTCTTGTCTTTTCCTAGTTTTAAAGGTTGTATCACAGTAAGATGATGTAATCTTCTGAGCTGACTTTTCTAGTTATTCACTTAATTTTCTTTACCCACTTTGTTGTCTTATTATGTCACTATTTACTCTTTTAATCAAAAATTCAATGGTGTTAATATTTTGTGAAAGCAGTAGCAATCGTCCCTACAATATTGTTGCAAGATCAATATAAAAATGTTTGGTCGAAAACATTTTCATTTTGTCCATGTCCCCAAGACCTGATTCCTGCTCTTTGTGTTTCAGGGTGTTGTCAAAGAGTTGTTCTCACAGTTTGGTTCTGTTCAGTCTGTGGAGTTAAGAGACCATCCAGGCTCCTTTGAGGAGTCTGGACCCAAACTGTCCAAGTTCTTTAAATCAGTCGCAAAACAGGTGAGTTCCCCCTGCTGTAAAAAAGCAAACATTCAATGCACCTGTTGGGTTAAGCAAGGTTCATGTCATTAGTTACTTAACCTCTGGGGTCTCTGTTTGTGCCTTTCAGGGTTTCAAAGTGGGCTACATTGTGTTCGAGAACTCCTCCAGCGTATCAGCAGCTAAATCACACCCACATAATGTGCCTCTGATGGTTTCTACAGAGCAGCAGCCAGTGAAGACAGGAATACAGAGTGAGTTTATCTACTGTGGTACTGTGTATCCATTGATGTTAATGCCATGTTTAAAATTATCTTAAATTTTGTCTCTTTGTGTTACTTTGCATTTATTCTTTTTAATGTACTTTTAGCAAAGTCTCCTGACATATTCATGTTACATGTTTCACTGTTTCTCACCAGAATGGATTCAGAATTATACAGAATCTTTTATCCAGCCAGACAAACTGCAACAAATAGTTGACTCCTTTATGCAAGACTATGACAAGCGAAAAGAAGAGGTGAGAGTTCCGCAGCTCCTCCTTCAGAATCGCCCACCCAACACCCAATTCCATGTGACGTCAACCTGGGTTTGTTTTCTTTGTCACAGGAAGCAGAGAGACAGAGGAAGGAGGCTGAGCAGCAACAAGAGGACGAAGAGGGCTGGGTGAAAGTCACAAGAGGGCCTAAGGGCGTCAAGGCCCGTCCCCACAGTGAGGCAGCTAACAAGAGGACTCTACAGAAGGAGATGAAGAAGAAGCAGAGGAAGGAGCTCATGAACTTCTACACCTGGCAGCACAGAAACACACAGAAAGAACGTGAGTTGCTAATCTAGTTTATTTTCTTCATCTGCAGGATAAATATGTCCTTAATGTTTGATGAAAGAGCTGGAGAAGCCTTTGTAAAACTAATTTTATGGTTCATTTGTTGTGTGTGTGTGTGTCTTTTTTCAGATATTGCTGAACTAAGGAAAAAGTTTGAAGAGGATAAACAGAGAATAGCTCTGCTGAGGGCACAGAGAAAGTTCAAACCTTACTGAGTCAGCTATCCTGATGTTCCTTTGCTAATTTGTTACTTTTTTATGTTTTGACTCATTAAAAATATGGACATTTTTGTGCTTATAAACCAGTATTCTGCCTGACTTCTTTAAATGATTATTATTATAATGACATTAATGACATGGCATATTTGATTAAACTGTGACATGTAGAACCAGATATAACAATTTTGAAAATTTCAATGGTGAAATACCTAAGAGTCGGTTATCTCCTCAAGTTTATTCTCAGAATAAATAGAGGGAAGCATATGACCGGAGTAACTGCTACAGCAAACTACTTGCTAGATAGTTGTTGTAAAGCTAACTGACCTAGCACAGGCCTTGATTATACTCCCCAAAAAAAGGAACAATTGACCACAACAGTTAACTTTACAAAGCAATAACCACCCCAGGGTGCTAGTTTCTCATCCTGATTAGAATACAATGAAAAATTCTGAAAATAAAAAGTCAAAAAGAGGTTTGTTTTTCAGAAGGTGAAATATTTATTAGGTTTCTTCACTGTCGGCTTTAACCACGCAGCCTTGCTGTGCTGCTGACCTCTGACATTTCCTGATGCTTGACCATGCAGTGAACAGCAGGATCATCAGCAGGGCAGCCCCAACCCCATAGAGCATGTATATTGTCACCTGAAACACTGAGGAAACACAGGAAAAACATTACATGTCACTCAAGTGTGTCCACTGTTCCATCACAAGAACTACAGTTTCTACTGAGCAGGACTTACTTGTGCTCTGTTTCACACATGGATTGTCCTCCAGATTAGTGTTGTTTTGTAGCAACAGTGGCCCTAAAGAGACCAGTTGTACCTGTTCAGACTCAGGTGTTGCCCCCCTCTTCCGTCTCTCACCCTCAGATGCTGTGGGAGGAGAGTTTATCAACACCACACATCTAAATATACACAACATACAGTGTTGAAGGTGAAGCAAAATGCAGTATACTCACATATGATGGAGCAACTCTGCGCACAGTCAGCATCATCTGTGCAGATTTCCACCCAACAGTAGAAGTATATCTGAGAGATAACAGTCATGTCTGCAGAGATACAAATTTTTACATAATTTATGTCACAAATGTGTGGATGTGATAACCTTACCTCCTCCACACTTGGATGGCCTGTATTAGGGTCCAAGAAGGCAAAGGTCTTGACATCAAACCTCCTGACTTGCGAGTGGGAGGTAGTCTTCCCCTGGTTGTCCACTGGGACTGAGCTTCTCATGTTATCCAGAGGGTTGGGACATCTGTCCATGGGGGGAGAAAAAGCATCCACAGCTGCTTAGTAACCTATGCATATCATTTCAATACCTCATCTCAGGTCGTCAGTGTAGATGACTCCACCTTACCCATCATAGAGAAGCGTCCACACAGAGTGTCTAGATGCAGGGTAGGCAAAGCAATCCCGTACACGCAGGGAAAGTGCAGGATCAGGGGACGGCTGAGCGATGGAAATCTCCACAAATGCAGGTTTGCGTAGGGGCAAGGTCAGTGGAAGCTGGTCCTCAGGAAAGAAGGATGTAAAAGATTCATCTAGAGAGAAAAACAAAATCACAGAATGAGTAAGGTTTTGTGCAATGGACTAGGCACGATTTATTACCCACACTTGATTGATTCCATACAGCTCTCAGCTTTCCTACCTTTGGCAATTCTCATTTGCACTCTCATGGTTCCAAGTGCAACCACAGGCGGCGGGTTTGTCACAGCATACAGGGACCGCAACTGTGCTGCACGCTTTAAATCTGACATCTCATATTCACACTGGACCTGGAGACTAAAATTGGCATCTTATTTAGGATATTTGTCACCAACAGAAAACTTTGATTGTGGAATCAGTTATTTTCTAACCCATAACAACTCGGTCAGATCCATCAGCTTTACACTACTGTGCAGAGTATTAAAGAAAACCTCACCTAAATGTTGAATCTTTAGTCATACTTTTGGTATGCAGTTCCTCCACTTCCACCTCATAGGTCATCACACTTCCATCTACCTAAAAGCCAGACAGGGATAAAAGGATTTTGAAACGTATATCAGCTATTTCTTGATATTTAAGCCATATACAAAAACATTTCAGTAAGAGAGTCAGTGCATTTAAATTTGGATTTTTTTAAATGCTGTGTTCTAAAGGGTTGTATGAAACATTTTAGCAACAACTACATTACAGTTCCTGTCTAGAGGTCGAATAAGTCACTGACTATATGTACAGTGTTGATGTTTAGTTTAAACCAGGATAAGGAAGTACAAGAGTGTATGACACTATAATCAGGGTAAAGTGTTTTGTCTGTGTGCTTGAAAACCAGGAATCCTAACAGTTAACCCACTGATTTGTTTTTTTCTTAACATCTTATTGTATAATGTGACCATCAATAAAGATCAATTCAAATAATTTGAAGCAGATTTGACTATATTTTTGAGGTACGCTCAAACAGAGACATTAAAGTGAGGAGTTTTACTGTAGTTGGTTGGTAAAATGTTATATATGGCTCCTTTAATTTTATACAGCTATGCAAAGCTCATAGCACTGTTTTAAAACTTAAATTCCATCTGCAAGGAAGGAAATGTTGCTTAGTGATTCTGAATAACTTCTACAGTAACTCCATATGTAACCATCTAACCAACTTTAGGTTACAAAAAAAATGATATTTTTTACACAAATACTGGATATGACATTCTAGATCACCTTCATCTTTGCACCACAGTCCATGACTCCTATTTTGAAGATGGCTGTGTCAGGGGTGGTGACCACAGGGAAACACTGTGGCTGATCCTTAACTATGAGGCTGCTGGGATCAATGGGTGGGTCTCTGTCTGCTGCCTTTACTGAGAACACAAAGTGTCCGTCCAGAGAGCAGGCTGGAGGGAGTGTCAACACACAGGGAAATTATGGCTTTCTGAACACAAAATCACTTCCATGCATCAGTGCTTCATGAGACAAATGCCAGTCTTACCATTGAGTCTATAGTAGCAGGTGAAGTCATAAACATCAAAGCAGCACCCCAGTTTGTAGCAGGCATCACTAGTAATGCTTTGGTGGCCACAGTTCACCCGTAGCGCTGTTTCGATGTTGCAGTTTCCAGGTAACGCTGGAGAAGAGCAGTGTTTTTAGTGTCTTCATGAGCATCAGCAAATGAAAATGTCAAAACCACATAGCATCACTTTTGTGAGGAGAAATAATTCATGTTCCCAACCAGACCTCAAGGGAAATTGTGTCAGTTTAAGTTAAATTAAAAAAAAAAACTGGAGAAAAATGAGCAGCTGTAAACTGTAAAGAAAAACAAACAAAAAAAACAAGAAATAACTGTTACTGAGCCATCATCAGCTTTCTCCACTCACGTGTTGGGATAAGTCGGGTCCTCTCACTGTGTCTCTTTATAAGAGGACAGCTGATATTTACCCTGAACCATTGATCCTCTCCTGTCAGCTGTACCTGCAGTGGGATGACCACTTTGCTGCCCTGGGGGTCAAAATGTCATCACATTATTGATGTTAAGAAGTGATGCACACCTTTTTACATCTAATTGCACAGGAGTGATTTAATCAAACACACAAGAAAGAGCTAGAACAATCTCTAAACAGGCCACACTATTGTGCTATGTTTTCAAACCTTTTCCTTAATACATATGCTGCACTTGTGTGATTTGATTCCTAGGAAAGTGGGGTTTTTTAAATATTACTTTCTTTTTGCTTTTTAAGTTGAAGGCAAACTAAGTTTTGCCAGTCAATATTTTTATTTCCTGTCAAGATAATCTAAGCAACAGGATACATTTTTTTCTCTGGATGAAAAAAAAATAGTAATAATACTTTCTGTTTAAATAAGAGAAACATGATTTTTAGCAAAATAATTTTCATACAGTCATCAGTTTACAATTTACCTCAATCTTTGCATAGCAGCTGTCATATCTGCTAAAGAGCGAGAGACTGTGGTTTTTCTCTGCGCTCAGTCTCACTCCGCAGGACCCCTCGGCCTGAGGCACCGGGATGAGGGTCCCGCTCATGTCTGAAAAGACAAAGCAGCACAATGAAAACACTGAGAGCCCAAAAGATTCACTGAGCCTTTTGTAGCCAGTTAAACTATGTTCCAAATATCCTGCCCAACATCTCGACTCTTTGACATTTAATATCGCAACAAAGAACGGGATCTCACCTCTAACATGTATATTACTTTTGACCAGCGGATCAAAAACAGCTTTTATCCTTCGGGCGGAGCAGGTGACCCTCGGCAGAACGAGCTGCTCAGGTGTTTTCTTCATCAGGACGGTTGAGAAACACCAACAGTTCCGAGCCGTGAAGGCAAAAATAAAACAAATCAAACAAAGTGTCGCGCAATGATATTTCATCTTCTTCACGTGTTATGTGTTTTTGACTGGCGTGGTTTTGGGCCACAGAAATTTTAGGTACTGTCTTCTGTCTTTGGTCACGTGACTATTGTTAATTAGACCTAATTAGGGTGCAGCTTGCTTCGACCTCCTCTGGAGGACAAGAGCTTCATTGCACGCTCATATGTGCTCATTGTCGTTCATGTAAAAAAAAGGATGAAGGATTTTTTCTCAGTGTTGCCCACCTGTGCACCCCGAGAGCAGTGGGGTTAAAGCGGATTTGAAAAGTAGGACGGAATAAACTGGTAAAGGTCAGTGTTTAAATAATACATATGCTGAGCACATGCATGGCCTGTATCCTCAGGGAGCCATTAAATGAAATCATTGCGTAACTAAAAACGGCCTTGCCAACCTCACCCCATCTTCCCCTCCCTATGGCAATGCTTGTACCCATCTAATTATTACATAAGCCATGTTTAAACCTTTATGCACTGCATCCTCCCGACGGTTTCAAATGAATGTCTGTTTTTGCTGTTCTGATTATCTTTGATCATTCAATATGATGACATATGATGACATATGATGACATATGATGACATATTTTCATGTCAGACGCAGTGTTGGATGAGTAGTTAGACTTAAGTATTAACTTAAGTAAAAATACAACATTTTGAAAATAGTTGACTTTTAATTAAAATCATGCATTCAAAGCCTTACTGGGGTAACACTATCATCAGCAACATGTAGCTTTCCTAACGTATCAAATGTAAAAATACTTATGTTGTAGTAAAATATTCCCTGTAATTGTTTCACTATTAGGCTATATCAGATGTTTTTTAGACTAATGTTATTGCTCCATGGTCGTGAGTGTTGCATTTTACTGCCATGAAGGTTTAAAGTTGAGTTAATTTGAACAACTTTATACTGTTGGGTTGTTTGTTTGTGAGAATCACAAAGTATATTTATATATCATAAAAACAATCTGTTATTAACTTTCTGACAACACATTTAAGCTATTCCAAGGTTTGTAAAGAGTCTATTTAGCTTCTTAAGGTTTTTTTATTAGCTAAAGAGAATTTCAAATGCAAGTCTAAATCTTTAGAATATGATTTACACTGCACAGGA
>JAPZDV010000009.1:17438806-17482423 GCA_029814665.1 Acanthurus lineatus | reverse complement strand
CACAGGAAGGATGTGAGGATAGCCTAAAGAAAATGGTACCATATATGCCTCTGAGATGTAATGGAGCAGGAGTAAAAAGGAAACATGCATATAAAGCACAAGTACCTCGAATAAGTTGGCTACTTAAGTACAGTAGGTGACTAAATGCACTTTAATGGGCCCATATTCCACCCCCATTAAAAGTCCATTATTTGTTTAAGTAGGCTAATGGAGTTTGAAACTTATCTAATAACCTGCTTTCAGATGACACAGAGACACGCGTTATTGCACTTTATAAATAATAAAATTTGATTTTAATTGGGAATCAAGACGTTTCAATCAAATGAGGATTAGTTGCCTATACCAAAATACATTTTCTTGAAGGACACGATGGACATTTATTAAACTTTGATGACAAAGGATGTGGAGAACGCTGAATTTAAAATTTGCCGTCAAAACTGTTATTGAACCGAACTTGTAGCTATTTAGACTTGATCACATTTCAAACAGTGACATACAAGCCATGTTATCATCAGCAAGAAGAAGCAGATTGTATGCTAATGACGTTCACATTGCCACGGTGTCACGAGTTGTCAGACGGTGTCGTGACGTAACACCGGTGACGTTTCTTGGGCATCCCCGTCGGGCTGACACACTTTAGCACCAACATCGAGTGGAAGACGTCCCAAACATGGCTTTGAATCGGAATCATTCGCAAAACGGTGGCGTTTTAATAAACAACGGAGAAAGGTATGTGTGTTTTATTGGCCTTATGTGGTTGATTTTATGTGTCAACTAGCTATTTCGTCTCTTCTTGGCTTGTTTACCTTCTTCTTTCCAGTGCGTAGTCGACAGAATGCTATCTAACCGCTAGCCTCCCGCTAGCTTGATTGCTTAACATTAGCATTGCTAACACAGCTGTCCTATTGTTGACGTTTGCGTTCGCTGTGCAGTTCATCTTAGGAATTAAAATGCTGTGTTCACCTTCCTAAACTGGGGGAGTATAGAGTTTACATAAATAAGGGCCGCTTTTATAGTCTTTTTTTTTTTTTTATCTTGCCAGTTGATTTAAGCAAGATGGCTAACTTTGGAACGTAAGTCGACTATCAAAACAGGAAATAGCTGTTAGTTTGCGTTTGGATGTTGACACTTTTTTTAAAACTAAAATTTCATTATATTTAGTCACGAGTATAGTGGCTCAGTATACTGTACTATAATCATATCTGTAGACTTATTTAGAGTGGCTGTAACAGGTTGCTTTGTTTTTATTCGCCGCTACTTTTCCCAGCATTTTAAGGGAATGTAAGAATGTGGAGCTGTCATTCAGCGATGTCACCTGCAAGACAGACCTGCTTAAAGGGACCAAGAAAGGCACTGTTTACCTCACACCATACAGGGTACGGCCGGAATTACACAAATCCACTTAAAATGCACAACATTTCAACATAATTGCTTCATCGTGAGTGGAAGATGGCATTGTTCATAGTTTCACACATCCTGTTGTAACTCTTCCCTCTTCTGTTGTGTAGTTGTTGTTTGTGTCCAGTAATACCAAGGACTGCCTGGGTTCAGCCATGTTCCCATATTATCTGATGAAGGGCTGCAGCATTGAGCAGCCAGTCTTTGCAGCCAACTACATTAAGGGCACAGTGTCTGCTGAGGCTGGTGGTGGGTGACTCTTTTGTTTTTACTCCCAACCAGTGATGATATGATTTGTTAGATTTTGTGTCTACAGTTGCTACCTATCCAGTAATCATCATATATTTATATTTTGAAATATAGTGAATATTAGATGCATTATCTACTTATTATAAAAGGACCATCACATCTGGTGACATTCCCACTAATGCACAGATGTAGTTCATTTTCAGATTTTTTTCTGTTTTAATTTGTTCTAAATGTTGACAACTCTCTCCTCAGGCGGCTGGGAGGGCCAGGCCCATTTCAAGATGTCATTCCCAAGTGGAGGAGCCATAGAGCTGGGACAGCATCTCTTCAAACTGGCTACAAATGGTTTGTATGCCACTTTCCTTAATTACTGTATTGTTGTGTAATATTTATTGAATCTCTTTTTGACATAGAGGTGAGAAAAGAATTCAAATCTTTCATCAAAGAAATAGCACATTTAGGATTATATTTATATATATTAGTAATAAAAGACAGGAAGTTGTAGGATAAAGATAAGTGAACACACCCATAACCTTTGAAATGTCGATTTTCTGTGTTGCAATAGTTTTTTCTCTTGCTATGTTTCAGCTTCCCGTGCTGCTCCTGCCCAAAATGGTGCACCCTCTTATGGTTATCCTTCACCTGGAATGATGAATGGCTATGGCCCACCTCCACCAGCTCCCCCTGGCTATCCTTATGCACCCCATCCCCAGCAGAACGGATACTACCAGGGCCCTCCTCCTGCTGCTGGTAACATGGGCTACCCCTCTCCAGCAGCCGCTTCAGGTACAGAATTCTGTTGTGATTGCCCCAATTGGTTGCAATCAACTTTTGACTTTTTTTTGTTTTGTTTTTGTTTTTTTCTTTCACTTTCACTTTCAATAAATGTAATATAGAAAATCTAGTTATCCTGCATTAAGACATGTACAGAATTTTATAGTTTTTGGCCCATGTTTTACTTCATGTGTTAAAACATGTTTGTCTTTATATACAAGTTTTTGTTATGTGTCCTCATTTGCCCATAAGTAAAAGCCTTTAGGCACTGAGGCATAAGCATTGAGCTAATGCTAATATTTCTCTCCCTCTCAGTGTTTTTTGCATTTTCATCTTTTCTGTATAACTTATCATCGATGCAGACTGTGGCCTCCTTTGACCCTAAAATTCAGTCTGTCTTTTTTTTTTTTTGGCCTGTCTTTTGTGTTCCAGGAATGTACCCAGCTGGTTTTGACTACATGGCCCCACCTCCTCCCTACCCTGGGCCACCACAAAATTGGGCTGCACCGCCCCAGAACTGGACAGCATCAGCAGCACCACCACCTCCAGGTCTCTTTCTCTCTTATTTTTTCTTCTCTGTAGTCTGTGTCACTGCACCCGTCAGATGTGATCCGTCTGCCTCAAAGTGAATCACTTTGAATCACGCCACACCAAAAAAAGGGGTGCTGATGTCTGATCTGCTACACATCAAAATGACAAAGAATTTACAATGTCTCCTCTCCTTTCCCATTCTCCTTTCCCATTCTCATTTCCTACACCTTGTGGATTTTAGTGAAAGTAGTCCTACCCTGCATATGGTGTAAATTTGGTTCACCATGCTCAAATGTCACTGTGGTATAGCTCTATTTTAGGAAGAACTTGTGTGTGGTGTGCCAGTGGATTTTTGTCTTGAGGATTCCTGGAGCTGTCACTTGTACTTCATATGACTAACAATGTGTTCCTCGCATCAGTACTCCTCATAATATTTTGAGCCTCGACAACTGTGTCTAAATATATTCAGCGGCCATTACTGTCTAACTTTATCATCTTGTCTTTGTCATGTCTCATTTTATGCACAGGTAACTCCAAGGCAGCAGAAGCAGCAAGCAGCGCTTACTACAATCCCAGCAATCCACACAATGTCTACATGCCCATGGTAAGCTGCTGTGCTCGTCCTCTCCTCAGTTTAAGATGAGTTGAAGTGATGTGTGAGTTCATCTTCAGCAGGGCTTGTACAATTCCTTTTTTTCTTTATTCCCATGTAGGAGAGGCCTCCACCATATGCACCTTATCCAAACTCTCCTGACAAGAAGAACAACTGAGGCTCAGGCACCATCACTTCAATGACACTCCTCTATCTCCTTCCTCTGCATCCCATATATATATATATTCTAAAGCAAGGACTAATTTTGATGGATTACCTACTCGATTGTAGAATACAGAAAATAAATTGTAAGCGAGGGATTGCTCAAAGATGTCAGTGAAAATTCACCAATACATTGATAATATATTGGATACTGAATTATCATGTCTTTTAAATACCGTTCCCTCTTTTACTTTCAATCATTTAAGAGGATTGACAACTTGTTACTCTAGCTTTTATGTAACTCATCATTATTAACATTCTCAGTGATGGGATTTGTAGATGATTTAGCATGTAGCTACAAGTGCTGAAAGTAGGGGACAGTGTGAGGAATGTATTTTTTTGAAGACAGATTTATTACCGAAACATAGTAATTTCTAGATTGCAGTTCCTGTAGTTGTTAACAATAGCAACTCCTATTACGACAAGTATTTTTGCAGTATCAGTGATTGTCGATATACAAAACTAGAACTGGGTTAAATAGGGTTTAAAAAATACAGTATCTGACTGATTCCTGGGTGTGTGAGGTTGTACTACAGCTTCAGCTAAATTACTCTTCTAAGGAGTTTAATTCATAGCATGACCCAAATCTTTCAGTCTCAATCTCTCACTCATAATTACATATTTGTAATGGAGGTTTTTGTGATGAAAAAAAAATGCGGGATCAGATCGATTTCTTACACAGCAAGTCTATGTATGTGCAATATTTCAACCTCACATAACAAGGTTACAGGCTGGGGTTACCTAAATGACCCTGTGCTCTCATCCAAGCTTCTATTGTATTCATGTATGCAAAGCCGAGCTGAAACCAGACTCCTCTCTTTATGTAATTACACCAGTTTGGGGTTACAGGGCCACAGTGTTACACTAAGGATCTGTCACTGTTTTGCCTGCTGTTGAATCTTCTGAATGAAAAGCATTTATTCCTGATTAAAGTGAGGCGAGGCGCCAACAGGCCGTGTAATTGCGACCCCCTCATTGTGCATCAGTTATTACCTGTTGGAAGGACTACTTGCACAGTTGTAGTGAAAAAAGGATTTCTTTCTTCTCCTTTTTTTTGGTTGTTTAGTTTGCTTGAATTAATCAAATATCTGTATATTAATATCTCTTTTGCAGTTCATATTCTTCTTTCTGAATTTTGTCTGTTAATTAAAATCCAATAAATTAATCATTATTGAATTTTGCTCTTTATTTTCTTTTCAAAGTCATGAATTTTAAATACTGGATGCCTACAATATCAAAATATTCATCTAATCCTTATAGGCCTTCAGGAATAATGTATCTAACTGACATTCACTTTCTTTATCAAAAAATTAATTTAGATACCTAATTGCATTCATTCAAATTATATATATATTTAACATTCATTAACTTAATGTAGCCTGTTCATTAACTATCTATCATTTTTGAGTTGACTCAGCTACTTTGATTTAATGTTTATTCCTCTTTTTTTTGCACCATTAAAGTGTAATGGTAGTTTAATGACTTTTCAAAGGAAAGGCTTCCTGTTGAGTAATCGGTTTCTTTTAACTTTAATGCAAAAAATAAATACTGGACAGTACAGAACTGAACTGTCCGGACTGATCCCTGACAGTGTTTCACAACATTAAGAAATAAGACAATCAGAATGATCCACACTCTTATTGAATAGTCTATTTATTATGTTATGAAACACTATCAAACCTTGACATTATATTCACTCTAATCACAGATGATCACACTGTACAGATGTATCTTAATACACACTTTGAAGAGACTGAATAAATAAAAATGACATTGTCATGCACTAATCACAACATATTCACTTCACACAAACAGATCAACACAAAACCACAATGTTCACAACAACACCTATAGCTAGCTAGCTTATCTCAACTCACAGCTGTTCACCCATTAATTCATAAAGACTATTTCTACGTTATGGCTTAACTCCTGTTTTTCTCCAGTTCCTTCATCAGGAAAAGGAAGTGTGCTTTATACTACCACGTATCTAATAAAATTCTGTACATTTCTCTGTAGCCGCCACTAATTTATAAACTAGGTTAAATATGTGCTAAGCCCTACTATATGTTTTTCAGGGAGATAAGTGCTCTACAGGGACTTTGTTAATTCTTTAGCATAAACAGGAGCTCCAACAGGAATGGGAAAAAAAAAGAAAAAATCAATTTAGTTGTACTTTAATGCAAATAAATATCAGATTGTTCACAAAGTTGTCTAGATAATTTATGCACTTGCAGTTTCTTTAAGATCTAATATCTCTCAGTTTATAGAACCAAACTCTGTCACACTGCTACAAACTGTTTTCAGTGATGCAAATTTTTAAAATGCAAATTTTGGTGAAACATAGTGCACGGGACTCCAACCGATGGTTTAAATTCTCAACAACACAAGTGTCTAGAAACCTTTAATCACTCATAGCTACAAGAGGTATATATTCTAAACATAAATTAAAAAAATGTGACTATGAAATAAGAAACGCTACTGCACTGATGTATCCTAAACTGTCCAATTACTTGAACACCTATGTGTGGCAAGCAGAAGATCAGACAGGCAAAGGCAACATGGAAAATATCTATCTGTCCATTTTAGGGTTCAACGGTCTATGCAGTTACCATGTTGCTCTCACCAAACTGATACTGATAGAACAGAAGAATTGTCAGTAGTGAACAGGAAATTAAGGTTGAATAAAGAATTCAGCATAAGATTTGACTCAGATCTGATCAGCTGGCTCCTATGGCTCCTCTTGCAGAAACCACACCTCGTTGCGGCGTCCGTAAGGCTTGAGCGGTGGGTCGTAGCTGCAGCAGAAGTACTGCTTACGCTGAAAGGGGGCGGTCTCACCCAGGGTGCGTGTCAGGCGAAGGGCCTCTGCTCGGTACTCACTCTCCCCAGCGAAGCCTCCAAACTGCCTATGAACAAAAGAAGACATGGGGAAAGTTTTAATAATTTATAATAATAATAGTAATACCAATTTTATATATATATATTTTTTTTTTTTTTTACTAAAAGTGCTGTCTGACTGCAATGGATCAAGGACCAAATAACACTTGCACACTGATATAACACAATATGCACTGTTGAGGTCAAGTAAACCTGCCTTTAGAGCTGCTCTACCATAGTGGCCCTGCAGGAGACTGGGCATCTTAACCAAGACCTCAAAAAACTTAAATATCTTCTAGTTTGGACAAAGAAGCAAATACACATTCATACATATCATCTCTAATCAACACTGTCATGCACATATGAGTGAAGTCTAAAAGCCTTGTTTCATGTTTATACATAAACCAGCATCTTTTATAACACTTTAAATGGAACCTACAGAGCATAGACAGTCATGCCAGGCCGCTCCTCAATTCTGATGGTGCTGTCGGTGGGAGTCGGGGGGCTTTGCTGGTAGATGGTTGGGATGCGGATGGCAACTATCAAACGGCGAGACAGAACGCCATCATTCCGCGGGTACACCGTGATGATGATGGGTGCTGCTGTGCCCATGGCCTCACCTTAGAGGACAAAGTGTGGGACAGAGGAAGAGAGTTAATAAAAGAGGGACTCCACAGCCTTGCCTAAAGCAGACTATCCACATGTAAAGGTGAGGATTTGTGGGATTTACTATGGAGTATTTACCATGAAGCACTATGATATCTTTATGCACATGCCAACTGTGATAGTCTTTATCCAGACTTTGCAAAACAGGGCATGTAAATCACACTCGTGAAAATAGCAATAAATACTATTTGTGCCTGTGCACTGAGGCCTAGACTGCACTTTTAGTTGTCTGAGGTCATATTTGTCTGATAACCTTTAGTGTGGAAACGTGACCTCAGAGGACTTTAGTGTCTGAACATTATTTAAATGTGTCCTTCATTTAAAATAAAGCAGTTTTAAGTGAAAAACATCTTAAATAATCACAATTGCTTGTTTGTTTAAAATAGGGATGTATTTAAAAATTAGACACATGCTCTTCCCATTGTTGATATCTGTTATGTAGGCTAAAGTACATCCTAAAATCAGTCACTATTCAATTAACTTAGTGTCAAAGGTTCATTGTGTGGGATTTAGGGGTATCTGTTTGTGGATTATGGTAGATTGGAATAAAATATTCAGTGGTAGTTAGGTTTTCATTAATATATAATTACCTGAAAATAAGAATTGTGTTTTATCACCTTAGAAAAGGGCATTTGATATCTACACAGGGAACTAGTCATGCCCAAAATGGACAGATCAAACAGGCTCCAATGAGATCCTTTCATGCTTTTTGCTAGTTTTGTGGCCACCATAGATTCTCCAACACACTTTGAAGGAGAGAGTGAGTGCAGAGATATTCAGTTGGCAGTCATCAGGAGCTTCTCTGTTAGATGCCTCTTAATCCTACACACTGAACTTTTAAGGAAGAAACGAAACTAGAAATGTGATTTTTTAAAGAGTACAGCCAAGTGAAGTAACTGCAGGAGTTAATACAAGAACACACAAGAAATAAAAAAAGAGGTTTCCTTGAGGAACAAATCAGGACACAGAGAGGAAATTGTAATATTTTTATCCTTTTATGCATTCCAAGATTGGCCACTCACTTGATAAAGCCAAGATTAGTCATGCTTACCTTACCTCACCTTAATCCAGTGTCTCTCTAGTCTGTGGCCTCTTTCATATTATGAAAATCGTTCTATCATATAACATGAATCTTGGTTCATTCTTTCCTTATATGTGTAATTTAAAAAATATATACAAATCTTAAAAGCTTTGAAGAGGATCAGGAAAGATAACAGAGGCTTTACCTTGTTCATTGCTCCCGCCGATATACATAAGCAGCTTCCTCACCAGCTCGCCTGTCACTTGGTCGAAGGTTCGTCCCTCAGAGGAGACAACAGCATATTTGGCACCATCGTACCGCCGCACCTCGAAGCTGACTCCATCCTATATGGGAAGATATGGAAATTTAGCACACCAAACGCAACTACACAGTGTGGCAAGCACAAAAGGCTTTTATGCACACACACCCACACATAAATCTCACACAAACACAGTTGCTCTCTTCCTGAAGATGGGTGCAGGGGAGATGCTGAGCTCAGATATGATTCACCTCTCACACATCGATGTTGACATCTGCTCCTGAGGACCAATGCCTTGAACTGGCCGGGTTTACACTTGGATATGTTCAGTATGTGTGTGTATGTGTGTTTATGTGCGTGTGACTGCACACGTGGGTGTGCGAAACCAATGTGGGCAGCAAAATAATGAGATGCAGATGAAATATATCTACACTGATTTGATTTCATTTCTTCTGCTGCTCTGCAGTGTTCAGTCAGCCTACAAAGAATAATGGGCAAGAGATGTACGGTCTTACATAACAGTGCACAGTCTGACACACACACACACACATACACACACAAACACACACACATCCCCACCCCCAGACACACAGCGTTAATATGATGCAACAGTTTTGCATTAAATATGATTAAGTGGGGCTAATGTGGAGCACAGTCACTCTACTGCCCTGCTGAGCAATAACTTTAATAGCTTTTGAAGGAATTTGGTCACTATAGAGACTCTGATGCAGGTTTCAAATACAGCTGCTCATTCTGCTAATGTGATTATACTGTGTGGTATTTTATGGCGTATGGCTCTGCGTGTGTGTTTGCATAGCGTCGTTATGCATCGCAATTTAATTTCATAATGTCACTGTCATTCGTTCTCCTTGCAATGTTTAGCATCCATCTGCGAGAGCCGCTGTAAAATATGCACTTAATTATTTTGCAGATGACATGTAATTGAACAATGATGGCAGCAGCAAAAACAAAACAGAGGAAACATTGGTCATAATTTCCTCTGCATGTTCTCATTTTCTTCCTGTGGCCTGTTTACCCCTCATAGGTATTTCTACCCTTCAGTTGCTATTTTTGTGTCTCTGACAACTTTCAACCCCCTTATATTTCTAAAAACCCACCACAGTGAAAAAACAGTAATCAGACGATACGACCACATTTATTCCTCAGCACATACAGGATAACACTATGTTATCACTGAAGCTGTAACTTGTGACAGGTACCCGGGCTCCTGCATAGCAATTACAAGTGTTCTGCTCTGTATGGTTTGTCAGTAGGACCACCATTAACATTTTACATACGGATGACATGCTGAGAAACAGAGCCTTATTTCAGTTAAGCAGTGCAATTAATTTGTCTGCCATGTGTCTGGGGTTGTGTGCATGGGTGTGTTAAGCTGCTGTCAGCTTATACAGTGATAATTACTCTGTGCCCAAACAGAACTTGCAAAAGGTGCCATCAGCGCTGCGACTGCCAAACCTCCTTGTCATTTTATGTTCTTGGAAAACAATCTACGCTCATTTGCAAGCTACTAACTGAACTCCACCTATGTGTTGCTGTTGCTCTGCTGTGAAAGAATGTATGCGCAGGCAAGGGTGTGTGTGTGTGTGTGTGTGTGTGTGTGTGTATGCCCTGCCAGGCAACTCCTCTGTATTTTGTGTCAGTTTTAATTAAGGGTGTTAGGTGTCAGAGTCAGGCGGGCGTTACACTGATCAGATTACAAGCTCTGATTTCAATACAGAAGTCAGTCAAGTCCAGAGATTTAATGAAGCTGAACTTTGACTTTTAATGGCTGTTAAATGAACAGAAGTGTGGACATTGTAGTGACGTTGAACATCATACTGCATTTGGGTCAGCAGTATAAATGAATGAGCACTTATTATAATCGTATGTCTTTTTTTATGCAAATCTCAATGAAATGTGAATCTTTTCTTGAATGACTCTGCAGTAAACTTCATTTTTTCCAGCTCAGATGAGAGTATTTCTGATTGAAATCATTTAAAAATTGTTTGTGTACATACTGCTAGCTTTTACCATCCTTTTAAAACTTTCCGTTCCAAACAGTATATGTCGGTATGCAGGGTCAGAACAGATCTGCCTCCCCCCGTTTGTGGGTGAACGTTTGGGTCATTTGAGTCCATGTCTGTCTGGACGGTTGGGCTGGATGTTCTCTTTGTCTCAGTCTGTTTGCCTTTGTGTTCCTGTCAAAAGTTGCACACAAAGCCACCTTTAAAACCCCATGCAAACTGCAAAATCACATGACTACATGCGCATTTACAGTAGTGCACTATGGGTCAGCAGGGCATGAGAGAAGGCCGTCGAAATGGCTGCTGAAGCCGTGGAATTGCATTAGTCAACAACACACATCATTGAGTTTACTACAACCTCTCTAAAGTGTGCATACATTCAATACGGGCAAAGACAGTACACACATTAACACAACAAGACGCTCTGGGGGTAGGGTGCTGAAATGGAAAGGCCATGCCCTTTCCTCCTCTGTCACTGTCGTCATCAGTGACTAGTGTCAGTGTGCACACTCAATCCATATCAGAGCTCACGGGGTTAACCACAGACACCTCTGATCTGCATCCTTTTCCAGGCCAGGGTCAGTTTGCTCATCCCCTGTGGTTTTACATGCATGCATATATTCACGGTGCTGCAGAGCCTCTCTCTCTCTCTCTATCTCTCTCTCTCTCTCTCTCTATCTCTATCTCTCTCTCTCTCTCTCTCTCACATACACACGCATGCATCTACAGTGTCATGATGGAAAATCCGGTGACCTGCAGCTTTGCGCTCAACAATGAATGGAGCCTTAAAACATTTCTGACCTAGGCCTGGTGTTTGGTAATGTTTAAAGGTTGCATTGAGCTCAGCATCGCCATCTTTATTCATGCCTGCCGTGTTGATTGGCAGAGACCCCTGGCTGGTTTGCCCCTTGGCCCCACACTGCGGCTCAGCGGGCATCCTTATAGGTCACAAGTAATTAACTGCCAGGCTGTTAGTCAAGGTTACACGGGTTGTTATAACAGCAGGGGGGCAAAAACACAGCAAAAGTCCAGACTCATTTTGAACTAAATTGCATTAACATAACATAGTTAGTGATAAGTGCTGGATACAATATTAATTCACACAGGAGAGGAAACAATGCACCTTTTAAGTACAGCAGGATTAGTGTGCGTAATCAGAGCTGCTAAAAGCCACAGAGTCACGCAAGACAGAACTTACAGATGCGGAAAAAATGATGAAGTTTTGTCTCTAATGTGCTTACCTTTGTCTCACTGCTGAGCATTTTATATTCCGTCTCTTCGGTGTTTCCGAAGAGCGAATTTTTGATCATGCCAAACATGTCGCTTCGGCCGGGTCACCTCTCCTCTCTCCGCTCCTTTGTGTTAATGTTTGTCCTGTCTGTCGTCCTTGTGCCTTTTTTTTTACTCTCCAAGAATAACTTGATATTTTTGACTGACAGCTCCCTTATGTGTTCGCTCTCAACTCCTGCAAAAACCTTGATACACTAGAAGTAACTTGTAGCTGTAATCCAGATGCTCCACAACGCGAATTCTCCTCCAGAGAAGAGTGCGCGCTCTGTGCCTCTGCGCACTGAGCTCTCTCCTCAGCAGATGCTTTTTTTTGCCTCTCGGAGACAGAAGTTGCAGATGCTGACTCCTCGCCCCGCTTCCGAAACAAGGAATGAACAAATCAGCCTCCACTTGGGTGTCTCCGCCCTCCTCCTTTCTTCCTTTCCTCTTACCAGCTTGACGCTCACTGGTATCATCACCTTTCGCCCCTCCACGTTTCAGTTCACCCAAAGTGGGGCAACGGGCTTACAGCATGGGGCCACTTTTCCGTCACTTATTGCCCCAGATAAGTTCAGGTTGGACTGATATAAAAAAAAACACATTTGCATAAGAAATTCCTTTATATGAGATGCAGCACTAAAGTCTGCAAGGTTTCCCCACCTCCTCTAAGTCCCTCTCCCAAAATGAAGAAACCTCCAGTGCCACTCAGCTTTTGTTAAGGTTTCTCTCTCATTCTGTTTGTCGTGGCTGTCTGTTCCGGGATGCATGAAACAGTGGGGCGTGGAGAAGCACATTTACATCCTGCTCTTTGTGCAATATAAATTTTGACACAAGCCGTTGGTTTGTCAGTATGCATTGGACTTTTCTTTCCACGGCTGTGCGTGCGCGTTGGTTTGGGGCAGCGCATGGGTGCGCGTCTTCCTCCCCGTGTCACTGTGAGTTGTTTGCTTTAGGGTTAGTCTATTTAAATTCACACTGAAGGCAATGTTAGTCACCACTGGAGAGTAAAAGGGAACAGGAAGGGTAGATTTAATGGAGAAAGAACCGGGATGGATAACATCGGGCCAAAGAGGTTGAGGTACTGAGTGAGGGAGCTGTGGATGGAGGGACAGAAGAGACAGGATGACATCCAAGCTGGCATACTGTACATATACCATATGTTTGACAAAATCACCGGAAACCGTACAATAGAACATATCTTAATGTCTAATTGAAGTTTTTCAAAAGTGTTTTCATTATATACATTTTGTTGGGCCATAGAGCTTGTGATTTAAATTTTGAGGATGCAGCTTCTCTAGTCCAGCAGTTATTTCAGCCTCTCGGGCTGTTGGGAAGGGTTTCCTTGCTAACTACTGTTCCTCCCCAGCTTCTCTGTGAGTGACATGAAATGTGACGATGCTTGAGATTTTTCTTCTTGCCCCATTACATAATTGGGACATTGGAAGCATTGCCCTCTAAGGCACAAGGCGACAACATTCTAGCCTCTTTGTACTTCTGCAACCTCAAATTTCCTTGTATTGTGACTTAAAAACAGCAGGCAATAACCTGCTTATCATCATTCAACTCAGTGATTAAGTTGCTTTGTATCTGGGGTCAAAAGAGGCACACAAAGAAGCAAACAAAGCACGAAAAAAGATGTAACTTTAATTAGTGAAGTCAGTTTTAAAGGTTAATGTCTTAACATCACGTGTTTAAGTACAACTTTTGCATCAGCAGCAATGACTGAAAGATGCTGGATGGGATGTTTGCTTAAGTGCCCTACAAATAACAGTTTCAAAAACAACCAGAGTTCAATCAAAGTCCCAACAAAGGTTGCATGCTTCACAGAGCTGGTGTATATTGCAGGGCTTTTTTTTTTTACTGTGTTGCATTTAACTGTACACATGATCCTGTTTGTCGTCCACCATAACATGCCTTTATGAGCATCATGACAAGTCTAATGGGAAAAACATCAAAGAATGCCACCAACAACTGTGCAAATTTCTGTGAGAGTAGAGACATGAATTCACAAAGTTCATGTGACTTTATTTCACATTCAAAAAACGCATCTGACGAGTAAGTCTAATGCATACTCAATTCAACCTCGCTCCTTACATGCATGCATCCATGCAGTAAAAGATGAATATAATAACCAGTTTATTGCTCTTGATCTTGAATGATGTGTAACCTGGGCGTAACAAGGTGAAAAAGAGACTAATATTTTTGTGGACACGTGAAAAGAAATTAAAATGCACTTAAAGTTGTTTTGTACCATTTAGCTGCTTCTGCTTTTTTACAGCTGAAAAATTATCCAAAAAAAAAAAACAAAGTAGGTGCTGATAAGCTGTAGGTTATGGTAAATTTACAGCTTAAGAACAGATTTTTAATCACAACATATATTTTCACAGTTTCTTAAAATACTCTTGGATCAGATGATTATATTTACTCCCACTGAACATTGGTAGAACAACACAACAGGGATAAGTGGAGGCCCCTTGAAGCAGTCCACGATGGCACAATCTCCAGCCTGCTAGACTCCGATCAAATATTTACCCCTTTGGAGTTTACATGAGGTGAATTGCATGAGACCAGATGAATCAGTCATAGACAAGTCATTTCTGAAGAGTGTCAAGATCTTCCTTTAATGCGGCACTCTCCCATGTCCTCACTTCTCCCAGCCTTTACCTCCTGGCTGCGTTGGCAATCTGAGCCCCACCAAGCCAGCAACTTCCTCTGGGCTGCGCTCTCCCTTGCCATGGTAAAGGTCATGCAGGATCAGGTGGTTCCTGGTAGACGCCAGCAAACACAGGTATGTGTGTGAGTCATGGTGGGCCTCCTGCTGGGCACGACAGTACCTTTCTCCTGTTACCTGTGAAAAAAAAAAGAATGGATTATTATAAACAAGATGATCATATAAGTAGGTAACACTGATGTTGTCTGTTGTCAGTTTCTATTAACAGTACTGAATTTTCTTAAAATTCTTATAAAAAACAAAACAAAACAAAGCAAATAAATTAATTAAATTATGAAGAAAAGCTTTAACAACAAGCTGGTGGAAAGCATGGAGTTCGCACTGACTCCAGTGACAGACAATAACACAAACAGATCTGTCTATATCTCGGGAATTTCTGCCAGATTTTTCCTTTTCCATCAACCATAACTAAGGACAGTAAGAATTAGCTTCAGTCCCTATAGAATTCATGTATACATTATGATGGCCTTGGGTCTTTTTAGAGCTGGGACAAATGTACAATGACAGGCAAGAGTTGCTCCTAGCTCTTTTGCTTCAGTGACCACACATGCATTCAACCACCCTGGTGAGCCATGTTCTGCCAAGCATTAACAATACAAGCTTTAAGTCTATATGCTTATTAAACCTTCATTTGAAAACATAGCCCTTCTGTGTTTGAGTAAACAGATAAACAACCAGAATCACAAGCACTCAAATGGACTTGACAGAAATACATTTCAAAACTGTAAGTTTATTGGAAGTGCACTATATACCTTTTCTGGAAATAAACATATTAATGGATTTGGGGCTGTCTCTTTTTTAATTAAACAGTGCTGACTAGCAATTAAAGGATTTAAGATAGATAAACGTGATATTGTAAAGCAAAGCAAAGTAAAGGAAACAAACAAACAAACAAACAAAAACATAAAATGCTTATACAATAGATTAATTTAGTTTTACAGAAAGACTTTCAATTAAAATGGTATTAGAGATAATACATCTTAACGCTGAATATACTATATAAACCTATTAAACTTAAAAATTTTTAACGGCTTTAATTTATTAAACGTTTACAAACAACGTGTATGACATAACATTAAAATGAAATTCGCTGTCTGGCAAGTTTCTTAAAAAACAAAGGTCAATCAACGAAGATTTTAAACACTATTTAAGACAGACTCTTCTATATAGCGCTACACCCTGATGTGCGTTCGCACTTACTTAAGTTGACGCTAACTCATTACAGCATGAGAGTCTGTTTTATCTCGAGCAGCGGTCTGAACGCTGTGCTAAAGCTAAGCTCGTTAGCTGCTTGCTAATGTTAGCATGCCCTTGTTCTGAACAGTCACCTTGCATTGAATTGTTAAGATGTGTGTAATTATTACTCGCTTGGCAATGACAAAATCCTGGAGATGTGTTTCATATTGACTCCACGTCTACAGTTTAAAAGGCTGAAGGACATAAATTATTTCTCTTAGTTAGCAAAATTCCAACCACATCATTTAGAAGTATTCAAGTTAGCCGACGTTAGCTGTGTACTTTCCATGCAGTCTCTAACAGTGGCAGCTAGCTAACTTAGCTTAAACGCAGTTGGAATTAAACTCGCCTTATTCTTACGAAACTGGTCCATAACATAGTTGTAGGCGAGTGACTGCTTATAACTTGGTCCTTGAAGGGCCCGCAATTCTTTCAGTATTCCTCGGCAGACTCGCAGGGGTGATGACAGGGTCGCCATCTCTGAGCACTGTTGTGATTGTGCGGCGCGTGGAGCCAGGCAGCCTCAATCCAACACCGCGCAGTCGATCAAAGTACTGCACATCAACCACAGGGCGGCGATATATCACACTGAGAAGTTCACGACCCGTGTGGTGCTTCTTCCCAGTTTTGAGGTAATGTGGGTTAAATTTAAAATTTAGACTACAAAGAAATGTATTTATGTGTATTTTAACAGCATAATATGCAAAAAGTAGGTTGAGACGAGCCCCTTTGTGTTATTTGTAATACATAGCTCGCAAAGTCAGTTTTGCTAACTATGCTTAGATCTGTGCCTGGGTTAAAAAGGTAAGAGAACGCTAACAGTCACTTGTTAAACTCTATAAAAAACTAATAATAGCAAATAATTGATGTTTTCAATCTCACTTAAACTGCTGTTTAAGTGAGATTGCTGTAAACTGCTGTAAATGTGTGAAGTGCTGAACCCGAGTTGCTCAGCTGAAGCAGGTTCCTGTGAGGACTCACAGTTCACTCACAGGTGTAGGAGTTTATATTTAGGAGAAGAACATGTATGCTCAGCAACTACCCTGGATAATATTGGCGGGAAAATAATCTTAAGTGTGACGTTTATGACCTCAAATGCCCAGTAATTGTTCTTGACCCGTTTGTTGTTATTATTTTTAAATTTTGGTCCAGAGATGCATGGGTCAAGGAACCATACCTGTTTTGGAGGGTCCATCCATGATGGGCCTGGTGAGAGAAGGAAAGCTATGGTTAACATTCGCCCTCGGACACATTTTGTACCTCATTTACATGGACCCCACCTTCATCTTCACTGTAAGGTAATTCCTTCAGTAAAATATTGAACAGAACTTGCCTAAAATATGGCTCTAAGGCACCTAACCGGTCTTTGTAAATACAACTTATCTTGAGTTTGATTGTGTATTAAGTAATTACAGCCTGACAAAGAGGTCAACAGAGGAGACGATGGGGAGTTGTAATCATAATTCTTTCAGGATGTGTCAGTATCTCTCTTTTTTGTTCTGTCTCTTTCTCCCTTTTTCATAAATAACAACTTTAAAGATGGATGGAGTACAGCTATACATGCCCTGCAGTCTTGGCTGTGGAGCTAAGTTGAAAACAACATATTCTCTGAAGAGAATAAAACAAAAGAGTGTGGTTTAACTCACACTCTTTTGAGTACAAGCCTCTATGAAGCTTATTTTACACCGTGCAGTGTATTTTAGCTGTGTGCATCGTGTCATTCTTGCTACAGAAACAGCGCAAAACAGACAAAACCTTCCATGACTTGAGTGTTTAGACAGCGACATAACTATTATGGCGATACACTGCGGTATTTTCCTTTGAAGGGTGCTTTTGACCACCTATCTCTGTGTGCTACTAGCTTTGATTTGGACATTTGGGAGCGATCATCTGTCGCCATAGCAACACTGAGTTTGGCTGAGGGCAAAATGCAGAGGAAAGGATCGGGCTGTTTTCACACTGCCAGAGACGTTTACCGAAAATGAGCGCTCTGCTTGATTATTTTACAGTATAGAAGTGAAAAACTTCTTTCTTTTGGAGGCAGAAGAAGCTCTTTGTGTTAGGATAATTAAATATTTAACTATTTTTAAATGGATTGCAGTAATTTCATGCAGTTGTAGTGAAACACTGCAGAACTGAGGGGTTCCAGCGTCAGGTGTTGTCCTGATTGCAGGTCACAGGTCATCATATATAATCCCAGTGTTTCCAGTTATTTGAGCTCATGTATTGATGATTGACTCTAGGGGGAGCCAGCCTCTTATCAGTTTCACACACCAGTTTGGTTCCTCGACATTTGTTGGAAGGCACCCCTCTCCCTCTCCTCCTCATCTCTCTCTCTCTCTCTCTCTCTCTCTCTGTCTGTCTCTATCTCTCTCTCTCACACACACACACTCTCTTTCAATGAATACTAATGCAGCGAGTGGGCCCACCTCCCTTCCTCCCATCTTTTCGCAGGGATGGGCGGGAGAGGGGAGACAGAGCAATTCCAGCTCAGTATCCTTCCTCATGAGGCAGGCAGTGTTTGACTAGCAGCAGCCCCAATGCCTTTTTTTCTCTCCCACTGGGCAACATTGGTGATCCTGTGCATTGCTGCTGCAACAATGTCCAACCTGTGTGAGTGGCACGAGAGCTTAGACCAGAGTTGAGAGGGGGAGGAAAGGACATCTGTGCCTGCTTTTTGTCATCTGGATGGGAAGTCTTTTTTGGGAGGAGAGACAGAAGAAAGCAGAAGGCAGCCGGGGAAGGGGAACAACTGGCAACAGCCAATCCCCCCTTCCACATATAGACTGGAGACAACGGAGGCCACTGGAGTATTTGCTTTTATCTTTCGTTTTTTGTTCTTTTTTTTCCTCATCGCACTGCTGGGAGGTGCTTTACCTTTTCATTTGCTTGCTCTCTCGGTCCTCTGTCTTCTCATCTATTTCGCCATCTACCTGGTCAACAATTTCTTCTATTTATGAGCCAGGCAAGGAGGGAGAGAGAGGCAGAGAGACAGAGAGAAAGAGAAAGAGAAAGAGGCGGGGGATTTTTTTTTCCCCCTTTATTCTCTTTTCCCCCCCCTCTTCATTCATCCTCCGGTCCCTCTCCATTGCTATCACTTCCAGCCTTTTCTATCCCCGTGCAGCCCACGCTCCCTCCTCCCTCCACCGCCTCCCTCCTCTCCCTCCTCCACCCCGCCACTCCACTCACTGTCCACTCCTAACTTTGGCTACTTTTTGTCTAAACCAGTGTTTTAATTTCTTTACTTTAGAGACATTTTAGTTGGCTTGCTTGTATTTTCTATTTATGCCTTTTTCACTTTTGTACCTTTTCCTATTTCCTATTTCCCCCCTTCTCTTTTTTCCTCCTACCATCCTATGCATCTTTTTTGGGCGATTCTTAATTCTTACTATAGGTAGGTCTATTTAGTGTTTAGTGTCTGTCTCAAAGTCTTTGTTCCTTTTTCTGTGAATGCAAGGTGTTTTGTGTGGGGGTGCACATATATTAAACAAACACACACACACACACGCACACACACACACACATGCTACAGTCTAGCTCTGGTACAACCATGGCTCCCCTCTCATCCGCCTCTCAGCTGATTCTCACCTCATGCCATGTCATCCTCATGTCACCCTCCTCTTACATACTATAATCTGTGTTTTTTTTCTGACTTTTCTTTATTGTTCTCCTCCACCACCAAGACCACAGTGACTCATCAAGCAAGCACCCTCTCCAGCCGTCATCATGGGCTCCACATCCTGACTGCCTTGTCATGTCTATGTTGTTGCACAAAAGTCTGCTCTTCTATTAAAATGTCTGAAATGCCCCTCTATCACACACCGTCCTCCTCACATGTCCTCCCGTTTGCCGTCACGCACACTGAGAGACGTCCAAACGCCACATTGGTCCTGTGAGAGGGAACGTATACCGTTTCCAAGCTGAGGTGTGTTCAAGTTTCCTGGCTTCATGTTTGTCAGGTGAAGGTCAAACTAATTGTAATTCATCAGCGACAGCGTGCCGTTGTTTCAGAGCGCGATTGTGAGCCAGCACCGGGCCGTTCTGTCGGGGTGTCATCTGTGTTTATGCACTCATCTGCCTCCTTCTTTTCCTCTGCCCTCTTTTCCTCTCTCTCTCTCTCTCTCTCTCTCTCTCTCTCTCTCTCTCTCTCTCTTTCCTCTCTCCTCCCTCTCTCTTTCTGTCTCCCATCTTTCTGAACTGACTCTCGTTCTTGCAGACAGACACACACAAGCACTCAAAGAGAATGGACTAGAGAAAAAAAAAACTGGCTTTATCATCCAGAGGATTTTTTTCAATTTTTTTTCCTCCACCATAATTTTCACTTTTTTTCCCACTCACTTTGCCTCCAGCTTTACTCTCTTTAATCACCTCTTTCAACTTCTTTCTTTTCTTCATCACTTCCACCCTCTCACCCCCTCTGAATTGATCCACTTATTTATTTATTTGTTGTTCCATTTTGTCTTTTTCTATTCACTGTCCACAAGATTTCATGTCCCACCACTCACACGTCATTGACTTGCTTGCATCAGAGAGGAGTTGCTGTTTATTTTGCATTTTGGTGATGTAATTTTGCAATCCATCAACTCGACTACTTCCATTTATTGGCATACAAGGGGCAGATTATTCATGAATGCTTCTCTGCATTTTAGGAAAATAGAAGCCAGGGTGACTTGAAAGAATTAAGCTTACTGCAAAGTAACTGAATAATTTGGTATGTGTGTGTGAGCCTGTGTGTGGTGTGTGAGCTACAGAGAGGCACAGCAGTAGACAGATGCATAGCAAAGTGAAGCAAACCACACAACTCATTTCCTTGTTCATCTCCTTTTTTTATATTTTCACGTTTTTCCTGAAGGAGATTTAACAGCTCTCCTCTTCAGAACATGAAGATAATGAGAAGTGGGACTTTTGAGCAATCTTCTCCATGATAAAGGCGCTCTGGATTTAGCTGTTTTCCTGTGGAATTACCCTTTAAATCCTGGATTTGATTCCATATGAAATAATAATTCACAATTATCAAAAATTGTCCTAAATTCGGGACTCTTTTTTGACTTTTCTAATGGACTGAAGCTGATTTCAATATTGCCTTTTCAACTATTGAATCTTAAAGGGATTTCACTAACGCGGATTAAAGACTCAAGCTGCATCTTTGTCTCGTAGTTGATGTAATAGCCACGATTCTTTCAATTTCTCCGGCCTACAAAATCAATTAAATCCAATATTTTTAAATGTTGAGGGTTAAATAGGTGAGTACAGTGCTTTGAATCCACACATGCCGTCGCTGTTGCATGTCTTGGATGATGATTAATGGATGTTTATATTTATCTGCTTATTTTTTTTCATTAAACCACTGCTTTTGCATGTGTGTGTTAGTGTTGGTGTGCATCCTGGATGTGTGTACGTGTGTGTACTGTATGACAGTCATATAAAATTTCAAAGAAAATTGGTGGATTATCTGAGATCATTAATTTTCTTAACACTTCACCAGCTTTCATCATTTGTAGTTTTTTCTTTTTTTGTGTGCTTTTAATTCTCCTCCTGATACGTTTTATCCGTGAGACATTGGATCACATATGACTCTCAGCTCTGATGTCGTCCTCACATGTTGAAATGACCCTCGGCTTTGTACTTAATAGCCACTCTCCACCTGATAGAGTAGCCACTTCTGCCTATCAAATCACCTGCTCAGTGCTGCTCCACTCTCTTATTTAAATCAGAGGAGTGTGTGCATGTGTGCGTGTGTGTGTGTGTGTGTGTGTGTGTGTGTGTGTGTGTGTGTGTGTGTCAGTGTGAGTATATAAGAGGAATATATAGTCAGATCAATAAAGTAATCTACATGAAGAGACAGGCTACACGGCCCCTTTTCTAAATGCAATTATTTTAATTTGCTGTCATTTTAAAGAACCAGAAAGAGCTTCACAGAAGCAGAGGGACAGTTTATCTCAAATCTCCAAGTGGAGTGTGATGGAATGTAATCTTGAGTCTGCAGCAGAATGCACACTCACACCCACACACACACACTCTCACACACACACACACACACACACACACACACACTCACACACACACAAATGCAGACACTTTGTCCATCTATCCATCACAGGCACGGCAGCGATTGACCCCTTTTCTCTGATTAACTTTCCTATCATTTGGCTGACAGTAGTTTGGATTTATGCCGTGTGTGTGTATGTGTGCACGCACGCCGTGTGCAGTCAAGGTTACGGCTACGTACCTTTGAAAGCCACCTGAGACCTGCTCTCATAACCCGGGACCATTACCCATTCTGCTCAGCGCTCTTGGCACACATGTGACCCCTGTAGCCTATCTGCAGATGGGCACTTAAGCCCAGGTAGTGTGTCAAAACTGTCACAGCTGTCACGCTGCAAAATGAACGTCTCAGGCGCCTGTGACACACGGCTCGCCGCTGTCTTTTTTACTGGGATGATTATCAAAATAAAGCCATTTTTATGAACAGGTGAAACACGTTTTTCTGCTCTAATTTCATCATCTTGATAATATGTTAGAGGGAGGCAGGGGAGAAACAGACAGTGATGGGAATGTTAAGTCCCACTTAGCTGGAAAACTGTAGTTGATACAGCTGATTTGAGGGTGCTGATAACGTTTTCACCCTGCCTTTAGTGCAGCCGAGTGGTAGAGTGAGCAGTCACCGTCCAAATCACCCATTTAGAACAGTGGATCCAGCTGAGTATCCATGCAAGTATGGAGGTGATTTGTTGATGGGACATATAGCTTTTTTTTTGGTCATGATCAGGATCATGAAAGATAAAATTGTTTTTTTCAGCTTTTTCCAAGAGAGTCACAGGTTCAATTACAGTCACCTTGGAGAGAAGCATTATATTTTCTGTACTGCAAAAATTAATGTTCCTGCCAAAAGAAAATGTTTTACACAGTTCGATCTTTGCTGTAATTCTGCGAATTAAAGTGCGCCCTCAATCCAAAAGAGTAATGCTTATGTAAATAACATTACCACCAATTTTTATTGAACCATAAATCAGCTGTGTTCGGTGACACGAGGCACTGCTGAATATTTCAAGCCTCCTGTCAATTTTTAGTGTCTGAAAAGTGTTTGATGCCAGGAGCTTACGTGGAAAAGAAGTCTGCCAGGAGACTCCAAACGGGGCTTAAGAGATTTCATAGGCACCGTGTTTGCAGCCGTCATTGATAAACAGGCCAGGAGAGGAGACAGCAGGGGCTAAGGAGATTCATAATCCCCTCTTCCTACTGATTCTCTCTCTGCCTCTCTTTCTCCCCATGTGCTACCTGATGAGACAACAAAACAACTCCTGTGTCTGGCTCCGAGCATCGCATCTGACTTAATGAAACCAGCAATAACCCTCCATGAGACATTTTGCCTCCAAATAACTTCTGTGTTGTTTAGGGGGCTGCTGTGCTCTGAGGTGATGCCGCACGTTGCACCAGAACCCAATCCTAAAACCCGTTAAGACCATTTAAGCTCATGGAATCCAAAGTGTGGCACCAGTTAAAACTCAGCACCTCACATTCGCATTTAGCTATCCATCATCACATGAAATGAGCTCCATCTGAAGCTCGCAACTTGTTGTGCGTCTGAATCCCGTTCAGCCATTAGAGAGCGAGCAGGGAGCCTATGTGGGACGACTTAACAAGCACATCTCGATCTTTATTGGCAGCGTATTCACTTCAAGCGAGCTGAATATGGGTCATGATCTGATATAAAAAGGCTTTTCAATAATTCATCCGAGCTGATTAAGAGGACTTGTATCGACGCAGACACACTGTCCGTGAAGAAGGGGATGGGAGTACACAGAGTGTGCAGAAAAGCAACATTTTAGGCCCCTTTGTGGGATTAGTGTAAGCTAAGGAACAAGCTAAAGCAGCCTGGGCGTTTTCAAGCGAGCAGCGTAGGCCCCCCTTTGATGTTTTAATCTACCGCACGTTCAACCCTTCTGTTTCATGTGTCGACTGCAAAGCGGCTGCATGTACATGTGACGGCCTGTGTTTGTCTGTGATTACATGTTGCTGCCAGTGTGTGTACATGTTGTGTGAGTTTGTGTGCGGCTCATCAATCTATTAAATATGAAAAGTGCAATCTGTTACCCCGCAGAGACTGGTTTATTATTCATTGACATATTTTGAATTAATCATTAATTTATCTAAAGAATGGCCCACACTCCCCTATTCAATATAGACATTCTTACGGATTTGTGCATGGAATGTTCATGATGTGTGAATTTTGTGTAATCTGGATTAATAGAAGCTATTTATTCTTCTTCTGGGGACTCATTAGAGAATCATGTCCTAACTGCTTGTCCTATCTTATCTTAAGTTTCAAAGACTGGAAAAAATCCTATGTTTCAATTACAGACGCAACTTTTTAACTTATCACTGTGTCTAAGCTGATCTCAGACTTCATTATTCATTTAACAAATCCTGACTAGAAATGTAAACCTCAGTCATGACTCTTGTCATGTCTGAATCTGTGTTTAGAATGTACACGCATCAATGATAACAGCTATCTTACCTCAATTGTCACTGCTGGCTCGCTGTTATGGACAATACACGATGGCTGTTCAATTTTAGCTTCAGTGAGTCAGAGGAGGAAGTAAAACCCCAAATTTTTGGAAAGTTTTTATCCTAATTATTGGCTCAGGATATAATCTGAAGAGGGACGTTGGTGGATGCTTTTTTTTTGTAATATTATCATAGCACTTCAGTCTCCATGTTCCTGTCTTTGTCATTGCCATCAGATCTGACAACAATGCTGCTTCTGTTTTTGTCAGCTGTTTTTAAGTAAGGACAGGTCTGTGCCATCATGGCTCAGCATGTCAAAATACAGCAGTATTGACAATTACTCTGATATTCAAAGATGAAGTATTGATATTAATATTGATCTTAATAATACACACATGATGAATGAATATTGTATAAACAATACAGCTCCTCTTGGGCTTTCAACATGTAACATTTGCATTTGATAATGTCTAAAATTAATTATATATTTTTTTCTACATTTTATTTGGTTGTGTACTCCACATATATTGTTAAGTTACAGTTACAGACTCTCTCTCATCCTCCCTACATAATCGTGAAATGAAAATGTAAAATCTAATATCACACCCCTTATCCTAATTTTAATAAAGCACTTAAGTAATTGCAATGACAAAACACTTCTTTGTAGTACCAAAAAATCCTAAATGTCACCATAAACTAACACAAGATAGGATTTCAGACCCAGGACATTTCTGTAATGAGGCCCCCCTGAGGCTGCTTCATACTGTAGTTGGGGGGTTGTTGGGGACAAAGGCAGAGACAGTTTAGTATTGCAGCACATTTGGAGGGAATGTATTATTTATCATACTGGGCTGAATTCTCCTCAAATCAGACTGTTTCATCCCTTTAAAAACTGCTCAAACACTGACTCACACACACACACTCACACACACAATGGGAGTTATGAGATGCATTTAAACAAATTAAAATGAGAGATGCATTGTTTTTATTGAACAGAAACAGCCTTCAGAGTGGATTAGGACTGTAAACAATATAGGAAGCTGTATTCAGTTTCAAACATTTAAAGACCAGAGTTGTGCCTTTAAAACATGGTCGTTCAATCTTAGCTTGTTCATTCTAAGGGAAGCAGGTCAGAGGTGAAAGTGCAGTTTGAGTTTTATTAGAGTTTAACTAACTCTGACCTGCATTTAACCCTCTGTCCTCCCTGTTCCCTCTGCAATAACAGACTGACGGACGTCAGAAAAACAAGCAACGCCAAACATCTCTGTGGTGGAGCAAAGGGGAGAAGAGAAGCGAAGCTGCTCCTGTGAAGTACAGTTACCTCGAAATTGCTGCTTTACCCTCTTGACCCGTCGCGGATTTTACCTAAAACTGCTGTGAGTCCCCCCCTGCTCCACACTCCTAGTTTGCAATCAACACTGAAAGGATTATGATGCACAGGAGAGATAAATGCTCAGTGATGACGCATTTAAATCTCACCTCTTCATTCATGAACATCTGTATGTGCTGCAACAAACCCACATACCTTATGAAATGTCCTGGTGGAGAGGAGTATTAATCATACAGAATGAAACACATTTACAAAGTACAGCTGATTAGAGCAAAAAAACTCCCGGTGGACTGACACCTGAATATGTTTAAGAGAGAAGTAAGTCCAAGCAGTAACCTTCAGGGCTGCAAAATAAAGCAACACAGAAGAGCCAATATCTGCAGTTCCGCTGATGGCCACTTGGGGCTGGCTCCAGCAGTGAGTCAATCCCTGTAGAGCCCTTTATGAAAATGCCCAAATTCTAACAGAAGAAAACATGTTTACAGCCTGGCACAAATAATGGTTTTGGTCTCTAGAGCTAGTTTTTGTGTACAGGAAAACTGTACGGGGGCATTATTTTATATAACGCTCATATTTAAATTATAATATCCTCAAGTTAGACATAATTACGACAGCAGCCTCTAGCTGTTTTGTAGGCGTCACACAGTCATTGTCAGCAAGGTACATCCTCCACGTCTCCACCCTCCTATTCAAACATGATGTGATGTTATATATGTGGAAAGTAGCAAAAAGGGTTTCATTGTGTTCAGAGCTTTTTTGATTGCTTTTGTGCTCCCTTTTTTCTGGATTTCACATCCAGATATTAAAGTAACGAGGGGGACCTAACATGACATTGTTCTGACTGAAACTCAAAATCAGAATATATTAAGATAAAGCAGCTGCTACCAGTCAATAATCGTGTTGCCCTTTTCTCCTGTGTTCTCTGTAGTTGAGCCTTCCTCAGTCTGAGGCTATGAGAGGGAGAGAGGAGTCCCAGGCTGCACCATCATGCTACTTCTGAGACGCTGGGATGAGACTTTGGCTGGCAAAACACAAGGTAAGACAATATTGATGCATGGGGCCCCTGTACAACTGGAGCTGTTCTTAGTTTCCCCGCGTCGTCCCTGCAGAGAAGCCCTGAAACAACACCAGCCTTATCTCACCTGTGTGTGTTTGTGCGTCGCAGCTTCCCTCTAAGTGTGAGCCTTTTCTAGAGCTCAGTGATGGATGGTTTAAAACTTGCAGTTTTTTGCTTCTTTTCTTTTTTTTTTTGTTTTGCTGTGCATCTCACGGCAGTTTTGCTTGGGGGTCAGGGTAATGGTTCAAGGTGGAGGCTTACAGACAAATGGTTTAATCCTGGCTTTTTAGCACAGTTTGCACTTTGATCAGTGGCTTGCATGTGGACCCTCAACCTGACCTGGCCCCTATTGAGTATTGGCCTCATTTGCATGGCACTACAGGCATTGATCAGGCAGTTAAAGGATTTGTCAGGTGAGATATTTGTGGCAGAGTTGCGAGGTCATTTGAAAATGTTTGTGTGTGCTCGTCAAGCTGCTCTCCAGCTGCGTTTGTGCACGATTGCGCTGTATGTGTGTGTAAGAGAAGGAGCAGGATGATATGTTTTGTGTGATAAGATAAAAGAAGACATTATTCTCTCTTCTTCTTAGGACTAAATTACACAGAGCAAATGTATTTAGCCACGAGGGCCCATGAGAGGCCATTATCATATCAGCACATTCCATCGTTTTCTGGTACATTCATCTCCTCGTTCCTCGGTGCTTAGCTTTTTACAAAAAAAAAAAATTCTCCCACCTTTCTCCCTCTTTACCTCAATCTGCCTTTCCTTTTTTTCCTCCTCTCCCTCCTTCGTTCTCTTCATCTCATCCCATGCACTATTAATCAGCAGTGACGTTTAAGAGACTGAGCCTCGGTGCAGGGGAGCAAGAGCGAGAAACTACATTTCTTCTTTTTCTTCTTTTTTTTCCCCTGATTGAAGCAGTGGTTGTTATTGTGTGTGTGTTGGGTTTGAGGCGATGGACTGTTGGACTCTGTGTGAGCCCACTACAAATGCTGCTCTTACACAGTTGCCTCATACTTTAAGCCGCTGCCTTGGCTGGCAGCAGCAGCAGCAGCAGCAGCAGCAGCAGCAGAAGCAGCAGCAGCAGAGCGACAGTGCAGCTCGGTAATGAAGTGCCTCGGCCTCGGCCTTCTGTCGTTAGCTGAAAGTCACACAGCTGCCTTGGCTAATGCTGACGCTGCAGATTACCTTACTATGGCCTCACGTCACAAGACATTACCATATAGATGAATTAGCAGTGACGGTGAATTAATAGCTCCACCCCACCTTTCTTTGAAAAATTCATACTTACACTTGCAGATTAGCAGCCTATTAGGCTTCTTACTCAGGTCCAGCTCCTTCCAGCTCCTCCATAAACTGTTTAGAGGACGCACCGGCTAGAATAATGGTTAGAACAAGAACATATTAGAATAACAATGTCTCCCAAGTTTTTTAAAAGCTTTATCTCCAACCCTTGTGTACCTAACCTAAATGGGATTTTTGGCCCCCTCATTATATCACCGGCTCTCAGTGTCATTAATTAAGTGCAGCGTGGCTTTTCACTTATGTTTCAGTCAAATCCAATTAACAGCAGACTCTTATTTAGACTCCAGGAGCCCACGTCATCATTCACATGCCATGCACAAAGCTGGCAGAGTCATGCATTAAAGCACAAATCTTTGCAGTGTGAAATGTAGTCTGAAGTATTTAAGGATAACCTTTCTCCTGCCTGCTGATGTATAGAATACAATTAATGGTAGATTTCTGTAATAAAGCTAAACAGCGAGATAAAGAAGCACCTCTTGAGCTGATCTTTCTTGTTTCTTTAGTGTTTTTTAAACTCTGGTGCTGCATTCTGATAGGCCAGTATGCTTATATTATATTTTGGGAGGAAAATTCATAACTGACATCATTCTTCTTTTAATCCCTTTTTTATGAAAAGGTAGTGGAAAGTACATGTTTTTTTTTTCATGTCTCCCTCGACTGTGTCTTCCTAAATTAGAGCAAATTTAAGAGCTGGGGAGTTTGGAGGCTTTTGATAAAGAGAAGGACTAGAAAAAAGAAACAAGGAGAGTAAGAGAAGAGAGGAAGTGTTTTAGTAGTTGTTTCTGGGGACGTAGAGCAGAGGATGGAAAGGCGGCAGCTGTGTGTCTTTCTCAGGAAGACTTCTGATGTGCCTGTGTCCCTGTCTATTCTGTTGTGTCATCATATGCAAAATAAGAAGAGCAGCGTGCAGGCGTGTATCATTGATTCAATAACTCACTCTTATTCAGAGAGACTTTTCAGGCACAGCAAACTCACTCTGGCACGTTTCTCTTTGTAATGAATTCCAATCATATTGTTCAACCTAAGTTTCACTGATGTTCAATTATGAGATAATTGAACACTTGTCGGATACAGCGGCAGCAGGGTGAGTGTAAGTCTCCATTGGTCATTTATCTGCGAGTAATGCTTTCATTTCATATTAATTGAATTTGGACCATTAGCTCACGTGCGTCAGCTTGACCTGAAAAACAGAGCTCAGATCTGTGTGGCGGCATCGATCGGGTTGCAAACCAGCAAATCAATACGGCTTCACTCACCCTTGTCTCCTGCAGCGGAGCAGGAACATAAGTCACCTGGAGAACGGCCTGCAGATCAAATCATTAGCTGAGCGTTGCACTTCCAACATTTGCTTTGGTGGCATCTGTTATTTTCTGGCACGTCTGTGGATGCTGCTGTGAGGAGGCTTCAGGTGGCTTCAGGGTTTGTGCTGCAGTTGTTGGATTGATCCAGTGCTGAAATGATTATTTAATCAACAGGAATATAATCCACATTTTTATTAAATTTATTAACTCTCAATTTAAGTCATTTATTATTCCAAAAAAAAAATCTATTATTATTATTTACTGATTTCTGCTTCTTCATTGTGAGGCTTTACTGATTTTTTTGGTTTTAATTCAATGTGAAGTAAATTTTGTCTTTCAGTTCAAACTTTTTATGTTTTTTTTAACTAAGCTTCAACAGGAGGGATAATGTTGCCTTTGTTTATCTCTGGGCCACAACCTGACCACAACCATTTCTTTTTACCAACATTCTTTTTGACATTTTGGCAAGTGAGAATGAAAAGTATATGGAATTAGCTGTCGGCAGATTGTGCGGAGTGAACCTATGAACGGACAGCTGTTCCTGATTTATTTTGATGCTGAAGAAAACTTAAAAAAAAAAGATCATTCTTGGCATGTTCTGCAGTAAGAAGAGGCCTCTTTTTTTGATGATTATTGACAATGTCCAAGCGGGTTTATGAAAGTCTAATCATGGAGATGGATCAGAGATAATCAAATCCCCAGAAAGTGTAAGTCACACTGAATCTAAAAATATGACAATGATGACAACACAGTTGTATCAAGACATTAGTTTGTTTGCACAGTTAAAGGCTGTGAATTAATCAGTTAGCTCTGGCTCTGTTTGTCCTCTGTAAGTTTGCTGTCCTTGGACTGAGAACAGTTTCAGCTGGAAGGTGTGCAGGGAACCCTGTTTAATCTATAAATGTGCATCACGTCTGTGTAGTAAGATTTCACTGAATAATGACTCGAGAAGAATTTAAATTTTGCCGCAAATAATCAGCCAAATCAGTGGGCCGACCTGTAAAAGCTAGCTTCTTTCCTTCCTTTCTTTCAGCTGTCTTCTCAAGCCGTGTCTTTGCCACATGTCTGTCGCCCCTTCCCTTCAACTCACATAGTTTAAAAACCTCTGAATAGAGCAATTGATTAACTGTAAAAATACACATAGGTATATAATGTTAATAATCTGAAGTTGCTAAATAGATCCACATGGATCTATGTCTGTGTGTGTGTATTTAGTGCATTCAAGGGATATGTTTTCTTTTCAGTGTGCATGCATTTTAGTGTTGTATTATCACATATATACAGTAAACATGCACATATCTGCACAATGCTTGACTGAAAGCTAGTGCAGCTATGCAAGCAGCTGTGTGGAACAGCAGCTCAGCGCTCGGCTTCAGCTGACTTGTTGTTTTCCAGCCTCACCTTGAGGTTGTGTTGTTGAAGCGGGTGAATGATTAGTTTCGGTGTGTGTGTTTGTGTGTGTGTGTATACGCCACAGGTCAGCAACTTTATGCAGCCATGATCGACAGGAAACACTTGCGCACATGCCTGGAGGACTAACACTGCAGAGTGTCGGACAGTTTTGCTGTGTATTTGAGAGAAAGATGATTGCAGCTGAATGATAAATCAAACATTCTTTATTTTTTAAACTGTGGCAGCACTGTTGAAGGGGTAGTGAGACAGTGAAATCCATCCACTCTAAAAGCTTATAATGTTCAGTTTGTTTGCGTAGACGGAATATATGTTTTACAAAAAACTGTAAACTTACTGCCACTTGGTGTTGCTGTCATTGATTAAGGGGCAACTGGTGAAATCTAGCTGTAATTTGAAATAATAACACCTGTGTCATAGTCCATGATTAATGTGCTACTTACAGAATTTGATAAAGTGTCTTGTTGTGAAGAAGCTAAAAGTAAGCAATGCTATTTAAATTTTTTTTTCTTCTTCATCTCCGCTCCACTAAGCTATGTTTTTCTCCATTATTAAAGCTCTGCCGGACAATAAATCAGTCTATACTAGAAAAGGGATTACTTTCCCTGATGCAGCGTTCCACCAGGAGCGAGCTACGCCCCCCTGCTATGAGATTGGATGGCTGGTGCATCTACAGCTGAGCTGCACGCAGAAATCTCTAAAAGCCTGTTTGTGATGTTGCAAAGATGAAATGGTCAAGCATGAGCAGTGACCCGCGACCATCCCTGACCACGCTCTTTTTCTGCGAGCAGTGCTGGAGATGACCCGGACACGAGGCAGCAGAGCTCCTCGGCCTCACTGCCGTCCAAATGTCACAGCCGATGCTCACCTCGCTTCAGTCGCCTCAGCGAAGCCGAGCTAACTCTACAGCCATGTTCTGCTCTGCCCTGTCTGCTGCCTTGCAGGCTCGCAGCTCAGCCTCGGTTCATCTTTAAGCCTCCTGCATCCTTTCGTTTGACTCTGTTTGCCAGAAGAGAACATTAAAAGTCATTGATTCGGTTGTGTTAAGGAAAAATGCCCCCCAGGAGTGTAGCAGAAGAACTCTCAATAGGGAGCTAATGCCTCTCTCAGGAACCTCATCCATGTACTGTCAAAATCTGATATGTGGCAACTGGGCTGCAGATAGAGAGAGAGAGAGAGAGAGAGGAGGAAAGAAGTGGGGGTTGTAGAAAGAGAAAAAGAGAATAGGCCGTATGTGCCAATCCATCTTGTATAGAACAGAGAGACGCTGTAAAACCTCCAACCAGGCAAACAGACAAAAGAAAGAGAGCCGAGATTTTGATGTGAGCTATTGTAAGGGACACAAACATAATAGGTTTGTCAAAGTTTGACTGATTAAACTCAATCCACCTGAAGACGATGCAGCTCTCCTGCAGCAGTTTAACCTCTTCTGTGTATCCAGTCGATTGCTCCTGTTTGCATCTCACATTGATCCCCGACAACTGGAGCCAGAGTTTGAAAAGTATTGAAAACGCTGCAAGCGCTCCAACTGTTCAATTATGGAAACTCCTTACAAACATTTTCTTGCACAAGAGATTTCATGCTATGGAGTAATTATGGATCAATTTCCACACACTTTCACTTGTGTCACCGGTGAAAATGCTTGAGATAAAAGATATAGATTAGTCTTTTGGTGCTGCATCAGTTTTTCGTAATAACTCGGCAATCGTTAAGATTTTGATTAAACTGTGATGTAAAGGTAGAGCTCCATTGCATTGACCCCTCATAATCTTCTGCTAACATATTTTTAAAATAAGTACAAGAGAAAAACATAAATGTCCAAAGCAGTGGTTTGACAGTTGTTCCAAATATAAATTTGTAACTTTGTAATTTCAGTTGACAACATGTTTGTTATTGTTTTCCAATGTTCATTTCAGACATGTGACACAGTACAAGGTGTGATCAAAAATTTTACAGACTTTTTGTGTTGCGCAAAAAAAAGTACTGCAGAGTAATATGCATGTAGCAGATGCACACAAACACCTTTCATCAGTAAATATTCTAGTAATTTGCTCAGCATCAACACCTTTAATTTTGTGACAATTGATATGTATGTATTCGCAATTCCCTGACTCTAAAGCAAGACAGTCCCAGAATGACCCAAACTTCATGTCGTGGATCAGCGTCAGTGATGAGAGATTTATCTACAGCAACAACCCAGAGACTTGCAGTTTTCCTTCCAAAATCATAAGCACCACAATAGTACTCGAAGTTCACAGTCTGACACACAGAGACAAATTCATGATGCACATCCCAAAGAATGTCGCAGAAGACTAGACAGCATGCTCTTTGTTGTGCTCCTGACCTAATTCACCTATTTCAGCCTTGCTGCACCCTCTTCTAATATGAAGACATTCAGTGCAAACAACCTGGACTGGCAACTGGGCTTTCAAACATGAAAACACGCCCACTCACAGTGCAGTGGAATCCACAACAACAACGTCCTCCCCCACACCCACCTTCTCACAGGATTTTTTCCCCCCTGCGACTTACTCCTGTTCCCAAAAATGAAGTTTGGTCTTAATGTGGTAACTATCGACCCAAGGTTCAGGTCAGTTGTGAAACTGCACATGTGCATGTACCAGTGGTCACCAAAATGTGTGTAACTTGGGATACTTATACATGAAAGTCACTGCTTGCACCTGCTACATGCACATTACTGTGCAGCGATCCGTTCATGCGCAGCAAGAACAGTCTCTGAAATTTTTGATCACACCTCATGATATCACTTCTGGTCTTTGGTCAGAATAATGGGCGCAGCTGACTTGTGTCACTGTTTTCTGTTTGAGCTGCAGCAGAACAGAGACACCCAGCTAGCTAAAACCATCACTTCCTTTGTTTTTGAGCCTTTTAAAAGAGCTAGACACTTATTATTCTTGTTTTTGCAGTGCTGCAGGTGTGTTCTTTGTTTTTTTCATTAAATGTAATAACAAGAGGATCAGTGCACACTTGTGTCTTTAAACAGCTGGTATCACATGACAACAGCTTGCCAGTTAATTTAACAGGATGTGGAGGGGGGGGGGTTGTTGTTGGGGACAGAGTAACGAAGGAAAAATGAGATGATACAGAGAGAACAATGATATTGATGTGAGACAGGGCTGATGGGTAGGATGCGATAATACTTTTGGAAGGTGGAGTCCTGGATCTAAGTGACTGTGTGTGCATGTGTGTGTCGTTGATGGGGTAGCATGTAAATAACACCAACAATTAAGAGGACTGGGTGTTAAATTAAGCCCCGGCCCAAGAATGTGCCACCTCGAAAGACAAGACAATTAGAACAGACTCACACAGCCAGACCCTGATGGCACCTTCATTAAGGTTACGTGTATGTGAATGTGTGTGTGTGTGTGTGTGTGTGTGTGTGTGTGTGTGCGTGCGTGCGTGCGTGCGTGCGTGCGTGCGTGTTCATGTGTAGTGGAGAGAGGGATTGGCTGTGAGTACTTTTAAATTCTCTTGCTGAATACCAAGAATATGATGATCAATAGGACAGAACATGCTTGCCAAGGTCTTGGAACCACATTGTTTTGACCAAGCTTTGAAATACTTTGAGTATATATAAAAGAAAATTTTACTGGCTTATTGAGAAGAGAGGTAACAAACACAGCAGACCTGAGAGAGACCTGGGAAATAATGCAAATACATGATATGTACCTCCACCTGCTCAGTCACCGAGATGCTCCATTAAACTTATAGTTAACAGTATAATGAGAGTCAGTGGAGAGTTAAGAAGCAGTCGGTCTTAAAATGTCCTGGCCTAGTAGGTCTAAAGGACATCTACAGTCCATATTAATTCTCAGAGCCGAGCACTCGACAGAAGATTCAAGCTGTTTTGGCTTGTAAGGCTCTCACACGTTGTAATTGTAGCTATAAATCCTCCTAAGGCTTTATCTAAGCTGCACAGTCAGTATTATGTGGTGCAGCTCTGATCATAATGATGATAGCGGTTCCAATTATGGAGGTGTGGGGATGATTGACAGGTCCCATCCTAAAACTCTGTATGGAGGAAAGTCTATAGGCAGGTACTTGCGGCAAAAAAGATACTGGCTGTAACAGGGAAAAAATACACTAAATAATCAGAGGAAATGAACAAGATTATCTGTCTCACTGTGTATAAAGTGTATAAATGCAATTAATGGAAACACAAGACATGTGAAATTTTCAGCAATCAAGTGCTTCTTTGCATGTTAACTGAGGTATTTTTCTTGTTTGTGTAACAGATGATGTTCATGTTAAAAACAGCTGTAATTTTCCATATTTGAACCAATCCTCAAATATGGAAAAATAACCACTTTTCCACTGGCTAAGGATGAGCTCTGTTCTGACATCAGGATAATAGTATATATCATTTTAAGTCCACCAGAATTATATGACATGTCAAGACAAAATTGCCCTCTGACATTATCCGTAACTGCTGCCCATGTGTCTGATATCTATTATGAAATAGGAAAATCATCAAGGTGATATAAGATACCATCTTCCTCATCTGCACAGTGTGGCATTAGGTCTTATCCATGTACCTCATTCTCCACCATGTGTTTGTGTAGTGTGTGTGTGAAAACAGGCAGAATGTGCATGTTTGTACAGAGAAGTGAAGACTTTAAGGTGGCTTTGCTTAATATTTTTGTCATTAATGACTTACATATGTGTGTGCTTTCTGGATGTGTTTTGATACAATATATTTTTACATTTCCTAAACTGATTCCAGTGCCTGAACTTTGTGAATGGGATACCAAGTACAATGCTGCTGCTCAGTCAGAGCCACTACTGTTGATTGTTGGGTTTCATTTCTAGGTCAGCTGTATACGATGAAACCCTACCATCAACTGTCTTTCCCTAGAAGTTACATAGTTGCATTCAGGTGCACAGGCTGATGCCAGAAAGTGGCACAATCCAGGTTCTGATAAATAATTTACCTTGTATTAGTCATTGCTTGGAGTCGTTTACTTGCAGATATTCATCCCAGCATTTTAGGTAATAACGGAGGCATTCCAATGTAGTGCTGGCTTAGGGAACAACCCTTGTCTTTATTATGCATTAGCTACACATTTCTAACAATGTAGTCAATACATGGCCATCTTCTTTGATTCTTATATCTGAGTAATCTGCTGACAGTGAAAGAACACACATTGTAGCTTTGAACAAATCATAAAAAAGATTCCTTCTTGTGTTGCATAGACAGCATTTGCACATATTAGCTCTTCCAGTCATTTTGTGGCATCTCTCTCTCTGTATCTTTTGTGATAAATCAGTTGTGTAATTGAGGAGACATTGTGGATACACTCAAATGGTTCAGATTGAGAGACAGAGTCTGCATGCTCATTACTTTACACTGAGGCCTCGTGTGCCTTCTACGTAAAAGGATCATTTGAGAGCACGTGCATGCATCATTCAGATTGATGCAGCCTCCTCTTGTGCGTATGAGTACAAGGCGGGTCAGTGCGCATGTCACTGCATGTACATGTGTGTTTCTGTGTGTGTGTGAGCGCTCATGTACTTTCACAGTGGTTTCTGTCATGATTGCAAGTGAGCGAGACCTCAAAAAATCAATCATGGAGAGTGACGAAGAATGGGAGGGCACAGATGGAAGCCAAAAACATGTATTGGTGCACACATACACAGACGCACAACACACACAGGCGCACATGCACACAAGTCCTAGAAGACTGCAGTGAGCCATTGAAAATAAACGCCGGCATGGGGAAAGTAGAGACACGCTGTGCTTTTCTGTTTTCAGTCTAACACAGAATGAGCTCTTGCTTTGCACTTATCTTACTGCTGTAATCACTCTCTCTCTTTTTTTTCTGTCCCTCCTGTTTCTTCTCTTTTTTTTCTCCCTGCATCATCTTTCTCCCCTTATGCTGTATCTCTCTCTCTCTCTTTCTCTCCTTCTCTTTTCTGTCATGCTCTCTTTGCATTTATCTCTCCTTCTCCTCACACGGTTTTTTAATTAAAAATCTCTCTGTATCAAGGGATTCTGTTCTGGTGGTGATTTAAATGGAGGGGCTGACATAAACTTAACATTACTGTCAGACCAAAGCAAATTCCATCAGCTGTGGTTAAATTTGCAGCGCTGGCCATTTTCCAAAACCCTTTTTATTCAAGAACCAATATCTGCACCACCACCTATCTATCTTCTGTTTGTCTTGCCATTCACTCATGTTACCTCTTTTTATTTATTTATTTTTGAGGCATGCATCATGCCGTGTAGCTGCTCAGGTGCACAGAGACAGTAGCTGGACGGATACTAAAATTTGAGGCTAAAACTGATGCTGACATGGGAGCAGGGGTATGGCAGGGAGAGGAAAAACTGAACTATGTCCTTACTTCCATTGAGGGGTGTGGGGGGACTCCAAAAAGCTTTGAATGATAAGTATGGAGGGTAATTGATATCCGTGAAGCCCAAGGTTGAAAAAGATGAGTTATTTAGCTCTTTTCACATGCACATGCAGTTCAATTCTTTGAGTAATCACTCAGAAACTTTAGTGTTTTTTCTGTTTTTTAATATTTGAAAGGTTAAAGTCAAAATTTGCAGAGAAAATGGACATGGGCCTTCATGGATTCATCGAGGAACACACATTTGAACTTGTTTAATAATACCCCTGTTCAATTAGTCGTTTCAGACTACTACCTGTTCTCCAAGATAAAGTAGAAGCTCAGATGTTACCATTTTGACATTAATGATGATGACATAGCAGCTGTGGGCCACTTTTGTGGGGGTCCAAGACACTGACTTTCATAAAGAAGGGATATGTTTGCTCGTCAGCCATTAGACTAGTAATTAGAATATAGGAGAGGAGCTATAGTTTTGTACCTTATGGTATAAAAACATTACACACATGTTGCAAAGAGAGTGATGAAATATGCCAAGATTTCAGACATTCCTAAAAGCATTGTCATCACTTTATACTGAAAACCCTAAATATTACTGCTGTAGCTTGTACTTTTTACAGGCACAATAATGTGTGTGTTAAAGGGTAATGAAGCCAACTGAGGGAACATGAGTGCTACGTAACGTTTAAAATGCAATAAAAATATATATTTGATTTGAACATAAACATATAACATAAAAAGGTGTCCGGTGTATTTAAGATGTATACCTTAAATTTAGTAATTAAAGAATTGGGAATAAAAAAGCAGGACTTTCTATATTTAAAAAACAAAACTTGACACTTGGTTGACAAGCAATACAAAGGGTGGTACTGTTTCCGAATTACCTCAAACATATCTTTGGCAAACCTACATTGGATATTTCTGACTTCCATTTGATGCTTTAATGCTGAAATGGACTTACACTATGAGCCATGTTGATAAATCGGTCAAGTTGGAGAGCACAAAAACATGCACATATGCTCGTGTCCAACACACTCACACTGAGTTATGTGGCCAGAGTTGAAACCACTTTGCTGTGAGAAGCGACACACTTCCCCTCCTCATGAGCGTGAGCACCCCCTCCGCTCCTCTTCCCCGCCCCCCCTCCTCCTCCACGGTGGACTCACTCTGGATGGGAGCCTGCGGTCGGGTCTTCATAAATCAAGATGTTACCACCGGCGCTATAAAGCTACTTTTTAATTAAAACTGTGAATCAGTCGGCCCTGATTATGAATTGTACTCCGCTGCCACTGAATAAAATATACAGGGCTCACTTCTTCTCCCCCTCTGACTCTTCCTCTCTCTGTCTCTTTCTGTCTTGCTCTGACTGCCTCTCCCTCTTCCTCTCCCTCTCTCTCTCTCTCTTGTTGCTTGCTGCTCAATTTTCCACCAGAAATTGAGAATGTCCACAGCAGGCCTTGGCCACGCACAGCGACTGAAGGTTGACATCATTGTGAAATAGTTGAGGAGCTTAGCGGTTGCATAAATTTAATAACTCAACATGAAGGGTCTGGCGCCACTGGGGTCAACGCCATTATATCACACTAAACAGCCAGGAGCACAGAAACACAACACTAAAGCAACCAGGCCAGTGGGCCCTGTTTACCACTCACTACCACCGCCTTAATTATGTCACAAGTGAAACGTACTGTTTTTGGATGATCCCATTAAGACAGAGAATAGAGAGCAGTCAGTGTTCTGATGGTTATGAGAGAAAGCTTTTGTCCACTGGTCATACTCGATGAGCAGCGAATGCGTCTGAGACAAACAATAAAAAATGGCTCCTGCTTTTGTGACAGTCATGAAGACAGAGGCTGCAAGAAGAGCAGCATACACTGTCAAAGTGCAGCAGCAGCAACAGCAGCACTATACTGCCAAATAAAATAAATAAACCTAAATGTATGAATATATTTATATGTAAAACAGTGAGTCTTAAGAGCTCCTCTTAGGAGTACTACCAGGTTGAAGCATGTCTCCTTCAAGGGGCCCTATTGCTAATTTATGACCTTTGCATGTCGTGCAAGCACAACTGACAGCGTCCTTGGGAGATTCGGAGATGAGCCGGGCCTCAGTGGAGCAGGAATTAGCCCAGTGGAGCTCGGCAGTGGAGCTGGAACGGAGCGTAGGGCTGCTGCCGTCCCTGCTTCCCTTTACATTATATCAGCAGGCTGGAGCAGGGAGGAAGCACTAACTAGAATTCAATCTTACAGCTCTGCACAAACAAACTCATGAATGATAATGGGTTGCTAATTGAAGGTACTGGAGCGGTTCCCTCCACTGACTGTGGCGCCACAAATGGAGTCCTCTGGGTAGTCATGGCGACAGGCGCAGAGAGGCTCTGGAGGTCTCCTGACCTGAGCTGGAGTCAGATCATCTTTTACACATGCTCCCCATAGTCAGCACCACCAGGTGGATGTATTTGCATGCATGAATATTTATTAGTAAGCTGTTTGCAGCTGGTGCATCACTCAACTGTTTGAAGAGTTTGGTCCAATGTGGGCTTTTTTATGTCTACATATCAGACGTAGATATTTAGATGATTTTATGCTGTTAGGAATAGAGAGTTTATTTAGTTGTTAAATGCAATGTGAGAATCCCATCTCTCCTCCCAAAAAGTTTGGATGCTGTGTAAAAAATAGTCAGAATTGATAATCAGTTAATCTTTTTTGATATAAACTTAATTGAAAACAATACAGAGAAAATGTATCTTTTATTTCATACAGTCACTTCCATTGGTTTTTCTAATAAGGTGCTTATTTTGAATTTAATTCCAGCAACATTTCAAATGAGCTGGGAAATAGGCAACAAGAGACAGGCAGAAATGTAGAAAGCTCCAAAAACCTGTTTGAATCAATTCACAAGTGAACAGGTTCATTGATATTAGGTGAGAGTATGATGATGGGAATGAAAAAGCCATCCTCAAAAGTCTCAGTCGTTCACAAGCAAGGATGAAGCAAGATTCACTTCTTTGTGAACATAAATGTATGAAGAACATTAGTCCATGGGCCCAAAAACACTTTGTAAAACCATTGTCAGTCAACGCAGCTTTTATTCTAATGATTGCATTCCAGTTTTATTTAAATCTTTAGGCTTTTTGTCAGTTTTGATTACTTTAGTTCAAACAACAGATCAATTATATGTTTTTTACAAAAAATCATCTTAGTACATCTTAAAGGAACAGTCAAAGATTAATCAACGATCCGTTCTGATGTGTACTGAACTATATTTCACCACTATTTAGCTTCTTAAAGGTAGGGAACTCGGTAGGGAACTGTATTGCATGTCCTTAAAGCAGTCCCCTACCGAGCATCTGACCTGTAGAGGTGTCCTTGAGCAAGACAGTGAATCTCTACCAGCTGCAAGGTTGTTATTGTGGAGCTGACCAGTTGCACTGACCTTGAGGAGGATGAGAGGCAGAGAAAAAGAATTCACCTTCTGGTTGGAAATGCTTTAAAAAGCTGGGGAGGGTGTCAGCTCAGAGAGCAACACACTATCCGACATTCACCAAGGCATTTTTATCTGTAGTACATCTGCAGCAGAAACCCTGTCACACTGTTCTCAGATTAGAAAAGCTGTCTTAACTTTGTGGAGACCGATTTTACTTGGTGCCACCCACTATGCTTAAGTGTCCACCTGTGGCTGTGTTTGTTCTGTCTGCTTCTGTTCCTGCTGGATATGTGTGTGTGTGTGTGAGAGCCGGCCAGTCTGACTGACTGTCTCTTTGTGTATCTCTGCGGCTGCTGCCTTTTGAACCACAAACCCGCCCGTCTGTCTGTGTCCATATGTAGCACTGCCGTTCTTCTCCGAGGTGAGCGTCTCTCTCAGGCTGAGCTTTGCTTGGGATTAAATCTGGGGGACGTCCGTCGGAGAGACTCTCTTAGATGTCATTATCCCTGTGGGGAGTCTCATCATCATCCCACAGCAGAGAGGCACCCGGAAAGCAAGCCTGCAAGGACCGCACGAGAGAGACAGCCATGACAGCCTTACGTCTGCAAGAAAATAGTGATGATCGGGCAAAAAATCAACAGCCGGAAAAAAAAAACATGCGATATGTGCAGCCACTTTCTGCGGGCACATTATGGGTTCCTGTTGATAAGCAGAGAAAATAAATGGCAGCATCCTCTGAAATCCATCCTCCAGCAGCTTCTAATCATAGCAGGTCCCGTGCAAGAGTACCTTGAATTAATTGAAATGTGTAAAATTAGCAACAGAATTGATAGCTGAAAATGAAAGTCATCAGTCAATATTCTGCCTAAGGGGAGAGGGAGGAGATAGCTTTCCTGCAGTGTGTTTGCAGAGGTGGTGTGAATCAGAGGGGGCTATAAAAGATTATCGGTGGATGATTTATGTACACTTTGTTCTCACATGTGGACTCTGTAGAAATTACAGAATTTTGTGTAGGCATTGGTAGCCTAGCAGAAAATTAAGCTGTGGCCAATTATTAGAAGATGCAGAACATTTCAAATGGAGGTGGATAGTTTAAAAAAATGACTTTCTGTCTCATTCCTGTCCTCTTCCTTTTGCAGGGTTAATAATGTTCGCACTGTCCTGGCAGAAATAGTGGGCACAGTGCAGTTGCAGATCAGGCCATGTTTTTTTGGGCATATTTTAGGGCTTGGTTTTGATGTATCCCAGTGTACCCATGAAATGTTGATTTCCACATGAAGAGGCAGCTTTTGAGCGTACAGCCACACTGTATGTTTGTATCTTCTTTTAGGAAAGTGATCCAGCACAACATCCACCGAGATTATTTTTTCCCCCCACAATGGAGTGCTGGAGTTACCTTGCTATACAACCTTGTTGTTTCCCACCGTTGCACACACATAAACACACACAGCCCCACAAAGAAAACAACAACAACAACAACAAAACACTTGCACAACTACTAATCCAAAAAGGCAGAATCCTGGTGCCAAAAATAACTGCTTGAAATGAGATGGATAGAGGAGGACAGATTATTGTGGCTCTAATCTGTGAAAAGCTGACAATAAAACACATTTAAAGTGATTACAGCGCTGTTATTGGCATGAGGGTCACTCAATGCATCACGCACTCTTCCTATCCTGAGCTTTACCTTTCAACACACAATGCTGGCTGCTGCATTAAACGCTCATGTATAAACACTCCTGTAAAGGTCACAATGACACATGGACTGACGCACTAATGCTGATACAAGGGAGAAGAGGGGAGAGAAGGCAAATGGATGAAATGAAGTGGGAAGGAAGTAAGAACTGAAAACAGAGCAGAAAGAAAAGTCATGATGAAAGAGGAAAAGAACAGAGGGGAGAGAGGGATTTCGGGGCTGAAGCCACAAATCATGAAGAAGATTAAGCGTCTCTTCTGCGAGGCGGAGTAGGTGTAAATAGAAATGTGTCCCTGGGAGAGATCCTGGAGACCAAATGCTTATCTCCCTGAGTGTTGTCAAAACACATTTGTCAATCTGAAGTGTTTAAGTGTCTCTGTGTCTCCTGGAGACTTGATATGCAAAAAATAAACAGCTGATGGTAGATGGAAAGTGGGTAGCAACAAACATCCATGCCTACAAAGACGCAAAACCACACACACTCACATACTAACACACACACACCCCCCCACCTGAGACCAGATAAAACTGTTTTCACTCTGCTATGACCCCTGGCTTGATGGAAGTGTGTGGACGAGCAAGTTGATCATGCATTATCCCCGTGTCTGACTTCCTCAGCTGCAGGACCAGCACATCATCAAACAGCTGCAGGCGCTTTTACCCGCTCAACAGCTGCCACATCTCAGGAAACGATGAGAAAATGCTTCATACTGTGACTGTGTCTGCCCAGTAAATTAACCAAGTGAGTCCGGGCCTCTGGCTATGCCTTGCTCTTCCCCTTACACTGTAATGTGTCCTATGGGAGCATCACTGGGCAGGAGTTGGGCTCATTGGGCAGCTCCGCAGCCTGGACACGGCCAGGAACAGCTGCTAGGAGCGTGAGCAGCGGGTCTACATTGTGTTTCTTCGATTGGAGGCAATATTTGAGACCAAACCTGATCTTTATAAGCCAGAGCAGCCACTTTTGCTTCACACAGCCAGTGACTGTCCATTACCACTCAGAAAGCCTCACATAATCCATAATTAGTGGACCCGTGAGCACTTGTGTCCATTCCTGAAATACAACCAGAAAGTCAAGGGTCCAGACAGGCAAGCAGAGTTTTGGTTATTTGCCTTGCAGAAGATGATTCAGCACAACTGAGATCTTTGAGATAATTGAGATTAATCTCTGATACATAATGGAGAGTATGCTGATGAAAAACAGCGTGCTGTGTTATCAGGGCAAATAAGTGCAGCAGATAGGTATGGACCTTTTGCTGCATTATCATGTGAAAGGCCAAAGAATCACAGATTTACAGGAAGTTTTGAGCAGATACTAAATTAAAAAAAAAAAACAAAAAACTCATCCACAAACAGAATAAGTGAT
>JAPZDV010000009.1:17325844-17435367 GCA_029814665.1 Acanthurus lineatus | reverse complement strand
CCCCCCCCCCCCCCCCCCCCCCCCCCCCCCCCCCCCCCCCCCGCCCCCCCCCCGGGCGCCGCCGCCCCCCCCCCCCAGAACAGAGTTCCACTCATTCTACAGAAGTAAAAAATATTTCGTGTTGGCTTCATGATTTGAATCCTCTTTAAAATTTTACTGGTTCTTCTTGGGTTCTTTCTTGCTACATCCCCCTACATCCATCCAACAAGATGCAGAAAAATTGCACTTGTAATTTTTTTTTTGCAACCAACAAACTCTTAACCTACAAATCAGGTTTGATTTCCCAAAGGTAACAAACATCTATAAATTTAATGATCCATAATTTAAATTCCACTCATGCATTTTTGATCAACCAGAAATTATACCGTCTTCTGTGCTCTTCACAAAATCCTGACCTGGAAAGATATTTCTGCTTTTTTATTCTACTTTTATTGCTTTTAGTCTCTTTGATTTTGACAACAACAAGTTTTGAAGCTATAAAAAGAGAAATAACCCGTTGAAACAATCTTTAAATAGAGACTTGAAGGCAACAACAAGTGTTTCAATTACGGCCCTGGGAAGTCTGTTCCCTTCCTGCCACCCACCAAGCTGCCACAGGTTGTGTGTGTGTGATCAGCCGCCCCCACGTCTCACCGCTGTGTGGTCAAAGAGGTTGTCCAGGTAACGTTTTCTTTCATCGCCTGTCACCACTTGTTCTAGGTCAGGGCAGGGTGCCGCCTGAGGGTTTTGCCTCGAAACACAAAGAAACACAACGTGGTGCCAAACAACCCAACAACAATAGATTATGGCTGTCAAAAATAGTCCGTATGTCGAGCCTTTGGAGTCCTGCAGATATCCTTCAGAAGACTGAAAGCCACAGATGACGTTCTCGTCCTCATCTGTTCATTTCTTGTAATGAAATCACAAACTAGCACTGACAAAAGAATTATTCTCCTAAGTAGCCTCAAGTGTGCGTAGGATTTCATGTAATGGGCAATTTTTCAAACTCCTGGTGCTTGTTCTGCTGCTGCTGCTTCTAATACATGAACTTCTCATCATGACATTCTCAATTCAATTAAAAGGAGGGATGAAGCCTCCGCAGCACGCCTGACTTAGCGGTTAAGATAATGTACTTGCACCACGGATGTTCTCAAGTCATCCGGAGAGATATGGAGAGATTTTCGTTCCTTGCCATCTTCTGCTGTCCTCCTAAATATCAAACCCAGCAATAAATGTGAAAAATTGCCAGTCGCCTTTGTCCTCCAGTTTTCATGCAAATAACACCATCGACAAACCTGACACTTACCACATAATGAGAAGAGGGCGATGAGCGAGTGCGAGCGCAAGAGAGAGATAAGTGGGAGAATTGAGCAGGAGCATTGTTTGAGGAGACAAACTGATAAAAAAAAGAGAGAAAGAGATAAATAGAGTTGAAATGAAAGAAAGAAAAAGGGAGGGAATCTGGGAGGAGGAAGAGGGGAATGGGTGCTTCAGCGTCCCCTCTTTCTGGAAATAGACTCCATTATGTCAGTGAATTGGTCCCGGAGCCTCAGTGAACATGTGATTGGGAAGCCTGGCTGGTCTGCTTCAGTGAGGGGGCTGGTGAGTGGCTGCTTCAGAACATCATGTACAGACACAGGTCCAAACACATCATCACACACAAATACACACACACACACACACACACCACCTCCACAGCACGCTGCACAGACTGGCTGCATGAATATTTATCAGAGCAGTTTATAATGAGTTCACACATTCGACCAGCCTTTCTTTCATATTCTCACGTATCGCAGGTTTGGCAGCGATTTCAGCATCCAGCTGATTTCTGCGCTCATCAGTATGCGGCGCAGTGACCCGCTCCGTGGCCTGGTCGCCTCCCCGGGGCAGCAGGGGCTCGCCTTCTCCAAATGCTACCACAGACTGAGAAATGTTTCCAATATTGTCGTGTGCTGTCTGCTGTACGGATCAATTTCAAATCAAACACGTCCTCACTAAAGATTAGTGTTGAGGTTACATTATTCTGCTGCATTCATTTTAACAAAAAAAAACATAAATGTCACTTTTAGAAATGCATTAGGGAGAGCAAGCCACTGCTAGCGCTGTTCACAGCCTTTCAAACCAAATTCATCAACTACACACAGACACACACATTTCTGCTGTCCACAGGCGCACACACCATCCTGGGCAGTAATGCTTCCTGTGTGGATTTATTACTGTGAGAGCAGAATATGTAGTCTGCTGTTTACTCACATATATTAAATACAAATACAAAACTTGAACAATACGCTTCCCGTTTGTTCACCTGTAATCCAGGCAAGTTATTTTGATTGACTGAAAATCCTTTTTTTTCCTTGTTGTGCATGTGTGTGTGTTGCAGTTTTTTTTCCTTTGACCTGCTATTGACACATACAGGGATCCGCTGTGGACTGCCTGCTAGTTATAATTGTGTGATTTATAGCTGACAAAAAAAAAAAAAAACAAAAACAGGGAGAAGGAAGCCAATTACAGAGCTGTGATATGTGCATCATGCCTCATATCCCCTGCTCTGTCAACTTTCCACTACAGCAATATGAGCCATGTTAGCCTTGATGCTCATTAATGACTTTTACCCCTTTTATTGTCCATTCTGGCCCACTTAGTACCTGGTTTTGTTTGGTTGGGGTGCTTAACTATCTGAAACAGTGTGTTCTTACCTAATTGGCCAATGCCTTATTGCATCTGTACAGTAACAAAGGCTGAAGCAGTCGTAACCAGGAAATAGGGACTGTAGTATAGTTATGTACTCCTCTTAACTTGAATTATCAATAAGACTCGTAGCAAGGTTAGTCTTATGCAACTGGACTTGGTAGAGTTCTTGATATGTATGTTTACAACAACATTCTGCAGCCATTAGCAGGCAAAAATGCCCACAGCAGATCCTCACTGGTTAACACAGGGAAACAGTGTGTTAAGCATTAAACACTGGCGTCAAAAAATAAAAGGCCATAACTAACGACTCTTCGAAATTGCTTTTGTAAATACAGATTAATCATTAGGTTTATAAAATGTCAGCAAATTGCACATCACCAGGAGCTGTCAGCCTCTTGCAGTGAGTGATGGAATCTAACCCGACCAGAATGAAAGTAGTTTCAGTAGGTTTTGTGTTTTGATCTTGGCTCCTTACACTGGTTTAATTTGGACAAGGCTCAGATGCAGAAATGTAACATCATTAACCCTCATGCACCAATCAGAATTTAGCAATTTTTTTAAAGCCCATAAGCTGGGTTTTCCAAAAACTCTTTAGCAATAATATCTAAACTTTATCTTAAACTGCTGCTTATTTAATGATAAATTAAAGAGAAATGCTTAAAATTTGAAATGTTTTTGATGATTTTAATATGTCTAATTTTGTAACAGCTCATTGAAGAAAGTTATTGATGAAAAAAGGGAGTAATTGCATTTGAAACACTAAAAAACACAGTGATTTTTGCTAAAAATAGAAATAAAAAATTGTATATTCTTTAGTTTGTTACTGACAAAGAAATTTTAATCTTTTACATTTAATACACATAAAGCTTTTTCTTGAGAATATTCTTCCTTTTTTGGTGAAATTTATATACACACTATTAAACAAAAGCATACACACAAAAATGGTAATGTATGATTTTTATGTGGGTTTTTCATGTGCATTCAGAAAAATTTCAAAATTAAAAAAAAAAATTGGTTTTGGAAAAGCAAAGAAGTGAAGAAGTGTATGCAGTGAGTGTGTGTAAGTGTGAGTGGGTGGGTTGGACCTCAGGGGTCTCTAGCTGGTAGAGGCTATCTGCGGTCCACCCGTGTGTAACTGATATGGATGCCGTGTGCGCTGGTGTGGCTAATAGAGCAAATGGTGGGTGAGACGCGAGGGCTGGCTGACGGGGAAATGGGGTCATTTAGTGTCACAACCTCGCTCGTGTAATCCACAGTTTAACACACGCTTTTTTTGTTCCTTTATGAGACGCGCTCTGACTCTCGGTGGGACTTTTTAATGGCCTCATCTTTGTGAATGATCATTGGAGTTACACAGTGCGTTGGCTAATATAATCTGTACCCTGAGGGTGTGTGTGTTTTGTGTGTGTGTGTGTGGAGTGCCAGTGTGTTAGTGGCTGCAGGCTACTGTGTGCAACATGGAGGGTAAGTTTAGTGTGTGTGTTTGCTTGAAAAAGAGTGTTTTCTGTGTGTGTTAATGAACAAAACGTGTCAGAGGTCTCTATGCTAATCTGTGAGTGAGAGGAATTGGTGTGTAACATAAACCCTTTCTAAAGATGCACAGGAGAGTGTGTGGCACAGCACACTTTACATCACAGCATTTACATGATCAATGCTTTTTGCAAAATGTGTGTGTATGCTGGTGAGTGTGTATGTGTGTATCTCTGTGTCCATCAACTGTGTCTGTACGTTTGCGCATGTAGGCCTATTTTAATTGTTGCCATGGAAACAGAGTGCTGCCAGAGAAGTCCAGATTCAAAGAGGGCATCTCTCTCTCTCTCTCTCTCTCTCTTTCATACTCTCTCCTGCTCTCTGTCTCTCTGTCCTTTCTCTCTTTTCTCTTCCATCTCTCTTTCTTGCCTTTCTGTCTGCTCTCGCTCCTTCTCTTCCTCTCCTCTCTACTTTCTTTCATCTTTCGTGCGTCTCACCAAGGTCCTCCTCAGTTTTACACTCTCTGTCTCTTTCTCATTTCCTCCCCCTCCTCCCCTCTCTGTCTCATCTTGCTTCTTATCATCCCTCCCTCATTCCTCTCCACCCCACCTCTCCATCCTTCCTGGAGAGTGGTGCGCAATTGACTATTAACACAGGGACCTGTAATTAGAGCTGACGAACCTCCAGCAATTAGTTTTCCCTAAAGAAGTTGTTCTGTCATCTCTGCGCACATCCCTTTATCCTTCTCTCAATCTCCCTCTCGCTTTTTCTTCCTCTCTGTCATTTCCTGTCTTATTAGCTGTCAGCTTCACAGGGTGGTTATTGTTTTAGTGTTTTTGTTGTTCTTTGTACCTTCCATCTGCCTTGTTCAAGGCAGTCATGGATGAGATGTACACACAATACACCGATCAGAACAAGTTTATGAGCAACTACACCCCCACTGTCCCGGGTATCTCTGCCCACAAAAAACCGAAGTGAACATCTATTCCCACCGACTGTACACCTACTCTGACTATATGCTGAGAAACTCACCCTCCCACACTCTGATGTAAACATACAGAGAACACACATCTTCCTCAGAAGCTTCTTTTTCATGTCTGCCTCTGTATCCAGCTGTGCTGCTGCTGACCAGCCATGCTTCCCTCATTGCTTTTCTCCTCTTCTCAGCTTGTCTTATTTCGATCTTGCTCATTTCCCCTCTCTCGTTTTCCCTTTTTTTTCTTTTCTCACTGGCCCACATGGCCCTTCCTTCCCTCTTCATCCCCATTAATGAAAAGCTCTATAAATAAGCACAGAGAAGAGAGCGAGAGAGTCGGCAAGAGATAGGGTCAAGTGGAACGTGGGAGGGAGCTGGAAGGATGGAGGGATGGACAGCAAACGGCTTTGAGGGCTAAACTAGGCCAATAGGGGTTGAGAGAGAGAGGGAGGGTATCATATCACAGTCTTGCGAGTCACTGCAAGCGCCTCCGCCGTCAATCACTTAATCAATTTCGGCGTCAGTCAGTTTGTCTGTGTCTCGGTTTTGGTGTGTCACTCATCTCGCTTCCAGACAGTTTGTCAGTCAGTCGGAGTTTGGAGCGTCTATCCCTCCATCTGCCCTTTCTCTCGTATGCATTCCCTGTACGGCCTCCCTCCCTCGCTCCCTCGCTCCTCTCCCACCCTCCTTCCCTGTCAAGAAGCCAGCATCTCATCTGCTGGGAGAGTTTATATCCTCCTCTATAATATATATACCACAATGCTGCCCCAGAACATTCCACATGAATTATTGATCCATGTGTGATTATACGTAAACTATACGCCGTCATACCATGTGTCAGTGTGTGTGCGTTTATGCACTATTTATGTGTGTCATGTGTGACCTCCCCTCTAATGTCTCTTTGAGTCTTAATGTCTTTTTTCCACAAGGTTTCCTTCTTCATTCTCCCACCTCAGTGCCCCATTTCTGTGGACTGACATTGATATGCACTGATTCATATATTGCATGTAGCCTCTTGGCAATTCACGTTATTCAATCAATGTTGCATAGCGCTGCGCTAACCTCTGTCTCCATTTCTCTGTCTCCCACCTCTCTCTTTTTTCCCTTTATTTTCCCTCTTTTTGTCTTGCTTTATTAAATCTCGGCCTCCTCCTTCCCTTGTCTTCTCTCTATTCTTATCTCCCTCTGTTCCTCTCCTCCTCTACCTCTATCTCTCCAGGTATTACTCTACCACTCCTTCACCATGCCTGTCTGCGGCTACCACAGCCCTTCCCCGCCTCGCGGCCAAGCTGTTGCCTCCCCCTCCGCCCCCTCGGTCATCCAGGAGCAAGAGAGGCGAGTCCGACCCCTACATCCACCCCCGCCTCCATCGCTTCACCGACGCAGCGGCGCCTCTCTCTGCCTCTCTGTCCTTTTCCTGCTGCTTTGCCTTCTCCACCTGCCTCCGGCCTGCCACTCACGGAGAGAGAAGGGCGGGGGAGGCGGTGGCGGCCACTACATCCCCATCCCCCAGCCCCCACCCCACCACATGGCTCTGCCCAACATCCTGCGTGGCCTCAGCATTGCCGTCGTCCTAGTGGGCAACTCCAGCGAGGTGGCACTGGCAGGGGCTCGGGAGAAGGAGGACTTCCTCCACATGGCGCCTAACGTGGAGGTGCTGACCATGAACGAGACGGACCCTAAAAGCATCATCAAGAGCATCTGTGACCTCATGACGGAGCACTGGCTGCAGGGTGTGGTGTTTGGGGATGACACTGACCAGGAGGCCATTGCCCAAATCCTTGACTTCATTTCAGCACAGACCCATATCCCCATCCTTGGAGTCCGTGGGGGCTCCTCCATGATCATGGCTGCCAAGGTAAGACACTCAGCCTTCCTCCAGTTAAACTGCACTTAAACAGCACATGTTACATAAAAACAAAAAAGTTTTCCATTTCCAGTAATTTTACAAGGAAATGTGTGTGGGTGGTTTGAGCGTTTAAATACAAAGAGTTCACCTTGGAAACAGTGAATGGAAAGTGCTGGTCAACACCGCTAAATGTAGCGTCCTGCACTTACCTGTGATTGCTGCATAAAATGTTCGATGTTGTTATTCAACAAACAAAATGCTGTGCTTTTTTTTTGTAAATGGTATCAGTGTTGAGGTATGTCTGCCAGTAGGATCTGCTTGATTTCACAGACCCTGGTTAGACTCAGCTGGGTTTTACTTCAGGCAGACAATGTGCTTAAGAGGTGCTGTAGGTATTGAGCCTTTTGTTACTTCATGGTCCCTTAAACATCAAGTTTACCCTAAAACAGCAACACCATTTTGACTCATTTTCCACCACCATAATGCAGCAGTATTAACAGACAGACAGACAGGCAGGCATGCAGACAGGCAGGCAGGGTAGGCTGGGGTGTCTGACTTGAAAGAGACACTGCCAACAGTGCTGATGCCAGTGACAGGATCAGCTGGAGATTGCACCAGAACAGAGAGCTAGATCTCTGCCTATTTACTAGGCCTTGCCTAATGGGATAAAGCAATCTGCTGCTGCTTTATCTGTGTTCGCCTGGGATCTGAGCTTGGACTCCATTCTACAAAATCAGCTCATTCATTTGCTGCTTTGTGCATAAATCCAGCTGTATTAAATAATAACCAGTTAAGGAAAAATGAAACTTAACATGCTTTTCCATGCAGGAAAGGGAGAGCTGTATAAAAAACACAGACAACATTTGCCTCTGATGTCGAGGACTCGCTTGACGCAGTTTGATTCACATTGTCGTCCTCCCGTTTGTCTGCTGACCCTCTGGTGTCAACAGGTCTTTGCACCAGCAGAGACATGAGCCATGCTGACGTGGCGAGGCCAGCGGCCACCACTGAAACTCTCCTCTCTGTTGCGTCTCATTAGAGCACTAAGGAGAGAAATGGCAGAGAACCGTCCACTCCCATTTAAAACTGCGCTCTTTCCAGCGCACATACAAAAACTGCCATACTGCACAAATATTTTCTCACTGCACAGTGCTTAAACATGCACACACCTTTTCCAGTTTTTTAGATATTTTAAAATTCTGCCTGTTAACTGCAACCACATGTGTTTTTAAACCCCAAACTCAACAGACATGTGTCCAAAAAACACATTTCTTACAGCACTCCACCCGCCCAGTTGCTGCATTCTGCTACATTACACGTAAAAATTTATGTCCATGTCTTATCTCATGGAAAGATGGTGTTATGTGTGCGCAGGGAAAGTATCATTCATTAGGCACACGTGCCTCAAGTGCACCAGGCAGCAGGAAAGAGCAGTATTTTGTGGCAGAGGTTTAAATGGATTTCCCCTGGCCACAAGCTAGCGTCTGCCTCTCTTGAGAGCTTCCTCCTGGCTGCACCGCGGCCCAGGAGAGTGAGAACGGGGCTGTGCTGAGGCTCAGTCTCCAAACGGATTTGTGTCTGCCTAATGGGCTGAGACAATGGAGTGGCGAAAATACGATAGAGAAGGATCAGAGGGAGAGAGAGAGGGAGAGAGACATGGGGGAAAGTGGAGAAATTGAGATAGTGAGGATGACATTGGGTGGAAGAAAGTCTGCTCTGAGTAAAAGTTAGCTGGTGAGGAGTGGCGGGTGTCATTTGATGTGCTTTGGGCTACATCAGGCGGGGTTCAGATGTGGCTGCCTGTAGAGGTGATGAGGGTAAAGGACAAGGGCTGAGTCAATAGCAGAAGAGGAGACAGTGTTTGGCATTGTTCAGATTGAGAGGAAAAAAGAGGGAGGGAGTGAAATGGCAGAAAAAATGTCTTTGGAAGTTGGGGAGAGATACAGAGACATTAAGAGAGATGAAGAGGGGAAAGAAAGACTAAGGAGAGGAAACTTTTCTTCCTTATGGACAGCAGTGATAGAGAAAAAGTGATAGTCAGTAATTGTGGCAGGTAAAATAAAAGGCTGAAGTTTATAGAGCTTAAGAAAAATTGGGCTGCGGGATGTGTGTGATTTTTATTGTGAGTGAGTGTCCTAAGGAAATGGACTGACAAAGACTGGGAAATAGGGATTGCAATATGAGGTGTTTATCTTACGGCTTCACTCCATCACACGCACACAAATACACACACAGATGCGTCTGCCGTCGAAAAAACGAAGGCCAAACGCTGCTATTACAGTTGGCAAGACAACCCCTCCTTTTTCATTACACATCCGCAGAAGGATGATAACAGGGAGAGACACTGAAGGCAAAGAATACAGCATTTTGATTTTTAGTGCGGCTGAATAGGAAAAGAATTTGGTAGAACGGTACAAGATAATTCCATAAAATGTACCCTCTGGAGTGGACTACTGTAGTGCTGTGTGAAGAGTCAGGTCGAATCAGAGTCAGGAGAACATTTTCCTGCTCACATATGCATCTACAAGGAGTGTTACTTTGTATTTCTGGTGATGAAACACAAGGCTAGGCACAGCATTACGTGCCAATGGGAGATGGAGTCCCTCATCCTGCCCTGCATCATTGCATCACAACTGCCTCTCAATCAGCCTCAGGACTCAGTGAATCTTTTGAGATCTATTACAAGAACAAAACAGGATTTTTTAGAACAAGTCCTCTTGGGGTTGAAGCAAAATTGCAGCACTAGATCAGCAATAAAAAGCAAGACTACAGCTGCCACAGTGGTTGCATCTGTGCATACAGCTTGCCAGTGGGAAGTGGCTCTGCAGCGGCTGCTAGTGCACAGACAGAGCGAACTTGTGTAAAGGCTCCAAAATAAGAGAGTTAAACAGATGAAGGGATTGGAGGAGGAAGCCAGGCGGCTCCAGTATTAACAAGGAATGAAGAGGAAGGCGGGGCAGGAGGGAAAAGTAGAGAGACGGATGGTGGCAAAGGGCAATAACATCTATATCACTGAATAAGATCAGTAAGGGAGGGCTGGAAGGCAGGGAAGGGGATAAGTGCATGGCAACACAACTGAGAAAGAGGAAGCAGGAGAGAGGGAAAGGCACAGTGACACAGAGCGTGTGTTTGCGGGGTTCTGCAGCAGCAGGTGTGTCGCAATCTATCCAATGCAGTCAATGTTACATGAAAAAGAGAAGCTTCCTCTCCGCTAAATCTCAGCATAAATGGACGAGGACTGAAAGAGGAGAGAAAGATGGATAGGGCACAGCTGTACCCACATCTGTGAAAGACAAGACAAGATAAAGGAGGAGGAGGAGATAGAGAAGAGAGAGGGAAGGCGTCCAAGAGTTTAAGGGCGTGTGTCTCATTGTGCATCATTTTGTGTGTTTTGTTACCTAGCCAACATGCCTGTAGTTGCCAGTCTTCTGTCTGTAATGGTTTCCAGCACCACCCTGCTTGCTGTCCCTTTACAGCACTTGTTGGACTGCAGCAATCAGAATGATCTAAAGCTTTGGCTAATGCTTATACTATCAAGACATGGCGAGCCATTTTCCTCAGCTTGTCTAGAAGGTATGGCTTTGTAGTGGCACAAATAGCTGTGGTTGTTGCGGATCACCCCAGGGCCACAACATAATATGAGCAGCGAGCTAATCTGTAAGTGGAGGCTGCTGGTGCTGTAGATTGGGAGGGAGATAGCATCCACTTGTGCGCAGGATTTAAATGTAAGATCAGCAGCAATTAACGAAAGAAGGGAACAGCAGCCAACCCGTGATCCCGGGGGAAACTGTCGTGTAATATGACTGCCATATACACACATGCAGGCACATGCAGGCTGATGCACAGAAACAGCACCCACACACGTGTCTTCATAAACATTTCCTTAGACGTGTGTTATCAGGGCAATTAATGTATGAATACTGATACTGAATATATGATAGTGGAAGAATTGCCAAGCTAGGTCCATGGTGAGCTGCCGAGCAAAACCAGCATCATGTACACACACGACATGAACATAAACATGGGGACACGGGCACTCACAGGTGCTCCCACACACAAGCTAAGCAAATCTGTTCCCAGCCATCTTTCTGAGAAACCAGCAGCTTTCTCCAGGAACAAAACAGCGGGATGTGATCAATTAACTTTTGCCCAAATAATTCAAGCTTTTCATCGTTTTCAATGTGGTCGTTCGCCTGTGGGTGTTCAGGCCTTTTATAAAGGGGAAAAAGAGAGAGAGCAATTTCGTGTTTGAGCACAATCGTCCCTCTGTGTGTGTGTGTGTGTGTGTATGTGTGTGTGCCAATTCTACAGAGGAAACGAGCTTGATGATAGTGTAGAATTGGTGTTGAATTGTGTCCAGGGATAATTGTTGTGGAGAATGTGCGCATGTGTTTGTGAGAACTGAGCTGGTTGAAGCATTGAAACGCAGCACAGGGTTGAATTCAGAGTAGCAATTAATGTCCATACCTCATTTTAAAGAGAAACATCTCTCCCTTTTCTTCGATTTTTCTCCTAAATTCAAGGGGAATAGTTCTTTTTAAATTTCTGGCCACAATGTAATCGCCTTATTTAGGCACCACTTCCTGTTCTAGGAAAGCTCTCCACATCCTCGTTCATCCTCGTTCTTCACTGGGTTAAACATTAATGTGCTGGCATTTATATTCCCAATTAATGTCCTACAATAGCACCTATTGTTGTAGTAATCACTGAGGTCCTGTACTCTATTAATGTAATGTGCTGTTCGGCTTGGCAGCACCGCGTCCTTACTAAAACATAGACGCAATTAGAAGCATTTGTAAACGATAAGAGAATTAAAAGCGAGTGTTCCTGTGCCTGATGTCTCTCTCAGTGTTTTCTCTGTGCCTGTTTTTATTTCTTTCTCTTTTTTTGTCTGTTTCTCTCTGTTCCTGTCTCTTTCACATCTCTCTCCCCTAATTGTTTGGTTCATTCATGGGTTTTTGTTGTGTCCAGTAAAGCACAGTAAACCCATTGTAACAGCTTTCTGATCTGTCTTTTCATCCTGGATATGTTCTCTCTCCTTTTTTTTCCCTGACTCCTCTACTTGTTCAGTTTTTTTTCCCCAAGTGTTTCTCTGTTGGTTGTTTTTCTCTCTGTGTGTCTCTATCACTTTTTAATTTGGCTGTTTTCAATTACAAAAACTAAACTTGAACCTGCTTAAATCCCAAGATGAGTTCTTGTATCATACAAATAAAACACGTTATTAAACACATTATGTAAGAGCTTAAGATCCTAAGAAATAAAACAAATTGATAAATTAAGAATTAACACCGAGTGCTGGCAGGTTTTGTGTTTTTCTCACCTTTTACACCTGGCAGGGTTTTTTTTTAAGTGGATAATCTGGACATCTTGATTGGCAGTACTCTGTTTAAACTTGTAATGCCTAACATTTAAGCCCTGGTTGATTTATTGACACTCATGGATGCTGGTGATAAAATTAAGTTTTGCTTAAGATCCCAGAATTCTATGGGCATCAGAAACTCAAGCAGCCACTTTGTCAGAAAAACAACAGAGGAGCAGTTGGTGTGTCTTTTTATAGTGCAGCCAAACAAACTCACATTGTTTTGGTGAAGAAGTCAGTCAGTAACTTGCCTTTTTCCATCATGAGCAACATCAATCTGATTTCTATTCCTGTAGATGCATTTGATGTATGCCCACGGTATGCTAACCCTGATGACAGACACGTTGTGTTTCTTTAGGCTCCTTAGTGTTAAACTCCCCCTAGTGTTTGCCAATTAAAAGCTTTTAATGTGGAACAGCAGCGGTAGGAAATGTTGAGTTTGCATTAGCAGTAACTTAATGCAGATCTGATATGATGAGAAGAGAATGAACAGAAAACAGTGAGACTTTTTAAAGTTATACCAACTTTTGCATACAAAGGTTTCCACAAATCACCATGTGAAGTCAAATTAAAAACAAGCTAATTCTACTTGGTAACTCCATCAATTAGAATTAAAACTACCTAACTAGAGTGAGAGAATGGAAATGAATTGAATGTCTGTTTTGGAAAAAGGCCATGCATTTATAGCCTTAGAATGGAGCTTAGATAGATACTACATCAAGCATTAAAGGAAGACATGCAGAACGTGTGACATGGCTTTCCAGGTGTAGAATGGCTTGTTAATGCCTGATATCTTGACAATGAAAATGTCCCACCGCTGGTCTGTTCTTACCTTCTCATTGTCCTGGTTTAGAAAATGTGACAACCCTCTGTGTGTGTGTGTTCCTTTTTTTCTGGAGAACAAGACAGAGAGAGAGAGAGACAGAGAGAGAGAGAGAGAGAGAGAGAGAGAGAGAGGGAGCATGGGAAGAGGTAGTGAAAAATACTGAGAGTCCTAAATTTATGTGTCCTATTTTCCAACCCCGTTGGTCTCAATTTACTGCGGCCATTTAGAATGTGGCCATTTTTAAACTCACCCCATAACTTTTTTTTTCTATAACTCACCCCACCTCCACTGCCTCACTTTCCTCATTCCACCTCACGCTCTTGTTTCTCTCCTCTGCTCTATTTCTTTACATTGTAGACAGATTGCTCTCATACACTAGATTAACGCTGGCAGCTACAATGGCTATGCGTACTTAAAGAAAAAAAGTGAAATAGTTTAGGAAATAGCTGTGACTGAAAGATGGTTTTCAGTGTTCTCTTTTACTCGCTCCATCTTCCTCCTCTTTGGTTCGACCTGTGGCAGCTGACAGGAGGCAGACAGACTAACATCAGATGTCCAGGTGTGAATCCACCCTGCTCGCCCACACACTCACTTCCATCTCTGTGGTTCTCCTCATGCTTATGTGCCGGTTGAGGCTGGTTGAACAAAATAGAGCATAATTTGTCAAGAGTGCTCACTAAACAGCAACAATTCATCCGTTCCTCTGTACTTATCCTCACCTTCCTTTTCTCTAGTTCAGGCGCCATCTCCCTCCCTCCTTCCCTCTGTTTTCCTCTTGCTTGGCCTCTTTTCTTTCATTCTCACTCTGGCCCCCCTGGAACAAGACTAGCCACACCTTTCCCCCCAATCACATCTCCCGACTCCCCCTGGATGTGCACTTACGCCCCAAAAACCTCCTCCCTCCCAACTCCTCTTATTACATTGAAACCAGCCCCAGACTCATCATCCCTTCCCTTCCTTTCTCTTCTCATTGTCCCAACCCCTCCTCTTATACCTCTCTAGACACAAGCTGTCTAGCCCTCCATGTTTCCCACTCCTCCTTACATCACCACCACAACCACCACCCAGATCTAGAAGCGACTCCTCCTTCTTTTCCTCCCTTTCTCTGACATCCTCCCTCCCCTCTTATCCCCTTGTGGACCTTACACCAGCCCTTTGCTGAGACCCTTATTAGCCTTATCTCCGCCTGCCCCCGCCCTGATTCAGAGGTGGAGAGGGAATGGACCTCTATCTATTCATAGGCAGAGATGAGTCAGTGCTTTCTATAAAGCATGCCATATGTACAGAGAGGAGGGGAGGGGAGATATGGATGGGAAAAGTATGAATTTAGGACTGTGGTTAATTGCTGCCCCACATCCTTAAAAAGGATCCAAAGCACGCCGCTCCACCTAACCTGACCCAGAAACCCACCTCTTTAACCTTTGTCATGAAAACATTTCTCCTCCAACTGTTTACATCTGTCTAGTAACAGATCTCTGTGTCCAGTGTTCCTAATGACAGGTGGTGAGACGGTCCTCTAAATACACATTCAGCCCTTATAACACCTAGTGTGTCCCCTGTGAAAATGTAATGAGCGAGATTTCATTCTGTTCACTTTCTGTCGCTCTAGATGGGAGAGTCATTCGAAGGTGATACACATGGTATTGTAACATCCATAAATCAGTGCCGCATTCATTTCATGTCATTAGTATAATCACTGTAAACAAATGAGACCATTGCTGACAGGCTTGGCAGCCTCTGCAGTGGATATGTTTGTGCTGCTAGGTCCGATTTGGCCAAAATGTACAACACAAACCTAAAGGAGGCTGCTGCTCTTCCAGCATAAGTGCAATTTTTTTTTTGCTTGTTTGTTTTTTATTTTTTTCACAGTGAAAGGCCAATGAAAGACCATGTTTCTTCCTGTTTTTTTAAAAGAGAAGATTGCCATGTATTGGTCTAATTATTCCAGCTCATAACTGTAATTTAATAATGATGTATGGGTTTTAAAATGCATTTGCATATTGCATAACAGCCAACAGCATAATTATCTGATTATAGGACCCCATTCCTTTCCTTAAAGATTCTTGTAACACAAGTATTATCCTTTTATTTTAAAACATTCATAACTTTGAATTACAAGAAGTCACTTTACCGTAATCATACTGAGAACATAGTCAGGAATTTTCAATAGAAATGGAACTTTGCATCAGTTTCTGCCCCCTCACAATGTGACAGTACACTGGAACAAAATCAATGTGCTTTTGAATATGGCACTGAGGGGAGATACCTGTATACTCACTGAGACTTGAGCTCTGTTTGTTCAGTGTCACTTGGCCCACAGCTTGCAAATCGGCAGATGGAGAAGTCGAGTTTGACAAGGAGGATCACTGTGAGTGAGTCACCCGCTTGTCCTGTCTTATCTGCAAGTCTATCCTCAAGGCGATTTGGAAATTAACCAGAGAAACACTGCATTTTGGAGAATACAGTGTATGGTAAATAAAGGTAATGAAATTAAAAGCAGAAGTTAAAAAAGTAAAACTTAAGACTAGTGAGCCACCGTGATTTCGACCCACTGCTTCTGGCAGACAAAAATAAAGAAGACAACTTTTCAGTGTTGACATGAATATAGAATATCAATATGAGTAATATCACACAAAATAGCAAACTGTATGTGTAACAGAAATAATAAATGCGTATAATTGTTTTTTGCACAAGTGTAGCCAAATTATGATTATAATTTGGTAATAATATTAATAACACATGCATTTACTAATTAGTACTGGAGTACTTCTTAAAATTACAACACGATATTTTGATATATTATGAATCTGATTCCACTTAAAGTTGTTAAATAAAACATTTTTAGCTAAAGCTCAGAAAACACTTGTTCGAATTTTATTTCAACTGTATTTCCCCATTTTATTTAGTTTACCTTTTCCTTTCCCTCTCTTTTTTTACCCTCCTTCCATCAGTGTATCTCTCCTTCAGACCTCTTCCCTAATTTCATCTTTTTTCTTCTTTCCCTGTTTGCCCTTGCTTTGTCCATGCTCCGCCTCACCCATGGCCTCCTGTGTCGAGCAACTGTTACAAGCCCTGAATCAATGGAAGAAAGAGAGCAGAGGAAGGCAAGACGTAGAGATAAAAGAAAATTTAGATAAAAGAAAGCAGGGAGGGAAAGAGAGAGAGAAAGGGACAGAAGGAGAAGAATCAGAGGAGAAAGAGTGAGAAAGAAGGAAGCGTGGATGCGGAAGACGAAAGGCGTGAGTGAAGACTACAGTGTGCTCGCTCAATTACTCACCAGTGCTGTGCCAAGCTGGCCCTCGTCAGAGCCACATGCTGTGATACACACTCATACACACACACACACACCAGCCTATACATCAGACCAATATGCTCAGTTGTGTTCCTGCTGACCTACAGCATAAAAATGACTTAACCCAGACACTCACTGCACTGAATATGGGCACAAATTCACACACATATGCAAAAACACACACACTTGCAGACGCTTACATAAACTCCACTACCCCTTCCTAAGCGTTCCCTGACACCCAAACACATGCACAGAAAAATATATCTTAAACATAGGGCAGCAACAAACACACACAATCTTGCAGATGCAAGGTGACAAAGCAATTTATTTAGGTGTCAGAGGCTGTTTCCATCTGAGCTGACCCTTGTTAACGCCCAAGTTTTCACCTTGAGATGGATGTCAGGTGGGAAAACAGGCCAGCGATCCACCATCAACACCCCTAACACCCTGTGTGTGATTACCACACCACGCTCACACAGCTGGATTGGTTTATAAAAGAGACACAGGAGCAAACACACTTTTTCATGGTTTTATTTTGAAATAGCAAAATTTGTCTAAACTTTTTAAGTGAAAATAAGAATGTCTCTTTTGTCTCAACCATCTTCCGTTTTCATTTTGTTGTTGCAGTTAATAGATAAAATAATTTGAAATGGATCCCAAGAATATTAGATTTGTCGTCTTTTGAAACTTGGGGCCTTGTGTTTATAGATTCATCACCACAAAGATGCTCTTGGTGTGGAATAAAACAAACAAACAAACAAACAAAAAAAATAGAAACACAGAAAAGATCTTTTTGCTCAACCCCATTCTGTCTGGTTGCATCTCTCCCTCTCTATTTTTCATCTCAATTGCTCTGGTGCTCCTCTTCTCCTCTCCCTCTATCCCTCACGTCATGTGAGTTGAGGCGAGGCGAGCTCCTGTGATGAATGTAAATGTTGCCCCTCCCCTCCCTTGTTCTCCTAAATTACCGCAAACACCACCTCCTCTTTAGTCTTCACTCCCTCTGTCTGTCTACATTTACCCACAACCCCGCAGTTCGTCCTCGCACGTCGACCGGCGGGCACTCTGCCCAGCCTTCAGCATCCATACAAACACAGTTAGAGATACAGTACACAGACGTATGAGTCAGACGTGACAAATAGACAATAGTGCGAGACGAAAAATACACCTCCAGCATGTATGATGCTTCCTCCGTGTGAAAGTACAGTATGAAGGCGAAGGCTGCCAACACAGCCTGAATACACTTGGCTCATTATCTTCATCCTTGCATTATTCACCATTGCAAACTGGCAGGATTTTATATTTATGTATTAGAATATCTACTGTAAATTAGTAGTTACTTTTTGTGGAATTTTAATGAAATCACAAATGAGATTTATTGCATTACAGCACTTTTAGGGAAAGGAAACATCGGGTGAAAAGAATTAACACTTGTGGACAGTTCACTGAAGTCACACTTAGGATGAAACAGTTCAATAAGACAAACTAGTTTCATCTTTTAACTATTTTTCTATTTAGAAGTTGAGCTGCTACCCGACTTTTCTCCACTAATAAAGCAAACTCTGGTCCACTACTCTCAGTCTCCCTGAAACATTTTTAGCTGCAGAGCGTGCAGAAATGGGAGCCTATGGAGCTTGACACACACTGACATATACATGCATGAGTTGACATCTTCCTGCAATCTATTCAGTGTTGCAAAGCCGACTCAGACAAATGAAGCATGTGATGTTTTCTCCACAGCTTTAAGGAGTTCAACAACATTTGCAGCACTGTGTTTGACTGGTTATCTTATGCAAACGGCAACTGAATGAACCCTAAGTCCCATACAGTGACTGAACTGTGCCTATGATTTTCACTGAGGAGTCCCATAATAAACCAGTGTTCTTTTTGAAGAATTTATCTTTCAAACTGTGGCCGACTCCTCATCTGCAGGGATTTAAGCTCTCTGTCACTTCCGTCAAATGGAATCCAGAGAGGCCATGTATTCGCTCAGTGCAATGAAGGATTGGCCATCTGGAGCACCGGGAGTTTCCCTGCAGGCTTCTTGTCAGTTGGGGCTGATGCATTGCAAAATATACATATTTTAAAAAACCCAGCCCTTGCTTAAATACAAATAACCAAATACTGTGCGGATGACTTGGCCAAGCAAGTGGGCTGCTGGTCCGCTGCGCTTGAGTTTTTCATCGTCAGTCTTTCTTTCCCAGCCAATTACTTTCAGTCCAGCCATCTCTCTCAGGTGGCGACATTTGGATAAGTAGTCAAGGGGAGCAAGATGGACAAACAGAGAGAAAAAATTAAAGATGGTGCTGGAAAGCTGGAAGAGCTGAAGTCCCTTGAGGGTGATACAGCCAAATGTTTTAAAACAGCAAATTAACATATTGATTTGGCAACCTTAGTGATCAGTCAGTCAAGGTTTAACAGTTGAAGCTGTAGGACAGAATACGACAGGGATAAAATAAGCAAGATGTGGATTTGGATAGATTGCTACTTAGCTATATTGAGTGCATTTTGTTGAAACATCTATTCTCGTGCTTGTCAGTGTTACTTTTTATGAACCAACCAATCCTTGTCTGGATGGGTGGGCCATTAAAAAAAGGCTAACATGTGAAAGCATTCTTTTGAAGTAGTAAACTTGAATGATCGATTGATGATTAGACAAAGCATTTAACATTAACAAATTGAAGACCATCACTATGGCACATGCAAAAGGATTGGTTAACATTTCAGTATAGCATTTTATCATGCTTACCTTGGCTAATAAGAACTAAACACAGAGTGTAGTCGAGGCATCCAGCTCCAGCCTCTGGATATCATTTGGCTATCATGGCTATCCATTGAAAATTTGTGAAAATATTTCTGTCTGGACCGATGTGACAGAGTGATTGACAGATGTTGCCAACCCTAAAGCATAGGTATAAAATTTCACGAAAGATCAATTAATTTCAATTTTATATCAGAGCAGTTGTCTGATTTAAAAAAATACAAATTTTTGTGAGGTTGTAAAGTTCATCATCATTATTATTATGTTGCCACTGGACATTTTATTGTTTGTCTTCCCATAATCTTTAATACCATTACCATTATCTACAGCATCATCATCATCGTTACTATCACCAATAAAACAAGTCTCAGTGGGCATTTAGTTACTGGCATTAGATTCTGTGGTTGTTCTAAGTCACATCAGTCCTGTGTCAGACACTTGTTTAGCAGACTGGAGCTTTGGCTGGCCTGTTCTCCGCCAAAGACTGATTTGCATTAGCAAAGTCAAACAGGCTTAATAGACTTTTATTGGCATGAGGCGACTGGGCGCTGAGGGGGGCTTTTAAACAATGCAGTATGCTAATAAACAGAACGCTGTGTACTAGGACAACAACTAACACAACAACAACAGCAAAAAACCCATACACATGCAAGCACACAGTCCATAAGTCTGTTCAATAAGTCTATTTTGCCTTTTTAAAATTTTTCATACATATTAAATCTAATTCCAATGGTGTTTTGGTTGGAACAATTCGCAAAAAAATGGTGTATATCTAATATAAACTAATACTAACCGTCTTTAAAATGTACGCACTTTTTCAACTTTGCCACAAGTCCTTGTATCTTTCCTCAAACTTATGCCAAGGTTATTTTGTTAGATAAGAATGTGTAATAGACCCATGTTGTATTCTCCCCCTGTCCTGGAAAAGGGCCAGTTGATAATAGCACCTTCCTGCAGCGTGCTGTGCATCACATTGAATCAAGCAGATTCTGCAGCAGTCTGTAGCTGAACTTGTATCTTTGTTAAGCGATACCAGAAACAAAGATAAGTGTCCAAAGAAAAGGAAACCAAATATTTTGTTTCCCTGTGTGTGATTAGATCTTGCACTGTGTTCAGCATGATTTATGTGACCTCAAAGAAAAAAATACTGAATATTTACTGCGTAGGTTGGACCAAATACCAGGAACTCTAGGCATGATTAGCAAGACACAAAAGGTAAATGAGCAAGAGTTACATTGTGCCCTCACAATAGCTTAGTTGTTTTCAGTTTGCTGAGATCCAGTTCATGAATCGTGTAAAGTGCTTTTTTTAAAAAAAAGTGTTAATTGATAAAAAGCACGGGCAAATGTAAACACCCAGCCCAGTTTACAGGTCACCTTTTTTTTAATGTTTTTATTTCCTCACCATACCTTTTACTCTGCCAAACCCCCGAAGAAGGTGAAAAAAGGAAAAAAAACATGGTATAGTAAATAAAAGAAAAAAAAATGTAATCCTCTGCTTTAACTCTTTTACATTAGGCTATAGGACTGATGATGCGTTGATCAGAGTCCTGTCACGGGCTAAATATGTTGTGTAACAACAAAGGCAATAGTCAAGAAGATCAAGACAATTAGAGAAATCTTTAAAATAGGTAACAAAAGGTTGCAACTTTTATAAAATGCTTGCCTGATCCTCTTAGTGTAAAGTGTAAAAGTGATTTGACAGCTTTTAAGTGGGGAAAGAATTTGGGTGGGTGGAGGGGATTTTACAGGTTAGGAGTCTTCTTCGCCTTGCTATGAAGAAATGTTGCAAAAAGCAAACATGTTCGCCTCATTGAAACTGCAAGGGATTGGCTCCACTGGCACCTTGAAAAAGACCAGTAATAGGCAAGGCTGTTATTCAGCAATGTCGAAAAAAAATTTTCAATTTTTTTTCAAGACCAGAATGTATGAGATAGGTTTGCCTGTGGGATGATGCAACAACGCAACCACATTTTGGTTGAGAATCAGAGTAAATTTCATACAGTTTAGATTCAGTGAGGTGGCCTCTGTGCACCACCTTCAACTGAATCAAACTAAGCAAGCACAGCATGATGAAAAATTCATCCCATCTAATGCCATTTCCCACCAGTCTTATGCCAGGTCCATTCCCAGTGCCTCCTCCATCTGAGACAATATGTATTAACTTATGATTCAGTGTAAAAAAAAAAACCCCACTATGTATAAGCATTCATGGAAGTTTTGCTTTAATTCATCATGCCTACTAGCCATTGGTCAGCAGAGCAAATATCCACAGGGGAACGTAGGTCTGTTACTGTCCTGCCTTTCAGAAAATGTCTCGTGGTTGTCAAACTGCATCAAATCTAACACTGATGTCAGCTCTAAAGCTATTTTTGCAGCTGTAATTTTGGAATGTCATTAGTCAATTCATGTTGCTTTGAAACTTGTATAACAAAGTGTTGAATGTCAGGTGTGTTTTAAGCTGGCACAGCTAATTAGTATTCACATTTTACTGTTTGCCCTTCAAGTTGATGTGACTCTCTTGTGTGGTTCCACTTGCCTCTCTGTTTTGAATTTTGTCACTTCAAAGGTCTTTTTTTTCAATATGGTGTTTCTGTTATGTTCACCCCCCGCATATTGTAATTTGCTTTAAATGCTAATGAAGATTGCTACCTGAATAGCATTTGAAAAACACGATTCATTGTATGGACATCAACACGACTTCCCTGTTTAAGCATGAAAGTTTAAAAGAGAAAGTTTTGGCAGAATTTGATTCAAGGTCAGTAGGCGGACGCGCAAAAGCTTCAGGGGTGGCCGACTTAACCACTCAGCTATCTCTGGGCGCAAGCATCACTCTCCCTGCGTTTCACCCTGCAGGAGTTTCTGTTATCAAGGAGACCATTCACCCGTTTCTGTTTTAGCAAGACGCTGTTTTCAAAATAATTTCTCCCGCAGTATTCTTGCCAGCTTCTGTAAAAGGGTCAACAACATCAACTAAATGGTTGGTGCTGCTCATGGACAGAGTCGTAAAGCATGTAGTTCACACAGAAACACACCAGAAACCCCAAACTTACCCCTAAACACGTGCCTGCAGACACGCAGCACATGCATGCTGCTTTTCAAGACAGCAGCAGCTCCTCATACATAAACCTACCTGTGTAAACACTGTGCATTTTGTACTGTGCATTCACTGAAACTTGGCTCATATGGCTGCCAACAGCTTTGCAGCTCTGCTGTTCTGTATGTGAATAACAGTCTGTTCCTGTATGGAGAGGAATGACACCTCCCATCCCCCAGAGTGATGCTGAAGGTTGGGAATGTGCTGCTTCCCATACTTGTATCAACATCATGATTCCAAGTATCAGTGGCCTGAAAACATTAACCCCTTTGCAGATGACCGTACAGCATCATCTTGGAAGTGAGTCTCTGTGTGTTCTGGCAATAGTGTTCAAGCACATCCTTAAAGTAATTAAGGCTGCAGCAGGTCTAACTTAAACCAACACAAAGTTGATGGATGCATGATTAAATGTAAATGTAAAAGCATGGCAAGGTTTACAGTGCCAGGATTTTAATTTGAAAATGCTATAATAACCTATAGTAACCCCTGATATGTTTCTTTTTCATACCATTATTTTAAAAGCCAGGCCTTTTTTCCGAGTCATTTTGGAATGAAACTGTTTTAAACATTTGTCTGCTTGATCTCTTATGGCAATAAGGAACAAAACAAATCACATTTTGTTTTGAGATGAAATTTCAGTGGCATGCAGTAGGTTATGAACAAGCTCTGTTTGGCTATTCGGCCCCGCAGTCGAAAACTAGGTTATTGTCTCTTGTGCCCTGGAGCAAAGCAGAGAGCAAGCAACATGCCTGCTGCCTATAGTATATATGTATCAACATGCTATCTAGTATCAAGGCTTCGAGAGAGTAATCGTGCGTGGTGCAAATTTTAGCAGCTCATACTGCAGAATTACAGTCGTTTTTACATTAACATGAGACTATTATATGATTTCCTGACTTGTGTATTGGTAATATGAACTTTTACACATAGATTAAAAAAAGAAAATGCTAAGCATTTTCATTGCATCCTCCCTCTCTGGCCTGTTGTCCTGTCAGACCTATCAAGATGCTGTTGAGCATCGCTGAGTGGATTCAAAGGGTCAGCAGCATGGCTTCTGTATAACAAACTATCATCATGTCCTCTGAATACTAAAGAATGTTATGTACTACCTTCCTCGTGTTACGTCTGTAGCCCCAGTGTTGATGCTCAGACCTTTACACTCCTTATTGCTGCTAATTACTGCTCTTACTAATTCAGCGTCTTCTTCTTGTGGATATTTTTTTGTGTGCTGACTCCTTAAACGTGATTGCATTTACAGGGTTCAGCAGTGCAAGATGTGTATCAAAGCATTAACATCCCTCCAGCACATTGTTTCCAACAAGTGCACAGTTCAGAGGGCGTCAGCAGAATCTGGACGCAGCTCCTTGGAGCCTGGGTGCCCCGCGGCGTGATGGGGGCCTCGCTGCTCGGCTCAAAGTGTGAAATGATTTGACACTCGTAGGTATTATACAGAAGCCACGGCAGGATTAATCGCAGGTGTGAGACAGATTAGAATATGTCTGTGTTAGCTTGAGTTCCTGTGTGGGCAGCGGGGAAGTGGCAGCAGGATGTGTGTTGAGTTGTGAGTTGAATTGGGGGGGGGGGGATAAAACGCTGTGTGGGTGGATACATTTGTGTGCGTGGCTTATCTTGAGTGCTTGTGTGTGTTTGTCAGAGTAGTGGGATGTCTAAATGCATGTAGATGACTGTTGTGTTTTTGTGTGTGTGTGCGCCATACCAGCAGTGAGTGGCGTTCTCTTTTTGTTCCCCACTAATGGCATCCTTAGCAGGGCTGTTACGATGGAAACCACGTTGCCACGGAAACGCAGCCTGTCTCTGTGAATTAGAAGTATTTCACTCCCTCTCTCTTCACCTCTCTCTCTCACTTTCTGTCACACTCTCTCTTTCTCCCTCCCTTCCTTCCTTCCCTTGCTCACCCTCTCTGTCCTCTTTCGCTTCGCCCATTCCTCTTTCTGTCTGCCTCTTCATCTGGGCTTCTCTTCTCCACCTGCCACCCCCTAAACCTGACAGGGCAGCAGCAGGAGAGGTGTGCATGTACATGAAAGAGCAAGGGACAGACTGACAAGGGAAAGAGTGTAAGAGGGAGACGGAGAGAGAGTGGGAGTGGAGGTTTTTTGTGTGCGGTAAAAACTCTTTCTGAGCATGAAGGTAAGGTGGGTGGAGGGACAAATAGAAGGTTGTGACAGAGGGGCTAAGGAATAACATAAAAGAGATTGTAAGTGGAGAAAATGTTCATATAAAAAAGCATGTAACAGTTAGACAAAGAGAGACATGAAAAAGCCTAAACTAAGTGGACACATAACCATAGGTATGTTATACCAAAACCGTGGGCTTTAATCAGTAAAGGATAAAACCTGACAAGTGTGTCAGTAAAGGTGCGTCTAACCCGTCATGTCATGCATAAAAACACCATACGATGCCATTAAAATGTAATATGTAGGCAATTAAATACCTTGAGAACAAAATATAGTGCCCACCTCTGTCTGCGGGAATTAATCACACTAAATGTGAGATTTAATAACCTTTTTAAGATTCCGATGCAGATCTTTTTTGTAATTTTGTTGCATGAAAATATGTTCATGAAACTGACAGCTTCACTATGTACTGAATTTTATTGACTGTTTTGAAATATAGTACAGCTGTTTAAAACACTGCACAAGCTATTGCACAACTTAAATTCAATATGACCTGTGTAATTAAAAAACTATAATACTGTACAGACTAGAATTTTAAAATTTAATTTACTGTTCATATTATAATTAGACAATTGCCTGAAAGTATTGTGTTGTTTTTTCTTTTCCCTCACCAAGGACTCACTCACGAGGGCATTTAAGTGAACATGCGGTATCAAACCACATGATGAGGGTGACTGTAACCATAGGTGCTCTGCCCCTGCACAATCAGTTCTGTCACCCTTAATTGCAGCCATGACAGTTTTCTGTTGTTTGAATTGACTACACAAGGCAGCTTGAGGAACAACAAGTTTCACTGCTGGGTTTTTTTTTTGTAGGTGTGTGTGTGTGTTTTTTTAAATTTTACTGGCAGTCAGTCATAAGCTTGTAGGAGATTGTAATTTTTTCATTTAAAAAAAAAATTCTGTCATGATTTCAAGTTGTCTCAAGTAGCTGGAAGCAGAAACATTACTGCAAGGCAGCGAATCATTGGTGAGCAAAATACAATACAATCACCAGAACTACTCCCATCTAGTTGTCATGTAGACCCAAAGTGCAAGCAGACTAGTGACTTGATTATTGTAAGCCAATGACTTAAATAGCATTTGTAAAGGAATTATGCTGTCCCTCGATAATGATCCATGTAAGCTGTTGATCCTTGAGACAGTGAATCAGGTTATTTCCACTGTGAATAACTTGATCAAACACCTTTATTACAAATTTTTATCTTACTTTTACTGTTTAAAATATCATGAAATGTGACGGCTGAGACTCACAATCTTGCCGTTTCTGTTGCTAGGTAACAGTAGGCTAAACAGGAAGGGTCTCACAAGGTCAAACCAGGAGTTTTAAATCCTGACAAGCTTTGAAAACTGGAAAATAGAGACCATATACTGATTGCTCTCAAATCAAAAATGAAAATATAAAATCGGAATATAGCTGTGCTTTCTGCCTCATGATAATAACGAGACGGTCTTTCCAGTGTGGATATTGTAAGACACATTGCCCCTGAACAGTAGTTTGATTTGGATTAATGCAAATAGGTTCATGCAAGTACTAGGAAATTTGAAATACCATTCTTATGGTCCTCACAAGAACTTATTCATCATATTTTTGTTTTTGGTTTTTTTACACAATTTTTTTTTACACAAATTAGACACTTTTTTTTAACTTGAAAACTTTGAAAACTAAGCCTCATTTTTGCTGTGTTTAGCTCCACTTTAATACTGGTATATTTATGTTGAAAACTAATGCCTGCTTCATAGCTTTATGGTCATATTTTGTGATTTGTTACTGAAAGTAAATCCACACTTCCAGTCAATCAAAACTGGGAATTAAAAGTGTCAATCGTATAAGCTGCCTTCACTCTCCTGTGAAACCTTTTCACAAAATTTACAACCTGGCTGCAAGAATTTGTTACATTAAGGGACAGGAACATAAGTGAGGTCAGCCACTGAAATTTGGTGGTAAAACCTGGCTTGCAGTAGATGTTCTTGTTTTTTTCAAGGTTGCTGGGTGGTTATGAGGTCGGAGCTCTTTGCAGGACAAGTTCTTTAACAGAAAACCAGACGAGTCATTTTCTTTTTGACCTGACTCTGTGCAGGACCACATTTTCAGGCCAAAACAGTAAACAGTCTTTCAAAACTATCGCAAAAAAGTTTGAAATCTCACAGCTGTTTAAACTATGCTGTATATTATGGCATTAAAGAGGAAATTGTCTTGTAAACAAACAAAATGTGTGCTTACATCCAGTATTTCTCACTAAAATGGAGTGGTAAAATGCATTATCTAACAAACAGGATAAATTATTTTCCTCTCCTTTGCTTTTTTTGTTTTTTTTTTCATATATTTACTGAAAATGGAGAATCAGAGTATTTTACAGCCTGCATGCTCATGCTTCCCCATGCACGTACACGATACAAACTGAACTACAAACAACACAGGAAAAAAAACCCTGAAAATTTTAATGCAGGGCCAAACCATGACAAACCAGGCTATTTAGTGTATAATGTCATGCTTAAGTTAACAGAAGACAGACCTTTAAAGAGCAGGGATAAAATATTCAAACTAAAAAGGGTCGATTAGAACAGAGTGTCAAGATAGAGAGAATTAAAAGAGGAAGAGAATTGAGTCCATATATGGAAGGAATATGAAATAGGGTGAGAAAACAGAGAGAAAGAGATGGAGGGGAGCAAGTAATAGCGAGAGAGAGAGAGATTGATTATGTTCTCCTAAGTGCTTTCGGCATTATTGGAACTGTACTGTCCTCCCAAACCAGGCAATTTGAATTAACATTGCAGAAAGAGTGATTTAGAGGGGGAAAAATGGAGAAGCAGGATGAGGGAGAGATAGCAGAAAGAGTAAGGGAAGGAAATGGAAGGAGGGCGGCAGGGCGAGGGGGCGGGTTGGCAGGGAGACAGAGAGGGAGAGTGAGGGTCTGGAGGGAGGACAGAGAGAAAGATAGAATAACTGGGTTCAAAAGTAGGACAGAGAGAGAGATGGCAAGAGACAAAGGGAAAAAGCGTGAGAGAGGGAAAGAGCATAAAGGGTTGGGAAGACTCACAAGACGAGCCAAATTGAAAAAATCAACACGCTAAACTCTACTTTATAAATTCCAGCTGGGTGCTGTGCATAATAATCCATTTGGAGGATAATAACTTTAGAAATTCCACTTTAAATATTCATTCTAAATGCTGAATCGTCAGAACAAAAATCCATTTTGGGAATAATAATAATCCAATCAGGAGCAGGAGGAAAAGATAACACAGGGGAGTGAGAGACAGAGACGGAGACGCGACTTGAAAGAGAATGGACAGATGGGTTTGGATAAAGTGCAGATAAAAAAGAGGAGCGGTGTCGGGTGTATCACCGGCAGAGACGGAGGGAAAGGACAGTTAAGGACACACAAGCGGAGAAGGTTGAGCGTGGGAAAAGAGGAGAAGAGAGTGTCTGTGTCTGTGTCTGTGTGTGTGTGTGTGTGTGTGCGCTGGCATAACAACGTACAAAGAGGAGAGAGGCTGATAGAAACTGAGGGATGGGAGTGACGCATGTGCAGGAAAAGTGCAGATGGGAGGAAGGGAGACGGATGTGAAGCGACAAAGCTGGAGAAACAAAATGTGTGATGAGAGGGAAAAAAAAAGTCATGCAAACTTGAATGAGGTTTGGAGCATTTGTCCGTCATCTCCTCCTCTAGCACGTGACTATTTCTTTGCTCTCTAGCCATTCCTGCCTCCTCTCTTGTCCCTCCTTCTTCTTCTACCTGCCTGCTGATTAAAGAGGAGTGACCCCTGCCCTATTGACTGCACAGGCCAGACAAATAAAGCAAACATTAAGTCACACTTGACGCTGCATACAGAGTGCATTACTCTGAGGAGGACAGGGCAGCGGCCTGATGGAAACGAAAATGCCAGTGATGGAGCACCTGCCTCTTTAGTCTAATGAGAATCCTGGCCAGGTGATCATTTAATATCGCTGAGAAGAAAGATGCAGAGGTGGAGCCAGGACGCTTTGCATCAGGCCAGGGATTTTTCAGGTTACATCGGATTAGAGTTTTTCTGTTGAAAAAAGAATTCCATTGACTTTTCAATAATTCTTGTTTTCCTTACTTAACCTTGCACATTTTTCATGTCACTTGATCGTGACATGTGACTATATTGGTGTTTGAAGAACAGTGGTGGAAGTATTCATAGTATTCACGCTTTTATTTAAGTAAAAATATCTATACAACAATGTACATATGCTCAATTCTAACAAAAAGTGCACTAAAATCTTATTTGAGTGAAAGTAAAAAATCAAAATATATTAAATGAGTCAAATGTTACATGGTACACTAAATTCTCCCCTATGACTGACTGCAGTCAATGCCGATGTGCCAGTGTGAAAGCTGGTTTCACTCTAATATTTGCTTGTTTGTCTATTATGAGATCATTTATAACCATAAGAGAAGTTAAGAGGCAAAATGTATTTTTTGGAGACCTGCTAACAGCTCATAAACATCTGAGATGTGAGGGGCCTCAAAACATTGCTCTTTTGAGGGGCCTTAAAAGGTTGGAAACTGGTTTCATCTTTAAGACAACAATAACTATTTTTTTTTTATCTTAATCTAAATTAGTAACTATAGTAATCAGATAAATGTAATAAAGGTGTAAAGTAGAAAAAAGTAAACAATATTCAAAATACAAATCCCTTAAGAGTACTTAAGTACAGTAATTTGGAAATTGTTTTTACTTTTCACACCTGCTGAACAAAATAAGGGAAGACATGATAAAACCATATCAGACCTGTTTTCACTTTCCATGTGCTGTGGATGTCCATCACATCCCAGTTGGTCAGTTTCAGCTCTGTGAAAGCCATAAATAGATTTGCAGTTTGCACCTGCAGTTTGGACACAGACGTTTTGTCCTCTTTGAAGCTCTTTCAGTTGTCTCATGTTGCTTTGAAAACTCACATATCAAAGTGAGTATTGCCAGACCCTCTTTGTCCCTCACAAATGCTGCTAATTAACACAGTAATGTGTAATATGACCTGAATTCGGATAAGTGTTTTTAACCTAAGATTATTTGAGTCTTGTTTGTTTCTCTATTTGCTTTGTGTCTTTTTTTATTTTTTAAAAATGAAGTTTAGTTTAATGTGGATTTTTCTCCTCTATAACATCTTAATAATTTGTAATATGATTATGTATTTATAGTATGCATTTAGGAGGACATGTATGACATAGAATCATTTTCTAATTAAGGCATTAATGAACTTATTTAATCACCCTATTAGCATACCGCAGCTGGTTGTGTTTAATAAAACAGTGAATATGCTCTGACAGTAGGCAAAGTGTTTTGCATGTTGGAACTAATTACATCCATAACAGAGTTTATACAGTATGTGTACAGTATGTGCATGTGCATGAGTATGTTATAGCCATTATGTCACCTCATTTACTAGACTGAAGCCCAGTTTACCTGTGCAGTAAACACCATAACTCCACTCGCCCTCAGCCAGCGGCTACAATTGTGTAATATATTATGCGTGCCTTTCGGAGTTCATACCCTGAAAGTACTCTCAGAGGCGAGGTAACTCATCACGCAAACTCACTGTAATGCAAAGCACACCGCCTTACAGTGTAGCACTGAGCCTCCATTACCTGCTGTGGGATTTGTCTGGTAAATGCAGCCTGCCTGCCTGTCTCTATCTAATTCATGTTATTGAAGGCGCTGCTTGTGGGTTTACAGTATGCGTGACTCTTACCTGCATTTCAATTCCACTGCATGTGTTATCTCAGTAGTCTCCAGCTTTAGGTGAGAAATGAGGTGAGACATATCTCTACTGTTTTAATAACAGCAGACAGTATTTGTTTTACTGTAAATGTAAGAAATGTGCTTTCCATGAAATGTGCTTATTTATTCATCCTTGTAGAACACAGATGCACATTTTTTGTGCATTTGTCCTTGATACAAAACACTAAGATAGGATTAAAAGGGCAGCTGCTTATCTCATGCATTTATATATGTAACCATGTGGACCTGTACACTAAGCCTTTTTTTGAATTTACATCTGTAAACAGCAGCAACGGGACAGTGGTGATAATACAGCTGACATCTGTAAAATAAGTTCAACCTCTCAGAAACGCTGTTCATCAACTTTAACAAGCTTTAGTATCAAACATCACAAATGTAAAACTCAGAGCCTGCCTCCCCTGAACCCAGTGGTTAAGTTACTAAAGTGTGTGTCTGTGTGTGAGTGTGTGTTTACAGCACCACAGAGATCCCGAGTTCTGGCTGATATTTTTAGCATCTTTTCAAAATTAATAGATTTTAATTAAGAATTCAGGTTATTTGGATGAAGGAATACAGAATAGAGATGTGATGAAGCAAACAGATTTGTGAGAACAGTAGGAGAGTAACATGACAGGATAAGAAAAAGATACTGATACACATATTTTATGGTGTAGATACAGTTAGAAAAAGATGGAGGTTTTTTTGACGTCTTCCTTTCTGTTTTTCTCGCTCTGACATGAAAGCTGGATGATACTGCAGTGAATATATGTCCAATAAATGCATTAGTTTGTGAGGTACATATATATAAGTGTGTGTTTGTGTGGCATGTGTGTGTGAGTCACCAGCTCAGTCTCCAGATGTAGGATTCAGCTTCTGTTCAGTGACACAGCCTGCAGGGAGGCGAGGAAAGAGCCAATGTGACTGCCAAAAGCTGGCTTTAGTGCCACAGCTGGTGTGTATGGGAGTGTCTGTGTGTGTGTGCGATGTGTGTGTGGAAATGTACACAGGTGCACCTCATGTGTATGTGCACTTCGAAATGTGCATTTTGAAGCACACGAGCCGTACATGCGCATCCATCCATGTGTGCATGCGCAAAAGAGGCACAGCGAGGGAGAGGAAGAATAGCTCGCACCTCCACAGTGTGCACTCTGTGGCTGCTGTTGAAACCAACTGTCAGGCAGAGAGGAGGGAAGGAGGAGACGGGGAGGGGGATGGGAACAGCCTGACTAGGTGTGAAATTATAACCATTGCTTATGGATGTAGAAAACCATACATCAGAGGTGTTTATGCGAATGAAATCACAGCCAAGAGGGTTAATCGGCCAGTAAAGGGTTTATAGGCAGCTCCCATTTGTTATAAACCCAGCTGTGCATGTTGCTGCAGAAAAATGTCCTCAGATTGATTATTTTTAACCATCTTTATTCAGGATTTTCAAACCCTTCTAATAGAAATGTTTCATTCAATGCCCTGAATCTCGGTTTAATATTCTCATCCCAGGTGCTTTAAATTCAAACTAAATCACATTTCCAACTGTTTTTATAAATAAAAATCAAAATATTTCTTAGCTGTGAATTCTATGAAGCTTGATATTACACCCAAGTGGATCAGAGAGCCTCAAGTCAGGTCAGGCGGAGTATTTTTTGCATTTTTTATGGGGCTGAGTTTGGCTCAAAAATACAAAGAAAATGCCATTTTCTATCATTTGGCTCCCAGTTTCAGGCCGTAGTTGAGTTTGAGCTTTAAAAACATCTCTTTATTTGACTCATGCTCCGGTCAGACCACAATCTTTTTTTTCTACTGTAGAACTCTTTTACAGGAAATGTTTCAGAATCAGTGTGTAAAGAAGCATAAAATAAAAAAGTAACCAAGTGAAGGACACAAAGTCCAAGGAGGTAAAAAGAAAAAAAAAATTAAGACAATTTCTCCTCTTTGGATTCAAAATCTACATCATGCTTATTATACAAGGAAGAAATGCACAAACCAGAGCAATATTTTGTCAGTTTTTCCAGTGTACCTCTGTCTCTCTCCTCTTCTTCTCACCTTTAGCTTAAAGGTTCAGAGGTGAACTTTATAGCCATTCCACTGTGGGATCAGCAGTGTGCACCACCACTGAGCAGGCTCTCTTTTTTATCTCCAAGCCTGTTTGCCTCCCCTCACGTTCATGTTTCATAATACCTCCACAGGTCTGATGTGCTCATGTGGCTGGTGTATCTGCTCACTATTGACACAGCACACGACAGCACCACACTGAACCTTGTCTCTCTGTTCTCCTTATTATCTCGGCCTGCTCCTTCTTTTCATTTCATCTGGTTCTTTGTCAAGGCTGTGTCCAGAGGTGTGAAATCTGTTAATCGATGGTGACACTGATTGTGGGCTGCTGTTGTAGGTCGGCTGCGGTGACAAAGAGAGAGAGAGTGAGAGAGGGAGAGAGAGAGAGAGAAACACAGAGACTGAAGAGGAATAGAAAAACGTGTGGACTGGAGTGTGAGGTATTGTGAATGTGCAAAAGAGAGGGTGAGAGGACGAGTGAAACAAAAGAGATAAAAGAGAGGGAGCACGTGGATGAGAGACAGGAAGAGAATAATGGATGAGCAGAGTGTGTGCGTGTGTGTGTGTGTGTGTGTGTGCAGGGGTGTGAGTGTGAATGAAATATTTCTAATTGCCAGGCTGAAGGTTGCTGGCTTGATGACTCTAATTGGCCATTGTGTGCCATTTAGATATTGTTGTGGTTTAAAGAGCTTTGGCAGCCACAGAGGACGCCTGTCACGGCAGCACACGGAAGGAGAGGAAAGACGGGCCAAGCGTGTGTCTTAGGAGTGTGTGTGTGTATGTGTGTGTGTGTGTGCGTGTGTGTGTGTGTAAGAGAGAGACCGAATTAGGAGACAAGAGCTGTTAATGTGAAAACGATCAAATAAAGTATTTTATCTTTAGGATTTCTTTTTGTGATTACTTCTTTCTTAAGTTTTTAAATGAGTAAATCCAAATGTGAATGCATAAGCATTCAGCTTATGAACATGTTTGAGGACTGTATTTCATTCAACAACAAGAACAATCAAACAAACAAAAAATCAACGATAAGATTAAAATAATAATCAATGATACAAGTATCTTCCTCACATACTAACTTATGGATACATATAGTTGTGTATTCACCAAAGCACTCATAGCAATTTACACATCCTCACACATGCTGTATACTGCACATCTATATATCTGCAGATGGAGAAAAAAAAACACCCAGAGGAAACCTTTTTTGCATTCAAGCATGCAACTAACATCATATGCACGCTTGTGTGCGTACACAGGAGAGAGCTCCTATATAAAACATACATCTATAGTTTACATGTAAATCTGAGTGTTATGAGTTGTCAACAATTTATCTAACACATCTTCTTAAAGCAGCATTATGTAGAATTTGGTATTTTGTGGGATTTGGCGCCCCCACATTTTTTTTTACTGCAATACCTTATATTTTAGTTTGGGGGATTTCTGTTGTAGGAAGCCTGGTGAAGGCTGACACACTGAGAAAAAAGTCAAAGTCTGTATGAAATTAAAACTATAATATCCTTGACAACTTGAGAATAGTACCTAATCAAACAGCAAGGAAAATATTACAGTGTCTGCAACACAACAAAATTGTCCAAGCGTGGGACATGAAAGGAAAGTGTTGAGTGACACCTTTTTTTCAGTCAGAAATGCATCATTTTTGTTGAGCAACACTCATCAAAAGTGTCTGGCACCCTGCCATAAATCAGGCTTTAGATTTCAGTGCTAGTTTATTTGGTAGGACCCATGGTTACTGTGGTAACAGCAATACTACAGAAAACACCATTTGAGCAACTACTTTGTCAGGAGGAGAGCAAATGATGTATCTGTTATTCTGTTCAGCCAAACCAAGCAGCAACATCTGTGGCAGAAATATGGAGTGTTCACTGAAGTGCCCAAAAACCTAAATTAGAGTAAAAATAAAGCTCTAGTAAGACTGTAGAAGAATAAACAGTGAAGAAGTCCTTAATGTGATAAAATTACAAGAAGTAGTGCTGGATTACATGCTGCATGGTTTCCTGAAAATTCATTGAATGTGTGAAAGGAATATGACTCCTGTGTGTTACACTGGTGGACAATGAAAACTACTAATGTAGATCAACAGAATGTAAATCCATTGAACTTCTTTTAGTGAAAAATATAGAACATAAATAGCATCAAAAATGGGTTCAATTTGACAAAAAGGACTTGAAATTCAGCTCTGGTCATACTGAGAATTCAATTTTATTTGAGAAACCACAGAAAGATACAGTGTGAAGTATTTATAAGTCCAGCGGGACGTTTTCACTGCGTCTGTCCTCAAGCTAGACAACCTCTCACATTTGTGGTACATCCAGCTCTGACTCTCTGCCATTTGGTTGTCTGCCCTCTTTTTTTAAGCTCCACTGGTTCTACTTTTTTTTTTTTTTAATGAGGACAAACTCATGCATACAGGTATGCACAAGAACACGCACGTAGACAGGTAACACGAGTACACACCAGGCAAGGATCTGATGGTGTCATAATGATGGAGTGTCTCGACGCGTTAGCATCTTAAGACGAGCCTGTGCAGGGCTTTTCATAGCAAAGACGGGGTTAGTTAGTCAGGGAGGGGAAGACTGAAGCGAGCGAGGTAGGAGAAGAAGAGCATACAGATTGGCTTATTGTCTTAGCCCGTCTTCTAACATGTTCTGTTGTGGGGACAACCCCCCACCACTGTCACGCCAATAAAGCAGATTTGAATTTTAATTTTCGTCACAGTGAATGAAAGGAGACCTCAGTGGGGGAGCCTTACAGAGTGAGGGATGGGGTGTTGGAGACGGAGGCGGGGTGGTCTGTGTGAATCACAGATGAGAGAGGACCGAGGAGATTGTGAGAGAAGAAACACATAAACCTTTCTCAGTTCTCACACTCTGCAGTCACACTTGTTAGGTCACCGTGGATGAGAGCGCCAACTAAATGCCTGAAATGTAAATGTAAAAATGCAGAGGATGAGGGGGGGAGTGGAGCAGATAATAGAAGGGGAGATAGAAAGGGTAGTCTTTGCTTTGGGAGAGATGAGATTGAAGAGGCGAGGAGGAGGAGGAGGAGGAGGAGGAGGGAGGGAGAGCGGAGATAGAGAGGGTGGTCTCGCCACTGACAGTGACTGAGAGCAAGCCTTTATCGTGTTGCAAGGAAAAGAACACAGAAGCACATATCAACTGTACTCTCACTCTATTTCTCTTTGCTCTGCGCTCGTCTCTCCCCCTTCTCCTCCTCCTCCTCCTCCACCTCACCCCTTGCTCTTTCTCTATCCTATGAAGATCGGATGGTTGCACGTTTCACACATTTCTAGAGGCTAAGACGGAGTAAATGTTGACCTTGGCCCCTGCTTTGTTGCCGTAGCACAGGAGTCCTCAGATACATTTGTCCAAGGGCCAGAAGTTTTCTAAGCAAAATGCTTTATAGCCTAGACTTAAAAATTAAAAATAATAAATAAACAAAAAAAGGGCTAGGGCTATGATTTAATGTTTTTATTATCTTACAAAATGAATAATAATTTTATATGCCTCTGTTAACATAAACAGCCAAATAACCCCTAAGTAAATAAGCTCTCAGGATGCAAACAAAAGGCTTTTTGCATTATTTGACCAGTGAAAATAAAAAACAATCCTCCAGCAACTCAAGTGTTTCTTCCAACACACCTCATTTCCACAGAGCTCTGTGTATGTGTATAAATCAATCAGAGGTTTATTGTTTGCTATAGTGACCTCTGTGATCTGTGATTGCAAAATACCTTCATCCTTTTTTTTTTGGCTCAAATTAATTTTTCAATGTATTTTAGCCAAAATGCTGATTTAAAAAAATGTACATTACAAATGTATTTGAGAGGACTGTGCTGTAAGTGTGTTAGCTAATTAGCGGTGTAAAAAAAGTTGACATGCTTGGTAGCTCCAATGTTTATTAACAAAATATTTCAGAAAACTGACAACACACCTAACCGACCAAACTCCTTGCTTATATTTTTCACCATTCATTATTCTGTATTGACTCGATTACACTTTGTGCATTTTTCTATGAAGGACTGGACACAAAAAAAGATAAAATGATTATCTGTTTCATGTCTGCGGTGGTGTTTTATATTCATTTGTAAATAAATGCATTTCCACACATGGAGCATTTGGTGATGTACTCAGTGCATTTATGCTGACTCTAGGAAAGGAGAGCTGAGCGGTTTTCATGGTGCATCCATCAAGTAGAGAGGATGTAGTTGGAGAACAATCTGATTCTTAAGAACTGTTGAACTATCAGCTACAGACTCTTACCTTGTTGCCAAGGGCTCAGGAAGCTAATCGACGATCACGTCACTTTAGCGTACACAGATGTATCATAGATAAACTTTAAAAAGGAGAGAAATGCTGAGGTGAAGCGATAAAACCCTGATAGCGGATTCATGTTTGCATGTTAGTGAGAAGGAATTCAGTTTTCATAGTGTGAAGTGTCGAGAAACAGCCCCAGCGTGATGATGGCTCTCGGCTTACAACTGACAGCGCAGCCCAGGTGCACCCTGGGATGGATGATAAATGGAGAGAGGAGAGAAAGACACCAACAAAAAAAGGAGAGAGTGGAGAGAGACTTTGCAGGGAAGACTATGGCTAGAAGGAAGGAAAAAGTTCGAGAGGTTGTCAAAGAATGGAGAGGAGGGAGCAGGAAGGAAGGCGAGTAGCAGGGAAGAGGAGAGTGAAGGAGGGAGAGAGGGGGATAATAGAGTGAGAGAGCCGAGAGCTGAGGACATGTCGGGGAAGGAGATTGAAATCAGCAGATATGACAGGAGTGGAGGAGATAGCAGAGGACAGACGGAGTGAGTGGAGGGGGAATAAATGGATTAATAACATCCCTCATCTGGACCTTGCTGCCCCCACTCCCCCCCTCACTCCCTCACGCTCCCTCACGCTCCCTCACTGCCTCCCCTGCCACTTGTCCCTCCTTCCTCCTGCTCAACCCGCTGTCACCTTTCCCCTCCTCCCCTTTTTTCTTGGAGCAAGAGAAAGATGTCTGACTACAGAAGCGTGCTCACCTCCCTGACTCCCTAAACCACTTTACAGCCGCCATGGGACACTCTGTGGTCCTCTTGAACCTCAGCATCTTCACTGTCCCCACCTCCACTCCCAACCCAGTGATTTATCCTCCTGCTTGTCTTAAAAAAAAAAGGGGAAGGCTTTTTTTCGTGAGAGTTGCTGCATTAAAAAATAAGAGCTACAAAACAGCAAAGACCCCAAATACAACATTATAAATCAACCATCTTATCAGGAAGCTTTAGTGTCTAACATGAATATTTGGAGTTGTTTTTGGCATTGTCCTCAGTTTTGAAATCATTTTTTAGTGATTTAACGTTAAATTTGTACATTTGTTTTTTATATTTACACTGTGGGGTTTTGTTCTTCATCAAAAAAAAGAAGCTCTAAAATTTGTGTCTTGGTCACTGTGGTCTTTTATGACTCTTGATTGGAAAAGCTGTACTGACTCACTAGATGCACATAACCAATATACTTTATTGCAAGACCTGCCCCTAATATGCCTCTGATGGACTATTGACATACCTTAAAACTCAAGTTTTTTTTGTTGTTTTTGTTTTGTTTTTGTGGTTTTTATATGAGTTTTGACAGGAGGCTAGTGCCTGCACGGTCGCTAGCTAGCCAGCCAGCCAGACACACTGTGAGCTAGTTAGAGCTCTTTCACTAAACCAGTCTCATCGACAAGAGGCTGTTATTTCATGTTGATGGATGGTGTTTTTAAGTATCAAAACACAAATGTACATAATAAAATCCATTATAAAAAAGAGCCTGTGGTTCTCCCCTTGTTCGCTTGTTTGGTGTTGTGGTGTTTTTTTATTATGTGGTTATATTAATGTTTTAATGGAGTGACTGTGGTCACGGCATGAATAAATGGTAAGTCAGGCATGCTAACATTTTCAGCTTGAGTTAGAGCTGCAGGTTCATAAAAATAAATTAGAAGGGTTCAGTTAAAATTAAAAAAACTAATATTTCTTAACTATAAAAGTGAGAAAAAACAGCTTGAACAAAAAACAACTTTGATTTACTCACTTTTTAATGTAAGTCATTACTTGTCTATAATATTCTAAATAGTTAAGTGGTAGATGGGTTGTATACCCACTTTCTAACTTAATTATCAATCATCTTCAGCCAGTTATCTACTGTCAAAGACAAAAATACAGATTTAAAAGCCAGGTAATGTCCTGGTATTTTGTAGACTGGCCCCTTTCTTCAGCAACCCTATTTAGTCTCCTTAGTCTAACTCCACCAGACACCGAGAGAAAGAACTGTTACCATCCTACAAGGACCAGGGGACAAACAAGAGCAGCAGCAGGAAAAGCATCAGACTGCGGAGGCCCCTCGGTGGGTCGTCTGCTAAACTTAGAGCAGAAATGGGCCAGAGAGAAACGATTTGTGCATTTGTGTGTCTGTGCCTGTGTCTGAGTGTTAAGTGGCATTAACTCCCATTCAGACACTGTCTGAATGCAATGACTATGTCAAAATGTTAAACAAAACAGCCTCTCCAGCATTGTGCCTCTCACACAGTTTAATTTGCTTCTCACAGTTTATTTTTAGGTTTTTGTTTCTTCCTTTTGTTCGTTTTTTTTCCTCCTGGAAGGGTGCGGCGGTTGTGCTGGAAAAGCCACATTGCAATCAAAATGATGTTGAGGCAAAAAAATTAGTCAAATATTTTAATGAAGACCTGTGCATTTTTTAATTAAGGTTCAAAAAAGTACTTAAAATAAGGTCACTGTTAATTAGATGATGGTCTGACAAATGTGCCAGCTAATTAAGCTTGTATGTGTTTGATTAAAGATAAGTAGGCTTCCATGATAAGAAATGTGATGATGAGGCACGAGAAGAGCGAAGCAGAGGGGAAAAAGAAGATACGTGGAGTGAAGGGAGGTTTAATTGAGGTAGAGATGATAAGTATGTATATGCGTGTGAAGTGACAGAGAGCCAGCGAGGGACAGAGAGGAATGAAGGGGGAGCGGAGGGGCGGGCTTGTCATCAACGCGTAATTTCAGCGCATGGTGATGATGGCGGCTCGTGCTCACAGGCTTTATCAGAAATGAACGAGCCTGGGCACTTATATGTGTGTCTTACACTGCATCTGTCTGTTCTAAGTGTTCGTGTGTGTATATGTGTGTGTGTGTGTGTGCGTGTGCTTGTGTGTGTATGCCTGTGGCTGTAGTGAGTTTATATCTCCTGCCTACTGTCTTTTAAATTCACTATATTCAAGTGAAGGCCAGCTGTTCCCCTTTCCCTCCTGCCTCCCACTCCTGCTTGCTTTCTACATCCCTCCATCCTCTTTTCTTCCGTCTTGCTCTCTCTCTCTCTCTCTCTCTCTCTCTCTCTCTCTCTCTCTCTCTCTCTCCATCAGGCAGTGCAGCAGCAGTCAATAGCAGCCCCCCCTCCCAAGTTCAAAGGAGCCTTTATAGGAAGGATAGAAATATGCATTGCCAAAAACCTCCCAGCAACAGACATCATCTCTCTCTGCGTAGCTCTACCTTTCCATCTCAGTCTTTGTCTCTCACACACACTTATACTGTTTCTCTCTGTTGTTGCCTGCTTGCTGCTGCCACACAAAGAAAAACTGTCTATATGGTTAAAAATGCACTTAAGATATATGAAAAACATTATCAAAATCAATATTGTTGTTAGAAAATGACAGCAAAAGACATTTTTGAAAGGCTAATGGGGATGTAAGCCCACGTTCCACATTCTAACACTTAACTGTGGCGGTCTGGTATTTTATATCATTTTTTTAAAATAGGTAATTACCGCTGTCTAATTGTCCCTCTTTCTTGTGTATTATTATACAAGTATTTATTAAAGGTTTTTTCTGGCCCGAACAATATAGTTTATCAGTTACAAAACTGTTAAGAACCTACTTGAAACATATACACAGACAGAACGGATAATATTAATATGGATATGAAAAATACCTTAATTTAATTTAATTTAATTTAATTTAATTTAATTTAATTTAATTTAATTTAATTTAATTAACTTTTATTTTACTAGCTTTTATGTTTTACTGCTGTATACTGTGTTAGACTGACTTCGGGTGCAGTATGAGTCACATTGTGGGTGGATCCTGGAAAATGTATTCATCTATAAACACATTGTATGCAAAGGATTGCTTTAAGAAGAATACTGACTTCCAATATCGCCCAAAATGTTGAAAACCAAAAAAGACAACCAGAAGTGAACAATAAAACCTGTAAAATCTAAGTCACGTGAGTACAAACTAACTTCACGGTTAAAATCCATGTCAGAATTCACAAATCAAACAGCAACAAGCATCTAGCGTTCAACCCAAGAAAACTATTATTGATGAAAATGACCAAAAATCAAAATATTTGCATTGTGTCTTCTTTGGGACCTTACCCACTTTAAATCTTGGCACTGCTTTTGTACACTTTGGAAAATGTGTTGCTTTGCTAAGCCAGTAAGCTGAAGCTGCGTATCAGCTGACATGAGTGGTGTGTGTATCTGACAGTAATGTATTCTCCGGTGTTGTTGTGTAGTTCGATGTAAACGACTCGGTCTGTCAGCTGTCAGTCACATTGGAAACACACAGAGGAAACATGGTTGCTGCAGCACCAACACCAGCACAGTGTGTATGTATTATATTATAGTGTTTCCTGTGGTTATATATGGACACGGCATTTATGCAACGCAGGTGTGTGTGTGCACTTGACCCGTGTAAGTGTGTCCCCATGTTCCCTGTTATCTACTTTATGGGATTGTTTTACAATGCACTTAGCAGTTTAGCAGCGTGCCTCATGTTGTTTTATTGTGTCATTGTGTGTGTGTGTGTTTGTGCAGTGTGTGTGTATGTGCTTGTGTGAGCACAAACACCCCAGTAGTACTCTATGATTGCATTGTTGATTTGTCATTCTGTGTTTTGTGTTGTGTTTGCTCAAGTGTGCCTTCTATTTGAGGGTGTGTTTCGAACGCAGCTTTGCGTGTGTGTTGCCCTGCAAGCATAAAAATGTGTGTACATCTGTGTGTAAGAATGTCTGTGCTTAAAACCATTCAAATGAGTGTGTGTGCGCACAGGTGTGTGTTTTGTGTGCATATTCCAGAGCAAGATTGGAAGTGGGTCTATTTCTTTTGCAGTCACTGATGTGCCCCTGTGTGTGTAATTGAAATACCTGAGTTATTGACTCTCTCTCCCCTCCAAGTCAAATAACTGCTCCAAGAGTGTGTGAGTGCACTCATTCAGAGGCTCTGGGGCAGAGCAGGCAACTCTGGCAGACCAAGGCCTGTCAACCATCAGTCTACACACATGCAGAAACACACATACATAACAGAGAGGTATTAAGACCAAATCTACACACAAACAGACCTGCAGGCACACACAGGCATTATCTGAAGGATAGACAGGCACATTTGCATTGACACAGACAGACGGGGAGATACTGATGTTTCTCCTTTCCTCACCAAACACACACACACACACACATTCTCCCTCTCTCTTCCCCTAGAAAAGGGCACACATGTGTCCCATCTCCCTCTTCCTCTGACAGCAGCAGTCTTCTGTGGTTGAACAACTCAGGCTTAGCCTCCTCCTGCCTAAATGGCTGACTGACTGGCTGACACACAGGAGCACACACACACGCACACCTACACACACCTCTGCCTGCCTGTTCCTTCACTGACTCCTGGCTTTCTGCCCCTTCACCGCTCACTCGCTCCACACAGGATCACAGCCGTCTGCCAGCCTGCCCTCTCCCTCTCCATTCATCCTATTGTCACCACATTGTCCTCTGCCTCCGTCCCTCCAGAGGCTTCAAATCTCAGCTAAATCCTTGTTGCATTTTGTACATCTCTATCCTTTATTCCTACATGCTTAAATCCTGCCTCTTCCTTCAGTTTCACTCTGTTTTTTCTCTTTTCTCTTATCTGTTCCCTCCTCTCAGTTTTATCTGCTCTTTCTCTATCTCTGGCCCAATCTCTCCATCTCTCTCTCTCTCTCTCCTCTATCTCCACCGGCCATTCATCCTGCCGTATTGTGTGGTGTAGTGTATTGTTGTCTGTGTACAGTAGCCAACAGTGACGTCAGCCATGGATCCACAGAGAAGACAGTGACCAGCCCAGGAGCGTGTTCAAAGCCCTGCTGGCTTCCTTCCTGCGTCTGGCTGACTGACTCGCTGGCCTCGCTACCCCCTCTGGGAATTTTAATACTCACTAATCGATCACCTTGTGCCAACAGAGGTGATAATGTGGCCAGACCTTAATTATTGTTGTTGTAAATGAAGAGGTGTTTTGCAGCAGCTTATTTTATTCGAGGTTTCTTAACATTCAGCCTGCTCCCTTCAGTTTTTTTTCTTTTTTTTTTTTTTTTGTTTAACCACCATAGCTCTTACTCTGCCTCTGTTCCTGCTTCTGTGACTGTCTCGCTCTTCTTTTAGCATGCATTTTTCTCAAAGGCTAATGAAAATTCTGCAGACCTCTGGCACTCCGAATGAGTGCGTCGGACAGTACATTAATACTGCTCTTAAGAAGAGAGCGATAGAGAGAGGAAGCCAGAGGAAATGGGGGAGAGGGAACAGGGTGGCGGGGTGCTGTGTAGAGGATAAAGGGGGGGAGCAGGAGTGCGCGAATCTGGAAATTCAATTATAACTGTGCCCTGGCAGTAATTCCACTGGTATAAATGGGACGGCAGAGCGAGAGGAGAGATGGATAGAGATGGATAAAGGATGAGAGAGAAAGAGGCAGAGAGGAGATAGAAAGTTGTGGAGAAAATGGATTCAAGTTGGCTGAGAAACAGGAGTACACCATCAGTGTGTGCATCATTATTTCATGATTTGGAGACGCAGCCTCTAGTTTCAACTTAGCATTGGATGCACATGATGATATATATTTCACACAACACAGGACGATAATGACAAGTTTTGTACCTCGCGGATGCAGCACATTACGCTCGTTATTTAAAAGAGAGTTCAGCAAGTGTTTCACGTGCGCACTCTTCCTCTCTACATGCCACCTCGACAGTATAGCCCTGATCTCATTAATGCAGAAACAAGGTAACGGATCAGCCCATGTGCATCCCCCGGGAGGGGCAGGTTAGCCTTTGATGTTGAGTGAAGCGCAGAGAGAGTCCTAAGAAGCCAGGGAGATTTCAGTACTCTGCCTGCCTGCCTGCCTGCCTGTCTCTCTGCCTGTCTGTCTGTCTGTCCCGGCTGTCAGCTGCAACAGATTTTTCTAAAACACAGTCTACAATTGAACACGAAACGCACAACAAACCCATTGATATAATTTGCCACATTATATGCATGAATATCCAGGAACAAAAACACACTACTGTACATTGTGTAACAGGAGCCGGGCTCGCAGCCTGACTCACTCATGCACAAGAACGAGCTCATGTCGCAGAACTACAGAGTCTCGTCTAGACTCACATTTCTCACCTCCTCCTCTTCTTCTGTCCGGCTCAATATTCCATTTCGACACCGGTGGCAAGACGCAGGCTCGAATATCTATCTGTGAGCGATTTTTATTGGAGCAGCTGACTGTGACTGTACTGCTGTTCGCTTTGCTCTACATTCATATTTAGATTTAGCCTCTTGATGGAAAGGGATTTGTTGGTAAATGTTTCATGTACAGAGTGTCCAGTGGAGGTCTGAGCCATTTTTATTGTATTCATTGCATGATATCTAGGCGCATGCAGGTTACATTGAAATTGCATTGTTCCAACACGGCTGTACGAAAACAAATTGATAAAAATGATCAATGTGATTAAGGACAGCAGCTTCGAGTCCCCGGAATTTGCTCCAGCCGCCCCCATGTACAAACTCATTAAAGGAGTCATAAAGGCAACTATGAAAATCATGACCGGTATCATTACAAGCCCACTGGTGTCATCTCGCCTTTCTCCTCTGTGAGCAGGAGAATAAAGGCAGCTAAATTAATGTTCGCACCAATAATGTTACAAAACCACTGTCATCCTTTAAGTAGTATCCGTTCTCCTCTGTGTGTAGAGCCAACTAAATTAAAGTTCAGGCCAATATTGTTACAAAAGCATTTACACTCTGTCTCTTTGTTCCTCTGTGTGCTTCTGTCATTTGCAGGACGACAACTCCATGTTCTTTCAATTTGGCCCCTCCATCGAGCAGCAGGCTTCGGTCATACTAAACATCATGGAGGAATACGACTGGTACATCTTCTCCATCGTCACCACGTACTATCCGGGTTATCAAGACTTTGTTACCAAGGTAACTGTACTCAGCTGAGACAACATGCACAACCCTCCTGAACCTCTCTAATAATTTCAATTATTTTCTTTTTGGGTGGTTGGGGAAGCATTTTATCCTCTTTTTGATGGTAACAGATAAAGAGGCAGACAGAAAAGAGAGAGGTGTATGTTTGCAGCTGAGGCTGCCGCCTGGGATTGAACCGTTGACAGGTGCAACCATGTGGCCATGTGATGTGTGCAGCCCATAATAATCTCAGTTTAGAAGGGTTTTTTTTTTTTATCGATTGCAACCTGTTAAAACTAAGCTGAAAATGTGCTTAAAGGTCCATTGAGTGGGATTAATGGGGATCTGTCTTGTAGAATAAGAGTCACTGTGTTTTTATTTCCTTAGAATTGTATACCTTCAAAGGGAGTGAGCTCTCTTCTGTGAGGTCCGCCATGTTGCACAGAAAGTTTATGCAGTAGTCAGGAACAGAAAAACCAAACACAGCCATTTTAGGTTCTCCTACTTGCTTCCCTGATAATCAAGCAAACTACTGTCTTACGGTAAGCCTCTTCTTCCTCCGTCCAGATCCGCAGCACCATAGAGAACAGCTTTGTGGGCTGGGAACTTGAGGAAGTCTTGTTACTTGATATGTCCGTGGATGACGGTGATTCCAAGATCCAAAACCAGCTGAAGAAGCTCCAGAGCCCTGTTATCCTTCTCTACTGCACAAAAGAGGAGGCCAACACCATCTTTGAGGTGGCCCACTCTGTTGGGATCACTGGTTACGGCTACACGTGGATAGTGCCCTCGCTGGTCGCTGGAGATACTGATGTAGTGCCTGCAGAGTTCCCCACAGGTAGGAAATCCACTGTGGGGGGAAATAACAATATTACTGGGCATTTGGACATGAACATACAAACAGTGAAAGGAATCATAATTTAAAAGTCTTCACATATTTTGTTTTAGAACAAGTTAATACAGTTATTACATGAAACAAGTTTGTGTAGCTGTCGCCTCCTCTGCTCTGCTCTCTGTGTGTGTCCGGGGCACAATTTTTTTTTTTTGCCTAAGATGGCAAAGAAATGACCCACCTGGCTAGTACTCATTGCTTTTGTTGGTATGTTGGGTTAAGATCATGCATCAGGAGGGAGATTCAGTACAGTTAGGGTAAGAATATCAGAGTAAAGCAATCAGAGACAGAGACGGGCTGGTCATTCCTTTCTAGGACATCTGAGGACAAAAAATATCATAGGGCAGGCTGATGCTGAGGGAAGTAGGAGAGGACATAGAAAATAATGCTACTCCAAATGACTTACAGTAGAGATTCTGAAAAGAAATGATGCATGTAAACTGAAAAATTAATGTAAGCATATTTTCTTTTTACAAAAAGTACCCTCAGTTAATATCTGTTGTGTTTTGGAGCTACCTAAAAAGAAACAAGAAAAAAAAGAAAGAAAAAAAATCTGTATTTTTCCATTGGTGAATTTATTTACTGCTTCATTCTTGTTGTCATTTCATTTTACCACAGCTCCGCTCAAAGCTTGATATGATACTTTCAGAAGATGTGGTTTTGTGGTTCTTCCCTGTGAACACTAATGACAGTTTGAGTCAAAGAGGGCATATTTGGTGTTGTAGTGGAACTTGACTGCTTTTCAAAGAGAGCAGCTTTTTTTAGTGAAATCATGTCCATCGTACTTGTGCTTCTTTCAGCTACATTAAACAGGCATTCCAAGTCTGCCCATCCCAAAGTGCACATTTCACCCATTAACGTGTCCTTTGTGTGCATTGCTAGTTTTAAAGACGCTATTTAACCTCGTCAACATGGGAAACCACTGACAGCAAGTTTGCTAAATGCTTGGCACTACTAACCTAAAAATGACAGGTAGGGTTACATAATAACAGTGTATAACTTGCAAGCAGTCCAAGTTGGATTGCATTGAAATTTTAAAGGTCTGGATTAAATTGTCTTTTGATCCGGATTGGGGACAGTGTCTGCCCACTGAGTATGTGGGTGCTGAAGGAAACTGAGTCAGAATTAGGAATTAAAATCGGATCCCATTTTTATCTGACATAATCTGAGCAAGGAAAGATGTTTGCTTGCTTTAAGCTCTAATCCTTAGCTCTCTGTAAGTACAACAATTACACTTCGTGCATAAATGGCCCCAGTCTGAATTAAGATTTCTAACCCTTATACTCTTCCTTGTTCAGCAGTGCTATTCTCTACAGAATGTCGATCCAGCAAGGAAGGTCAGCCGTGACATTAAAAAAATCAATTACCAACATATATGTAGTTAGCAATTTGCTGTTGTGACATTTAAGGGGCTTGTACCAATTACTGCTGTGGATGATTGTAGATGCTGAATGGTAGTGAAAGAGAAGCACAAAAAGAGTCATAAAGTCAGCAAAATGCATCAGTCTTGAGGTTCACAGATTTTTTTCTCCAACATAAGCTAACATTGGGCACTATCACTATTCTGATCCAGGTGAAGATTTAGGAGCAAACTTGTTGTTGTTTTAGCCCGATCATTGGTGCTTTTTTGTTATTGTTGCTTAAGAATGCAGCTTTTCATTTGGAAGAGGAAGATTATGATCGCCGTCTTTACAAAGGTTACATCATCTCACTGAAAGAAAGCAAAAACTAAATCTTTTTTCTATGATTGCAACTCACAGTCTTTGGCATTCATGTACAAAGACTATGACATAAATCAAAAGTTCTAGAGAGAGCAAAGTAGACCTTATTTCGCTAAATCAATATCCTAAGGTGACGAATGAGCTTTCGCACTACATTAAATGTATATTGCCAGTGAGGATGATCCGTGGTTAAAGTGCTAACAGCAATTACAGCAGCCTTGGAAACAGCAGGGTCATGTTGCTCTTACAGGTCATTGTGCTCTTACAGTATCACTCGTTACCTTGTAAGCTGTTGAGTAGCCAAATGTAGAGCTCTCCATAAGTGCTGAATGCTGGCCAAACAGCCAACTCCTCAAGTCCTGCAGGCTGCTTTTTTATACGGATTTTTGAACCTTATAAAATTTCTTTTAGAGCAACCAGTTTTAATTATACACGTACATTTTATGACCACCAGCTTTTGCTTGAAAAATAATGAGAATATCATGATGGAGAGACGAGCCCATCATGCTCTTCACAGATGTAAACATGCTCTCCAGAATAGGGAGCGAAGAGATGAAATAATATATATATATTTGCACGAATTGCACAGAGAAAAGACACCCTCATTAGACACGTTGTTAGCACTAAAAAGCCTACTGAAGGTGATATATTTTCAATAGAAGCCACACAAATATTTACGGGCTTAAAGAATCAGCAAGAGAATGAACTATTTTTATTTACTCTGTTGAGTAAGAGTTGAGACACATTGCAAACTGACAAAAAAAAAACAATGCTAAAATAACAGGCTTCTATAGGTGTCAATAAAAATAATTACAAATAGTGAAAAAAATGATTTGTTAATAAAAAAAAGTTTTGATCAATAAAGAACTGCCATTTTTTATAGACTGTCGACTAAGATGGACAAATGTATTTATTTTCCTTTCCAAATTTCACTACATAACAATAATCACACATTCATAACACAAACGACAGAGGCTTTTATCCAACCTGCTAAATGTTGTAGAACCGACCTGTTTAACTTCTGCCATCATAAGGACTAAAGGCTAAATGGAAAACTGTCAGTAACTGCTCATGAAAGCAAATGCAGGCATGTACTCACATCAAGGAGGTTCCAGTGTTTAACATTCAGGCTACTCAACATGACAGGGACAACACTGAGCTTTTGGAAGTTTTTCCTTGTCATTTACTTTAGGTTTTTCCAGCATGTCAAGAAACAAACTGACCTTTAATGAGAAGAAGGACAGGAGTGTGTCTTCCCCAACCCCCCCGCTCCACCGCAACACCACTGGAGGTCATTTTAACCTTTGAAGGTCAAATGTGGAACCAAAGCGACATCTAAGTTGGGGTCGCATTAACCACACAACCTGCTCATGCAATCTGTCAGGCACACCTGTCAGGCCGCCTCATGTAACGCGACTCTCAGTTCGTTTTAGAAAGGCCAACTCACAGCGGGAATCGAACCTTAAACTGCGAGTGCTGTAGCCACCATGAGAACTAATAGAAATCTCCACGTTCCACCTCTGTCCATTTTACACTCTGTAGAACAGTACAGCTGAAAGCAGGTGATAAATTTTTTGCTGGACATATGAGCCTGATGATTTGTTGGATTTTGGCTTGTTGATTTACAGTGAGGGAGAGATATTACACCGCAGCCTCTCCTCAGCACTTTTTGGAAAATGGTTGTCAGGCTGGATCGTTGTGCCCATCAGGCGCTGTAACTCAAACTTTTTACCCCTGCTCCTTCATTGGCATCTGTGGATGATTTAGTCTAAATGGGAGTTTGGGGTGTGTTTACAAGCCTGTGTGTGTTTGTGTTTTGTACCGTTTTTTACGTAATGTCTGTGTGCATCTGTCGGTGAAATGTGCGATGGGTTCACGGTTTGATATGCATGAGAAACTAATGTGTGAGTGTAATCAAGTGAGTCGTGTGTTTGTGTTTTTGTGTGTACCTTACATGGCAGAGGGCCAGAGTGTTAACTTGTTGGCCAGAGAGAACAAATCTGATGTTGTGTGTGTGTGTGTGTGTGTGTTTGTATGGGATTTTCTTTTCCAAATTAGGGTTCCACTCTATAAAGTTTGACAGATCACCATATCAGTAAATCACGCAACAACTTCCTGTTTGATTTATGTTGCCACGGAGATAATCGTGACTAGCTCATGTACTGCCTGGATGATTACAAAGTGGAGCTGGCAGGGTGGTTGCGTTGATGGACACACACAAACCTATTTCAGTTAATATTGACTTATCATGGAATTAATCACATGGGACACAATGACAGATAGTGTTCTAAATGTCATCCACTCATTTAATGCGCGATCAATAGGAGAGAGATTGTGCCTGTGGTAAAATGTAAACAACAGAAAGACAAATGTTGCAGCGGATCAGTTACATTTTCGGTAGTTTAAATAAAATCAGTGTGTTTTGTACTCATGGAAATTTATGTACTGTAAGATATGATGTTGTGTGGGTGTGTGCATAGATATCGTATAAGTTTTCATGGTGAATGTAAGTCAGTGTGCAGATGGCTGGTCTTCTGCTCACAGCACTGCTGCTGCAGGATCAGTGCTCGTCATTTCTGTCGACGGCCAATAAAATGAACATGATGGTAGGGTATTATTTAACAGCTTCAGCAGTGACAGTCTGTAAAACCTGCACCGAGAGCAGCCTCAGCTTCATAATGGGTTTTGAATCTGAACGGTGACCAATTTGGGCGGTTTTTAGTCATGTTATTGCAGATGCATATTTATCCCAAAAGTAACATTTTTTTATTTCGAGAGAAAGGATAGACTTTAACAGAATATTGTCCGAAATTAAGATTCAAATAGATAGAAGCAAGATAGTGGCATTATATTTACAGACTTTAGGCATTTAACTGTAAAACTCAATCATTCAACCCAGCCTTGTTTTTGAGCTTTAACCTAGCCATCATAAAAAGCCACATGAAGCCTGTAGTGGCAGTGAACCATGCTAACTTTTGAGCTTGCCCAGTGCGAAGTGACACCATGGCACAGCGTGTGACTGATGGCGTTTCAGTGTGTGCTCTGGGTGAATCTAGTGGATCAGGGGTTCAGCAGAAGGTGCTTGCTAGCTGTGGGGTGAATTTGCTTACGAGGCACACTTAATAATTTGCATCATGCGTGATGAAGAGCCTCCAATTCTCATGGGTAATTCCACTGATGCCTTCCTTAAGTGGCGCTCTGGGGAACCATCTCTTCTTCCACCCTCCTCCTTCCATCTCTTTTCTCCTTATTTCATGCTGTTGTTCCCTCAGTATTTTTCTGTCACACTATTTCAGCCTCTTCTGACTCTCTGCTTACTCTCCACTCCCTTCAATTTTTTTCCTTTCTTTTTCTTCTTAATCTATATGTCTCTGCAGCTGTCTGACTTTTTCTCTCTGCTCATTCTGTCCCTCTTTTGCCTCCACGTCGCTCTCCTCTCTCTCTCTCCTCTCTCTTACAAGCAGCTTTCTCTGTCTCTGTTCTTCCCGATCAGAGTTACACACCACTGCTGCACAGACTGTGCTAACACAACCACCCAATGTGACATCACTGACAATAATAAGCTGTTTCCAAAAATATCCAGTGATACGGTAGTTCTGCTGCTACGTTCACCAATCAATTTGCCTGGATACTCTGTGTCTGCAGCCTTTGTGATTTTCTTTGTACATGTGTGTGTCTGTGGCAAGGCCACAGCTTGTGCCTTCAAACAGAGGCAGTAGTCATTTTTCTGGCCAGAAAAAAAAAAGCCTTCCAGCTGCGACAAGGCTGTTCAGCTAATAACACTGCCAGTTGACATGACTATATTGTGACATTTAAGCATGTCCTTAGAGATGTTTGAACATATATGTAGCAGTTCCCAAGGTGTAGAAAAGAATACAGCACACAGTGCATGCACATGTGCACCACACACATGCTGCAAACACCCACACACATTCATCTTCCTGTGAAGGAATCTTTTGCATAAAATAGTAAAAGGAAAGTGTAAAAAAAAAAGGGAACAAGAAATGGGAGTGAGTGAGTGTTGAGAAAGTGTCAACAGTGTGTGACATTAGATGTGGTCCTGGAGGGCCCGAGCTGTCAGTGCTGAGGCCCCATGAGGGAGGCAGGTTGCCAGGCCGCCTGTCTATTTCTGCCCACTGACATGGTAGTGGAGTGGCTGACATGTGGTCATACTCTGTCAGAAAGACGCTGATCGACCGATGGACAGAGAGGAGGACAGATTAAAAAGCAGACAGAGAGACAGATAGCCCGATAAATTGACTTGAAGGCAGTTTGTGCTCAGCTGAGAGCAGTGTGACCTGAACACTGAGGCGTCCAGAGGGTCCCAAAGAGGAAGATGCCTTATTGGCCATTTTCTGGGGTCATAAGGGCACTTGATGCTGAGAGTTTAGAGAAGACCAGGCCTTTATCTAAAAGGTTTTCATGTTAAATAAACCTTTCACTAAATTCAATTACACTTAAACTACAGCTCAATGCAAGCCACTTTAGCATGTGGAGAAATCCGAGGCTTGACAGACTGCCAACTTGCCGACTGGACAATCACTGTTCAGGAGAAGGCTTAAGTAAAAACTCATGTATGACAAGTCAAATGTAAGGAAGGTGTAATTCTGTAATTAATTGGTTGATTGCAACCCTTAACATGTTATATAAGTTCGAGCCAGACGATTAAAGACCTGTATCATAGACAGTATGTATATAAATTGAATGTAGCTTTTGAATGTAGCCTCAAACCTGCATTCTTTCTAAAGGCCAGCAGGGTGATTCCACTGTTTGCACTTATAAGACATGTCGTCCATTATGGTCCCATATAAAGTGAAATAAACATTAAAGCAGGGTATGCTTCAGGGCGTGGCCACCTAGTGGTTGTCACGTTGCTACCAAGGTGAGCTCAGTCAGGATAGATGTGTTTCCATGGCAGCTTCAACCTCACGTCCAAATATGGTCACCTCTGGTTCCAGACAAAGATGATGGTGACCCTCATAGTACCAAACTCAAATCTTCAAAATGTGCCAAGCACTCCAAGCACTCCAGAAAAAAATGGGTGATGGTCAGCACCCTTCTCTGCCCACTTTTTCCATGTTTTAAAATTGATCCAAAACAGTTTGACTATTTGTGAGCAAAACTCAAGGACAATCCCACCACTTGGCTCCATCCCGATAAAACCCTTGCAGCTGTTAACTGGAGAGCTAAATAATTGGTTGTTAAAAGGAGATAAACATTGTGCTTAAGGCTCATTGCTGGGCAGTGTGCAGTCTGTGCCATTAATTAATGATGACTATTTATCATGCGTTAACCATAATACCAAGAATGACAGTTTAATATCAATAAAAGCCATTATCAAAATGTCAGCTGTGTTTTAATTAATGCATGGTCGTCATAAGTTTCATAATAAACCAACACTTCTCGCAGTGCGTTCTCTCTTTGTGTTTTTGTTTTTCTGCATTATTTTCCTTTCAATTTAAATATAAAATATATAGAAAAAATGGATTGGGAAACACATTGATGAAGTCAGGTTTTCTTAGCTTGGAAACATGGTAAACTTGTGAGTTTATGGTTTATTTGTTCTGACAGGTGGGTCTGGCCACATACAGACACATTTTCATCCATTCTAGCCTGTTGGCCCAATATTAACCATTTAACGGGGGCTAGACTGACAGAGGAATCACTGGTTTGAAGAGTAACATGTCAGATGTTTTGCTGTTATGATAGTTGTTGCGTCCAGTCTGCAGATCCAATTTAACAGGCTCACAAAACTGAGATCAAACTGTTAACTGGGCAGTGATTATCAGCATGACTCAACACTCTGTCACTGCATTGCCTCTTTCTGGCTTTAAATGTTTCCAGAAACACATTTTAATGTTCTGTTTAGCTGCTTATTTGAGAATGTTTGCAACAAGACCACCGTTTGTATTCCCACTTGAAATCAGACCAGGCAGTGCCTCAACTTGCATGTTTGCTCAGCACTAGGTCACGTTTCATCGCTCTGATTGGCTTGTTTTATTGGCTTGATTGGTTATATATTGGTTTCATATATTGGTCATGGTTTGCCCAGTTGTATCCATAGGAATTTTTTGTCAGTTCCTCTTGTTAATATCTGTAATATCTGTGTGAATCAAACTTAAAAGGTACCAAATCAACACTGCTTTGGTCTGACATGCTAGGCAAAGGTCCTGTAGGTTTCATTAAGTAAAGCAGTGTCTCATTAGTGATCAGATGACTTTCAGTCGGCTGCTGACTTGTTAGTTTTGTGAATCTCAATATGGACATCCTTAGCCAGCCTTTCCTAGAGAGAGAAGGTTAAAAAAAAAAAAAAACTGCCAAACTTGAAACTGCTTGAAAATATCTGCATATTTTATCTCCTTGCTAGTCACTCCATGATAATTGATAGTTGGGGGGGGGGGCGCATTAGGGTGGAGGAAGGACAAGCATTTTGACAAACAACTGAATGGGCCGATGGATGGTTGGAAGGGCACCGGCAGAGAGACAGACAGAGAGAGAGAGAGAGAGAGGGAACTACAAATGAATGTTCATAAACAGACAGATTGTCAAAAGAGAACAAGACTCAGGCAGACAGACAGACAGACAGACAGACAGATGAACAGGCACACAGACAGAGCAAAGGCCAACAAACAGAGAGAGACAGTGCTTTAGACAGACAGATGGACAAACACAGCAAGGTGATAGACGCTTAGTTGGGCAGGATGGGAGCGCTATTCATCTGCTCTCTCTGAGTCATCATGTAGTGTGTGCTGTGTCTCTTGGAGTGTGTTCAAAACATACACTCTGTATACCCTAACAGAGTTATCCCTGTCTATCCACTTTAGTTTTCTCCATCTGTCTCGCTCTCTTTTGTCTCGCTGTCGGTTCACTTTTCCTATATAATCCAGTTTACCTTGCTCATTTCATGCTATATTTACCGTTTATTCTTAAATCCTCGCCAAACCCACCTCTCTATTTTTACTAATCCATCTGTCCCGTTCTGTGTCACCATCTTTTTGGCTGTTTTTCTCTTTATTCAAACCTTCCTCTGATTCCTCTGCTTCTTCCTCTCCCTTGTCACACCAGGTCTGCTCTCTGTGTCCTATGATGAGTGGGACTACGGCCTGGAGGCCCGCGTTCGTGACGGCGTGGCGATCATCACGATGGCAACCTCCACCATGATGATGGACCGCGGGCCTCACACTCTGCTGAAGTCCGAGTGCCACGGAGCCCCCGACAAGAAGACTCCCATCTCAGGCAACCCCAACGAAGTGCTCAGGTGAGTGAGGACAACGCTGGCCTGTAGAGTCACTGTGGGAGAAACTGAGAGCAGTGTGGATCTGTGACGAAGACGTGGTGAACTCAAGTCTTACAGTACAATATAAGTTATCATATGTTACCAAGCAGTTAAACCAGTGTAGCTTTAAATCTGTATAACTTCCATTTATATGTAGCACTTCATGAGACAATTTAACAACATGTCCAAGCTGGATTATTTACACATCGCAGTGGCATGTTATTTAGTGTATTCAAAGGAATACTAACAGGAATATTTTGAACATTCTGGTAAACAAGTCCTCTGGTGGAGAGTTTGAATGGAATCTCTCATATCTGTTTAATAAATTTGAAACTAAGCTAGCAGCTGGTTAGCATAGTTGACACAGAGGCTGCAAACAGGGAAAATATCTGGCCTGGCTTTGTCCAATAGTAACGAAATCTACCCTCCACCATCTTCATAGCTCATTTATTAACATTTCATTCATACAGTAGTTTTTTTAAGTGGAAAAAAAATGTCTGAACAATAATTTGCAAACTTTTATGGGTTGTGTGCAAAATGAGTAAAATTTTGGGATCCTTAGATTAAAAGGGATTTTTAATATGTTATGACAGCTCTGTGGTAAAAAATTCAGACTGTAAAGCAGACAACACCTGAACTGGAACAAAGCTAACATATGTCTTTTTGGATTAATTGGCTTAATAGTTGTACTGTATTGTTGGTTTTCTTCAACAAAGTTAATTTTAAGTTCAACTTGCTGTCAGATGGTACAATAACTGCATCAGGTTTAAAAACTTTCCAGTATCAGTTACTGTGAGAAAGTCTGAATGCAGAAATTTTTTCCTGCTTTGTGTGAAGTGAAACAAGCTCACTTTCTGCCCAAAGCAAAGGAGCACATGTCCAACAAAAACTATGTGGAATGTACCACAAAGTACAGAGAGCACATTCCTCAGCAGTAGTCTCACTTGTTTACAGTCATTTACCTACAATTATTCTAATGTCTACAAATTAATGAGACAGTGATTTATGGATGCTAAAAAGCTACACACAGCAGCTTTTAGAGGGGCACAGGTTCAGACGGTGCAACATCGACACAAGCATCCTGGCATAGATCCGCACATCCATGGATGCAGCAGATGCCTGCACATGCACATGCACACCCACACACATCACACACACACACATGCACCTTTATCCCCTGCATACTTTGGTCATCCCCCCTCCCATGTATTAATACTCTACACACACGCCCCCTTCACATGCCCCTTCCTCAGAAAAATCCGACCCCACCCCCTCAGCTGTCTGTCTCAGCAGCAGGCCTTTTGAACTGGTTGTGAAGTGCAGCGTTCGGCGGCGCTTTGCTCTGCGCTCTGCCTAATTGGTCCCAATGGCGTTTCAGTCGACGAACACTAGCCCCTGTCGTGCTGTGCTCCAGAGCTCAGCACAGTATTATATTCAGGGGCAGTTTCACCTCTCTGCCACTCTGTGTGTCTGCTGCAGCTGTATGTGTGTGTGGGTATGTGTGTTTTTTATTGTGCAAAGGAGAGGCCAACAGTCAGGGAAGGCCAGATGTACGTGTCCTTGTGTGCTTAGGTACTGTAAAGGATGTATATGATAAGAGGATTCGAGGGTTTTTTTTTTTTGCATAATTTCACTGTGGATTACAATTACATATTCAGTTTTCACAAGTTTTCACAAGAAACACATTTATACTCAGACATCAGCAGCAGAAAGCAGAAGTCTAGTGGAGAAACACATGCTCACCTGTTTGTGCTGTGAATGATGGATAATTTTTACGCTCATGCTCCGAGCTTAACTGCATCCTGCACTAAGGCAGCAAGGCTTTGTTGTCCGTTCCAATAAACTCTTTAGATGTCATTTCAACCCCTGTCTGCGTGTTTGTTCCTTTCTGTGGCTTTGCATTTGTTTCACCACTGCTTACTGCTTTGAGATAACAGTGGCGTTTCTGGCAGCTGCTGTTGTCCCAGAATACAATTCCCCTGTTCTGCTCTGTTGTGTTGCTGCTGCGGTCTGCTGTGCGCTGTTCTCTTCTTCTCAACTGTGCTGTGGTCTTTGCTGCTGGGTCCTGTGCTGCAATCTGCTCTGCTCAGCTCCCTCTTCCCTCAGTCATGTTCTCCTCTGTCCTCTCTTGCCCTGTAGTCCTTCCTTTGATCTGCCCCTGGTCTGCTTTTATACATGTGCTCGCCTCTGCTCTGCTTTGTTCCAATTCATTCTCTTCTGTCCAGCGCTGCTCTGCTCTGTTTTCTGCTCACACCTTTTTCTCTTCCCCTCTGTTTTCTCCTCTCTTTTTCTCTCTCATCTCCTCTCCTTCATTTAGATCCTCCACAGCCATCAGCTGTGCTTCAGACCTGCAGTTTTATAATCAACTTAGCTGTGTTGTTGATTAGATCAGTTGTGAGCGCTGCTAAGATCCTTCGCCCCTTGCTGCCTTAACTAAATTTGTTTGGTGATAACCTTTGTCTTCAAGTGTTCAATCAAGAGATTAGCATTTGGCCTACAGTTTATATACTAGAAACTGAATGAAAGGCTGGCTCGCCCAGCCTGCTGGCTGCCTAGTTGGCTGGTTGGTTCCCCAAATGCCTGGTTGGGTCACTCTGAAGTGAGTCAGTAGATAAATAGATACAAGATAGAAGGAAAAGGAAGCAACTCTATGAAATGGCTCCTTTGTTTGGCAGGAAAACCTTGTGTTACACTAGATGTGAATTTAAATTTTGTTTGTTAAATTCCATATTGACTTTTACAGCAAATCATTAATGAAACAGGCAGAGTCACAGTTATTTCTTAGCAGTTGAGAAATTAACAAAGCCAAACAAACCAAATTCTTAACTGTTAAACCTCAGTTCTTGCTATGAGGTTTGGTTCAGGGGCTCCCAGTTTGTTTTTTTTTTGATGGACTTCAACAACCCTGTTTGACCAACTCAACAGTCCTCATCCACATTTCTTGTTTTTTAACTGTCAATCATATAAAAGTGGATATATTTATAAATGTTAAAATAGATTATTAATAAAATTTAACCCTTATTTTTTAGTTTGTTTGGGTTTGTTTGTACTATTGTCACATTGGATGGCAAAAGCCAAATGTTCCTGCTATTTTGTTCATTATTTTTATTGATCTATTTCAGCTCTTTGTCAATTATCTTTTGCATTTCATTTTTTTTATTTACTACTTAAATCAAGTCAGATTATTTTTATCCTTTAGCTGCTGTAGAAAGATTGCAGTGTAACATAGTGGAGTCTAAATAATTGACCTAGTCCCTCAGTAGATACAAAAACTACTGCTAATGTAATGAAAACACAACAGTTCTTATCTTCATATAATTATAGATTTAAAAAATTATTATTTCCCATAATCATATCCAATTTCTTTTATATTCTACAAATAGATCCCCCCAATTCCCAGACACTGGACACTTTTTAACACCTCATTCAATTCTTATAATTTATTTAATATGGGGACGTAGATTTTCAGTCAGTTTTTCAGTTTTTCACTCAATTTCAGCAGTTTAGTTGAATTATACAATATATCTCTATGTACCTTTGGTTGGGAATCACTGGTTTAGAAGATGATGTGACTTCCTGCCCCTCAAAGAATAATCAGTTCATAACAACCTGTAGAGCTCAAAACTTACCTGTAGAGTTACTCAGGAACTGCTTAGCATATTTCTCACTTTTGATTTATCCTGAGACACATTTTTGTTTTGTAGTTTAAGTGATTCTTTTCTCCAGATCAGCTGCCATGTCTGCAAACATGAAGCCAAAAATTCAGATTGAAAATCTAAAGCAACACAGAGTGTGTTGCAGGAAAAAAGATGTCTCTTGTCAGTCATTCATCTTACAGACTACGGAAACACTGCATGTTATGAGGAAGCACATACATGCAAAAACAAAAGTAAACAAAGCAGCATTTGTAGGACTGCTTGAGACTGTGCATGTGTGTGTTCCAGTCTGCCAAGGATTGTGACTGTTGAAAGCAATCACATATCACGCATGTTTTCTAGGCTTGCAGACTGAAAACCAGTTGGTAAGGTGTGCATGAAGGCATGTAAGACACATCTAGTGTACGAGGTGCAATCAAAGCTTGTCAGGTCAGGAGCTCAACCAGGAGCATGCTGCTGGTTTACTGTTACATACACTGGGTTTTGCCCCATCACCAAGGCTCAGACTGTCTTTACTGAGTACTCCTGTGACGTTCAGGGACGTCTAAGGAAGAACACAAAGTACCTGAACTGTGGAGCCATGGCAACTGGACTCTTAAATATGGCAATGTGCCCGCTCAGGGGGCTCCCTGCCCATCAGATTTGGCCCCCTATGACTTTTTTCTGTTCCTTGAAGTGAAGTTTAGCCTCTAGTTTGTAGCCATGAAGCAAAGTTCAGGTCCATGGTGAAATCACAAATGCACATGTACCAGTGGTCACAACAAAAATGCATGTAACTCAAGTTCTGACAAAAATAAAGCAATAAAACTTGGTATACTTACTTATGTTGGTTCCTGCTTGCACCTGTGACATACTCATTACTGTGCAGCACCCTAGTGTGCAACAGGAACAGCCTTTGCACTTTTTGCTCGCACAGGCTGGTGTTGAGTGATGTAGAATTGCTGGATGGTCACTGTCATCCGCTTGACCTTATAAGCCATACATTATGCCCATTCCTCTCTGCTGAACATTTCCTTGTCCGGCCTTCAGAGCTTCACAGAGAACCACAGAGGAGGGACACATCAGTCCACTAAGTGAATTAAGTCCACTGCAGCCAGCACTATGACATTCCAGCTAATGCTACAGTATGAGCCTGACAAATGAAGATAGCAGAAAGAGGAAGAAGAGAGCAAAGCACAAAAAGCGGGAGACCCAGTGAGGGGGAGACAGGAGGAGAGAGAGAGAGCGTCGCCGAGCAATACACAACAGTGTGAGAATCATGGGTTTGACAACAGCGGCCCTGACCTTGCCAGGCGTGGACAGGTTCCAAATGAGCTTGGAGTTGGAAAGGTGTCAAGTGCTTTTAAGCTCTGTGGACATTTTTGAACTTCTGTGGCCCCAGTGAGGCTTTCAATAGAGTGTGTGCGTGTTTGCATGCGTGTGTGTGTGGGTGTTGTGTCTGTGTTTGTGCGTTCCGCTGTGTGCGGGCAGTACACTCTGAAGCAGCACCGTATTTTGACCCTCTTGAGCTGAGGGATGAGTGTGCGCCAGCTCCATGAACAGTGTGTCCACCTGTGTGTGTGTGTGTGTGTGTGTGTGTGTGTGTGTTTCTAACTATTTCAGAGGGAGTCTATAAAGGCCAGTGGAGTGTGTGTTTATGGGGCAGGCCAGTGGGAGGTGTTAAAAAGGTTCCTGTTTGTGACTGGGCTTGATTGGAACTAGGTCAGGATGCTCCTGCTCTCTCTCTCTCCTCTTCCGTCCCTCTGCCTTTTCTTCATTTTTTTTTCTTGCTTTCTGTCTTTCTCCTCCTTAATCTTTCCATCTGTCTCTGTCTCTAAATCTCCTTTTCCCTGCCAGGTTTATTCAGTTCTCCACTTTTCTCTGGTTTTACTTTATCTCACATAATCATTGCCTCTCCTTATTTTTATTTTTTTTGTAGGTGATAAAGCATGACAAAGAAGAAAGAGTGACAGAAAATAATCTATATTTATTACATTTTTTTTGTTTGTTTTTTTGTCTGGCCTGTGTTTCTTCCTTCTCCCCCGTCCCTTTCACTGTAGGCATTCATTGTAACTTTTGATCCTTATAAGATGAGTTTGTCTTTCAAAGCTCTTTAAGTTTTTCCCCAAATGCTGAGAAATCGGAAAAACAAGCTAAGAAAAATATTGCCTCAAGTGTTTCATTATTTCTAAATTGTAAAGAATCCACACTTGTGATGAGTTTTAATTAAATACTGTTTGTCATTTATCTAAAATACATCAAATCAAAGCTCATACTCCTCTCTGTCGTCCCTCCTCTCCTCTCTTCTGTATCTCTGTATTCCGTCTTGTCATCTCTCTGCTCTCGTCCCATTAGCACAATTTATTACACTGTTTACACATTCAGGTCCCGTGTCTGAACACACACATGGATACCGCTCAATGCATATTTGTGCAAACGCAGGCACACACTGCAACTTCACAGCCCCCCACTCATTTACACCGTATACTGTATGTGTGCATGCAGCAAAGCTACAGTATTTTTATCTGCCCCATTGCCATATGGGGCATTTTATCATTCTCCATATAGATTCTTTCTCTCCAAATCCAATAAGTACATTGCACCACAGTAATTGCTTGGGAGTGTAACTCATGACTAATTCATGTCAGGGTTAATTTATTAAAAATGACTTATCAATATTTCACACAACTCCTCCATTATTCAAACCAGAACATGCGCTAAAACGTATCTGTGTCAGGCCATGGAGTTAGCAGTGAAAGTGCTTGTTTGTGTATGTGTGTGTGTGTGTGTGTGTGTGTGTGTGTGTGTGTGTGTAAGTGTGTGTGTATGTGTGTGTATGTGTGAATGTGTGTGGCACTAAGATGTTCTGATTAACAATGGCAGGAATTCTCCTCAAATAGAGAAAAACTAGAGAGGATTGAAGGGGGTGTTGTGACTGTAGACTTGGTCGGAGCTCTGCCTGTTGGAGTTCGGTCAGTGTGACTCGCTTTCGTTCATCAGGTGGAGACAGCTGCTGCTGCTGCTGCTGTTTGAATTTAAATTCACCTGCTGTACAGTACAGCTGATGAAATGTCCTCTGGCTCGAGCTAGAAACTGACGGGTTCAACAGGAAATCAAAACAAGGGCTTTAGTAGGTAGATGGCTGGATTTGTGTCTTTTTGTGGTGTTTTAACACAATATGTGCGTGTGTGTGTGTGTGTGACATTCTTACCACACTTAAAGCCATCTGAGGACACAAGCAGCACAGTGGCTTTGGAAAATAGAGGGAATGTATTAGAGCACAGGTTTATGTTAGCACGTTTATTTTAGTTTCTCTCATGCCAAGAATGGCAGTGAAGGTGACTGTTGTCCAGCGCCGTCATTGAGAAAGGCACTTACCGCCCAGCTGCCCCTGTGGACCTGCTCAGTGGTCCGTAAGAAGGCTCACTGGGCACCTTCCAGATGTAGATGTGCTGTACGTACCCCTGTGAATGCTGAGTAAACCCACGCTGTTTAAAGTGAGTGTCAGTGTTTTAATGGTAACGGAGTTCAGAGGAGGTTACGAAAAGCAGTGTGGTCACGTTGATGAAACAGGAAGCCCTGAAAACACTGCAGTCATAATGTGTTTGATGATCCATTAAAATCTGAGCCAATGGTATGAAACGGTACACACTTTTTGTCTCCTACATAAATGTGGTTACGCCCCCGTCCCCATCAGGCATTTTTAACATTGATGCATCACTGGTTGCCCCTTTCTTGTTTACATAAAAACAAAGCAACACTAGAGAGTTCAAACTAAATAGATATGCGGCTTGTAAAAATAAGGGTCTGTATTTACTTTGATGACTATGAAAGAAATGTCATGACTTTACGTCACGTCTCCTGTCAGAGTGAACGGACTGATCATGTGCTGCTAGCCCACTGAGGGCTGTTTCAGACACACCCAGGCATTGCAATGATCATTGATAGTTTTTTTGCAGTGGTTTGGGAATGTTAGTGTGTTTAAAAATGTGTATTAAGTCTTCGTTCTCAGTTGTGAATGGGTTGTTTAGTTGTGCTAAATATTAGCTGACTGGCCACTGTAGCGTGACGTTAGGTTACATTTCTCCAAAAGTTGACTCTGCCTCAACTTTGATGCTGCAGGGCGACAGTGTCTGATTGGGTCTGAAATGACCTTAAATGAACCGGCCAGTGTTGAATCCCAGATGACACAGATGAAGGAAATGACTCTTAAGTGCACTGTCTTCTTTCTGAAACCGTCTCTGGTGTGATTGAAAGTGCTGCAGTTTAGTTGGACTGTGACAGTGTGGATTTTTTTCTTACCATGGTAAAAGAAGCAAAGGGTCCCCGTAGTTTGGTGGGTGTTCAGCTCTTGCCGTTGCTGCCGTCCTTCTGTGGTTATTGAGACATTTTTCATGTCAAAACAGTTGTGGGTGTTGTAAACTACCCATTGTCAAACCTGTGATACCTTGAGTTGAGTTTGTGGACCAACCGTAATCTAATCTATGCCTGACATCCTACTTAAACACTACCAGGGGTCACACCTGGTGGGGGCTTACTGTCAACTATATTGGCATTTACACATAAGACATGGGTTGGCTATGACTCCAGCTGTTTACTTTATTCTTCTGGCTTTAATTTCTATGTATTATATATTAATTTAAACGTTGTCTGTCGCACTGAAAGCCCAGAAATAAATCATAATAATTGGACACAGACAAATAAAATCCCCCGAGTGTTTAATGGTTGTCCCACGCACGCACAACCTGAAGTGACTTTTTATTCTTCCAGAGGCTCTTAAACACAGTCAGCAATAATAACTGTGCTTTTATAGTCGGAAGTTTTTATCATATTTCATGTCACAGACCATATGCACTCCTGTGAGTTTAACCAGCAAAAAACATTGTATCCTAAATATTTTTGTGGTGATGACGGTAAAGGACCAACCTCGCAGAGGGCATCACATGTTGGTCACATGGTTATCATCACAGCCCCATAGTCTGCTAGTAACAGGTCCTGTCCCCTACCTCTTTTTCTCTGAATACCACCTCTCTCTCTCTCTCTGTCTCTCTCTCTCTTCCCCTCCCACCCTCTGTGAGATTACCGTTACCATAGTAACACAGCAGATTGGCTTGGAAGTCATAGTGGTTGTGGCTGCCATGGCAACACACATATGCTTGTGTTTCGCTCTGTTACTGCTGTAAATGTGTGTGGGATGCACACACGCGCACACATGCACACACACACACACGTAGACGCACACAAAGGCCCTACATTGTTGCACACAACAATAGCTTGCTCAGTAAAGATTAAAGGGGGCACAGCGTAAAGTCATTTTGTAAATGGCTTATGATTTATGCAGCAGATTCTGTGCACTTTGTATCAGTGCCAAGGCTCTGGAGGATGGGGCGGTTAGCTGGACACATGGGGCTGCATGAGATGGTATGATGCTGGAGGACTCTGGTCTCACATCCTATTGAAAACATCAATATTTAATACAGGAAATAGAATCAGGCAGCTGGCATTAGGTTAATTGCTGGATTATACATAAGTCAATCCTTTCTGTATATAGGGCCTTTATGGATAAATAGATAGAATTAGAGCAAAATGGCTTCCTTCAGATTGACACTTCTTGATCAGCTGTGATTAACAAGTGTGCCCTTAATATTGTTTGTTTAATTATAAAAATAATGCATCAATAAAATTAAAAAGAATTAATCACTTAAATGATATCAATATTTCAACATAGCCATCTGCAACAGCATTTAAACATACTGGAAGCAGAAAACAAAAGGTTGCTTGGAAAATTTACATTTTTAAAAACAATCTCATGAAACTCTTGGTAGAGGGGATGTTCTCTGAAATAAGGAAATTTTTCTCATCTTTTAAACCTGAAATATTATCCCAACGTACATCATCAAAGCACTAAACAGCGAGGTTGAGGTCAGACCAGGTCCAACCCTCGGTGCTTGATGAGTAACCAGTCTCATCAACAGGTGGCCACACACAGACTGAGTCATACTATTTGTGACAAATTATATATGCTGCTAATTTAGATCAATTAATCACAAATCATTAAAGGTGATTATCCTTTAAAATCGCTTGACGGCTCTGGTTACAGCAAAAAAAATGTCAGACAGGGTTAAAATTGAAACTGTGTGGGTTACGTTGATGCAGAGCTGCAATATGACTGAGCTTCATCTCTCTCTGCCGTGAAAAACGAGTGTTCAAGACAAACTGATTGTGCAGGTGATCATGTGTCCTGATACACGAGCCAGTCTGATGTTCACAGACTCCAGCAGCATATAAGCACTGAGCAAGTCCTTTATACACACAGTCACACACAGTCACACACAGTCACACACACACACACGCACCTTCTCTTGTCTTTTACATATTCATCTATGTATATATGGTGTGCACGCTTTTGAGGCAGTGTTTCCATGGAAACAGTCAGAGAGATAGAGGAGAGTATAGGGTGAGAGAGGGAAAGAGTTAAGAGATTCTGTGTATGTGAATGTGAGTGTGTGTGTGTGCGTGTGTGTGTGTGTGTGTGTGTGTGTGGGATGACAGTGAAGTGATATGAGTTCACCTGACATAAACATTCCTGTTCTTATACACACACACTCACACACTCCCACGCACATTCGCCATTATCACTGTGAGAGAATGCCGTGTCGAGTGTCTGCATTTGCGTGTGTACGTTTTTGTGTGTGTGCATGCGTGTACGAGTGTGTACGCGTGTGTGTGTCTGTTGTATTCAGTTGAAGAGGGGTGAGATGATTCCACCTGACAGAAACAATGCTGCTTTCTCTCGGTTTCTCCTTCTCCACCACACAGACATCGAGTGAAGCAGACGCAAGGAGACAAGACCGAACACACACACACACACACACACACATGCACGCACGTACCAACTCACAGCGATCTGACACGCTGCTATTGGTGTATTATATAGCACTTTTTGTTACATTTAGACACAAACTGCATTAGTAATTTTTGTGCCTCCTGCCTCAGTCCCTCTCTCCTGAGCTCGCTGCATGATTTGTCATTGGGACACAGCAGGACTTATTGTAAAAAATAGTCGATTTATCTACTGAATATAGTGATTTAACTGAAGTTTTTCTCCTTTTTTATCTAGTCACCAAGTGTCTGGGTGGATAATTTGTTCTAGTGCTCAATGCTACCTTAGTGATAATTGTAGTATAGTCTAAGAAGCTAAATTAATTAAACTGAGTATCTACGTAAAGGGTGACAATAGTCACACTGCAGCTTTTTTGACTTTTTCACCAGAAAAAGTCTCACAGCAGGTGAGGTGGGAAAAAGAGCAACATATGGTGGAGGCTGTGGTAAATGGATGGCTCAAACACAGGATTTTCAACTAGGAAACCAGGGTCTAAGTCCTTCCCAGAAATTCAGTCCTTTTCTTTTTTAGACATGATGATGTGAGGATGAGGAGGATGCATAAGTTTAGTCCTTATCCCTTCTTTGATGGTCGGTATTGTTGGTTGTCAGTCAGGCAGAAATCCTAAGGAGGAAAACAGAAAGTAGTAAGCTTATCTTATCTTATCATAGAGACTGGAAAAAGGTGGAAACAACTATCCTGAAAGTAGTTGAAAGTTAAGAAATCCTCCACTACCCTCCAGAAAAAAATTTAATTGTCATTTTTACATTAATATTTTTTGTGCACATAAAATACAAGACATTGTGAACTTTAGAGGTACATGTTAGTTGGATTATCTTACCTCAGGCAGAGCCAGGCCAGATGTTTCCCCTGTCTTTTATATATATAAATACACACACACACACACACACACGTACATACATACATACATACATACACACATACATACATATTTACATACATACACACAAAGACACACTTATATATACAGTACATTATGGCATCAAACTTATAAACTAACTCTCCATCTGATGCATGCATATTTCCATGATTGGAGAGATAACTGCTGAACCCTATTTTCTTCAGTCTTGTCTTGAAACATCACTGCTGTTTTGTTTAAATGTCTGATGACTCATTAATTATGTATTTATGAAAACCTGGGTTGTCACTGGCTGACGGCTAATGGCAGATGATGAATTTTTATGAAGTCAGTGCTTTTGTCTGGACATTAATGCATTAAAACAAACCGGCACAGTGAAATGTTAATGTTAAGGAAACTGAGTCATCAAACAACAGATGATATGGACATGCAGAGCAGATAGAGCCTTTGAGAGTTGCCACTGACAACAATATTTTTCAGGGAGTGATGTGCACCTCAACTTTCTCTCTCTCTAACATTTCCCTCTACAGGTACCTGATGAATGTGACATTCGAGGGGCGCAATCTGTCGTTCAGCGAGGACGGATACCAGATGCACCCCAAGCTGGTCATCATTCTGCTCAACAAGGAGAGACAGTGGGACAGGGTGAGGGAGAGAAAGAGGAGAGTGTCCGTGTGTGTGTGGTTGTGTGTGCATCTATATTCTTGTTGCTGGTCATGCCACATGAAAACTGTCATAAAACAGCCTATAATGTGTAAACTGTTGAGGCAGTAAAAGACAAGGTGTCAGGAGAGGCAGTGAGTAAATTGAGTAAGTACATTACCTGATTGGTCCATCTGTCTGTCTTTCTATCTGCATCTCTTATCATCTGATTGTCACTTTTTAGGCTTTTTAAGCCTTTAGCTTTTATAGGTGCCACTCTGATTAGATATTATCAACTCAGCGAAGGTGCCTTTGAGCAAAACACTGCAGCGCAGGCTCCAGACTGATGATGTGGTAGGAATACTTGTCTGCATCTGTTCATTTTAAAAAGTTTGGGGAGCTATTACATACTGCCCATCATTTATCTAGATCAATTTCTTTCTTTTTTTTTTCAACAAAAAACACTGAGAGCTTTTCTGCCAAAAAGAGTTTGTTTTTCACTTGCTTTTGTGAAAAGCTGTCTGTCATAGCCACAAAGAGTTCCTGTCAGAACCAACCTAGAGCAAGTGACTGTTATCAAATCTCACCAGTGTCTGTAATACTGGAACATTAAAGTGTTTGTCAAAATGTGAATAATGCAAAGATAACTTTGAGATCAGCTGGTTAATTTAGTATAACCAAACATACAATATGTACTCACACCTTCATGCAAACAACAGTGACAAATCTCACCTATTATCATCCATCTGCTCAAGCACATGCAGCCTCATGAATATACAGAAACATTCCCAGAATTCCAAATGTGTTTAACAACATCTCAGGTTTCAGCCTGTTTCATTTATGGTTACATGTCACGGACAAAAGTAGCAACTGAGACAAAGACACATCTAAGATAATGAAATTAAAATACCATAGCATCCTTGGACTACACACTCAGGAAATACATTTAAGGACTTAATTGATATTGTGTGTGTGTTTTTATGAGTAAATATGCTGAGGCTGTTAGTGATGAGCAAAATTACACATGATCTACACCCATGCTAGCAGATGGACTCAGCTTAATTGTAGTTCATGTTACACTTTTTTAGCAGTATTACATTAAATATACCTGACTAATTAAAGTAATGCAAAATTAATGGTACTGAAATAAGGAGGATAATTTTACTGTACTTTAGGAATACCCACAATTACAACCACCAAAACAGATGTGTTGGTACAATTATAATGTATGCACGAGCTCAAGGAGCTTGATTGTGCATACAAATAAGCATATGTATGGTTTAAACCTAAAACTGTGGCCCAAGCCAGTACCATGATTGTTTTAGGGACTGGATACAGTGATGAATCTGGGTCCCTGCTCCTCCCTTATGAAAATTGCACATAAATCCAGAAAGGTCTGACTTTTGGCCAATAGAGCATGTGCACAAGAGGAAGACTAACTTCAGATTAGGCCCACTGCTAATGTGAATGGGGAAAAAGTGTTTTGGGGCAACTGCGCATCATTCTGCCTGTAATTGCACATTCTGACCACTATGTTGAATTGACTTTAAAGCCTGGTGCACTTTCTAGGAGTTTGGCCATTACTGTGCAGCTTTCCAATGTGAATAAGTGACTTAATGAATAAAAAGCAAACTTGAGTCAAACTTTAGATGCACTCAGTCAGCTTTCGCTGAAGGTTAAAATACTTTATTGTACAGACAGAGAAATTGATAAAACTTGCCTTAAGTACAGCTGGAAGAGCAGACAGGGCAAAAGCAATCCTGACTCTCACTCTGAACCAACAACCTTAAATGAACTTAATGCTCCCCGCCACCTGCAAAGTCACCAGCATGCATCTGGGTTTCCTGATGCTCACCCTCAATTGTATCAGTGTCCTGCAGTCTGACTCCTTTGACTCTCACTATTCTTTATTCTCAGTGTTTCTCTCCTTCTTCTGCCTCTCTAATCTATATTCTGTCCTCTGATCAGAGAACAAGGTGAATTGCTCCCCTCCTGCCCCTCCCCTCTTCTCCATCTCCCCTTGCAGCCTGCACTACCCCTCCTTCGCCTCCTCCTCCTCCCTCTTCTGCCGTTCCCTCACTCATGTTTAATTCTTTGCTTGACTTCCAGCCTAACTACTTTTCTTGGTTTCTAATGAGTTCCAGCTCCTACAACCATCCTTCCACTGCACCTTTGAAGTACAGTGAAGGCTGTAGTGTCCCATCCAGTTTACGCCCTTTCAGGCTAACTTTAACCCTTTTTTTCTCCATCTCTTTCTCTCTTCTTCTTTCCCTCTATCCCCGTCTGTCTGTATCATTTGCCTTTGCTCACTCCTTTTTCTGTCCAGACAGAAGAAGGCTGTGTTTTGCCCCAGAGGTACACAGCCTTAGCTTGTCCACCCCAGGCAGCCTTGGCAAGTTTGTGATCCCTGGGGTGCACTGAGTGTGTGTGTGTGTGTGTACATTTACATATTTTACGAGTGTGCAAACCTGATTTTACACAGTTGCGTCAGCTCTTCGTCCTGCCCTCTCTCCCGTTATAATGTGTCCACTTAGCTGATGATCCATATCCATATCCACCCACATTTTTCCCTGAGTAAAAGTGGCCTATATGGGCACTTCCACATGAGAGGGCACAGGCAGAGTCTCCAGGTATGGTTTCATGTGACCGGCATCTGGGGAAAAGTGACTAATTGATGACGCTCATTCAGCGGAGCAAAGGGCCCTCCAGACGTACAGCTGGACTCTCCTCTACAGAAGAGCCAGCATTTTGCATGTAAATGAGCTCCATCTCTGGCTTTCTGTCTCCGTCACACTCACTCGACTCTTTTTGCTTCATTGATAGTCCAGTTTCCCTCTTAATTTTTCTCTCTCTTTAATCTCTCCATCCACTTCCTCTGTCTCACTTTTACTCCCCAGCCCACCATCTCCACTTGATCTGAATTCTGCTCTTTCCCCCGTCCCAGTCTCGTCCTTCATGTTAACCTTGCTCTCATTCTCTTCTCTGGGTCCCAGTCCTCTAGTCTCCTCTCCTCTCCTCTCCTCTCTTTTTCTTTTCTCCCCTCTCCTCTCATTTCTTCTCCTCTCCTCTCCTTTGCTTCATTCGACATATTTCCCTCACGTAATATTAATATCAATCATAAACCTCCTCTGTGCATTTGCTACCTCATTGTCACTTTATTGACAGATGGACTAATCACACTTAAAACCAGAAAACAGAAAATGAGGCAATTAAACCCTGATCAGAGTGGAATGTTTGTGTTTAACAAGTGGTGATGAGTTTCAGCTCTGGCTCACTGTTTGCAAGAGCAGAGCTGCAGTTATTTTTGATGGACTGGACTCATTGCTCTGTGGAATTTCCTGCTCAGTGATTCATTCCATGTATGTATTTAAGTGTTACACTTGTTAGCTATGAGTTGATGAGCTACTTGTACAGACTAAATACTGTGAATCTCCATGATTCTAGTCAATGCTTAGATAAAAAAAGGCTATAATAAAATCTGTGAATGACATTTCAAGGCCGCCTGGATGTCTTTGTTTGCTGTATGTCTCTGCAGGTGGGTAAGTGGGAGAATGGTTCCCTGTCCATGAAGTACCATGTGTGGCCTCGCTATGAACTTTATGGAGGGGCAGCAACCAGGGAGGATGATCACCTGTCCATCGTGACGTTAGAGGAGACTCCATTTGTCATTGTTGAAGACGTGGATCCACTGAGTGGGACCTGCATGAGGAACACCGTACCCTGCCGGAAACAGATCAAAACACTGTAAGAGTCGTACCTTGGATAAACCAAACTAGTGTCAGAAGCTGGGGCAAAATTGTTTAAGAGGCAAGAATAATAACACTCATCGAGAAGAAAAATTAACTTTAGGCAGCTCTCATAGATCGAGACTAGTTTGTTTCTGTCCATTCAGTGGCTCACAGATCTGCCTTGTAAAGAACTGGCCAATGTTGATATGGAGAAAAAAACCTGGCAAATGCCTAATTTTTTGCCTGTGAATGATGTTAATTTCCCACGGCAGCAGCACAGAGCCAGAGGTGGAATCAGTTCACACTTCATCTGTGTGGGGCTGACAGCGACAGGAACACCAAATCACGACTACAATTAAAACTGTTAATTCAGAGAGAAGCACACATTTTATTAAATAATTATCTGGCTTACCTATCTTTTTATCTATGCAGTAATCAGACCAAGGAGCCAGGGATCTACATAAAGCGTTGCTGTAAGGGTTTCTGCATTGACATCCTGAAGAAGATTGCCAAGACAGTCAAGTTCACCTATGACCTTTACCTGGTCACCAATGGCAAACATGGCAAGAAGATCAACGGAACATGGAATGGCATGGTGGGAGAGGTGAGAGGAGACGTTTGTGTCTGTTTGGTTTACTAGGAAACTTTCTGCGATGTTTCTTTTGTCAGATACACACCCTTTGATACGTTTATGCCTGGAATGCACCCTGCTCCTCAAAGACAGAGGCTTTTGGAAATGTTGCTGACCCTGTTTTAGTTTGAAAGCTCTGGGGATGCTCTGTGGTCTGGACAGGTGGAAGTGAGTACTTTTGGAAATGATGACACGGACACCAAGGTTTGTTTCCTTATTGGGTCTTATCAGTCAGTTCGTCTGACCCAATAACATGACCCTTTTGCAGAAGATATCACTGACACCAGCCTGTTGATATATGCAAGCCTTGACTACCATGGGTAAAGAATTACAGGCTTTGTTGACCTTGTTGTCTATGCTAGCACCTGTTGTGCAGTAAATTTATCATGCTGCTTACATGCGGTGGAGCAAGCACCAAACACCAACATGTGAATGGAAGTGATTAGCGCAGAGGAGATTATTTCTGATACTTAATCGTTCATCCGGATTGAGAGAGTTTTTGTTTCAAAACGCAGTTTTAAAATGAGAACATATTCATGGGGCTTGAAAGCCTTGCTGTCCACTTCATGTTTTGTAAGTGGAAAGCTTATTATTTGTGCCTGTCATGGTAATGCATGTGTAAATTATATGACACACTCATTTTGCTGTTTGTTATCTTGCACATGAAGATTTTACCTAATTAACACTTTGCAACACCATCTTATCACTACTGGTGTTCTGCTGTTTAAAATGTGGTGTTAAAACATTTGGGCATACATTGCAGAAAGACCTTGGCATGTTTAACAAGAAGTCAGGCAAAGAAAGGAGATGATTTCTCTCGCTCTGTTTGAGGTCTGAACAGAAAATGCTTTGATTACAAAACAGGCTTCGGTGCACGGAGAAGTCAGCTCTGGTGCAGAAGTTGAAATTGACTTTGAAAGTGTTTCCCAACATAAGAGTACAGTAGAAAACAATGTGAACACCTGAAAGACATATTTCCCCACAGACTGGAAAGGTTTTGGTGAAAGCAACAACACAGTGTGCCACACATTCCAAATAAATGTTATTTGGATTCACAGACACATCTTTATTTCTCACATAAGATATGACCCCTTGTTCATTTAACATGCAGATTCCTCTCAAATTAAATGTTACAAGGTGTGTAAGTCTCTAATTTATAGAGTATTACCATTGATTTTATACAATTTTGCTTGACATAATCAATATGAGGATGAGTAGAGTGATATTCGGTCACATGCAATCTGCAGCTTCACTTTGATGCCACTATATCTTACATACAGGACACTTGTAATGATACCTGAGAAGGTCAGGTGAGGACTACCAACTTAAGGTCCTGGCAAGTTATCAGGGTCGGAGATGCATTGGAGGTATTGCAGTAAATCAATGGCAGAACATTTTTCATAGATTTTGGGGCTGTCCTCTGATCAATTCATTTTTTCAGAAGATTGCCAAGGTAGTAAGGAACACTTTGGAATGGAAGTTGATTGCTCTTTTGTAACATTTTACCTTGGCAAAATCCTGGACAATCTCAAGGTCTGGGATGAATATCTTTAAAAGTACTTTTGATTGCAAGCAAGTAAGTCATCAAATAGAAATGGCTGCAGGCAAAGCCACCATTAGAGGACGACTTGATTGCTATTGTCAGTGAAATACTCTGCATGGAAAAATCGCCCTTTTCCTTAGAACTACGATCTCAACAATACAGGAAGTGCTGAATAAAAATGGACTACATGCTCTGTGAGATGTAATCCACTGTCTGCGTCACCACGTTCTTTACAAATGTATGACTCAAACCAACCCTTGTTGGTACACATCACACATAAAAATACAAAAAAAAAAACAATAAAAAGACTTCCAAAGTAAAAGACTCTTCATAGGTGTTGGAAAAGGTGAAGAGAAGATCAAAGGGGAGACAGAGTAACTGTCTTTGCTCACCCATGTGCTATATTTAGCTTCCATAGGAGCTGCCTGAAGGGTTCGTTTCCTCTTTGAAGTGTGTTTTCATACCTTGAATTATGAGCTTTCCTTTCCGGGTCAGCCATCTGCCCAGCAGACCTAACACTTGTGTCAGATGGGCTAAGCACCTCACCCAAGGGTGCGTACAGTTCAGTCAGCTGCAACAATTCACTTTGGGCTCTAAACATTCCCTAATCGACATTGGTACCAAAGTAAGGTCGTTGTCAGTTCTCATACTTCAACCTGTAAGAACAAGCTGCACTCGCATTGTCCGTCTTTGGCTGTTTGTTAATGAAGGAAAAAAGGCAAACAGATCGATGGCAGCCCAAAAGGTCACATGTTGAAACACGCTCTGTCCCTCTTGTGTGTGGACACTTAAGTTTGAACAACCTTCAGAGGTCGCTGACAAGATTATGTGTCCATTTTTTCCTAAAACTTTTGCTGTTCAATCTACATTAAACTGACTCATTGAGTCTCTTATATAAAGCCATTTAGGCCATCCTGCCAGTCAGCAGGTGTATTAAGTGGGCATGGAGCTTTAAGTGTGGACACCTGTATTAAACTCTGTCACCCTGACTAAACGGGACCGTAATGTGCTGTCTCCTTCTCACCTCCGCAGATAAATGGTCATTCAGAGGAAGGGAGGGGGCATGCGCATCTTGGGGCCTCTCTCTCGCATACAGACACACGTGCAGACAGGGGACATTTAATGCGTGAATGATCACAGATACAAGAGAATACATGCATGAGTGCAGACACATGAACACATTCAGACTGTTTTCATATGTGCACAGGAAGGACGCAAACACACACACATTCACCCACACACACACTTACTTGTTTCCTTATCCTTGTGAGGACCCTCATAGACATTTGGCATTCTCTTTCACCTTAACATAACCCAACCTTAGCCATCAAAAGTGAATGGGAGATCCTGACCCTCACCTTACCATATTCTAACCCCAACCCTCAAAACCAAGTCTTTACCTTTAAATAGCCCTCTAACTTGTAAGACCCAACTCAAGTGTCCTCACAACTCAGAGATAAAGCTAAAATTGGTCTGCACAAAGACAGCAATACAAGGACACGTAGACGCACACATTCTTGTCTGCCATATCTGCTGTATCCAACAAAACCAAGCTGTGTCCTTCTCTTGTTGGAACAAAGCCAAAGCTACAGTATATCTCACTCCTTAAATGGACTGGCATCTACAGTGAAGTAACAATGCACACACAGGCACCCCACACACTCACACACACACACGCATGATGTGGACGTGCCTCAGCACACTCTTGGACACTCACTGAGATCACTGAGGCCTTTACACAATTTGTCACAGCTTGGAAAGATAAAAGATCAAAGAGGGAAAAAAAATCTATGTAGAGTGCCTACATTTTGTCCTAACTGGATTCTAGCAGTCAGTGTCAGATTTCATGGGCTGCATTGACTTGTGCTGCCCCTAATATTTCTAATTTTCAATATTAGAGGCAATACACTTGATTACATGAGTTTGGCCTCACCAGCAGAGTCACATAAAGACACTGGCACACACACACACACACACCAGCTGAGACACAAACGCAGATCCTCGCTCACTCATTCTCAATAACACCCACATGGGTCACTTTCATAACACGTAGAGAACAAGTCGTAGGAGGGAGATGGAGAGAGCGAACAGAGAGAGAGGAAGTGAGTACACTGCTGGATGGACTTGCTCTCTCTTCCCCGAGGAGACGTTCACACATTCAGGCACTGAGTGAACACACACGCACAAGTGAACATGCACGTCTGCACTGACATGCTGACAGAACCAACAAGATTGAAAAAGTTACAAACGCACACATAGACGCACGCACACACGCTTCCTGGCAGACACAAACACTTTGACAACTGCAGATAATGTGCAGTGTAGATGTGTAATGTTGTCCATGCCTAAAGGTCCACTTCACAGGTAGAGAACAAAGGTTCGTTCCCTCCTCTTTCTCTCTGCCTTTTTCCCTTTGTGACTCACTCATATGCACACACACACACACACACACACACACACACACTCTCTAACACTGAGGCACATAGTGAAGCTTTGACTCACACAGTCACAAATGCTTATTAACTCAGTAAGACAGTCTCGTCCCACTTTACCCCTTTGCTGTAGGGCTCTAAAATTTGGGGCTAAATATACCTGTGCCGAGGTACTGACGGGAGGGAGGCAGGTAGAGGAAGGAGAGGCATTGGGGCGGCTATTTCAAGCAGCCATGACCCACTGTGGTAACCCACTTTCTTCCTTCCTCTTTCTCTCTTTCTCCCTCTTTCCCTCCCCTGGTGCACATCACGAGTGTCCACTCCGAGCGCTGTGTGTGGAAAGTGTGTTGGCCCCCCACTTCCACCAGCCGTGCACTATGTTTGTCTCCAATGTCTCCTTCCTCACGTGTTTCTTCGCCTCACTTTGCTCATTCTGATTCTTTCCCTGTTTTTTTAATGTACGCTTTCTTTCCTCAACCTGCCCCATCTACTATTATGTCAAATTTGGTTTGCTACATTTTCCAAAATACCTTTTGACAGCTAACAGGGAGAGTGCCTGTGTCTGCTGCCTGCTTTATACATGTTAATGGAGAAGGCAAGAGTAACTGTGATGGCACTACAAGTTTTCCTCTTTACTCAGAGCAAACTGGCGGTCGGTTGGAAAATTGCTATTTTGGACCTTCTCTAGGATGGATTTTCTCTCTGTCTGACTGCTAAACATCAGTAGAAAGTGATGCGTCTAGACAGAGGCTATTGCTCTTGAATTTTAAGGCCTGATGCTAAAACCTAATAATTTCTCTTGATATATCAGGTTGCTAAAACATTTCTGCTAAGAGGCTCAGACACTCATTCCTCCAGTGAAATAACAACAGAACCAGCAAAAAATAGACAAAAAATATGCAAGATGTTTTTTTGGCGAAGTTAAAATGTTTGCACAGTATCTTGTAGGATTGTAAGGAAGTCAACCTTAAATCCCATCAAATTTTTTGACAAGACTCACCTACATTTGTAAAGACTCCCAGCACACTCACCTTCAAATGATTGCTGTGATATGCTATTTTTAGGCTTGTGTTTTAAAGCTGTGTTTTTGACTGTGGGTTATTCTTGACTGTCTTGATTTAATTTGTTTTTTGAGTGTTTTTGCTTCCAAAGCACGCAAGATATTCCTCCTCAGGGAAAAGTTGAAGTTTTAAACAGATTTTTCCTTTAAAGCTCACTCCATTCATCACAGTTAAGTGCTTCAGGAAGTTTTTAGTGGATGGATGTATGAGGGATGTTTGAATGAACAATGCTCTTTGTCTAAAGTGCACTGTTTTCTTTACTAGGTGGTGTTAAAAAACGCCCACATGGCCGTTGGCTCCCTGACCATCAACGAGGAAAGGTCAGAGGTCATCGATTTTTCTGTCCCCTTCATAGAGACGGGCATCAGTGTCATGGTCTCCCGCAGCAATGGCACCGTTTCGCCCTCTGCTTTCTTAGGTGAGAACCACAGCAGCAAGATGTCAAAAGCTGGGGGGGGCAGAGATATGTTTCAGGAGAATCCTGACGGCCATGTTTTTGACATTTTTGATACTAAATTATGAGACAAGTTTCTAAGGGGAAATGTTGACAGTGGTTATTTCATTTTCTGGCTGCTATTTTGCCAATATTCTCCTAGCATGTATCACTACAATGCTGCATTTGATTAATGTTATACTCTCCCCATTGTCCTAAAGACCCCCAATCATTTGCCTGTCTGTTAGATGACACAATAACTAGTCTCCCAGCAGACCTTTGCCGGCTCAGGGCTGTTTAAAACACAGATCATCCACATATTGTATGCCAGCCCCCACTAACTCTGCGAGTATAGAAGTCAGAGAGGCAGCTAATCAAACTCAAATCAAACTGTAAATCTCGGAAATACTGATCAAGTTTGACCCCAGATACTTTGTGACCTATCTCTTGCCCAATGTATTTAGAAACATATTTTGCAGGATGGGCTCGGGTTTCTGGGCTTTGCAAGGTTCTTAGACCCTGGAATATATGCTGGTTATAATTCTTCTGACAGGTTTTGCTACAAATTGGCTGTATGTTCTAATCCACTGTAGATGCAGGTCAGATTTGCAGGACAGGTTGTGCAGATCCAGTTAATTGAGAAAAAATCTCTGCCCACGAATAAGAGATGATTTGTTTCCAAACCTAACAATGTATTCTTAATTTGTTATATATGCTGATTCAATACCATGCTGCATCAGGTGGTTTAAGCAACAAACATTCCCACTAGTACCCTCTTTTTTACCTTTGTCAACTAAATGCTGCTTTTTGACTCAGATACCACAGATTTAGAGCCTTTGAATGAGCAAATGTGTTAGTTTGAAATAATCGTCTTTCAACCAGCCCTCCTGACATATTTAGGGTGTTAGATGGATCTTTGTCGGGCCACTCCAGCTTTACAGCCATTTTGCTACCTAAAGGAATCCAGCTTAAAGTGATTTAGTGGACGTACCAAGTGATTAGCAATGTTTTAATGCATTTGTATGATGAGGAGGCAGAGTGGAGTGCACAATAATATGGCTAACTGTTTATTTATTCTCTCTTTCGTTCTCTACTCTTTGCCCTCTTATATTTCCCACTCCTACTCTATTTCTCTGACTCTTCCTTCCTCTTCTCAATCTGGCGCTCCACATTTGCATATCATCTCTTTCCCTCTCTCTCTCTCTCTCGCTTCATTTTCCTTTTTTCTCTTTCTCTCTGCCACCCTCGCTCTTTTTTCTCTTTCTCCTCCTTTTCCTGATGTCCCTTGTCTCTTCCTCGTCTTCTGCCCTGTCCCGACCCTCTTTTCCCCATCCTCTCTCCTCCTAATCTCTGTCCGTCCACTCTCCTTCCCTCGATCCCCCATCTCCCTTGTCTCCCTTCATCTCTCCCTCTCCTCTCGTCGTTCTCTCTCCCCTCCAGAGCCCTTCAGTGCTGATGTGTGGGTGATGATGTTCGTAATGCTGCTGCTGGTGTCAGCAATAGCTGTGTTTATATTCGAGTACTTCAGCCCTGTGGGCTACAACCGCTGTCTGGCTGACGGCAAAGGTGAGAGGCCTTATCTCAACACACACGATAACACACATTCACAGACAACCACATACAAACACATAGATGCAGGCATGGCACCTGGTGTGGTGTGAACTTTCACTAAAGGTAACGATGTGAATTGATGCCGACACATCCTCTTGCAGTGTTCCAGCCGTGTTACCTCCCTCATCTCTCAGGCTTTTTGAAGCAGCAGATGGGAGGGCACACTCAGGTTGAGTTTACCAGTGAAATTATACATTTGCAACATGTGCTTTAGGTGATGTATTGCTTTGGAATTTTAGTTTGCAGCACTAAAACAACACAGTAAATCTGTTGTGTGGGAACATTAAAGCTATTTAGATTATTTACATGACAACAAAGCTTTTACAGTGAGTGTATTTGCAAACTGCTGAACATCAACTGAACTCAAAGTGCTTGATTCATGGTCATCAGATTGAGGTGTATATGTTGAAAAAACATTGATTTGTTAGCTTTAAAAATATTAACATACTGTTAATATTTTATACTAATATTAACTACTAATATTAACATGCTAACTGTGCTATGTAAACCCTTTTCTCCCATATCAACTTCCTCCGTAAAATTTTGTGCACTGTGGAAGAAGTACTCTAATACTCTAATATTCAGACTTAAAATTTTTAACATTTTCATGTTAAAGTGTCACGAAATGTCTGTTGCTTTGTTATGTATTTCATTGAGTCATGTACTTAAATTATCCCAAGTGTTTCCAACAATGTAAAACTCAGTCAAATATGTAATTTTATTCAGATGCTATCTTAAGCATTGCAAGAAAATTCTGCAGTAGGAAACAAGAAAAAAAAATGACTAAACTAAATTCATTACATTTTCTGAATTTGAAAATATATTTACCTGTAAGCAAATAAGAACTATCTAAACACTTGTTGTAGGAGACAGGGTCATCTTTTAATAAGCAATGATATTGTTTATTTGACCCCTCTAACGCACATGCTAACTTAGGCAGACACTAATGGTGATACTTTTTTGCTCTCTTGTTGCACCACCTTTTACAGGCTACCCCCTACAATTTGCATTAATATGATAAATGAAATGATAAACACAAAACTGAAACCTGAAACATCCAGTTCCAGCACTCCCCAGTGTGTGGTCACCTGTAGGGTGTAATGTGCTGGCATAGTCTTGGCATAGTACTATCTGAATGGGAGACTGTTAAGCAGCCAACTTGAAAAGTCCGGGATGTGATACTCCCACCGACACATGGAAGCAGTGCAATAGTTTTGGCAAAGAAAAAAACAGCCTGATGGTGGACTAGTGGATCTAAATCAAGCCAAGTGCAATGTGTCCACCAAATTTTAACATTCAAAGAGGGATAAAAACATAAAGTGCTTCGTCAGGTTGGCAGTATAAAGAGCTCTGCAAATGAGTGTCTCAAGTATGCGGAGAACATTGCAGCTAGCAATGTGATCCTCCAGTAAAGGAGTTTTTGATGACTAATGCTCCCACTAGTGATTTGCACCAAACAAGCAGGCAGGGGTAGAGATTTTGTAGGTTAATGCTTTCTCTCTGTAACAATGCATGGACCATCTTCTACGAATTCTCTTCTGCTGTGTGTGCACAAAGACTTACGGAGACACAGACACACGCAAACACACTGAGGGCCACCTCCACATATAGACTCGCTGACCCAATGGCTTCATTTTTCTCCCCCTCCTCCTCCCTTTACAGGTGTGTCTTACCGCAGGGGTCTTAACACACCTTCAGCACTGCCTCCTTCACACTGAACAATACGCTTGCACTCAATTTCCATATTTCCCGAAAATACATGTCAGCGCTGACAGCATGGGGTTAGTTTTGTGTTAGATCTCCCCTGCCAAAAAAGATAAGAAACAAAGAAAAAAATCAATGTCTTCCCACAACTCTTTCACCGAGGTGGCTATATATAGACAATGGCTCTCTTTTTTTCATTCCTCTCATTCTTCATCACGTTCTGCAGAAGATGTGCTCCTCCCTAAGGTGCTGTTCTCCTCTGTATGTATCCTTGTTTTATCTGCTTGTAGCTCCGTGGGAGTTTGGTATCATGAAGAGTGCAGATCGAAGTTTGGACACAAAGTGTTGGATACAACAACGTATCAATTGCATGACTGCAGATTTGTAAAGTCTCTGCCCAGTTCATTCATCCAACATCTTTGTAAACTTCACCGAGGAGATATTTGGCATTACAAACTCAGTTTGAACAAAGACCCCACACAACAATATACACCCACACACACACAACACGCGTATACCCTCACAATAATATCAACTTCTAATTTCACAATAATGGCTGTAATGAAACAGTCTGCTGCCAGTATATGGATAATTTTGACCAACACAGTTCCTAACTTACACAAAAAAGAAATATACTCTATATGTGAATATAATCAATATATGTATGAAGCTGATATTAGTTATGTAAAGAAATGCAGGCCTTGCTAGCAGCTTTACAAAATGCATAGTATAATGTTTGCCTTGTTTCATCAGCTTATTTTAACTTGTTAGCATGCTAATTAGCACTAGACACAAAATGGAGCTGAGATTGATGAGAATGTCATTTGTCCAGTACTTTGTTCTAAACCAAAGAATGTGATAAACTGAAAAAATTGACTGTCATCATCACTAGTGTAACTTTTACATTCAGTTTTTATTCTACTTCACAAAATGAGTGCTTACAGATCTGTCACGTAATATTCAACCATTGCTGTGTTTCTGTGTTTCTTCCAGAGCCTCATGGTCCATCCTTCACCATTGGTAAGGCCATCTGGCTGCTGTGGGGCCTGGTCTTCAACAACTCTGTGCCAGTGCAGAACCCCAAAGGCACCACCAGTAAGATCATGGTATCAGTATGGGCCTTCTTCGCTGTCATCTTCCTGGCCTCCTATACAGCTAACCTGGCTGCTTTCATGATCCAAGAGGAATATGTAGACCAGGTGACTGGTCTCTCAGACAAAAAGGTAAGACTGGGGCTCCTGAATGGTTTCTGTAACACCTCATCTTTTTCTCATCTGCACCCTTTATTTGTAAAGCAGACATTTTCATGCCTCTCTGTCTCCATGCTCCCTATTCCACATTTAGTTCCAGAGTCCCAACGACTTCTCGCCTCCGTTTCGGTTCGGCACCGTCCCAAACGGGAGTACAGAGAGAAACATCAGGAACAACTATCCAGAAATGCATTCCTACATGACAAAGTTCCATCAGAGAAACGTCAACGAAGCCCTGCAGAGTCTCAAGGCTGGGTGAGAAAATGCACACTAAAGCTATTCAGTTTCTTTATAAAACCAAACAAAGCCACAAGATTTTCTTGACAAAAAACATCCTAACAGATCACATTTAGTTTATTTTTTAACTTAAGACCTCATTTAACTAAACAGTAACTCTCATCTTGAGATATTGTACAATGTATGTTGATACATTAATTACATTAGGCATGTAAACATCTCTTTTATGTAAATAAAAGTTGCTCATTTTCAGTGCTTCTGAAACATATTTACACTCTGGTAAATGTAAAGGGCTTGAACTCAGATTAAGTGCAGCAGTTATGCTGATTTCCAAGGAAATCATAAGCATGACAAATGTCAAACAAAGGCCACTCTTAAAATTGAAATTATGGGCAAAATAGTTACAAAGTTCCTTGTTTATGTCTTTCCTACTTGTCCTCATGTAAACATATTGCAGTTTAATAACTCCAATAATACTTTCACTCCCCCTCTTCAGTTTTCATCGAGTGAGCCTTTCACTGGTCTGCGTGCCAGCTCCAGCCTTTGGCAAACCAAGTGGAAGTCTATTACACTTATCAGCAGCTTAGTGCTATTTAGCAGGTTAATTGGAATGTTGTAGCTGTGATGTCTGACTCCTAAGTGCTAATTAATTGTAACCTATCTCTTTCTCTTTTCCTCCCTCTCTCTTTTTTCATTAGCAAACTAGACGCTTTCATTTATGATGCGGCCGTACTGAACTACATGGCTGGCAGGGACGAGGGCTGCAAGCTGGTGACCATTGGCAGCGGCTACATCTTCGCCACCACAGGGTACGGCATCGCCATCCAGAAGGAGTCGCTCTGGAAGAGACATGTGGACCTAGCCATCCTGCAGCTGTTTGGAGACGGTGAGGCAGCACACACTGTTCCCTCCCCTGTTTTATTCATACACACTGCTCAGTCTAATGCACTCGGCAAGCAGAGTCTCTGCCAGGCATGCTGCTCAAAAATGCACCAGATAGTCAGTGAGATAATACTTTAGCATTGAAGGAGGAAGCACAACAAAGCTTCTGACTGACAGCCTCGGAGCAAACCTTAAAGGATAAGTCTAGCTTATTTTAACAATAGTCTTATTTTAATGAAGTCTGAAGTCTTGTAAACAACAAGTAAATAGATGATCCGAACCACTTTATTTGTATGCAAAGCAGGAAGTGAGTGCACCTACAAGGTTGGTAATAAGTTCTCATCCCACAGAGGGATTGTTTGCCTTGTACACAGAACAGTCAACTAATTGACTAGTTGACCAATAAAACCACCAGCCGACACTTTTCATTGTAGACTAATCCATAAAACAGTGACAATGCATCTGCAGCACATTTTCTACGGGGAGCACTGTGTTACCTGTTGTTGACAAGTCATAGAAAGTAATTTTTTAACACCTGACTGTCTGGCATGGCTGTCTGCCATTCTTCAAGTCCTGTACCTGCAGAATGGAGGAGCTGAAGCAGCAGACATGCTGTGCTGTACATTCCAGTGCTGGACTTCAATCAGTATTTACAGAAATGAAAGACTCTAGTTATCCTTTCAGAAAATAACTTGTTTATTACTGCAGTCAAACAACATCTCAAGCTCAGACAAGCATGCTAGAGATTTGGTCCAATCAGCTAGCGGTTCATTTGTGAACTGCCTCTTGGCACCAACTGAGGACTCTGCTAGTTCATCAACCCCTCGATCACATGGACATTAGTGAACTCCCCACTGGTTGTATTTTAGACCTTTTTTTGACAAGAACCAATCATTGTTATTGATTGAAAATAAATATGACAAATCTCACACAATTAATCATCTATTGAACAACATTTTGAAGAAGTTGTTACTACAAAAATGCATAATTACACTAAGTACTTTATGGTAGGTCAACACTGAACCAGGAAGTCAGGTTTTAAACTAAACAACAAACAGTTTAGGTCTGAATCCACTTCCTTTTTTCATCACATTTGGCTAACCTGAGGGTTTGTTTAAAACCATTTTTAATCATCTGAGTTGTGTGTCTGTTATGTTCCCAATTTCTTCAATCATGGCTATTAACTCGGTGAATACAGTGGGATATTAGCCAGTAGAAAGCAGGATGATAGGAAATTTAAAAGATAAGATCCATGTGGTAATAAACCTGAATCATCCTTTGGGAGCTAATGTGAGGCGCTTGATGAACTCACCAATATGCTGTGAACAAATCTTGCCTCAGGCTGTGCTGTAGGGAAAAAATAACAGTTGCTAACTTACTTCTCATGTTTATTAGTATAAAATACACTATTTTCACAAGTTTTTTACTTCAAGCTCAAGTAAAACTAATCTTATCAGACAGTAAGGCTTTAGCGTTTCACCTGCTCTTACCTGCTCAGCATAATAACTAGTAGAATAAAAGGAAAATCATTGTTTCTAAAAAAAAATAGTGTGTTTGTGACCTCAGTCATGGCAAATAACTGCCTCTGAGAGTCAAATGTTCAGTAATTGCTCTCTCATACAGAATAAAAGTGGACAGAGAAAGTAAGACAGAGCTGCTAGAAATATATGTCGAGATTTAGCTTCACCACAGGGGCCCCATGCTTTATGATCACACTTGCCTTTAATGGGAGACTGTCCAAGCTCTCCGGGGCTTGTTCTTTTGAAACACTTCATTCCTGTCAGCTCTAGCTGCAGCATTAATGAGAAGGGAATGAAATGAAATGTGTTCACCATTACCATCCCTGACCCGTACACTACGTGCTTTATGGTTTTCAAGCAAAAACTCTCCGTCGTAAACAAGTCAAAATGTCACAGACAGCGGCTGCTCGCTGAGTTTATCGACTCTAACAGTCTAATTTCACAATGTCCTGTTGTGATATACAGCTCAGTGCAGGATTGGGAAATGTAATGGAAGTTTGATGCGTGTGTGTGTGTGTGTGTGTTTATTTGAGCATGGTCCAACATGTTGTGAGCATCCTACACAAAGGGCCCTACGGGGCCCCGCTATATTGCGTCCCAGTTAGGGGTGCCAGCATAGCTCCTGGTATATTTCAACACGTGTGTGCGTGAGTGCGTGGGTTTATGTGTGAGTGTATATGCACGCTCACATGTGAATATGGGTCAGGCCTCTGAAAATGAGAGGGCTATGTGTGTAAGCGAGAGGGGTGTGTGTGTGTGTGTGTATGTTAGAGAGATAAAGAGAGAGTGGTGTAAAGATTCTGACTATTTATGACACAGGTTTATTTTTATCAACCTACATACAGTTCAGTGAGAGTGTTGTGTGTGTATTGTGTCTGGCTCATTGATTTAGAGTGTGATTATTTGTTTGTTTAGCTCAGTAAAAAAAAAAATCTAACAGGTAAGTTGGGCTAATTTCCATGTGCCTGTGTGTTATGTGTGTATGTGTGTTTAAATATGGGTGTGCTGGCATTAACGTCCCCCTTTGCGACTGCAGACGCATTCCTACAGGAACCAGGCAGCCCTGTCTCACCCCTCTCAGGGTACCAATGTCACTTTGCCACGCCTCACCATCCACTCCCCTCCTGGTGGCCTAGAAAGCCATCAGGCTCACGTGGAGAGCCCAGTGGCCTGGTACCGAGGCTGGAAGGGAGTCTGGGTGGTTTGACGCAGACCTGAGCAAAATATAATCACAGCTGTCGTGAAAAAGAAACAGCAGTTTCTTGATTGGTGATTTTCGAATCGCTGTTGGATGGAAAGTTTTGACATTTACAGTTCATGTTGAATTTAATGATCTTCCGCTCTTGAATTAAATGAAAGACATATTACATTGCTCTTGTAGTTTTTAGTCTCAGGTTGTTGCAGATTTGGGCAATCAAACTACTAAAGTACAAGTATGAACACTCTAAACTATTTTTTTGCAATTTTTACTTTCTGAGTGTAGTTTAAGGAAAGTGACTAAAAGTAAGTGCAGGGGAAACTGGAAAGAATACAACAGGTAGTAACAGTCATGAGCTGATGGACTTAACTGGACTTACAGTCTATAGCTATCCTATTTAATTTTGTAAATCAAATCAAATGTCAGCTGACCTCTCATTCTTTCAACCAGATCTTTCAATATCCAGTTGGGCTTAAATGATGGCGTTAAAGTCTAAGTCTGCATACGTCAAACGCCGGTAACAAACGCTATTAGCATACCTAGTGACCTTACATTTATCTAGTGGCGTTAACTTAAAAATACAAGCAACTCTAGCTAATTAGTGATAAATTTAGGGTTATTTTGATGCCTGATTGCTCACTTCTTTCTATTGAACACCCTCCTGACACACAACCGAGCAGCAGCCAACCAAACACTGTTGACATGCGCACGAGTTGATGATATTATAATTCATCAAACCATCTGTTTCACAGGTAAACAGTTAAGAAAATCTCTGTTTTAGTGACATTAAATTCAGTTGGGTTTGGATGAGAGACCAAAAACACTGAAGAAAATATAGTTTTCAAAAATATCCATTTAAGTGTAGAACAGACCTCAGTGTCAGGTTTGCTAACTGAGCATCTTAAATGTTAGCTGTGCCACCTGCACTTTTCTTGCTATGACAAGACAAAATTTCTGCAATGCAAAAGGCTTTTTGGTATGCTAATATAGTTGAGACTAGGATGTTATATTTGGGAAAAGTTAGATTCAGCTGCTTGTGGGCACATTCATCAGTCTAAAGCAGTATTATGGCTGCTCTGGAAAAATCTTCCTCCTGCCCAACGCACTGATTTCAGTCAATTTTTTTGCATTGACCTGCCGAAACTGATTCGACTTGTGAAGTATTACAATGCATTTTTTCTTCTTAAAAAAACATTTTTTTCAGTGTTTTTGCAGTGTTTCAGTGACCTTCCTTGCAGCCCAGAGCACACACAGTGTAACTATGTTGACCTGGATTTGAATCCAGTGAGGGATAATTGTTGCATTCCTTCACCATGTTTCCTCTTGACTTCCACCGGTCGATGCTGATAAATATGAAAAATTTTGTATTCTCTTACAGATACTAGAGACTTCATTGTTTTGACATAAGATTTTATTAAATAAACAAATGAGATCACAAAATAAACTTCAAAAATAAATCAGTCGTGTTTAACTTTGAAACTATGAAATATTTCCAAATTAAATTTTAAAAACATTATATGAGTGTTTAATATTTTGTTGAATCGTGCGCTTACAATATTAAAACTGTTTTCAACAATGTTCAAACTCAATCAAATCTGTAATTCTTTTCAAGGAAATACTGTGTTTCATTTGGTCGCCTGTTGCTAATTAACAATGAAAAAACAAATCCCATGATCCCATGCTACGTCATCAAACTACGTCTTTTGTTTTCATAGTTTTAATTGAGAGATCTCTAGAGGCAGGAATTACATATTGCATGTTTAATCTGATCTCGCTGAACAAATGTCAGTGTTACACAACACTTTCAGGTTTAAAATTTATGCTTCCACAATCAGCTTCTTATAAGTAGTGGCTGCTGTATGATCGCATCTGTAATTTTGCCTGTGTGTGTTTTGTATAAGTATTTGTGTGTGTGTGTGTGTGTGTGGTGCCTCTCCCTGAGTTTGTATGCTGTGGAGCTCTTTGTTAATGCTCAGAGGCCAGCCATTGCCGTGGCGCAAGAGTTGTGCTGACGTGCAGCAACAGCGGCTGAATGTATGATTAATTAAGCGACTCCTGTCCGCCACGGTCGGCTTTGATAGAGAACAGCTCGTGATGAAACAGAAGGTGACCCACAAAAGAGACAAGAAGCTCTGGGACCAGCTTCAGACGCATGGACACACACACACACACACACACACACACATGCATACATATACCAACATTTGCAGATAAGCGTGCACATGTTGACGTGTGGTAAACACTTTAAGGTTCACTAGTATTTGGCGTGTGTTTAGCTTTTTTTCTTGTCTGCAATAATATCTACTGCAAAATTCAAGACTGTGTTTCACTTCTAAGTCCCCTGACCCCCGCCTGCCCGCCATCTTCCCTCCTCTCTTGTACTGTTGCATCATCTCTCCATCCCTGGTGTCCTCCAATACCCATCCTGTTCTTACATCATATCCCTCCTCTCTCCTTTATATTTTACATTCCTTCCCACTTTTTTCACACCACTTTCTTTATTTCAAATCCCATATGAGTTACAAAAACACTTCTTCACATAGCGTCAGCATCCCCTTGTTCTCTGTCTCCTCTTCTTTTTCTTCTTTTGTCCATCAGTGGGTCTTTCTCCTTCCTTGCCTGAATCCCACTTCCTTATCGTTGTTGTCCCATTAACTCCTTCCGACCCTCTCATCCACCTCTCCCTCATACCATATGTTTCTTCCTTCATCCTTTTTGCTCTCTCCCTCCCCCCGTCCTTCCTCTTTTCCATTCACTGTTTTTACATTTTCCTCCATCCAGGTGAGATGGAGGAGCTTGAGTCCCTGTGGTTGACGGGCATCTGCCACCATGAGAAGAACGAGGTGATGTCCAGCCAGCTGGATGTGGACAACATGGCCGGTGTCTTCTACATGCTTGGTGCCGCCATGGCTCTGTCGCTCATCACCTTCATCTGCGAGCACTGGTTCTACTGGCAGCTACGTTTCTGCTTCATGGGCGTCTGCTCCGGCCAGCCTGGCTTCGTCTTCACCATCAGCAGGGTGAGACAAGGAGGGGAAGGGATGGCAGGATATGCTCGGACCTCGAAGCTGATATACAGAATCTTGGCACGATTAACCAGTTAATCATATATTCCTCCACCAGTGTGATAAAACTGAGAAAATAGCACATATATGATTAACTGTTGGAGACACTCTCCACGCAGGAATGTCATGGCTAGTTCTTTTTCTTTTTGACAAGATTTTCTAACAAAAAGGTTCACATTACCAATAAATTTCACACCATGCATCAGGCATCAAAAAACAAAGAGGAGGAGAAGCCAGGTATCACACTTTGCTCCCTGACGCATTTTTTCATGTAAAAATAAATGGTAACTTACACTCAATTACTCCACTATCTTTGTCTCATGCAAATACAGGATGACAAAGTCGAGAAAGTTGAGAATTTCAGCTCTGGACTATAAAATTTCAAAAAGAGGGAAGAACACATTTTTCTTCTCATAAAAGTTATAATCTGAAGCAATAAAGCACATCCTGGCTCAGTTCACTAGTTTTTGCTGCAGCCTTACTTGTTGAAGTGAAGCCAGTAGCTTTTGTCGGCTATTTGATGGAAACTTTACATCCATGTTGCTATGAACTTTATTAGACATTACTGAGTCATTTTTGCTGACTTTTGCTATTGTTAAACTAGATTTTTTAAGAATTTACCAGTGTCTCTTAACTGTGGTATTTAAACCCATCAGATTGCAAAAGACGAAACCTGATCATTAATATTAGCACTCTTTTACAGATATGAGTGAAAAATTACATAACAAATGAACAGTATTACCTTTCTGCAGGTCATGAAGTATATATACTTCGGGTTGGTGTTTTTTAAGTGGAAATGAAAGATGGGAAAGGAGGTTGATGGGACAAAAGGGGATCAAGATGTAGATAAAGCTATAAAGTATAGATGGACAGACAGGTATACAAAGAGAAATGCTAGCATGACAAAAAGGCAGAGTCAATAATTAGTAAATACACTTCCTTACCAGATAGACTCTTTCTATTAACAAATACTTAATTCAGGTATTAATTTTCTAGATTTACTACTGTGGTAGTGACACCTTGTTATCTGTAAAGTCACCCTTAATATTTGTTGATTTATCTTTATATCATCAGCTTTAGTGTCTTTAATGTCTCTGTACTCAAGGGCATTATTTTCTGAGGCTTCAGAGATGCGACAGTCATAAATGAGCATGCGTCTGACGTGTCCAAACCAAACCGAGCTCCCGTTTCCAAAGCACAAACAGAAATAGAAGTGCTTTTCCTTTTGTTTTGATGCTTGGGCCTTCCTGACGTCCATGAGGTAAATATTTACCAAATGTTGAGCCCAAATCAATATTTCACTCAACAAAAATCAGCCACAGAAGCGGAGAGGGTAGATTACTGGATCCCAGGAGAGCAAAGTCACCCCCGAGGTGTTTGATTTGCATTCCAATTGTTTTGACATGGCTTCGGTGTAATTCACCGCGTGCCTCTGAAGGTGAACCGCTGCAGGCTAAACCACGTGGCTAATTTACGGCAGAGAGCCACACACTGCTGCCATTTGATATGCTGCTGTGGCGCTGGAGCTGCTGGTGCCAAGAAAGCAAGGCTATGGGAAAAAAAAAAGAAAAAAAACCCAACATAACATTTTCCCCTCTCATCTTTAATATAACGCTCCAGTGCCCAACTTTGATTATTTTGTATGGTGTTAATTTTACATCGTTGCTGTCGCCTTGTTTATGGTTGTGTGTGCGTGGCTGCATCAGCTCGTGTAAGGGGAACATAAAATATCAGTTGTTAAAATGTCAGTTGACTTCTCATTTCCATAGACAGGCTGCTCGGAGTTGTTTTTGATTATTACATCATAATTTGTAGGGAAATCTGGAAGCAGTTCTGCTTTGTGCAACATTCAGTGATCGCTCTCATTTACAGACATTATGTCTGTCTTTGTTACAATGTGACAACATTAAATGAACTCTGTGTGTCCGGGGATACAGCCAGTATGTTCAAATGTTCAGAGGAAATATTTATTTTGATGGTTCATTTGCATATGTAGCACAGTGCTCTGGCCTTGTGAAACAACGACAGTGGAAATTACAGTTTATTATCTTTTCACTGCCTCACGTTGTTTCCTCCTCATTTACTCGAGCTTTTTGTCTCCAGCCACGGCTATTTCTTCTTTTTCTTTTTTCTTTACTTTCTTCTTGCTCTGCCACTCAGATTGATTCAGTTTTTTAAAATTAATTTCAAGCATAATCCAATAAACTTTATTATTATTGCTGCAATTAACATTTAAGCTCGGTGCTGTAAAAAATGAGACATCTGTCACGGTAGACGTGAGTCACGTGACGCCGGTCATGGATTCATGGTCGGTTAGCATTTCCTCCCTCAGAGGGGCCCACTGGCTTTGTGTGCGTATCTCCCCTGGCTACCTGCTCCTCAGGGTTCAACCTGCAACACTGAAACAAATTAATTATATCGATTTAAAAAGCCTCTAATGACTTTAAAACAGTAAATGTATTAGAAGTTAATTTACCCCTCCTTTCACAGCCCTCACATCACATCATGGCTAAATTCATTTGCATTTAGCACCACTGCCTGTGTGTGGTCTATACATAGACCACACACAGGCAGTATTAAATAAAGAGCCACGGCATGTACAGTAGGCTCTGGATATGCATTTGCACAGAGGGTGCAGCTAGTTATTTGTTGATTTCCCGCCTCTCTGTAACAGTGTAATCACTTATAGATTTTGCTCTGATCCCCCAGTGGATTGAAAATTCTTAGGAACCCTCAGGCCACAGTTATTGCTATTCACACATCCTGCCAGAATAATCAGCTACTGTAGCACTGGGCTGGCACCAATCTGCCAACTGTTACTTTATGTGGGCATGTGGAGTAGACAAAATCTGCTGTCGAATACGAAGCAGCAATCACTTTGTTACATGTCCAAGATTTGATGCACTACAGTATTAGGTTATTGCTCCCTGTCATGGTCTTTGCGTATGTGTTTTTATGTGTGTATGTGCCTGATATAAAGAGCCTTAAAACCACACTTGCCCTCAAATGCCATTATTGGTCAGTACAACACAACCTCACTGTCTATAGGGATGAAAACATAAAGGGTGGAGACCATCCTAAGAGTTGGGTGGATGCTTCTGGAAAGTTCCACCCAAAATGGCTTGATGTGACAGATTTGGCATCAGGTGGGGTGTAATCAAGACAATAAAAGAAGAAAAACAAAAGAGATGAAGTGGTGACAAATTATATAAACAGGCAGATGGAAAAAAGAAACACAGATGAGACGGAGAAGCACCAGATAAACATTGAAAGATGGTTCTAAGTGGGAAAGAAAAAGCCCTTGAAACATCACGCATGTGGGCGTTTACATTTGTCCTCCACTTCAAGATTCCGTCCAAATCTCATATTTCTCCAATACTGTTGAGTCATTTGTATTTATGCTAACCTCTCCTGCTTGTAGCCACTGTCAAGCTTTACATACTTGGCTGTTAACAGTCTGTGAAATTGAAAGAAGTAATAAGATCATCTATAAAACCTGAATGAGGGATGAGGACCTTTTTTGCTGCAATGCAGACACTGTCCATGTAGCTAATTATCTACCAGAAACAAGCGGTCAGGAAAAAGAAGAGCTGAGGGTCAACAAGTCATATTAGCGGACAAAAGGAGGAGGATGGGAAGAGTTGTAGCTTCACAGCAGAGAATATTTGACAGCCAGCTGACCCCTAACCTCTTGGCAGAGTCCTGACCTCTGCAGCAGTAAGCAGCATGCAGGTCAGCTGATCTCTGATCCTTCACAGCAGCCTAACTGTCCTGTTATTTCCATAGTCATCTACAGATGTTCAGAAAAACTGAGTAAAATCATTGTTTGGAATTGATCTGATCCTTTACCGTCCCCATCTGTCATGCCTGGTCTGCTCTGCCCCTGTACTTCCATTTTTATCTGAATATTGTATCGTACATCACCGGATTCAAATGAAGCAGTTTATCTTTCTGTCACTGTGATGCTCAGCCACTGTCTCCTTGGCTTGGCCTCTCTCTTCGGAGCGGTCTGTGGCGTTGAGGGGTAGTGGACCAGGGGTTTTTAACTGCTGGAGGATATTGTTCAGCTGAATTCTAATCACATTGATTGAAGGTATTGACCGGTGGTACCCATGGGCTTTTATAGTCCCTTTGCTTTTATCAATCATCAAGCTACACTGTCTTCTCTGAATCATCCTATATGCTCACATACACTGTCTCACTTTATCGCACGCCTGCAAATATACGACATGTTATTACCTATAATACATGTGAAGTGTACGTCTGTTTTTGCTCTGTGTATCCTGTATTTATTGAGCAAGCTGTTGACAGCATCAGCAGAAAGAGCTGTGCTCACTCATGTATGCACAACTGCAGTCCCATGTTTTTGTCAACTAAGAACACAATGTTATTAGTCAATATATACAGCATTCACTGCCACTAGATGTCGCAAGAGAGCTCAAGCTTCTCAGATCAAGATAAATGACCATCTTGGCCACACTTCCCTTTAACCAGCAAAAGCCAATATATAACTCTCCAGAGCCTTCAGACTCCATTGACAAAAACAGTAATTTTACCTCACAGATCAGTGTAAAACACACATCATAAAACTCACTAAAACCATCTTGGTTTTAAGTGCTACTTTTCCAACAATGCGCAACTCCATTTTGGTCAAACCAATTGTTAATTCACTGAGTGAGATGTAAAAATAATCTAGCTTAACATCCTTTTTTCCCCACTGTACAATAGTAAGGTATAACGCTTGCTAAGGAGCTAATTGTCTGATCTACTGAGTGACCTAAATCTACGTAACAGACATACTTGCTTGCTAACTATCGTGCTAATGATGGGTTATTAAAACGTCAAGCAAAATATGCTTTCCATAAGTTTGATGATATTTAATTGAATTTGAATCCCTTCAACTGCTTTTGTGCCCTTGCACTGCTGTCTTGGAGGTCACTGTCTTTGTCTCTTAATTAACACAAAGTGAAATGATAGTCTCACAGGTAGGGACACTCATGCATTAACATGCAGGCATGGCTGGACCAGCTACCAAAACAAACAACAGATAAATTTGGACTGTAACACACATACACGAGTGGTGTGTCCTGGTTCTCTGCTCAGGAAACCATTACTGTTATCTTTGCATACTGCTCTATTAATGTTCAAACTCATTTATAGAACCTTCAAAATTTACTGTGTCTTTGAAATGTTGACTCTTTAATGAGACCTCTTGCCTGTTGTTTCCCCTCACAGGGCATCTACAGCTGCATCCATGGGGTCCAGATTGAGGAGAAGAGTAGCTCCGCATTGAACTCCCCATCAGCCACCATGAACAACACCCATTCCAACATTATGCGCCTCTTACGCACCGCAAAGAACATGGCATCCCTGTCCGGGGTGAACGGCTCACCACACAGCGCTCTGGACTTCATCCGCCGTGAATCCTCTGTCTATGACATCTCTGAACACCGGCGCAGCTTGGCGGGCCACTCGGACTGCAAGCCACCCTACCTACCAGAAGACAACATGTTCAGTGACTACATCAGTGAGGTGGAGAGGACGTTTGGCAACATACACCTGAAGGACAGTAATCTGTACCAGGACCACTACATGCACCACCATGGCTCAACACTAGGGCTCAGCGGACCTTCTCCCAACAGGCCGCATAGTTTGGGCAGCGCTAGTTCTCTGGAGGGTGGCATGTTCGACTGTGACAGTCTGGGTGGTGGGGTGGCCCCTATTTTTACCACCCAGCCCTGCTCAGCGTTGACCCACAGGAACATGAGCAAGTTTGACCTGCTGTCTGGACAGACTCCTCCCTCAGGCCAGAGCTTCAAGGGAGGCCTGCCAGACCTGTACGGGAAGTTCTCCTTCAAGGGAGGCGCCTCAAGTTCCACTTATATCCCTGGGCAGAACTACTGTGGAGGGAGAGGAGATGACGATGGGAATATACGTTCAGATGTCTCAGATATTTCAACACACACTGTAACTTATGGTAACCTGGAAGGGAATGCCAAGAAACGCAAACAGTACAGGGATAGCCTGAAAAAGAGGCCGGCCTCTGCCAAATCCAGACGGGAGCTGGACGAGATTGAGCTTGGCTACAGGAGGAAACCGTACCACATCAGCCACCACCACTACCACGGCCACCGCTCTGCCTCTCCACCGCTTTTGCCCTCTGAACGCAAGAGAGGAGGAGGTGGAGGTGGAGGAGGAGGAGGAAACAACGACGGGAACTATCTCTTCAGAGAAAAGGAGAGTGTAAGGGATTTTTATTTGGACCAGTTTCGGCCCAAAGAGGGTGTTCCTCAGTGGGAACATGTGGACCTGACAGAGGGCCCTGGGAATAGAGATGGAAGCGTTGGAGCCTGCACCTCCCTGGTTCCAGTGGACGACTTCCTTAAGAGCAAACCCAAAAAGTCAGATTCAAAGAGCGGTGGAGGATCTGGGCTGGCAGGAGGAGATTGGGAATGTAGGAACTGTCGAGCTAGTGGGGGAGGAGGGGGCAAGCAGATGTCCATACATGGTGGAAGCGGCAGTGTGTATGGTGGTGGTATGAGCTGTGTGTCCTCAGGAGGCGGAAGCAGCCGCCCGAGCTCTGCGACTTGCATGCGCTGCGATAGCTGCAACAAGACAGGAAACCTTTATGATATCAGTGAGGACAACAACCACCTCTTGGAACAGATGGGGGGAGGGAATGGTGGGGGAGGTGGAGGAGGAATGGGCGTGGGCCCTCAGTCTCAACTTCAGGGCCAGCAGAGGAGGAAGAGCGGAGGATTAGGCAAACCACTTCGACGGCAGCACTCCTATGACACATTCGTTGACCTTCAGAAAGAGGAATCAGGTGGGATGGGAAGTTTGTTAGGGGGCCTCGGAGGAGGTGGAGGAATGAGTGGTGCAGGTATGGGAGGGATGCTGCCCCCACCCAGGAGTGTTAGCTTAAAGGAGAAAGAACGCTACATGGAGGGCAGCAGCCCGTTTGCACACATATTTGATCGTCATGGGGGTTCAGAGAGAGAGAGGGAAAGAGACAGGGACCCGTTGTTTTACGGAGGTGAGGGCCGAAAGGGACCCGGCTCACCGTTTGGCCTGTTCAGAGGCGGCGAGGGCCTCCACCGCCGCTCCATCGGCGAGAGAGACATGAGGGACAGGGATAGGTCTTTGATGGAAGGAGGAGGTGGGGCAGCATTCTCTTTATCCAAATCTCTTTACCCAGACCGGGTAAACCAAAACCCCTTTATACCCACCTTTGGGGATGACCAGTGTCTGATGCACGGAGCCAAACAATATTACATGAAAAAGCAACAGCAGCAGCATGAAGTTGCCAAAAACAGCCGAAGTGACTTCAGGAGCCAGATGAGTACGGCCTCATATCTGCCAGCTTCTGCCACGGCCGGGGTGATGTCCAACGTGACCCCCCGGTTCCCGAAAGAGCTCAGCCTTGGTGGAATGAACCACCACGGCTCCATGCTGGGGGTCGGCCCCCCACGTCCCTTCAATGGAAGCAATGGCCATGTGTATGAGAAACTCTCCAGCATTGAGTCTGATGTGTGAGAGGAAAAAAAAAGGGGGGAGGAACGGACGATGGCAAGGGAGAAGGAGGAGAGGAAAATAGGCGTGTAGTGTTAGGAGATCAGGGATGATTTAAAGACACCGTCTACACACTGCAACCCTAGCCCATATTGGGACGGCAAAATGAGGTAAGAGAGGAGAGAGCTAGAGGAGGAAAAGACTGAAAGGGAGAGACTGAAATAGCTAAATAAAAGTTAAGGGCGGAGGGGAGAAAAATATCTTGATTTTTGCAAGAAAATATGGGTAAAAAATCAGGACACCCTGAGGAGGTGTGGGATGCTAACCCTCTCTCAGAAATGGCCAAAGCAACACTTCTTTTATGTCCAAACACAGTCAATTAACATTCCCCTCAGCATCACAAAGGCACTCAACTCCAAGTCCATCATTTCATCCACCAGTGAGGCAGAAGTCAATGTACTTGGTTATTATCCCAAAGAGGTGACACCTCATCTTAGTTCGATATTGGACATGCGAGCCTGGTGCGATTTGATGGCTGTCTGAGAGCTCCCGCTGAGCGCTTATGAAGAAGGACTGCGAGAGCAGAGAGAGGAGCCAACTGCCCATCTGCCCCCATGTCACCGCAGAAAGGAGACATTGTCACGTTTTGCAGAGGAGATGACTAGCGCTTCTCTCTCCTTCTCTGGCCTGGCCTGTCTATCTCTCCCTGTCCTGCACTCATCCCACTCTTCTGTTTCTCCCCCCTTCTCTCCTCTTTCTCTCAGCCCCCCTCCCACTCCTCCTCCTCATCCCTAATGCCAAAAGAGCTGATCTTGTTTGCTATGAGAAATACAATCATGAATGATAATAAGATATTCTTATAGAAAAAAAACAGGGTATAAGAACAACAATAATATTGATAACATTGTGAATAACAAAGATGTTAGTACTGATTATAATAACACTGCTTATGGTATCAGTTTTTCTTGTTTTATGTTCTGTTGGTATAATATTTCACTACTGTTTTAGTATCTGTAGTTGTACGCTGTCTGCCTCTGGTGGCAGCACGAAGGCTGTTTTAAGTTCAGTCAAAAAGCCAGAAAGACTGAGTCCTTTACTCCTGTTTTTCTGTTGTTTTTTTTTTGTGGAATACTTTACTCCATGCTCATACATTTATTTGCTACTTGCGGAAAACAGGATCTCGACAACACGTTTAGAGCTGACAGATCCTTCTTTGATGTTTCAAGACATTACAAATCAAGTGCATACACACACATACACACAAACACACACACCTACTCAAACACTCACACAGTTTTTGTCGGCCTGAACTTGTGCTACTGTGAACACCAGGTTTCGTCAGAAGCTGAGGATGCTGAGAGGAAGGACGTGCCTTAATGGTCTCCAGTGGACGTGTCCTCCAGTTTGCGTGCTGGTCCTCATGGGGGCCCTGGGACGGACCAGCATGCTAAGAGGCTGCTCCGTGGTCTCTTCACATTAATGAGCCAAAACTACAGTAAAACATTTACAGCAGGCCTGAGACGCTGCTGCTGCTGATGGTTTAGATACAAGGATGCAGTTGTCTGAGATGTTTTGTAACTTCGTAAAAAAAAAACTTCTTTCATACGTGGAGTTCGGGCAGTGCTTTATGAAGCAGCTGTATTGAGGATGTCCCACTGTCATGGATAGATGTCTCACTTCTCGACACGACAGCCTTTAGACCACTTCTTTTATTCAGGTTACATGAAAACAGTCACCAGGCACTTACTTTTCTCGGCCTCTCACTAGTATCTCGCAGTAGGCATAACTTTTCACTCATGTAAGCAGTCTGCGAAGCTTTCTTTGGACCTTGTGTTTGTCGTTTATGTAGACAAAACGCTACAATTTGTGTAGGAGTCGTGTCGTTGCCGCGTGACAATGATAAAAGCCCAAGCTGAGGAGGATGTCTATTTGAGAGAGGCCTCTTAAACGCTGACCGAGGCGTCAGGAAGCCGGCCGTCTGGCGAAAGCTCTGCGGCTTTTTTACTTTGACTGATGTAGATAGTCTTTTTAGCTGGAGAGGCCTCATTTATTGCACAGGACCTTTTTGCTCAGTGTAGTTTCAGGCACTCAGTAGACATGCCTTATCGTCCCATCAACCCCCCCGCACCCCCCAAACCCTCATCCCCCAGCTGTCTGATGATGACTCATCGTTTTACTGTACAGAATAAAGAAGCCTCTATTAGTTATTTAAAGGTTTGATCGTCGATTAGCTGGCCGGTGTCGGAAGTTCAAGGGCTGCAGGAGAGCGCAGAGTGCTGGCCTGAGATTGAAGCTGCTCGAGTGTGTAGAGTGTGATCTCTGTCATTGCGGACTTCTATCTTATACCCTGATCTCAATGCACCGGTGTAAAAGATTGGCATGCACACGTGCACATGCGTGCGTGTGTGTGTGTGTATGATTATTAAAGGAAGCAAATCAGGATTGAATGATAACGGCTGTTTTTTTTTTCTCTCCCACTAACCTGCTGATAACTATTCATAAATTCAACAGCCTCTCCTCCTCCCTCGCTCCGCAGAAAACAGCATTAAAGTGAGACTGATCGAGTTAGCCTTAAATCAACCAGATTCATCCACCCATCCCCCCCATGACCCTCCTAATAAATAGATTTGGATCTCTGGAATTTTTATACGCACACACTTTGAAAGTTCAGGTCAACCATTATCAGCAGGACGGTATAAGAAGGAGTCAGGAGAACGGGGAATGACGAGGGAATAAGAAGGAGCGACAGACTTCGGAGTGGGCATCAATCAGTGTCAGCATTTGTATGTTCAATCTTTTCCTTGTAAATAATATATTTAAAAACTGTTTTCACTTTGTACAGTAAACAGACAGACAGGATGTAACTTTCAATATGTTTTACAACAATTTAAGAAATAAATAAAATGATAATAAAAAGTCATAAAAACAAAAAAATCACACAAACAAAAATATGCAAAATATAGTTAAGACACAAATATTATTAACCATAAGTGATATAATTGAACCTCTTTTTCTTTAAATCTCATGTTTACTTAATTATGATAGTTTACCAATCAGTATACTGATTATGTTAAGAATTATGCTTTTTCATATTTTCACTAAAGTGTTGGAAATTGAGGATAATTTACTGTAGGTGTAGACGTTTGGTGATAAAAGGGGAAAGTTTAGTTTTAGGAGTCTTTGCTAAGTTTCCCTTGAATTGTGTTAGATTCTCTCTTTTTAAGGTAAGCTACTCTTCATGCTTTTTGAGATCAATTCAATTATCTACTCATTTATGTAATACAATATTACATGTATACATAGATGATATTTGCATATAGAGGCAGTATATTGTGATCCTTCATTTTTAAGCAGCAATCCTTGTTAAAAACTTACGAGATATTTGTGTTTTTGTTGCCCGTTTTTTTGACCTGGGCTCTAACAGTGATTGCACACAGAATTTAGAGCCATGGTCGGCCCGGCCTATCCTGTTCCCTCTCTATGTTTGGGATAGACATCACTGTGGTAAAGGAAATTATATATAAACACACACACATGCACACATGCACACACACATGTATAAACACATGTACACACACAAATGTACACTGGATATTTCCCAGTGTTGATGTTTTGTTTATATCGCTGAGGTTTTCAGCACAATATTGTGGAAAAACCAAGAACGAGTGTAGTTTCATCTAATTGAGAATCCATTTGAAGCTGAAATGCATTGGTGCAACCCCTTATTAAAAGGTGCAACATTTGTTCTGTCTTGTCTCATTTTTATGTAGACTTTCGCTTCAGGGGAATCAACTGTTGCAACATTTTAGCTCGCATATAATCAAACTGTAGTTTGACAGCTGAAAACACCTATATGCTTTTGATTCTTATTTATTTTTTTGCACCGTTGTGCGCTGCTTGTTTCTCTGTATGAGATGGAAAACATAATTTGTACTTTGTTGTGTACATATGCAATTTAGTCCCCATGCAGTCTGAAATTATTTCCCTTGCTTTTCTTCTGTGTGATACTGACTCGAATACATCTCTATAATCTTCTCCCAGCCTTGAGAAAAAGAAACTCATCTCGCTTCTGTTTTGCTCCTCAACTGCTTTCATGTCTAGAGGGTTGATTGAAAAGTTAAAAATGTATCAGTGTGCACGTAAACTCTGTGAGGTTTGCATTTTTCATATCAGCAACCATGTTTTTTTTCCTCCTCATTTGCAATAAACAGCACAACCAAACAGAAGATGCTCTTTCTGTACGCTGTATGTGCCAACACATGACTTCCTCATGCATCAAAAGGCGAGCTGGGGTCAGTTTACAGCTACACCTGGCTCTGTAGTAAACCTGCTATCATCTGGCCCTCACCACCTCCAGCTTCTCTGCTCTGCAGCCAGCAAGCGCCGGTTGGCGGCTGATGCAGAGTTCGCATGGCTCGTCAGAAGTCTTTATATCCCTTACGGCCACGCTGGTCCCAGCCTCGCTCCTCTGCACACACGCATGCCACAACACATTTGTTCAAAAGCTTCATGTTGAGCAAAGCACTGTGTCACATTTTTAACAACACAATGAAATGGCTGTGGCAAGTTAGGGAGCTGGAACATCCCAAAGGTGGAGGATGTAAATGTAACCTCAGCTGACGTGTGTTTTTCTGTCAGGAATTCTGACACATGGGACCAATAAGAGTTTGACAACGGTCAGCTGTAGGGATCGACGCACTTGTCAGACTGATGTGTGAAAATGTATTTTTGCATTTGGTTCTGTGGAGGAAAGATATTTAACATGTTTTTTTCACATCAGTATTTTTTAAAGTTTGCATTAAACTGCTAATCACAATTTTTTTTGTCAGTGATTCACCTCTCACACGTATAGGAAGAAACATACTGTGATATTATATGATTGAATTGTTGTGAAGGTTATTGTAATTTCGCTGCTTATAATTTTTCAATGCACCCTAATTCATCGCAAAACTTGTTTACTGATATTTGAAAATCCTACCTGTGTGTACGTGTATGTGTTTTTAACGCTTTATATTGATGCATACAAAATTTTCTATTAAATTGTGTACAGTTATGTTTGTTAAGATTGCTATTTTCCATCTTTATCATTCATACTTGGGACTGGTTTGCTTAACCTGGATGAAAAATTGTTAACATTTGACATAAGGGGTTGCTACTAAATGTATTTCACAAGATGACCAGGTTGATGGAAACACACATCTTCACTGAAACTGCATAGCCTGACTAAATTTACTGTGGGTTGACAAAAAATGTAACATATGAATAGCATCAATTGTATACATAATGATATACATAATATTATTGTTGGCCATTTTTTTCTCTCTTTGTGGCCCTTTTCTTTGAAATAATCCCCAAATTTTTACACCATACGAACAGAAAACCACACAAAAACAAATAATTGTACAGGTTGTGTAAATATTGAATAGTGGGGGAAACATTTACCTTCTTTTTTTGTATGGAAACGATCAAAGTAATCTCAATAACAATTAACCATGTCATGGCAAAACTGCAAAAAACATCATTAAGGTACTTCTAATAAGGATAATACTGATATCTACAATTATAAGTGCTCAAATAAGACTATTCTTTCTCTTTGTACATGATGAACAAAATGAAGTGTTGAGTATTAATAATAAAAAACTATAAGTTTCACGCATTTTGCATTGAGTCTTTAAAAGCTTTTGTGTTTTCCTCTGAATTCATATGTTTTATCGACTCTCAAACACACACACACACTCACCTGTGCATCGGTTGGTTCATGTTGGATGGTGTGCTTATGTGTCAGGGAAGCTTCCCATTCTGAAAAAAAGTCGTCTGTCTTGCTCTCTCTCTTGCTTCCTGTCACAAACCTGCATTTGTTGTCATTCTTTCAAAAAAATGATTTTTTTGTTGCACACAAGCTGGCTCTCTCCCTATCTATCTCTCCTGGCTGGCAGGATTTCCTGGGAGATGAGAGTAGAGAAGAGGTCTGCCTGAGAAACGAGGGCCATATGGTGACTGTATGGTGTAGTGGTTGGGTCTGGGTCTGTCCCCTCAACAACCCACACTGCTGCTGGCGCTCCACACAGCCTCGTCTGATGCCGTCCAGCCCCCTCGGGGCTCTCTCAGGCTGCTCTTTCAGGCTGCTTTCTCCTCTCCCCTCACACCATCACTGCTCCTGCCGGACTGTGCAGCCACACAGTCGACCAGCCTGAGACCTCATCAAAGTGTGGCAACCGTTGCTTCTTTCTTAAATTTTAAGTGGCTCAAATTGAACAGACGTCCATTTGAGTTTACCTTTAAGACAGCACAAATTGGTCTATAAAACCATAATGAATTTTTTTTAACATTAATTTATCCAAGAGAGATTAACATTGAGATTGAGGATGTTGTTCACAATGCATAACAATTATCTAAGGTCAGGGAAGCGGGAAAGATTGGAAAATCTGGATGATGAAAGTAAATGAAGAAAACCCTCCCCTGTCTTAGCAATTGCCATCAAACTGACATTGAGAAGGACATTTATCTTCCCACAATCTCCAACGTTGTTCAGTTGCCAATAGTGTAATATTGTGCTTGTACTGAGCTGGTCCCCTGTGCAAATGTATTTAAATGTATGAATAGTAAGCAGGACATTCTGAGGAGGAAGACGCGGGCAAAACATCACAGAGAAAACCAGAGCTAATATCATTTGCATTTAGTGAGGCCGGGTCTTCAAATATATAAGCTGTTTCTTAAACTGTATTTAAAATATTTTATTTCTTCCAACATTGTATATGTAGCTTATAGCCATGTCTGTGATGCTTCATTAAGCTTAAAACCAGATTCAGTGTCATATTCAAGGTGTGTGGGATTCTCATGATGCAATTTTGACTCTAACACCTGAGTTTCAAAGTACAACTGTCTAGTTTTTTTGTGGCTGTACCAAACAGTGCTGTATAGTCTGTAAATTTAACATTTTGACATTTTAACAAGCTCTCATCCAGAGTGGCTTAAAGATGCATTAAGATTTTTATTGCCCCGCAGTGCAAAATGACCTCAATATATCTCCTCGGGTTTGATAGGGTTGTTGATCAATACCAGTGACTCAACGATTACTCTACCAGGTAGCCAGCTGAGACTTTCACTGCCCCCCCTCCCCAAAAAAAAAAAAAAAAAAAAAGATTGAGGAGTGTGTGAGTAAACCAGCGTCACAGACACTTTTTGTGCTCAAGCCAAAAAAGCAAAGCGGCTTTATTTCTTTCATAAAATCACCTCTTCACTTAACACATCTGGGGCATTTCTTCTTTCTTTGGGTAACTTTCTGCCTGTCAAGTCTAAGATTGAGACTGGTGCTCAAGTTTAAATTATGAAGTGAGCACAGTTTTACTAGTTTAGCATCAAACGCTGTCACAGGCTCAAAGTATTTAAGAAATTCCATGGTCAGCAGTCAGATTTTACAGAGGTTTAAAATTTAAAGGTAACAAGTTACAGAGTTGACTTTTAAAAAAACGTCCATGCTGATGTTCAGCTTGTGTGCCTGGTTTAAGGTGTTAGCATGCTAAAGTACCTAAGCAGCTAATGAGATAGTTATGTCTTTTTAAATACAAACCAAAGTATCTGAGAAATTGAAAGTTTGACCTTGATGGTGTTAAACTGATGGCATTTTACAGAATGTCTGTAGGAAGTTGATATGATGCATCCTATGGGACATAAATGATAAAGAATGATTCTTTAGGCACCTTGAATATCTGCACATAGTTGTTGTGACATTTCTCCAAGAATCAAAAATGCAAACCTTCTGATGGCAGTGGATCACAGAGGCTACAGGGGTTCATCCTCTGGGGACCACAAATATCAGAAAATCTGTCCCCAGCAATGGGATCCACGGATCTATGTAGCTAGCATGGCTAAAAGAAGGTAGCAGGATGCTGGCAGGGGTCAAGAAAAGAGCGACAGACTCAGGGGTATGGTTGAGGAGAAGGGGCTTCCAGAGAGCATGAGTGAAGAAGAAAGAGAAGGCTGCATTTATGAACTTCCTGCAGACTGCAACTGGGGAAAAATGTTTCTGCCTGGAAACCTGAAAGTTCAGAGACATCATGGTAAACCTGCTGATGAGAGCAGCAGTCAGGCTCTGAGGGATGATGCTAAACATGCTAGTGATGCTACATACTGCGCAATACTAAAACTCACTAACTTGATCTAGACTGCGCGTGCTAATCTGACCTTTGTGATTTGTCCAGCCTGCCACTCCCTCACCCACTTATGATGACACCCACCTCCTCATCCATCATCTCTGGAACAGCACTGCCCCCAATCACTCCCAGCTCCCATTAATTTTTCAGTCACACTGGCAAGCAAGACTTATTAAATTATTGATGGTGGGAATGAGGTGTGAGGGGAAAAGGATGAGATTTATTAGTAAGATAGAGATTCATATGTAAGGTTGCACACCACCTTAAATATGAAATATTGCTGATTGCGCTGCAGTTTGATATTTTTTCTGCTGTCAAGAATGAGACGGAAGATAATTTCTGGTTTGGAGAGGTGGACAGTCTGACCATCTGAGCAGAAGCCTGACATGGTCCGAAGGCCGAAACCTTCAGCAGCTGTAATTCAACAGCCAGTCAGAGGCCAAACCTTGCTCTCCATCTGCCTCTCAGCCTCGCTTTACCCCATCATTCACTCTAGTTCTCCTTTCTTTCACCTGATACTCTTCTCTCTCTCTCTCTCTCTCTCTCTCTCTCTCTCTCTCTCTCTCAAAAGACTCTTTCCTTCTTTTTTCCTTTTGATTCCTTACTTCTCATTCTCTGTCTTTCTCTCTATAACTTTCCTTACCTCTCTTTCTCTCTCACTCCCTCTCACTCTCTCTCTCTCCACTGCCCCCTTCTTTTGTGCGTCAGTTTGAATTATTAGGATGGAGGGAGAGCTGGTGGCGGAGGTGGTGGGAGCATTGCGGTAATAAAAGAAAGAGGGGCCTGTGAGTTATGGATGAGAGTTCACAGGATTATGGAGAAATGAGAAGGGGAGCAGGATGGAGGGAGTGGAGGGGTAAAAAGGACAGATGACAAAAGTGAAGGTGCTACAGCGCTTCCAAGCTTCCACTTCAGTGATACAACTCACTTTATCCTTGAAACTTGTGACCTCAGAAGATGCATTGGTTTGCAGAATATTGCTCAGCTTTTTTCTGTGTGTGTCGCACCAACATCCACAGCACTGCTCTGTCATTCCTCTTGCTCTTTACCTTTTTTTTCCTCCATCATTGCCTTCCCCTAGCAACCTAGCAACAGGATATATTATTTCAGAAAGCAGAGATTAGATTGGTCTGAGTCAGCAATGCAGTGTTAAGTATGTTAGACGTATTGTTGCACACCGGTGATGCATTCAAAGCTCTTTTTTTAGTAAATGTAAGATGGAGGATCTGCAAGATTGAACAAGTACAGCTAAGTTGTTTGATTTAACCTAATTTCTGCATCGGGTGTAGTAATGAGTAATGGGAGGCAGATGCATGTGTGTGACACATGCTGATTGCACTCACTCACACACACTGCGAGCAAACTGTTCCTTGAGATTTGATTTGGCTGGACACTGATTGTTCCTTGTGTGTGTGCATGTGTGTGCGTGGGAGCATAGAACTGCTTGCTTGTGGAGGGACATCAGCCTCTGATTTCACACAGCAGCTGGACAGCACACCAGCATCCCCGATCCATACAACGGAGAGCGACAACGTATGATCAATACACACACAAAGCATACTGAATGATGGCTTATGGGAGAGGCAGCTTATTTCATGATACAGCATTCAAAGAGTAAATACTAGGAATTGGCTGGAGTTGAGGAGAGTTGTTGGCACTGGCACTCTTCCTGACCTCTAAATGTCCTTCTGCCAGATAGTTACACAGGAGGGAACTGTAATGTTTTTGGGAATTTTAGTCTGATATGGTTTCATCTTAAGTTAGTATATTTAGGATTAGAATAGAAGCACAATGCATAAGGGAATCATTTGTCCATTTTGCACAATTTACTATTTTAAAATTATGTGAGAAGATTGATACCATCCCTATGTTTAAGTATTAAGCTAATCATACAACCTGCAGACAGCTAGCTTAGCCGTGGAAAGACTGGAAATAGAAGGACTTGGCTTGCCTGTCCCTTTTTTATTCAACTTATACAAAAATAAAAGCTTAAACACGATTGTTTGACATTTTACAGGGGTTCATGTGCCAGGGTTTTTTAAAGATTGGGACCAGCTGCCAGGCAAGAGACTCCAGGAAGTAACTTATCTGGACAAATAAATAGTCTGGTACTTGACCGGACATAAAACAAGACATTGTTGTTTTAACAGTTTTTTTTTTTTTCTGAGTGGTGTAGTCAAACACCAATCTGCTGTCTTTATTGGGGAACCTTAGAGGTCTTGGTGGATGGATTTTGTTTTTTTTCTGTTATTGTATCTGTTTCTATCTGTTTCCTCCTAATTCCAAACTTTATGCTAGGCTAGGCTAACCTGCTGCTGGCTGTAGCCTAATGCTCTGAGTGGAGACATGAGTTCGGTTTCAGTTTTCTCATTTTACTCATGACAAGAGAGCAATTATGTAAATTTTCAAATAGGTAAACCTACATCTTGAACAGTCCAACCTACTTCTTGTTTCTCCCTAACTTGTACACCTGCCATGTGTCAGAAATGGTCACTGGTAATAGCAAACAATTATTATTTAAACCCTTACCAGCCAAAAGCATGTTGTCCCTGTAAAGAGATCCGATCATAGAAACATTCTGTCTACAAATCTTACTGCATGTCCTCAAATAACCCACAGTACCTTTAACATTTGCTCACCATTTTACAATGTGCAGTTATATCCTTCAAAGTGACCACCCCGTCCTCTGTCAGCATTTATTTCTTCAGCATAGTTAATCACTTTCCTTCATGCCAGCAACCATGATGTTGCACCATATGTTTAAGTTTTCAAATAATCAATAACACCTGCAGTTAAATAAATACTTCCTGAAACACAGTTTAGCACAAACTGTTACATTTCTCCAACATGATAATTCAGAGTTAACAAAGCACATGTGTGCAGACAAAACGACAGGTGTGCAGACATGAGGATGAATAATCAAGATGAAGGTGAGACTGAACAGCTCACAAATCACGATTTTTCTACTGCAGAGGGAGAGAGAGAAACAGACATGGAGAGAGAGAGAGAGAGAGAGAGAGAGAGAGAGAGACGCAGAGCGGAGAGCTGTGTGGAGATAGAGGGATGGACAGATGGGTTGAGAGGACATCAACAAGTGAGAGATCGCTGCGATGGTAAAAGACAGAACGTTAAAAGGAAGTGCTGAGGAGAAAGGGTTAAAGAGGAGAGGGGAGAGAGCTGGTTGCCTTGGCAACAGCAGCCAGCGTTTTCTCTTTCTTTATCAATCCCTCTGGTGCACACACACACACACACACACACACACACACACACACACACACACTGTACATACACATGTTTTCTCCCCTCCCTCCCTCTCCTCTCCTCTCCTCTCCCTGCTTCATCTCCTCTGTGGCTCAGAGTTAAAGTTTTTTCGCAGGCGTACATTAACACACTGCTCTTCCTGGAACAGATTTCTTCAAAGGGTGATATGTTTGGCTGATGCTGTGGCAGCACTCGGAAGCACAGGATGTACTTTGAAATGCATGGTGTTGTACAGTGTGTTAAATGAGTTTAATCATATTGTGACATACCGCATCATATCACCGTTATATTTGCTCAGCTTGATATTTTTCTTTAGCTGTCGGTTTCTGTATCATCCTGGTGTCCTCACTGCTGTCTGTCTTTAAGCTCATTTAAAGCTGGAGCCTTTTGATGTGTCAAATTTCATATCATACTCTACACAAATGTTACCATGTGTAATCTGTCATAAACAGAAATAATGTAGTAGCCAAAAAAGAGTTATATTATTTATTCAGCCTACGCTTTAACTTTGAGGTAAAGTTGAGTAAAAACCATAGAAAACAGATCCTACACAAGAAACAGAAATATAAGGCACAGTTAAAAATGATATTAAAAATTAAAAACTATAAAAAGCCAAATCTGTAAAATAATAATAACTTTAGAAATAAATAAAGCAATTAAAATTTAAAGCGTAAGAGTCAACTAAAACAAGAACAGCTGGAAGAAATGAGATGTACTTAAAAATTTAAACTGCCCAAAGGACAAAAATGAGGTAAAATTAAAATTGTTCAGCATGTTATTCCAGGTTGCAGGTTCACAAAGAGAATAACCAATTTTTTTTTTTTTAAGTTCAGTAAAATCAACCAGTACCTGCAACTTAATACAATCAATTTACAGTATTTGATAAGAGACCACAATAAAAGACAGCGAAGAACTAATTTGTGGAGGTTAAAAAAACAGTAAAGACATTAGGAATAAATGGGGTGGGGGGGGGGGGTGGGGGGGGCATCCAACCTTAGCCTACAGCTCATAATAATGAGAATCATAATCATCATCAGTAATAAATCTTATTTCTGGTGCAGAGTGATAAACAGCAATAAAGGGCTGCAGAGCTGCAGCTCAAGCATGTGTGTGTAAAATGTCACCACTATTCAAGATTGATAGGAGGTTGCCTCAGTGAGCATCTCTCTATAATGCAGAGTAAAACATATTTTATCCCCATTGAAGAAACAATGTTTTTCATAAATATGCTTGCCAGTTTAGTCACATGATATTAAAAAAAATACCTTTTTATTGATTTAAACTCCAAGACACCTGTACTCTGCAACTCTCTCAATATTTATGCCGTTTTTAAAAAAGATGATGAGATTACCTTAATCAATATTCTAAGCTCTTGTGAAAAACATTAATTTAATTTAATTTTATCTGCTGCATTAAGAACTTATTTATGTCTACTGGCTGCAACTTGCAAGTCAGCGAAACCCTCGCAAATAAAACATTACAAATATTAGTGGTGCTATTCATCACTGCTGTTCCCACTTTTAACATTTTAATCCTGCTTATACTGTTTTTATAAAGATTTGTAAAAGGAAATTACTATTGTTCAGTGTCATCTATGTAATAGGGTATTATTTCTGCACAGTTGCTCTTCTGCTTAAACTAACTTAAATGTTAAATTAAGTGTGCAGTCATCACAACGTGCCATGAATAATAAGACAGTAATAACAGTTTATAGGTAGAGCTTAAGGCTGCAATATGCTAATAACACTTGACTCCAGTACAACATGCAAGAGGCTAGTAAATATTTCCTCTCAGGTGTGTTTCACAAAACTCACACTGCAACGCACAAACAGATATCTGACATCAGGAAAAAACTAACATCTGCAAAAAAATACAAAAAATGTAGAATTACATTGCATTTGGTGTGTTTATGTTCACTGTCTCATGGAACTTCGGTTTTTTGTAAGTAGGCTATCATGTTGCATTTGACATGAGCTGCACACAACCTGTCAGCTTTCACTCCACTGACTCCTGTTGTGTATCAGGCTGACGTTGAAAAAGGGCTCAGACTTCCTGACTAAACCCTGTCATGCTTGTATCTATGTGGTGCATCCCCACATGACAGCCGCCACAGGGGAGGAGATCCAGTGTCTAAGGTCACCGTCGCATCACACGAGGAGTGTGTGAAAGCTTGTGTGCTGTGAGTGCGAGTGACGAGCATGCGTGGGTGTGTGTGTGTGTGTGTGCAAAGTGTTATTACGTTGTGCTGTGTATGCATGAGTGCAAACTCCACAGAATGTGAAGCCTATATGGGCTCAATATGTGACATGTGAGTGTGTGGCATCTCCAAGAGATTGGTGTAAATGACATGTGTGTGATGCAGTATATGACTGCGTGTTTGTGTTTTTGTATCATCTGTGCATCCGTGTGCACATGCTCACATGGTCTGTGTGTGACAGAAACATAGATCACCGCAGAGAGGAGTACGGACCCCCTGAGGAAGAGTGGAGTAATAAAGCACAGAGGGCCACCACGAGTCACAAGGACAGAATTGAGATCATGATGATGGAACTATCAGCTTTAATGGGCTACAGGAGAAGGTGGGTGAGAGTAGAAGAAGAGGGGACATGAGGACCTGCTGGGGGAGGAGGGACAATGAGTATGTGGGGACAAAGCAAAGGGGGGCCTCAAGACAAACAGGCGTAATAGGGGCAATCGCTCCTTCACTTCACATTCCTTAATATGGCTGATCTGAGTTATGATCTCAATACATCTCTGTGAAGTTTGATTTATTGATTCAGCTTTTCCTCCCAGTGGGGGGGGGGGGGGGGGGGGGGGGGGGGGGGGGGGGGGGGGGGGGGGGGGGGGGGGGGGGGGGGGGGGGGGG
>JAPZDV010000009.1:17307460-17324907 GCA_029814665.1 Acanthurus lineatus | reverse complement strand
AAAATTCTTTTTTTGTTTTTTTTTTTTTTTTTTTTTTTGCCCCCCTCCCCCCCCCCCCCCCCCCCCCCCCCACACACACACACACACACACACACACACATAACACGATCCACCTCTGAACCCCTTACATGAACTTTTTGCCCTTTTACATTTTCAGCTTTGCTGCTCAGGACCCTGATGCCCGGCCAGCCTCACCTCCTCCTCTTCCTCCTCCCCCTCCCCCTTCTTCTCTTCCCCCCACTCTGCCTCTTTCACACTCACCATCCCTCCCTCCATCCCTCCCGGTATCCGTAGTGATGGGAGGCAGGGTTCTGAGGTTGCTAGGAGACGGGAAAAGTGTGGCAGCCGGCCTCAGTGTGACAGAGGTGAGGGATATTAGGAAAGAGCGCCCCCTGCTGGTCTCCATTGGCCACTGATATCTAAAGAGCTATGATGAATGTGCTCAGGTGAATAAGCAAAGGAATCATACAATGGAGACTGTACACGTGTTGGTGTGTTTAAATGGGAAACGTGCTGTGTATGTTTTCATGCTATTTGATCACCACATTTTGTAAATATCACTTGTTCTGGTGGTGGACACAGACTCATGTCCCTTTGAGGGAAATATATCTTTGCATCATCAGTGTTAAGGTCACACATTTAGCGTTGGAGCCGTTGCGAGCGTATTTCCACTGGGCTGCATCATGCTCTTTGATCTAGAAGAGTTTCACTAAAATTGTACAAGAGGCACACACATCGTAACAATCAAAGTTCAAGATCTAATATCTCTGTGTCCTCATGATTATGTTTTCCACCGTGTATTATCAAAGCTGGACCCATTCTTCTCATACAATACTTAATATCTGTGGGACAATAATTGTGATATTGTAGAACACACGAGATGAGAAGGATCAAAGACTGCAGTCGTACCAAAGCATAACTTTCGATTGTACATTTCAAAGAGACTGAGGAATTATGATTTCAGACAAAATAATATGAGGGCTATTTTTCCATCTTATTCAGTCTACTGCTGTAATGCAAGGCCAGCTTCTGAGCATCACAGTTGCATGTTTGTTGTAGGATTCTGACTCCATGTGGTCATCAAGGAAACTGCAAATTACTGCTGCTTTGTCACTGATTGTTGCTATGGGAATTAGATGCAGCAGGATGCTAATGTTGCTGGTGTTTTGTATGTTGTTAGTAGGTGTTTTCTATTTTTCACAGCACCTCTTTTACCCAGTTAATTCTAAGAACATTAACGCAAATAGTTATAATGAACATTTTGTTCCAGAGGTATTTACACGTGCACAAACACACATATATAATTATGGAATATTTGTTATTAGAGTACATTTAAAACTAACACCAGTAGAATATACAGTATATTTTAAAGTGCTACTTGTGCCAAGTTGTGACCATTATGCTGTCAAAACAAGTGAGTGTTACAAATGTTATCAACACATCTGCACTCAAAATGGGGCAGTTATTGGCTGCTATATCCGCAGGCGTAATCAATAGCACAAAGGACCTTCTAACTTGCCTCACACCTTCACAAAGAAATGACACTTGAGTGGTTTGTATTCATGGTGAGCAGTGAGCGCACAGTGCAGGCAATTATCCACTGTTCCCTGTCCACGCACTCAGCTATAGAACTGTGTTCCAGCTGAGTTTTAGTTCTCGATTCACTTGCTTGAGTAAAATCTGACTTGCCTGCATCTCAGGCCTGTGGATCTTCAGCGGAAAGGCAGACAGACACGTTCAACACATCAAAATTAATTCTATGTAAATGTTTGCACTGATGCAAAGTGTCCTTGTTTACTTTTGGAGCTTCAAGGGCAATGCATTTCAATTTTTTTTTTTTTTTTTTGGCGAGGGCATACATATTCGATCTAGCTACTGAGTGTGGATATTTGCTCAGATCTCTGTAAAAGTAGATGGTGTCAAAATGAAAATGCAGACTGTGCTGTCCAATGCTCAGGTTCAGGTGGTTATTTACAAGTTTTACCTGGCTGGGTTGTGTTGGATTTTGAAAATGTGAAGGTCTTAAACATAATGTAGTCAACACATTGTTTAGTTCTCATATTTATTCAAGGATGGGAAACATTTCAGACAGTTCTCCTGCAGGCAGATACAGTGCTGGAGAGGACACTAGTCGTGACAATATCAGCCATGGCCACACAATGCATTACAGCTTTGAGATGTTTCCTGCCATGAAAATGCCCTTGAACAAAATTGAACTTCTTAAATTTTATTATATTTTGAAGTTTGAAAAAAACATGGCAGATTGATTTAAGGCAACAAAACCAAAGTGTGCACTCATTTTCAATTTTCAATTTATCTGCACAGAGGTGATCACTCTGTAAATGAAGCTTGAGTCCTTTGGTCTTCGTCAGTGTTTATATTAACAATATAATAAATATCAATTCATATTTTAAATGGTAGCTTTAAAGTGTTGAAACATGTTCTCTTATTTTGAATTTTTAAAATGCCTCTCAAAGGTGACGTAAAGCTTGTACCATACACTTCATCAAACTGAAATATAAACACTCAGCTGGACCTGGTGGAGAGGGAAGGCAACTGTTAATCAGACTCATTTCTCTGTAACTATGGGAGAAGAGCAGGTTTAAGATGGAGTACGTGGTAACAATGGTGCATTTTTTTCTGTAAAAAGCATCTAACTTTGGCAGCACAATAGAAGAGAGAGGGCATTTCTGCAGGACTGTGAGTACGTGATTGCGTGTATGTGTGTGTGTGTGTGTGTAAGAGAGATGTGGGGAACATTAAGTGTGTTCAAAACTAGTTGCTTTCTTCACAACTGTGCACTTTGAGCCTCCTCTTTGGAAGATTTTGTGACCTTGTCCATGATGGAGAGAGTCTGTGTGTAACCCAGCAGGCGTTCCTGTTGATTGGATAGGCCTGGCTGGCTGACTTGCTGGCTCGGAGTATCAATGCCCTTTATCTCGCCTCTCAGCTCTTTCACTTCAACTTAGCGGCAATACAAGTACACAACTGCATGGAAGTGATTCATGATTGAAGACTTGTACCAGCAAACAAGAGATTCTGCATGAAATTGCACATGTAAAACGCAAGTGCAGATACGTAGCCTGAAAATTATCCACAGTTAAGGCTCTGTGATGCAGTTGCTATGGCAACTATGATAGAAATAGACGTGTATCTGCAAGGGAATGAAATGTATTGAACTGTTGTTTAGAAACTGAGAGATTTTACTCTTATGATTGACAGGTTAAGTGAGTGACTGCATTGGGATGTGTGTGTCTGTGTGTCTGTGTGCTCCATTTGTGTGTGTGCGTGTGTGTGCGTGCATTCCAGATTGGATTTTTGTGATTGCGCATATGTGTCCTTGTATGTGCATCTGTGGTTTTCTTTGTAAGTTGTATATGTTGCGGTGAATGCTTGTGTATGTGTGTGTGCGAGGGTGTGCATGTTTGACACACAGCAGTACATAAAAGTGCAGAACCATGGATGGGGGGCACAGGGCACATCATTACGATGGTAGGAGAGTGTGAGTGGGTCTGTGCCGCACTCATTGGCCCTGTGTGAGAGCAGATAAGCTCAGGCAGAGACAATAAATTTAATGGGAAAAGGATTCTGTTTGTAGCACTTCCATTGTTGCTCTGGCCATGATGAGGTTCTGAGTGTGTCGTGTCAAACATCAACCAATAGCTGGATATTATGTTAATGAATTAAGTGGCTTTTCTTTGGGAAAAAAAACCCAACACAATATAGCTGCAGTGCGTGTACAATGGCTCTGCATTTTAGCATTAAGACACCATAATAAACTTAACAAGCATCATCCCCAGCACTGAAATGTTTTTCTAATGTTCCCCTAATAACCTATTCAATCACAAATTGTCTTTTATCTGTTATTGACTTACTCATTTCAGATATAACCTACCATTACATTCAACCCTGTCTCCTCTCCATATTGCCTTTGTACCCTGCTGCCTTCATTAGGCTGATTCATTTTCACTTGAGATGAAATAAGAACAAAGGAGCTGTGATAAAATGCTAAGCCAAGACATGCAAAATTGCATTTGCAGTACTATTATAATGATACTTAAGATAACAAGAAAAAAAAGCGAAAATCAGTGAAATAGCAAAAGCTTGAGAGAGGGAGGGGAGTTGGAGGGATGTGATGGAGAGAGATGAGGGAGGGGGTGCAGGAATATGAGTGTGTATGCATTTTCAAGGCGGTCTTTCTGTTGCAAGAAAAAAACAGTAGTCTAACAGGAAAGCGAATAGGTCGAGCTACTGATGAAGGCATGCAAATGCAATTTAGTGGCGGAAACTGATGTTTGAGACCTTCTCGTGCTAGTGGAGGCTTGTGAGATGGCAATGGGTTTAATTTTAGTTGGAGATAGGTGGAATCACCTCAGCGGTGTGTGAAAGAGGGAGAGAGAGGCGAGGGAACAAGAGGGGAGGGGGCGGGGGTGTATGGACCTCACTGGTTACGGGACTTACAGGCACCCCGATTGTGCTCTGCTCTCATCAGTTTTGGAGGCGAGGACAAAAGAAAAAAGGGGAAATCGGAAGAAAGGCCCGGGATCTGATTGTCGTGACGGGCCCCCCGACTTCGCCGCCGCTGGTCGGGGCTGTCTGGACTGAGGGAAAAGCGGCGGAGCAGTCGACTCTAGACTGGGGTTTCCTGCCACAGCAGCGGGATTGTCACAAAACAGCCTTTCAGTCTTCGAGGGGCCTTGTATTGCTACGTTTTCAGGTATGCATTTGGAGTATGTTAGCTAGCCCGTCTCTGACTGACTTGCCTCTCCCTGACAAACGTTAGCTCTGTTTATTCAAGGGAAATGTCAGGCTGCGTGATGATAATTTTCTGATGCAGTACTCTCACCAGGTCTCTTGCCAGTATACGTTATTTATGCTAGCCAAGCCATATACTCAGAGCCCCACTGAATTTCTGAGGGGGGAAACATCTGCACCTAATCACCTCTCTTTTGTAGCTAAACGCTGCTTGGCTGCTCCAATGCCTTTAACGTTAGCCTGCTATAACTGTCGTTTTGTGCACGTCCTCAAATGCCCGTAATATTGTAATAAAGGCAAATTAGCAAGCTTGCTATACTGCTAACTAGTGTTCTGTAGCTTTGCCAGCTTCCAACATATGCAGCTAGCTCGCGTATTTAATTTGCAGTATGTGAGGTATTTAAGCTAACGCTAACCTTACAAAGCTAAAAGAGGCAGCACTACAAAGCTAATTGTATTGCGTATGCTATTGGCTAATGTAGCTAACTTACTAAGGCTATGTTACAAAAGCCAGCTTGTGTTGATGACAGTTGGAGACGGCAGACAGATCAAAATATATTAAAAAAACCTGCCGTTTGATCAATATCTGCAAATAACGTTGCGCATACCCATATCAATTAGGCAGCTCTGCAACTGATTGACTTGCTGACAGACTGCATTCAGCCAGTTTGTATTAATGCTGCACTGTTGTGTGTCTTGTGAATGCTGCTGCCCGGTCGTGCACAGTGAGCTGCTGTGATTAATTAGTAATCGAGATATGGAGTCATAGACGAATGGAGATCAATAATGTCCTTCTAAATTTTCCACTTTTACAGTGCATCATCCACCATCTCTGACCCCTAATTATAACATTGAAATAGACTTGTGCAGCATGTTTGACTGGTGATTTCCAAGGTATGACCAGTTTGTTTTTAAAAAAATCCTCCTGTTTGTAATCCACATTCTTCACTCAGCTGCTCATCACTCTCTGGGGTTGAAAACAATTTATAACACTGATGAAGCTAATTTTATACTAATGAGTAGATTGACAGACAAATAACACCAGCTATACTAATAGTTGTAATTACAAACAGCCATGACTTGTTATTGTGTGGCTCAGAGTAAGTCTAAGCAAGTACTTCAAAAGTCACCCAAACTTGTTTTCAGGCCATTAACCATTTTATAGTGTATTTGAGGCAGACAATAGAGGCTTGTGTCACACATGGCAATTATGGGCACTGACCCCATAAAGGTGGCGTCATCCCTTTAATTATCACCCATAATAATTAAAGCCCATTAAAACAAGTTAAATACCTTAAAGTTAATGGTCTTAAAGGGGATGGAGATCGACTGCTCCTGTCTTGGCCCCATGGGGTTGTTTGTTTACATGGGAAGTAGTGTTTGTGACCTTGTCTATGTTACTTTGTCGCCTTAATTGAATGCTGCCGCTAACCCACTTTTCTCTCCACCAACCCTGTTTGTTATCAGTCAGAGGAGACAGCTTAGGCATGTATTGTTAAAGCTTCAGCCCCAGTAAAGGCTGTACTCTCAGTGCATATTAAAAGAGCAGTGTTGATATGAGGCCAGCAAGCCTTTCATGTAGTGAAGTCAGGCGTTGAATGACTAGTGTATCTAACATGGAAGTAATGTTAATGTTATTGTTTGTTTGGTGAATCTACCAGTGAGGGACCTGAATCCTTGTTGTGGTGACCCTCTAAAAATGAAGCCACTTATGAGGAAAGCTGATGTAATCTGAAATATCTCTTGTCAGCACTGAGTTCTCCTTTTCCAATAGAGACGACCATCTGAGGATAAAATTAGCTAAGTCGCTGCATGAGTAAACAAATGATAGTTTATTTCATTACATTTGCATTTGAACTGGTAAATATGTCTAATAATATATTTAATATGTCTAACGCTGAGTTGTTAAAATACAAAACACTATGATAATACGCCTTTTAATATTATTGCAGGACTCAGTAAAATTCTCTTCATGGTTATTTAATTACAACTGAGCTTTAGCTTTTGCTTTTGCATGCCAACCTTTTTTGATTCATCTTTTGTATTTGCAGAGTTGTGAAGGCTTCTGGTCAACAGCTCCTGGAAAATGAACTTATCAGCACGGAAATACTGAAGAGAAAAAGAAAACAGGAGCTTGAATTGACTGAACTCGAAGTGGAATAAATGGATTACCCCCCTTCGGAAAATTGTTGCCATGGAATTAGGTAGAGTTAAATGATGGTTGACAGAAAAAAAACAGAGGTGAGAAAGCTACATGCTGAAGATACAGGAGAGAACCAACAATAATCTGAACACAGAGTAAAAGGAAGAACAGTTTCAAAATAGGGACCAAAGACTTCAACAGTCTGAAAGGAAAGCATGCAGTAGAAAAAACTCATAAAAGAAAACAGTATTTGAAAGGGAATGACCAAGAAGAAAAAAACAGTCCAAAAGTATTACACTCTGCATCCTAGAGCTGATGAGAATATCAATGGAGTGTTTGCCTCTGGGAGTGTTTACTGAGTGTCTGTATTCAGACCTCTTGATTCAAGTTACTGCAGTTTTCGTGTCATACAGGTGTGAGTTGGGTCCCGGCAAACTTACGCATGTTGACGAACTGAAGGATTCCTGTGATGGAGCACAGTCTCAATGGTTAAATTGAGTTTTTTTCCTTTTTTTTCTTTCTTTTTTTTACACAAGATGCTTTTGGATCACAACATAATTTGATCCTAACATAGCTCTGGCTGCTTGAGCTGTGATTATAGCGGAGCGTATACATGTTAAGACATTTGAGGTTGTCCATGATATCATTGCCTGCTTAGTGCCAAACTGCTTCATGGAAATGACTGCACACTTTTAGTTTTGTAGTATTCTTCAGTAGAAAGAAACCTGCTCCACTACATATCTTTTTTTTTTTTTTTTTGAAAATTCCATTTTTTTAGGACCTCTTTTTTTTTACCGTTACAACTTTACTATCAACCCGTTGAAGAAGTACGATTTTTAACATTTGGCCTTGTCATATATTGATAAAAGCATCATCTGTTTATCCACCCTACCCCATTCTGCTACAAAAAAAAAAGTGATTATAACATCTGCGATATATATATTCTTCAGCTTGAACTCTTTGCTGGAATTTGAAAGCATTTTCTTGTTTTACTGCCAGGCCATAGACTCTCTCTACTTGTCATTTATGGTTACTGCCGTAAGCCTTCCAGTTTCTGATCAGAAGCATTCCCTGGTATAGACACAGCAGATATTTCCGTTTTTAACTCAAACTTGGAAAAAACAATGCAGAATTTTTCTAACAGTCCAGCTCCCCCCTCTCTCCCCCCGGCATTCAGTGGGAGGGGTGGAGGGGGACCTTCATACCCGCCTCAGCCTGCAGATCCCCAGATCTCCCCAAGGATGACAGATGATTACGCGGGGATGCAACAGCAAAGCCTGCACAGAGGCCATCACCACCCAACTCAAGCCAGCCACATGCTTGCTTACAGTGCTAGGAACAGAGGAACTGTGGAGCCAACGCCAACACAGGGTAATATTCACAGTGGCAGCACTAACAACCCTTACAGGAAGGATGTCATGGATTATTATTTTTCAATGGGTGGAAAGGACCGGCACAGAAGAGGGGGCATGGGTTATGGGGCAGGCTTTGGGTACCCAAATATTGATGGACATATATCTCACCAGTACCGGCATGCTGGATCTGGCTCTGCACCATCATCTGGCCTGATGTCACCATATCCAGTAGATTATGGCTCCAGTGCTGGTTCAGGTGGAGGTGCTGGTGCGGGAGCATTCTCTCCTTCTCATCAGTACAATATGAGTCAGAACCCTGCAATGCAGTCAGTGCCAGGTTCTCAAATGCAGCACCGCCAGCATGGGCAAAACTTCCCAACTGTCCACCATGGACAGCAGCATAGGAGCTATCCACACTCTGGGCACAGAATAACCCCTCAGTACCCACACTACTCCCCACAGGGTGGAGCAACCACAGGGTCATCAGGAATGTACAGCCCCCCACCGCAGAGGTATCTCGACGGGGCTGCTAGCACTGGGTTCGATCCCAAAGTCAACAGTTCTCCCAGTGTAAACACCAGTTCCAACTCAGTCTCCAGTTCAGTTGCTGCTAACAATGTGGGGCCAATGGAGAATGTTCAACAGAGTTACCATGCTTCAAATTATCCTGGCTACTCCCCGCAGACACATTCACTTCACAAGCAAGCCACACTACAGCACCGCAACTCACAGCACAACTTAGGGGTAGGCTATGACAACTCTCTCAAGATGCAGCACCAGGGCCCGTCTCCAGGCTCTGTATATGCTAAACATCATCAAGCCTCCAATCCCAGTATACCTCAAGCAGCATCTCAAGAAATAGCCAAATCACCAATGCATCCCAATGCCCAACAAACTCAGATCAACCAAAACTTTAGCCCAATATCCAACCCCTCTCCAGCTGCCTCTGCAGTGCATTCCCCCAGTTGTAGCTCCTCTCCTTCCCCTTTGATGGGTGTCTCAGAGGCACATGGAAACCCCTCAGGTCATGGTCCTTCACATCCTCCTACATCAAACCCCCGTAGCAGCCATGGTCAGGGTAGATTACTGCAGACCATGCCTCAGTTAAGTCCCACACCCAACTCAAATAGCAGCATAAGTAGTTGTGGTAGCAGTGGCAGTCATAAAGCTCACAGCATGAGTGCAGGTGGAGGAAGTAGTCTTCCTTCAGCAGTACGCAACAAAGGTCTAGTCACAGGAATAGGATCTCGAGATGAAAGCTCTTCTGTTTACTCATCTTCTCCTCATGATAAAATGCAGGATGCTGGCCTGAACAGTCTTAATGCTTTGAGCTCACAAGTAGCCAACTTACCAAACACAGTTCAGCACATGCTCCTCACGGACACAGTGCTTTCACAGAAGAAGGGGAAAGAAGGGGGGCAGGTGCAACAGGCAGCACATGGCGTGGCCCCAGTGCAACCAAGGAGTCGAAATGCAAGTGCAACCTCAAGTACTAGCACAGTTAAAGATGGAAGTGCTATAGGCATTGGTGATGGTGCCAGCTTAGATGCTGGTGCTGATGAAGACTTCTCATTGATGTCAGTTGGAGGCTCATCAGGGACCAAGGTGGAGCGTGAGGAGCAGTTTTCTGAGGGGGAACATGGGAGAGTGAGGCAGATGAGTGGTGCAAGCAGTGAATCTGAATCAACTGGCTATCACCCTCCATCTCAGACTCAAACACAGACTGGACAAGCATCAAATGTTAAAACAGTCACCTCTGATTCACCATCAAAAGAAACAATTGCTTCTGAAGCTAAAACAGATGAATCCCACGTTCCCTCTTCATCGTCTCCATCCTTTGGATGTCAATCATCAGAGACTGGCCTAACTTCACAATCAACACCTCCAGTTTCCTCATCCCCCACATCCATCTCCTCCAGTATTCCTCCTTCACAGCCAAATTGTGTCTCAGAGCCTGGTTTAAAATATAAAGATAACAGAGGTGGCCATAGGAAGACAACAGAAATTAAAAATGAAGTCATCAAAAAAGAAAGTGAAGCCACAGTTGAGAAAACAGACAAAGTTAGTAGCCATATACAAGATGTAGATGTCAATACGCAAAATGGTCAGGACAAAGAAAATAGGTTGCACAAGGCATCTAAACTACACAGTAATGAGAGGGATGAAAAGCACACATCTGAGGAACAGCAGAGTGCCAGTAGTGTTGGTGTGATTGTTTCAGCTCGGTCCGAAGGAAGTCACAATGAAAAAATCAAGCATGCCCAAGACAACTGCTTAGATGAGAAACAGTCACCCTCTTACTTAAGGGAGTCAAGCAGTCATAACGGGGAGGATGGTGTAGATCTTAGTCTGTATTCTTCTCTTAATCAGAAATCAAACTTCGGACGGCCTCAAAATCCTCCCCAGTCTGGACCACATAAATATGGCCACCCAGAATCAGCATATGGCTCAGATTTGTCAATGAAGAACAGAGGGAGGGCTGGCCCAGCGAGTGTAATGGAAGCAAATTCCAGATACTTGGGGTACCAACAAACACAAACTGGTTACGGCCCTGTGCACCCAAAAGATTCAGGTTCTGCAGTGGAGGCTTTGGTGAAGAGTGGGCAAGGAACAGGATCTAAAGGTCATGAGGATAATTCACAAATGCAGCAATTTCCAAGCCTTTTACAAGAAGTTCTTCAAGGTTACAATTTAGATAGACGCTACAGCAGACCAGAACAGGCATTTCCTGTCCATCTCCATGTTCAACAACAGTTTCAAACCAGACACCCGTATAGCATGACTGAAAGTATGAGGATGCAAAGTGGAGTAACCGAGGCCTCAGCTCATTCTGCCCAAATTGGTAGCTCTGCAAAGCTCCCACATCCAAACCAGAGGCTCGGAAGTGAACCTGATTTCACCACAGATTCTCAGTCATCATTAAAATCCGAAGTTTTGAATACTAAGATAATGCAAAATGCTGAAAAAACTGAAGTGGGTGTGTCCCTGGGTCATTTACCGCAGACCGCAGAGTCTCAGCAACCCCCACCAAAACATATAAACTTAGCTGACTATTCTCTACCACAGAGGAAAGCATTATCTAATGTTTCTACCCCATCCTCTGCTGTGCAGGAGCTCCTTTTGCAAGAGCCAGAGCCGCTAACAGGCAACGCTGGTCAAACCGAGTCTCAAAAATCATCAGGCTCCATATTAGCCCCATCAGAGAGGCGCTCTGTCATCTGTGATGTGTCGCCAAACCGACGCAGCACACCAGAGAGGGATAGGGAAAGTGACAGAGAGAGAGTGCGGGAGAAAAGTCAGAGTGGAGCTTCTGTGATTCAACAGCCATTTTCCTCTCTAGCAGCAGCCAACGATCTAAGTAAAAAGGATTCTGGAGAGAAACAAGTGGTAAAAATGGAAACAGCATCAAATAAGGCTGGCCTAGATGCTGCAAATTTACAAACTGATCATCATCATGGCGGTGGTGGAGCTAATGAAGCTGATATTGAGTATCATTCCAAGTCTGTTCTCTCATCTGTTGTAATGAACGCTGACCCCTATAGGCGAAGTAATGTTGATATCACACCCTTGGCTTCGCATCCTATGAGCACTAATCCTTTATCTTCACCTTCAAGGCATCAGTCCTATCTTCATGGTGTTGATTTATCAACTGGCAGTGGCAGCAGTTTTCCTGGATATCGATACGGGGACGCAAGAGAAGGGAATATGATACCAAGAAGTAACCCTCATTTTCCCTCCCACCATCCATACCATAGTTTATCCCCCCAGACTCAAGCAACAAATAAACTTCAAATGTATCCTCACCCTCGTGGCCCCCCACATCACCCCCATGACATGAGTGACTGGGTAAAAGCAATGAACAGGCCATCAAAGGAGATGATGATGCAGCCTGGCTCCTCTCCAGGAAGGCATAAGGTCAGCCAATCAGAACAGAGACAGAGGATAATTTCCCAAACTGACATTCCCAGTGAACAGCACGCTCCAAAATCTTCACTCCATCATCAAAGTGCTTTCTTTGATTTGAAAATGTGGGAGTCAGCACACTCTGGAAGGGAGGGTGCTAGAATGATAGAGGGAGACTCCTACTACAGACCACAACCTCCTCCTCCTCCCCCTCCCCCTCCTCCTCCACCTCCTCCTCCTTCACAGCCTCATGCCCCCCTAGCTTCACATGGCCCTGCGCCTCCACAAATGACTCATGGTCAAAATGCTGCTGAACCTGAGGTCTCCAGAGGAGCCACAGAGGAAGCCAAACATCCCTGCCCACCCCCTCCACCCAGCTCCACTAAGCCTTCTGCTGACATCAACTCCACTCAGCCACAGGTGCAGCGTCAGACTAAAGCTGGGGGTTCTGGAGACACAAATCCGCTCATATTGCGAAGGAGAGTTCGTTCTTTTATCTCTCCCATTCCCGCCAAAAGGCAACTCCAGGATACATCTCAGCAGAGGGCTGCCACAAATTCCCATCACTCTCCTGGGGCTCAGTCTGAGTCTGTCCATCACAATGAAGATGACTCATCCAGTTCAGATATCCCATGTCCGAGGCTCTCCTCCCCTTTGCTCGGAGAAAATACCTATTTACAGCCTCTATCTCCATCAAGCGGTAATTCCAAGGTTTTGCATTCCAGGAAAGGACGAGGTTTGAAACTGGAAGCAATAGTGCAGAAAATCACCCCAAATATTAAAAAGCCAGCAGGCCATGCTGATGATGAGTCAAATCATTACCCCGGCTTCTCTCACTCGGAAATACCACCGTTTAATGATTCACAGGACCAAGACTTAGCACATTTCCCGAGGGTCACAGGAGGGGATGAAAGTTACATGGATGAAAGTCACTCATTAAACGATATGATTCCCTTCAGAGGTGTGGATGAGACCGGCCCTTTACCTCCGTCTGCTTACCCATGTGATCCTCATCAGACGTCCCAGGCCCTAAAACAAACAGACTTTGACTTTGGATTAGGAGCTGCTGTGGCATCAGCATCTGGAGACAAGGAGGATTTTGCTTTGCTTGGACCTCTACCGCCTCCTCCACCTCTTCCTCGCCCAGTCCAGGGTTCGCCACCTCCATCTTCGTCTGCCCTGTCTGACATTCAGCATTTCACTAACACTTACCAGCAGCTTGAGACAAGGAGAGGAGAGCAGTCCGCTGCTAATCTTCTTCGACAGAAACTTCAAGAATCTGGCATTGGATTTGATGATTATCCTGGCAGTGACTACTATGGAACGACCCCACCCCACCATAGCCAGGCTCAAGGACACATGCTGAATAGACAACATCAGATGTCTGGTAGGTCCAGTCTGTCGCCACAAGATTCTAAGCCATCAGAGAGTGTCGTGCCTAAAGGCTACTTCCCATCTGGCAAGAAAAAGGGCAGGCCCGTAGGGAGTGTGAACAAACAGAAACGGGCTCAGAACCCAGCCCAAACACAGGCACAGGGCCAGCCTCAAATGCAGGCTCCGAGCACAGCTCTGAGTGCTCCTCCAGCCCCACCCACTCCAACTGCAACCGCTGCCACAACCCCACCGACAGTGCAAACTACCAGCAGCACACCAGATCCTGCAGCACCACCACCTCTGACGGAAGATAAAAACACTCCCCCACTCGCCCCACCTATTTTGACCCAGGTAGTGAAAGTGGATGTTGAGAGTGAAGACACACAGCCAGAGACTGATGCAAAACCTGTGCGTAGAAGACGCAGAGGTGGAAAAGATGAAGATGAGCCACTGGGAACAAGAGGACGACAGAGGCGGCGGAGGAGAGGAGCAGCGCCAACACCATCGGTGGCCAAAGATGACCCTGATACACCTTTAGGGGCAGGAGGGAGTCTAGGCACAAATAGAGTCTTTGTGGATCCAAATAGAAAGGGCCCGTTTGTTCCACACATACATGTTGAGAACAAAATACCAGAGATTGGGGCAGTGTGCACCATTGTAAATGCTGAGGAAGACAAGATGAAAGGAGAAAAAAGTGCAGTCGGAGGGAAAGCAGGCGGGAGTGGAATTGATTCTCTCCTGACCTCAGCTCTTTCCTCCCAGTTATCTAGGAGAGACAGAGAATCAGAGAAAAGGGAGACAGATGAGGTAGAAACTACTCTTCAGTCAGGAAAAGCACTTCCTTCATCTGGCTATGTTGTTGCAGGCCCCGTGATTACAGAGACCAATCACTCTGGCCGCCTGCTTTGCTGCCTGTGTCAGAAATGGGCAAATTACAAACACCTTGGAGATCTCTACGGGCCTTTCTATCCAGCTGAATATGCTGCAAAGCTTCCCAAGAACCAGCCCCAGGTCAGACAATGTCAAGCAACCACAGGCACAAACAAAACAGGACCAAATTCAGACACAAGCGCAAATGCTACGAGCACTGTCCAAGACACACAAACACAAGATGCTCAGTTTACCAACCTCTCAACTGAGAGTGACTATGCCATCAGCCTAGACTCAAAACCAACATCTCTCACCACTACAGTCAGAACTGCCTCCATAGCTGGTAGAGACGAGATGATGATGCATGTGGCAGGCAAGCTTAGTAACACCGCCTCGTCTCCCACCACCAGTAAAAAAACAACCCTGACCTGGGACATGAGTCTAGATATCCGACCTATCCCTGAGCTGAAGAGAGAGCCAGACCTTGAGATTGACCAACAACAGACACGAAAACCGCAACAACAGCTGCAGCAGCCAACAGACGCAGAAGCTCAACAACGACCTCAACACAGAAAGCTGACCTCACACCCCCGCTTTAAAAGGAGGCACAAATCTAGTGAGGATTCTCCCAGAATGGTGCCATCCAACAGTAAGGCGTCCCTGCCTTTCCAGCCCCCTCCGCCGGCCTTGGACTCCCTTGGACCCTTGGCACAACTTGCCCAGCTGCCTCAGATGCCCATGGACCCAGAGGAGCTGTGGGTCCATGAAGGATGTATAGTGTGGACCAGTGGGGTGTACCTTGTCAATGGCAGGCTGTATGGCCTGCAGGAGGCACTAGATGGCGCCAGAGAAGCAGTGAGTGTCTTTTGTGTTTATTGTGGTTTGTTTGTTTTGGGGTATTTTAGCTTTATAACTTATTTTTGATGTTGACTGAAGCTGTTAAAAGAAGATTTTGAATTCCTGTGTTAACTGATATCATAGATATATTAGCAGTTCATGTGTTACATGTCATGAAAAAAATGTTTTATAAAACAACATAAAGCAAAAATTCTATAGTATGTGAATAATGTTACTTCTTATTGATTTTTTATCATTTTTAACGGCCCTGAGCTGTTCTTTACTCAATAATACAGTTTTAAGCGTATTGATTTGTTCTTTACTTTCTGTCTGTGCCTGCTCAGTGCTGCTCATACTGTGAGATGGTTGGCTCAACCCTGGGATGCTACAGTAAAGGCTGTACACTCCGCTACCACTACTTGTGTGCTATAGAAGCAGGTAAATGGATGAATTAAATCCAAACTTACTATTTAACCTACTAATACAATTTGTGTTCGTCTGAAATAATGTTTTCCAATAGTGGATATTTTTGCCTGCTTATTGTATCACACTAGGCAGCTGTACAAACATTACATATTTATTTTATATCTATATTTGTTTATGATACCAATATTTATACTCAAGGGCTTTGTGTGGCAATATTTGTACAGAACTGATTTTTCCTTCTTTCAGACTGCTCTCTGAATGAAGATAACTTCTCCCTGCGGTGTCCGAAGCACAAGGTAAAGAAAGAGAGGTTGGTTTTCATGCTATTTCTAGGAAAATTTATATCCAAATTTTGTTGTTGTTTGTATGTTTGCTATTGTTTTTTTTCCACCCAATTAATGACTGAGCTTTTTTTAATTTGATTTTTTTTACATTTTTCTTTCTTTCTTCCTTTTTTGTCTTTCCTTTCTTTCTTTTATTCTTCTTTTCCTCTCCTGTTGTCTCCTCCCTTCTTTACTCAGTTTACCCAGAGCATCCGGCCAGCCAAGTCAATTTACCTGGAGCAGTCAGAGAGAGGCTGAACACAACGGAGAAGAAGAAGAGACGCAGGAGTCTGGGAGCTGTAAGTTTAGATTTATTTATGAGTTTGTGTATGTGTGTGTGTGTCTCAGAACATAGCAATTTTTTCTTCTTTCTTTTTGCCAAAAAAATCTCAATTTTTATTTTCCTTTTCCAAAATTGGAAGCCGAATACTCTTTTAGTGTAATCTAGTCTGCAGGAATGTTGTATCCATGTAAGATGATACAGACAGAATCAGACAAATTCTCTAGTGAGGTATTTAGTTAGTTACATGTTCTGCAGCCAATTTTCTAGTATAAAACCCACCTTGTCCACCAGTGGGTTTGATCTCATGAAATTAATTTTTATCTGGGAAGTGTTTTTGTTTGTTCCTTACTTGTTGAAAGACTGTTTTCTCATTATTGGTCCATCAGTAAATGGACACTAAGATTGCCTCAGAGTTGCCGATACCTTTTCAGTTCAGACAGTTTAATTAAATACAGTGCTACTACTCCATACTCCTTGTTTGCTGTTTATAAAGAAAAATCATCCCGCTCTCACCCTCCTCCTCACCTCACCTTAGTGGCTGTACTGCGCCTGCCTGTCACTCCCTTTCACTACCTCCCCCTCACTTTCAATCTATTCTGTCCTTATGGAAACTACAGTCTACACCATATGTCTCCTTCTTTTTCTCTTAAGTAAAGCTACATCAGTGTGCATATAGTGAGTTTTTTGGATTAAGCAACTTTTTCTCCATGTTTTATTATGTTTTATATTTTTTTGACTAACCCAAGTGCATGGCAGTAAATTCCTGATTTGATCCAAGTTTACGAAGTAACACCCATTTGATTTGTTACAAAAGGAAGTTTTACAATTGAAATCAGTTTTTTCAAATTAACTGAATTAGAGATGATTGAGAAATATGTGTTTAAGTTGCACACGAATAGTAACAAGTCTTTAATATTATGACTCCAATAATAACTGTTCCTAATGTGTACTAAAGTAGCAGGTTACCTGTTGGGGTTCAGCTACATTTGATTAAGAATCTGTCAGAAATACAGTCACCAGTGTTTTGCTTTTGTCTCATTTCTTTAACTGTTCTTGTAATCTAAAAAACTCCCCTCTCTATTTCATGCACCTCTGTCTGCGGGATGTCTCGTTTCTGTGTGACTCACTCCGTGTATTTTGTGAGGTGCATGGAGAGCTGTTTTCTCTCCCTCTCTGCT
>JAPZDV010000009.1:17296642-17307360 GCA_029814665.1 Acanthurus lineatus | reverse complement strand
GAAATACAGTCACCAGTGTTTTGCTTTTGTCTCATTTATTTAACTGTTCTTATAATCTAAAAAACTCCCCTCTATATTTCATGCACCTCTGTCTGCGGGATGTCTCGTTTCTGTGTAACTCACTCTGTGTATTTTGTGAGGTGCATGGAGAGCTGTTTTCTCTCCCTCTCTGCTGGACTGTTACAATGTGTAACCATCATCTCAGTTTCTCACAGCAGTAGGTTCTGTTGTTGTCATTCCCTCATGGTGAATATCAGGTATTATAGTGCCTGTGACACCTGTTGGCTTATGATACACTGTCATGCACCATCGCTGTGTGATGCATGGGAGAGGAACTAGTTATTGATTTGTTGTGAAATAGGCGTGTTTGCACTTTTTGGGGAAGCCTGTTTGTACCGCAGTGTCAGTTACTTACCATAACTCTAGATTCAGGAGTAGAGTACAGGTGCAGTGCTCTAACTAGCTGAAAAAAAAAGCTTTCTGTCTTTCTCAGTTTCAGTCTGACTTTTACACAAGGTAAAACCAAGGCGGAGTTCAGAGTTGCGGTGTGTGACTAAAATTTTCACTTATTCAAGTTACATGTCAAAAGTTCAACTGACCATTGTGTAACTTCACATCACGCATTCATGGAAAACTGCCGTCAGCATGTTTTTCTGTTTGATTAGCTTTGGTGTTTAAAATAGTTCTTTTCAGGATTCTGGAAACCTTGGTAATATCTCGTGAAAAGGCCCATGTTTCCATCAGTTTTAAGCTGAACAGTTGCAGTCAAAGATATGTCATCAAAAGAGAGTGTTGCATTATTAGGAAAAACATGTAGAATTTGACACATTCTTTGACACTTAACTGTCTGATTTTTGCTTAAAATGGTTAAAAAAATTTCACATGCACAAACAGTTCTAATTTGGTAGAAAAGACCTATCACAGAGCTGGTCTCACTGTTGCAGTCCAGCAAACACTATGGAGTTTGTTCGTGAGTCAGGTAAAGGAGTTTTACGTTTCTCAGCTAACTGAGGAGTCAGAATCACACAATCTGTGATTATTCGTCAATTAGTCAAATAAAGAAGACATTTCAGAGGTTTTCTTCATTCAATAAATTGTGATCTGCGTGATAGCAGTTCATCCTATACGTGCAAATGCATTTGCCTTGATGATGATGCTAACCTCAATTTGTTATTCTGTTTGCCCTCCTAGGTTAGTTTGGACAATAGAGGACTGAGAAATGGGACTTTTTTCGTGAAGCAGCCCCCAATGTGAAAGGACAGAACTGGCATCTGTGACAGAGTACAACAAAAGGGAATGTACAATTTCTCAACAGGAATCAGCATTATTTACTTAAGACAATGGAGAGAAGAAACTTTTTTTTTTCTAAGAGAATTATTGCTCTTTACTTAAAAGCAGAAAAAAAAACGTGGACATGCAACATAGAGGAACGGAGCTACAAATAAAAAAGACAAAAAAAAAATACTACGAAGATCGAAACGGAATTAAAGGGGACATCAAGACTGATGGAGGAACTAAAAGGAACTTTTGTGTAAAGAACAAAAGAAACAAACTTCCTCTCTAGGCTTCCTTTGATTTTCCTCAGACACCCTCAAAGTGTTAAACTCTTGTTTATCATCAGTTATCATCAGTTTTCTTTTCTGGTTTTTCTTTTGATTGCTTTAAAGAAGCTTATTGGGAGCAAGTCGGGTGCTAAACCCTGAAAAGAAAAGGAGAAAATTTTGTATCCTCTCACAAGTAGTATCTTATCTTATATTAGGATGATCACAATTATTATTTTAGTCCTCATTATTATTTTGTATCCTCATCATTATTTACTCATGAAATGAAATGGATGTATCTCACTTTATATTCAGTCAACACATGAATTAGATTTTATTTTTGTTTTTATTTTATTTTTTTCATTCCTGGAGAGGGAGGAGCCAGAGTGATGTCTGGAATGTCAGGGTCGAGTTTGCCACAAAGACATTATTGCCTTGGAGAACGGACATCTGTTGCCTTTCAAAAGTCATGTGTGTGAATGAGAAGTGAGTGTGTGTGTGTGCGAAACTGAAAAATGCCGATATCTGGGTCTTTGATTCCATTTTGGTCCTTTTGAAAAGTGTTCTTATTTTTCATCACTGGGGTTTTTACGGTACAGATAGTATTCATGAAAAATTAGATGGACACAATCTTATTTTTCAAGTACAAATGTTCATAATGTGCAAAGAGAAGGACAGAGCCTTGAAAGAGGAGGCTGTGACACTATGGACTAATGTGTGTCTGCCATCTTTTACCATGCTGAGTGGAAAAAGATGATGGATAAGAAACTGAGGAACTTCGTATTGGGTGCAACAGTGTGTATGTTCTAAATAGGAAGTTATGTTTGACTGACTGTTGTCAGTGCCTCGAACAGTGATGAAACATTTCTTGAACTGAAAACCTTGGAGAGGGTGTCATATGAAGGCTGTGATTGGCCAACTGTATTGGCAGATGAGGAGTAAGCCTTACCAAGTACTTTTGAATGGTTTCATTCTTCAGTGACACAACAGCGATTTGATCGGGAGATGCAAAATCCATTCAAAAGAAGCATTGCCATAAAACTTAAAAGTGAGTCGTACATGGTGTTGTCTTTATCATTTTTTATTGTTATTCTTGTAAAAAAAAAAAAACGTCAAGCTGAGAAGAAGTTACACTATCAAAACCATGCTGTATTAGAAACCTGTCAATATGTATATGAATTATGAATACACTTAAAATACTTCAAGTATGCTCTTCTTATTATTTCTGAAACATATTTTTGTCACCTTAGATACACTGCTAAAGCCACCTGTTTCACTTTCATCTGACATTTTTCTGCCCCAATTTCATTCCTCTTTTACTAGACTCTCTGCCTCTTCTCTTTTTTTGCAAATGTATTCTCATATATATATGTTACCTCCATCTCTATTTCTGTCATATAAACACCAACACCAGCGCTTCTACTTTTCCTCGTTTCTTCTCCCTGTCTTTTAAGGGGCGTGCATAACCCCATTCTCAATCTTTCAGGCTGTCTTCAGAAAAATGAATGCACTTTTTTGAGTCTAGAAATTGTTCTACCAAGTCAGGTATTCTGTGTTTCTATCAATCAGTCTCTGAAAAAAAATTGTGACATTGAAAAGAAATAGACTTAAACCAACTAGAGCAGCCTCAGTGTCAAAATAGGATTATAATAATAAGGTAAAGGTTCAAACAGATGATGCATACATTATGCATTCATGAAGGATGAGGACAGATAAAAGAAGCTTTAAACTGATATGTGAAAAAAAGAAAAAAAATGTATATTAAAAACAATTAGTCATACGTAAATTAACTGTAACATCTTTATACTATACAGCTGCAGCTGAGTGTTAAAAATAATAATGGTTAGCAAGCATGAAGAGAGGTTGATGTGTTAACATTAAAGCAAATAATTTTAACAATTAACTAAAAGTAATGGATACATGGTTAAAATAGCTCAAATATTGGAGAAATGTTGAAATACACAAAGGTATTGCATAAACAGTTCAAATAGTTAGCTATCAGTACTTGTAAAGCTTTTCAAATAGCTAATGCTATACCTGGCAGAATTTGAGAACTTTAGCTTCAAGTAGGCTAGTGGATACATTGGTAAATTAGTTAGATATAAACAATGTCTAAAATTGCTTAAATATACATTGCTTAAGTTGGACAGAAGAAATGATGACTTACCTAAAGGTTATGCATAAATTCTTGAAACTAAGAGCAAGCGAAAGGCAGGCAAGTAGAAAAATGTGTTGTATGAGAATCACAGGACAGGAGTATTTAAATACCTCAAGGTAAAATGCCTGTAATACTGATAATAAAAGTAGGCTAATAAATTAATAGTTAAATAGCTGACGTTATGCAGGATTAATGAGAAAGTAGCTAAATGTAATACATAAATAACTTTAAATATTTGTAACGTAATAATGTAGGCTGAGAGATAAATTACTTAAATATATAGCTTAAGTTGTGCACGACAGAAACAGTAAAATACACAGGGGTAATACAGGAATGCCTGAAATATTGGTAATTAAATTGGGCTAATGGATAAATGCTTAAATAACTAAAACTGTAAAGGAGAAATGGTGTAATAGCTAGCTCAGCAATTTAAAACATAAATTCTTAAAATACTGATTAGGTAAAGGTAGGCTAATAGTGAAATGGTTGAAGTAGATAGCTAAAGTTGTTCAGGAGAAATGTTGGCATACCGACAGGTAAAACGTATTTTTAAATACCTCAGGTAGCTAGTAAGTAAGTGCTATAAATGGTTAAGGTACAAGATATAAAGGTTGCACAGGACTTGCGTAGAAAAAAGACCTAAATATAAAACAGATATGCTTGAAATACTAATTGAGTTAATTCCGGACTGCAGTAGTTCAAATAATGGACAGATGTTTGGTTAAATAGATAACTGGTGAATAGTTAAGGCTGTAGAGGAAAAATGATGTAACACTTGAATGTAATGCATAAATAGTGAAAGACTAGTACCAAAACTTCAAAATGATCAAACCAGCCTTTAAAAAGGCCAAAAATGAAAGAACAGTATCAGTTTACAATATTACATAATTAACAGTATTTAAAAACAACAGAGCCTTTGCATTGAAATATCAGTGTGGAATGGTTGTCACTGAAAGTGAGTGTAGATATGGTACTGCAAAGCATATATTGTGACTGTATTAGCTTGTATTTGACATTTATTCACCATTTCAAGGTCATGTTGATTTTCACATTAAAACAGTGAGTGCTGCGTGCCTTTACGGGCTGGAAAGCATCTGGGGAGAGGGCAGATAAGAGGATAGGTGAAAGAAATAGATCAGCATGAGTCTAGGAATCAAAATGAAAACAGATGGACTGGAGTTGTCTGTTTTGGATTTATATCATATGGTTGGATTAAAGAAGAGGAGTGTGTGTGTGTGTTTGGTGTGTGTGTGCATGTTGCTCACAGTTGTGTCTGACCGCTGGCGTTGAATCATAAAGACTGACAGTCACACTGCTCGCAGAGGTCAGTGTGACGGCCAAAATCCTCCATCACTCTCACTATCTGATGAAGAGTGAAAGGGAGCGCATGTGGCTGGCGGAGCAGGGCTGGGATGTTTCTTTTACCTCACATGCTTAACTTGATGAAGGAACTGAGGACAAAGTAAGAGAGGCTGAAGGAGGTGAGTGCTTTCTTTTCCCTCCCCCTTTATTCAAATTTAATTTACTGCTTGACGTCAAGTGCTCAGAGGTATTGGTTTGAGCATCTGTCTCCAAGAGAAGTTCCATGGTGACACCAATTTTCTTCTATTTTCCTCTGATTTAGCTGTCTGTCTTCCCACAAATTACCAGTAGTGTGCTGATTTTCTGTCACAGACTTTTTATTCTTTAAATGTGATTATTCATGTAAAACTGATGGCTCCCCCGCACCTTCTCTTTCAAACCTCTCACTAATCGTCTCAGCCGTCCTCATCCCTCTGTTCGGAAGCTAATAACATGCTGGGGATATTTTTAGTGATGTGCAGGAGTGGAGGTGTACCTAAAGTCAAGTAGATTAACATAAAATACTTGAGATTGCTTGTCAGACCTTAAACATACAGCGCTGACATGTCACCTTTTGTTTTCTAAATCAAGTTGCCCATATTTTCTCCTCAACATTGCTGTTAAGAGTTTGAATATTTGACCATTTTTCAACATGCATGTATGCAAATGTCTCATTCCTTACTATTAGCCCTTAGTTAATCCCTGCATGATGGCGTTCCTGCAGCAGATGCGTTCCCCTCGCCTCTCCTTTATCCAGACAGTGGTGTCTCTCTTCCTGGGTGGCGTGGCCCTCATGTCCCCATACTGGTGCGTGGGAAAGCAGAAAGTACCAAAGCCACTATGTACACCAACCAAACACAGCAACTGCATCCCCGTTCCAGGCGTTTCCAACTCCTCCAGCATCCAGTTCTCCTGGGAGACGGGTGACGATCGCTTTGTCTTTCCAACCTTTCACACTGGCCTGTTCATGACCTGCGAGGAGAACATCTACACAGACGCATGGGGTGAGAGACAAGAACAATAGATAGACATATCAGACAGATTTTAAATATTTACAATATATTTATCATCAATGTCTGCGGGACTGTTTATTTGGTTAAAGAGAAAAATGTGTCTAAGGAGGTGAAATGTAAGAAAACAAATTCCCTGTCGAGGCAGCCCAGATGTCCCACTTATGACCCTGAAAGGGATTAAGTAAGTAGGGGAAATGAATAAATGAGAGAAGACAGGATTTGTATACAGAGATAATGACAGACCTTAAAAATACATGCAGGCACATTTACAACCGTTCAATCTGTATCTTTCTCAGGGATTTCATTAGCATGTCCCCGTTCATGTGTGCTGGTCAGGTTGTGTGTAGGTTAGATAGGAATCGGCTCAGAAACAGGAAGTAAAAGAAACTGAAGCATAACTGTGGCACTAGAGTGACAGACAAATAAATAGGTCGCACAAGGAGAGGAAATCCAAGGTGAAAAAATTAATTCAGGCCTTAGGTATGCTAATGTGCATGTGTGTATATGTGTGTTTTTTAGTGAGTGTGTGTGTTTGTGTATGTGCTCAGCTTAAAGAGGATTATCATCAGTGTGTGTTCTGCTCACAGAGATTTAGACTTTAACAGCATGACTCAATTATGGATTAGAAACCCAGGTTAATAGGATTCACAAACATCGTCTGGATTTTCACTGTCTCATTTGCAGCTGATTTGCAACTGATTTTTAAAGGCAGAATGAGGAGGATTTTTTCCAAAAATCAATGTGTAGACTCATACAAAAATAAACCCTCTCAGGCACTGATTGTGACCGAATAGAAAGGTGTGACAGTGTGTCTGTATGCAGAGACCTCTGTCTATATTTTGTTGTGTTTTTGCTGTGTACTGTACATTTCTGGGCATCAACCTTTGGGCAATGGGGGTTTAAACCCCAGCCAATAAAACCATGCAGAGTGTAAAAATGTAGTGACTATGTGTTACATAAATGCACCATAGACAATATAATAAGGGGATGGAGCTTCGGGGTCTGCAAAGTAAAGCCAGTGCAATAGGGCTTGAGACCAGACTTTCCAATGACCAAGAGGGGGAAACTTCTGTGGTTGCAAAATGAAGTCTGATTGCATGTAAGCTTAAGAATAGACCCTATTTTTCACTTGATTTATTACCCTGCTGAATAGCTTCCTTAATTCAGACTGTATATAACTGATGTTTCTCACTGGTTTGTGGCCTACTGTTTGAAGCCTTGAGTTTGGCATCATGGCCGTTGCCATTTTGTTTTTGGAGCTTAAATACATACAGTATAATGTTAATTTTGTAAATGAGTAGTTCCACCCATTCATTCACAAATGGTCACTTTTGTTTTCAAAAACAACCATTTTGTCAAACTCAAGGCTCCAAAAATGGTACTCCACAAACCCATGGGTACATTACATTTGCTCTGTTCCCTACTTATCATACAGTCTCCTTAAAGGATGCATCACATTGTCAACATGATGGGGCCAGGGGAGAGAAACCAACTTTGAATGCTGTGTTTACAAACAACAAAGCATAAATCATACACATTCTGCCTTTAAGAACTGAATTTGAACAATACTCAAGTTTTGCAAAAAGTTTTTGACTGACTAACAGGCTCGTTTATTAAAAATTCCCATTTTGTGATTAATAGTTTGTAATGTAATTGTTGGCAATGATGAAAGCAAACATCAATCCTCTTAATCTGCTTTCTGCTACAAGAGCTGCAAGTTTCCCTCTTGATGTATTATTAAAAGTAATTTGTTGAGTTCCAAATATTGTTGAACCATAGCTTGATTGTACGACCACTCTAAGGTGAGGAGAGTCATCAAAGGTAAAAAAGTTACAGACATGTAACGACGCTCTGTCGCTTTTCAGCCACAGCAGGTATTTGTTTTCAGTGAAAAAAATTCCCCAAAACGACAAAGTAAAGGTTTTAACAGCTAAATCTCCATATATTTCCAGCAGGAGTTGGAGGAGGCCTAAAATGAAGTGTAAAGCAGAGTCATTATTGGAACTACATCCAGCAAGTTCACACCAATGTGACTTCAAATGATGCTAATTTTGCCTCATATTTGCCAGACGCATAGACACCAAAGACAGCTGTATGCTAATGTTGTATGCTGTTGTATGCTAATGAAGCTTTACTTCTGCCAACCGCAAGTGGCCTAAAATGTTGTGCTAATAAGATACACCCATGATACTTCCTTTTTCAAGTGAATGTTGTTGATGACTGTTTTAATATTTTTATAGAATACTTGAATGTATTTTTGTAAATATCAGAGTAACCATACAATCATTGACAGCATTTAAATGACTGGTAATAATTCATAGCGCTTTGGCCCCTGACAGTTCAGTAAACTGCAACACCTACAAATAGATCAACAAAGACTGAGGAAAACCATTCTGACAATGCATGCACAGCATTAAAATGTGGTTGCATGTGTTGTCAATTTGTTCAAAAGGCTGTCTTCATTTTCTCGGGATTTGCCTTTGTGCATCTGTTTTCTTAAGTCGCAGTGTGTTGAGCCTGTGTGGTCACTGTAATTTAGAGCCTGGTAATGGTACTCCGATTATTGCAGCCATCATGTAAACACATTAGTAAACAAGCCACAAAGAAGCTTAACTGGCTGCACAAGCAGGTTGTTTGTATTTATTTTTAAAATAGCATTGCTGGCAGTGAAGGGAAACAAATCACTGTTTTGAGGATGAAAATAAAAAGCTTCTTTATTAAATTTAGAACTTGATTGAAAAACCTTGCAATATTAAAACCTACATTAGACAGGCTGACAAAGTCTGATTCTGAGCTGCTACTAAGAGTTTCCTGTAAGCCCCACCCAGCAAGATATATTCCACACAAATCTTATAATCTCCTATCAGTTTACCTCAAAACCTTTAAATATATGTAATTTGTCACATCAATCTGACCAATTTAACAGCACATGTACAACATTTAAGAGAGATTGTGAGAAAACATAATCAAAAAGAATATGCTTGTAAAAAACAACCAAATATAGAAACACTGTGCTAAAACTTACAAAAAAATACAATGCAACTAACACAATGCAACATAAAGTGCAAACAAATGAAAAAAAACATTTTCACTACCTTGACATCGGTAACAGCGTGTGAAACTTTCATGGTCACTGTAATTTAAAGCAGATATGTTACTTCTGATGATTACATCTGTCATGTAAACACCTGGATAGGGACGAAGAAGCTTAAGTGACTGCAGAAGCAGGTTGTTTTTCTTTTCTTTTTCTTTTTCCACAATAAGCACTATAGACAGTGCTGGGAAAATATATATGGAGGTAAAAACTAGAAAAGCTTCTTGTTGAAATTGATAAATGAGATGAAAAACAAGATGGAAAACAAGATGCACCGACAGAGTCTTTTCATGGTGCTACTAAGATTTTTCCTTTGGGCCCCATCCGTCCAGATTTATACCAGACAAATCTCATAATCTCCCATCAGGTTACTTCAGGTCATGTAAACACTCACTAACTTTTAGCTCAATCTGGTTATTCACTCAGCATTCAGATTTCAGTGTTCATTAAAATGTGCAAGATATGGACAGTTGGGGAGGATCTGTTCTTTTTGAAAATGCAGAAACAAGGCCGACTACAGTGACACATCACTGCTGCAATAGTTCCTCTATATGTAACCAGCCTGGATGGTTTTTAAAAGCTTTTCATTGCAAATAGCCACATTTTTTGTTAGTATAAAGCATTAAGTCACTCTGACTGAGTTCATCACTAAATGAACATTTGTCTTTTCGTTTGTAGAAGAGAAGTGCCGAGGGTTTTATACTTTGACCCCAGGGTCTGAAAAAGGTAAATCTTCTCCTGCACTTTTTGCTTTTGATTGGCTAGTTGTTTAAAATGTGAACCTTCATTTCTCCTTGCGCTCAGCCTCTTCTCCTCCCTCCACAGCGATGATGTGGCTGTCACTGTCACTGGAGCTCATGTACATCAGTCTGCTGTTAATCAGCTGCACACTGCTGTTGGTTCAGTTGTGTATCAGAGCCTGGTTCCCTTCCACGCTCCGCTGGGGCCAGCTGCTCAACGCTTTCGCCGCTGTCTTCACAGTCCTGGGAGGTACGGCTAATTTTGTAAATAGATATTTTAAATAACAACATGTAATAACCAGTATGACACTTTTTTTGAGATTATATAACCAGTTTGATTTAGGTGCTTCTTTTGTCTTTCACAGGTCTGCTTGGGATGGTGGGTCACATGATGTTCATGCAGGTGTTTCAGACCACTGTCTCAATGGGACCAGAAGACTTCAAACCACACAGCTATGGCTACTCCTGGGCGTTCTAGTAAGTAAATTTTAAAAACTATGCTAAAATCACGCACACACAAGGCATAATTGGAACTGCACCGAGTCCAAGGCATTCAGGCATGTGAGAAAGAGACTTGGATGTTTGTTTAGAGAATAAGGAATGCTCTGTTTTCCATTAAAAAATCCTCAAAAGCACAAGATATTAACACAGAATATATGACACACTAGAAAAAGATGCAAAAGATTCACTCTGAAATGCTATTTTTGTGTTGGTTCTGTGAAAAGCTTCTTTCATTAGTTGTGATCTCACTGTGTGTAGTGGCATATTCCTCTTTATCAGTTTTAAAAGCCACCTGATGATACGAGCTTAAACTGGTGATCTGACGCGTGT
>JAPZDV010000009.1:17213301-17296041 GCA_029814665.1 Acanthurus lineatus | reverse complement strand
ATAGATAGATAGATAGATAGATAGATAGATAGATAGATAGATAGATAGATAGATAGATAGATAGATAGATAGACAGATAGATGCTTTCAAAAAAATACTTGAGAAAAGAAATGACATAAAGAAAGAAATTGCGCTCTTCTAATTTCTTTAATTTAATGCTTTTTTTTAAGTCAAAGTACTTGGTTACACACCTGTACACACCTGTACACACCTGTACACACCCTCTGTGTCTCCATCAGTGTGGCCTGGTTTGCCTTCACTGTCTGCATGTCAGCTGGCGTCTCCACTCTGAACAACTACACCAAGAAGGTGCTGATGGTGGGGCCCAGGCGGAGCTCCGGCTTCAACTTTAACTCCGGCTTTAACTTCATGGGGCTGCTGCCACCCGCTCCTCGTTACACCCCCGCAAACCCCTCCGTCACCCTGGCCTGCCCCCCATCTCCCCCCAGGATCTCTCACTTGTCCCCCTACTATGAGCCCCCGTCTGCGACTTTCCAGGCCTCCACTCCCAGACTGACTCACTCCCGATCCCTACCTCTCCCCCATTCTGACTCCTTCCCTCCTCCCCCATCCCACCCTGCACCTGCATCCCCCTTCCACCGCCTCTCCCTCCCATCCCCGTCATCATCACCCGTCACATCCGTCCACATGACCCTTCCAGGACACCAGAACCATTACGCACCAGAGGAGGACTACAGCCCACTCTGACCCTCTATATGAATCCACACTGGAGCCTTTCTGTAACCAGAGGACTATATATTTTATTTAGAAAAAATCTTACAATTTTATTTGTGCATATAGAAACTATTCACAGTTTCATTGTATAAACAGTAGATATCTTGTTTTGGCTATTGCCAGTCAATTGAATTAAATTGGTTTATCAGGCTGTTTTTGAAACATTACTAATGCAGCAGATGAACAACTAGCCTTTATGTTTAATCATTACAAATCAAATGGAGGAAAAATAAAGAATAACTTCAATAAGTGTCAAAAAATCAAGTTTTAATATTGTAAAAATTGTAATTGTCATCCATAATGAGAAGTAACAGTAGCAAAAAAACAAAACAGCATGAGAAATGAAGCATTATGAGGGAAAAAAAACTATTTACATATTAAATCTTAGGCTTTAAGAGTCAGGGCAGGTTGAGAAGATGTGACATATTTGCTGGTTCATGGTGGCATTTACACCACATTACATTTTGATTGGGTGATTTATATTAAATGGCAAAATTTAATACATATTAGATGAGTTTAACAGAAATCTAGTTTAGGCTTCTCTACCCTGGAGTCCATTACTCTGGCTTATTTATGAGAAAACTTTATATAAAGTCAATTCAGTAATGTATTGAAGGAGTTTCTGGGCAAGCTGACAGCCATTATAGTGTTGATGTATGATCTGACTTTGTGCAACAACCTGTAAAGCAGTTTGCTGTCATCTTTAAGTACAAAGAAATCCTAAACTGCATTATATTATTGACACTTTTTATCATCACATAGTCATATCATTAGATCACACGTAAATCTACAACAGGCTACACACTAGTGGTTTTTTTAAGACTTCAAAACAACAAAATCATCATGTTGTAGTTACACTGTGTTAAGTGAGACATTATGTAAGACCAGAGCACATATATATGACAAAAATTGGTTAACTAACAATAAAATAACAAAAAATAAACAAACAATAAAATGATAAGCTCGCCCCTTTCACTCCAACTCTCCTATACACACCCTAATACACTTATTAAAAAAAAGACCACAGATTTGACTCTTCATCCTGCATTTGGATCGATCTTAATTTATCATAGGATCTTATACGCATTAAGGCAAATATTTTTCAGTAAACAACAAAAATATTCTTAATCCTTAGATGCCCACAAGAAATCCAGCCCAAACTCTGGATTGAAAATACACTCAAATACAGCTGTGATTGATCGAGCTTGCCATTTTACTGCAAAATATTCAAAACACTCCATGACAGCAGGCTCAATTAATCACCGGTATGTATTTGAGAGGTTCAACAGGTGTACTGTATCTGTAGCTGAATGTACACAAGCAGCTTAAATCTGATGTCTGAACAGGCAAATATAAACATCAAACCATCTGTGACTCAAACCAGATTTGAGCTGAGAGAGTAGATTCAGCCGGAGGTTTTGGGCTGGCCGGAGCTCTCTCTAGTGTCCTTCTCACGCAGTCTTCTTGCGTAGCACAAAGTAAGTGATGGATGAGATGAATGTGAGAGCGAAGGAGATCCACGCCAGGATGAAGCAGTGACCGTACCAACCAAACTTCTCGTCCTTATGGAAGCGGTCTGTGTAGATGGAGGCTGCGATCATGATGCACAGACCTGGAGGGAGGGAGACACGGACACCAATGAGGACAAGGAGTGAAAACAGGAAGAGGGGGAATGCAGAGAAAGAGAAAGAAATCAAACAAGAAAAGAAAAAAAGGATGATAATAATAATAAAGAAATACTTACAGGCAAGGAACTGAAAGATGCCAGAGATGGTGAACCTCTGTCCTTTGCTGAGGGTGAAGAGCTGAGCCACAAACACAAAGATGCCCAGGATGGAGAATATACAAGCAAGCACCGAGCTGGCCTGAACTGCCTGGAGGTAATCTGCAGGGGGAGCCAGAGAGAGGGCAACACAATGAACAATGGTATGTGTGTGTTGTGGCAAGTGGGGAGCGCTAAATATGTCCCAAACAACATATTGGCACACCCAGCATACACTCATTTTGCAGTGACATTTTTGTTTGACAAATCTGGTTCAAGCATCCCAAATGCTTTAGGATTTCAAAGTATGCTGAAAACGCTGCCATGTAAACAAAAACAACAATTACTTTTTGGCTAAAGTTGTAATTACTGCATAACCAAGCTACAATCCATCGCCGTGCATTATAGTACATAAGGTTCAGGAGATAATCATAAGTCTTTACTTTCTGCTTTGCTACACAACTGGGTCTCTTTGGTGTTAAATGGCAGCATCATTCTGAGCTCATGCTGCTTCTGCAAAGTGACAAAAATCATTTGGATAACTGCAAACCCAGTGTGTGTACCAAACTGATTTATATGCAAATGTTTGAGGGAACGTCAGAAGAAATAGCACTGCAAAAGTAAGGCTGCAGCTACATGTTGTATAATATAACACTTCTTTTTTCTCCTCTTTTCTCTGATGAATTCAAAGTTTGTATTTAATGTGGTTTACACAGCTGTCAAACTGTTCTTGTATGTATTAGACGTTATTGTATAATGAAACCTTATAACAAGACAAGCAGTTGAAAGAAGTCTTTAAAGTCCCAAATTATCCCATTCCTTTAGCCTATCCCATTATGGAGCTGAAAATAAGGGTACATATTCTTATTATGCCCTTCCATCCTCACTTATTTGATCCCTTTAGATAAAAACCATCTCTAAGGAACACTTTGGGAAAAAAGATCCCTGCTATAAACAATGGGATCCCACATGAGTGTACTATTTTCTGCTCAAATTGTTACAGCTTTGGTTCATTTACAAGAGATTTCTGTATTTCTTTTATATTTCCGTGTTGTTCTCACTGGAGTGAGGGGGGGAGGTCTCAGTTATAAAAAGGGGATGTCACATTTGTGTATCCACCAATCAGGACATAGCGACATTTGAATTAAAATCTGGTGACTGTTGGTAGTTGTTGCTGTTTGGTTACTGTCAATTAAAACCACACCCATGTGGTCATGATTAAGCAGTCTGGATGAGTTTTTAGGCATGAGTATTTCATATTTTCAATAAAAAACTTAAATTTGAAGTCAGGTGTACAAGGGGCTTTAATGAATGGCAGATATTTCAGCTAAGTGGAGAATAAAAGCAGCACAAGCAATTCCTATGTGGCAGAAAATCAATTTAACACTTCTGTTTTACTGAGAAGTGAATATGACTGTGAGTGTTCAAGTGCTGTATGCATGGAAACAGGTTCTTCTCACTCTGCTTCTTGGCAGCATGAGCAGTGTGTGTGTTTGAGTGTGTATGTGACTTACCCTGTGGATAGTGTGCACCTTCAGGGATACTGGTGAGGTTCCATACTCCATTAGTGTTTAGCCACCGACCCCACAGATCAGTGACGTAGTCGTCAGTCGCCCACCAAGCCTAAAGAGAAGTAAAAATAAATAAAATGTTACATGCTGTCCTGCATGTTAAAGAAAAATGAATGAATATACACAAAGAGGGGGAAAACTCAAAGCAGGAGTAGGAATAAGCATCAGTTTTGTGTGTTCACCCTGTGTTCTGACATGTACTTGTGGACAGCTGCAGGCAAAGGGATGGCAATCAAAGGGAGGAATGCACATCCGCCTGTCACCGTTTCATTCCTCAGGTCTCACTTCGGTATGCAAGGCTCAGGCAAGAATCTCACATATTTACATGTGTGTGTGTGCATCGTCTGACTAACACCTTGACTGCATTTTAAATGCACAAACACAGAGAAATGCACTGAGTGGTAGACACCGCAGACGACCCATCTGTCACAAAGAAATTTCAATTATGTGACCCTGAGAGGAAAAGTGGACCAATGACAGAAGGAATCAGGACCTCGAGTAATGAAAGGGAGGTGAGCACATAACTCCTCAGCACTGTAATTTTCACATTCAAACTACAGAGGAAGTTAAGGATTGTGCTGGGGAAATTATTCTTTGTGGCTGTAAGTGGTCTGTAAAGAAGGGTGCACTATGTAGAATTTAAACTCCAGCATCAAAAACTCAGCAAAATTCAATGACTTACATTGTCGATGGTGGCCACCAGGAGGAGGATGATGCCAATGATGTGAAGGGCAAAGATGGCAGCGAGGAGAATCAGCATGATGACTGTGCTGGAGAGAGAGAGAGGCACAAGAGGAAACTTGTTTTACCACTTTCCACCCTTCATTAGAGCAGGATGAATATAACTGGAGGGCTAACTCAAGCTAATAAAAGAGGACACACACGCACGCACACACACAGCAGCTAATATGTACTGGAGGAATCAAATATGGCCTGTATCAAAAGCTCCACACCTCCTGCCTGCTTTCAGCCGTTAAATGACAGCTCCAACAACACACACACACGCACGCACACATTTACACATGCACATATTTCAATAAAAACACTCATTCTGAGCTGCTAAGGAAGGCCAAAACCAGGCACCCACTCAGGGCGTGGCTTCACGACTTCTAATTACTTTGAGTTACAGCTAACGCACTCCCAGTGAAATGCCTGCAAATAGACAGCAAGATAATGTTCCCATCAAGAACCAGGGAGGCGCTGGTGTGTATTTGTGCAGGCAGACATCGGTAAACAAAATCGGTTGATCCCATTGCAAACAGCTTGTCTGTTGGTGAAGGGAGAGAGCGTTGAGATGGGAAGTTCACTGCAGGCAGATGAGTTTGGGCTTGTCGCCTGCTTCTAACAATCCCACCACGCCTTAAAATAACAGCACAGAATACCTGCTACCCCCTCATCCCTCCAGCTGGCCCACGCCCATTCACTTGATTTGAATAATTACACATTATAAAACAATGAAACTTAAAAAACTGACTTGTCAAAAAGCTCTGTTTTTCTCTTTCTTTTGAGCCGTCTAACTTTAACTGCAATCTGTCTCCTTCACAGGCTCTTCTGCAGGTGTTTGACAAATCACAGATGTGATTCTTGTGACTTAGAGTGTCTGTGGTTGTACCCAATGTGGAGGCTGCACTGGGTGTGAACAGAGGAAGAGGCACATATCTGGAATGTGCTGGTTCTTTCCACCGTAAAGGAGTGGTCAAGGGCTGGGTCCACACAGCCACACAGTTCCCTCTCCCTCTCACACACACACACACATACACACACACTGATCACCAGAGGGCACGCTGCTACACATGTGATCAAGCCTGACACATCTTTACCAAAAGATTTTTCCATCTGCTTCGAATAGCAAATGAAAACACTGGCATGCTTTTGAGTCGTCTTCTACCAGACGACCAAACTTTAACAAACAAGTTCTGGAGCGTAAAAATTAAGTTAAGAGCTTTAATTTAAAACATACTTTTGGAAAACTTTGATCAAATGTCTTTCAAGATTTCGCCTGAAAACAAGATGTGTTGACTGTAGCTGCTTGGGGCTTTTAGGCCTGGCCTGAGTGTGGCATATTTTCCATGATGCCACATGTATTCCATTAAAATTGGAATACATACGCCTGAAGTCAGGTTTGAGACTGCTAAACACCTAAAAAAACAAGAAAAAGGGAAGTCTTGTGCCCTTTTTTAAAAATTGACACATCAAGTTTGTCACTTCAGCACAACAACTTCAGTTGGAACTGAACACACTGCAGACTCACCTTGCCAGTTATCAAACACTGTAATTAAATAGTTGTCTGTACTGGTGCGTACAGGTATGTGAGAGGAGCACACCTGTCTCAGTTCTTCATATTCATTTTGCTTTATCCTTAATAAAAACAATACTGATACTGACACAATACTGAAGCAGAAACTGCAGGACAGCTCCTATTCAAACCTGTCTGATCTCTCTGCAGCAGGTATAGAAAAGTTCAAACCCAGATTCAAAAGTGAAGAAACTTTGACTTACTGTTTGATGGCTGTGTGTCTCTTCAAGTCTAATTCCTCCTGTTCTAAACGATGCTAATTTCAGACTCAGCTTCTAAATGCACAAACAGAAGGAACTACCCGTCCGCCCACTTTTTTACCCAGCCCTCTTTTTAAGTCCACACCCCAGGACAAGCCTCTCTCCTGCTCGATCACATAATCTCTGCCTCCTTTAAGCCCTCCTACTCCACTCTGGGCTCCCTGTCCCACCCTCTCTGTCTGACTGTCTATGTCTGCCTTACACACATGCAAAAGCTCCAACTGGCCACTATTTCAACAACTTTTGTGGGCAGGCGATAGATTTTCCTTTTGTGTTCGGGTGTCTCATATCTTTGTCACTCAGCTGATGGTGATGATTTTCTCCGGGAGGGCAGCTGATGACTCACCGGTGTTTGAGGGGGGAACTCCCACAACAGTGGACATTATTGACAATGATTCTACTATGCTGCCATGGTGACAGACAGCAGCCCAGCCAGATCACAGATCGTAGTCACGCCGTTGCTTTTGTATATATAAAAACAAACAGTCAAAGTCAGGCACATGAACACATGCAGGCACAACCGACAGTTTCGGGTTTCTTCCTGAATCACCGCCCTTCGTCTTTTCCCGCTTTTGTTACAGAGGAAAGAGTTTCAGGATGAAGGAATGTTGTTGGATACAAGGAAGAAAGAGGTGGGGGCAAAATGTGTACAAGTCATAGCTTGAGTGAGAGAGAAGGAGGGAGGAGGGAATAAGAACCGAGGGAGGAAGATGGAGAGAGACATGAAGGCAGCGAGGGAGGAATTTGGAAGTGGTGCTGTTGGAAACATTTCACACTGCTGCAACTTCATTATATATTATTAATCATCATTGTTTAATAACTGACGGTGACTTATATGGTCCTGATGGGTTCAATGAGTCAAAGTCTCCTGCTTCTCAGCACATCACATACAGTAGTTAAGTTTGAGGGTGAATCTCTTTACAGCTGTTTGACTCTATCAACTGGTATAACATCACATAATAGCATAGTTTCTGCTCATCTCTCATAGAGCTCTTTGATTCAAAAATGGGGCTGAATTCCTGTGGCAAATTACTGACATTATTACGCAGATTGCAAATGTCAGAGCCTCATTGCTAACCATATCTAATAATTCCAAAGGTTTCCCTTACAGCATGAGATTCCCTGAGAGAGGAAGACTGTGAATCACTGAGCAAAAGAGCAGCATCTTACATCATTTTTAGATATGACAATATTTACAAAAGTATTACTCACAGTATTGCATTACAAAAGCACACAAAAACAGCTTTTAACAAGAGTTTATAGTTTTATGTGGTGGTTTGATTTTAAAGCCACTGAAAAGGTTTTGGGCGAGGTGTCTGTGAGATAGAGAAACCATAAATAACAGAAAAAAACCTTTTGTCCTTTTTTAGCAATACTGAACACTTGCTATACTTGAAAAACTTGTAAAGGCTACATTTCTTGAAGAAAATTTAGCGTACTTTGTGCTGAAACTTTCACTGCAGTTGTAGCATTTGAGATAGCTGAAGTACTGATACAGCTGAAGTGAAAGTGTCAGTTGAAATAAAATATTGAAAGAAGATGAAATAGTGACTGAATTTGAGGTGTGAAAGTTGAAATTTGACAGTTGAAAAGCACATGTATGTACCAATCAACTTTGGTTGATGCCTCCAATTACCTCCTGTGTCAAACACTGTGTACCCACAAGGCCACGCCCCCTGTAGTGGTTATCCTGTTTAGTTTAGCTGCATTTTTTTGTATTTTGCTTAGAGGGAAGGAGGGATCTAGCATTCAGAAGAACAGACCAAAGCAGATTTAATGTTAGTTAACATCTAACCACTAACGTGTCAGTTGAAGAGCAAATGACAAATTTAGATAAATGTCCTTTGGAGTGTGAGTGGCAGAGGAGGAAACGCTAAAATTACAGTGTGAACAAGTTAAGGTATCAGGTATATGAGCCCTGAGTGACCCTGGTTCCATGTTTAATTAAAAAAGAAGTTGAAGGGGAGTTGTGGATTCAAAGATGGGTGAAACTTTCAAAATCCAAAAAAGTCATTCATTTATTTTAATTAAAAAAGGGGGAAAAGGTAAGGAAGTAAATCTCACAAAGAAGTTTCCAGAAGAAGAGGCAACGGAATAATACATAAGAATTTATTAAATGTTAGTTATCAAACAAAAGCTTTTTCTTAATTATAACAAAATGTATGCTCACAGTCATTTAAGCAATGCTCATCAAGGTTCTCAGATTGAAATTGTTGAGTGTTATGGATAAAAATAATACAATAATAATATAAAATAAAAAAAATAATACTTCATATGGTAATCTGACAGGACACCAGACTTACATTTAAGATTCATGTGGATCATGTGAGGTACAAACACGGGGTCAAAGTTTAATTTTTAATAGGAACAATTCAGACTTTTCTCTTATGTTAGTTGGAAGATTAGTGTACAGTGTACAATTAGGTGTGCTCTTGATAATGATAATACAGTAAAAGTATATGCCTCCCCCTCCGTGCCTGTTGACTGTATTAGTGCACTGCATTTTATCACAGTGATAAATTCTTCACTTATTCTTTAATCTTATAAAAAGGTGGGATGGTCCTCTTTAATCTCTATCAGGCTCATCTACCACAAACCACCTCTGCTGTCTGATCTTGTATGTACACTACTCAGACTGACAGGTTACAGGATATGTTAAGGATATGTAATGCTTATTTTAATTAATTTATGTGTATGAGTGTATGGTCCCTGCAAATGGAATGAACTGAAAAAAAATAAAATGTTTCATTTCATCTGATCAATTTTTTAAGGACATACTTAAGTGTTTGTAATCAAACCCATTGTTTTATTTATTTTAATATTTTTGTTACAGCTCTTATTTTGTTTTATAACAGCTATAATTCCCTATCATTTATATATCATAAGCCAAACATATTCTTCCCCTTATGTCATATTTTACACCTCAAAACAGTGACACACCCTTCTATTTTATTGTTTGTTAGCACTACCTAATGTTATTAGCCAACCCTTAATCTGGTTTAGCTCTCTGGCTCGCTAGCTAGTTGTGACTCTGTAGCATCCTGCTCAGTAGTGGCAAAGGAGAGCTGTGTAAATTTAATGGCAGCAAGCTTTTATAGCCACCACATACAAAGGTCATAGCTAGCAAAACTAAATTCTTTTTATATATGTCCAGGTCAAGATGCAGAGGAAAAGCTCACCATTCTTAAAAAAGAAAACAGATAGCTGTGCCCTGTCCTCAGTCTGTAGGTCAAATGGCAAGAGGGAGGGTATCACATGTGAGATTAAGAATGAGAACTATTTGTCTTTTACGGAAATGGATGTAGATTTAATTAAGACTTGTTCCCTATTTCGTGACCACTTTGGACAACTCAAAAGATTTTGAACTCTTGCTGCTTGCTATGCTTTATATTTTCAAATACAGATAGGAAGCATGTGAGCAGTTTCCTTTTTTTCCTGTGGCTTTGATATCTATGTTCTCTAAATTAATTTTTCATAAAGATATTGTCTTTATATATGAATTTTAGCCCCTTGATTCAGCTCTTTTTTACAAAAAATTAGGTCGCGGTGTAGAAGCTGTTCAAGAAATTAGTGACTAAGCATCAGTTTTAATAACAACAACGGCACTAATAAGTGACATGCAAATCTTAAAATAAATATACAGGATTGCCCTCAAATAAAGTGGGGGATTAGTGAGCTACAAAAACTGGTTTAGTGAAGTATTAAATAACCCCCCAAGGTCTCTGAATATTAATATAAAATTTCAGAAAACTGTCTTTCCAAACTTGTATAGTTATAATACTTTTATTCATGTAAACAAATCTCACTTAAATAAAAGATTAAATTAAAACAAATGTAGAGCTGTAAGTAAATACAAGGCAGGGCAAGGCAAGTTTATTTATTTAGCATCATTCAGACACAAGGCAGTTCAAAGTGCTTTTCAGGGGCATATAAATACATTAAAAAGATACAGCAAGAAAACATGTATACAAAGGTATTAGTGTGTGTTATAGTTCTATTAAAAATCAGATGTATACAAATTGATAGAGACAGACTAAAATACTCTTGGTACACACTGTGACTGAGGTCACTTGTTTGCTTCTGGTGAGAGTAAAAATACGCCGATGCACCAACAGAGGTGTGAGTCAAAGGCTCAGCTGAGTACCTGGTCAGTATCATGTCAGGCTGCGTCAGCCTCAGGTATGAGCCAGTGCGATAATAACAAGCTTCAGAAAATCCACCTGCCAATGCAGTGGCCTTGAAGCACAGCAGAGCCTGCTTGAGTTTACAGCAAGGCTGCTTGTGCGGCTCCATTCTGGTGGGGTCATGAGGTCCCTAACAAACACACGCACAAAGAAATACACTACTGCCTGACATTCCTCTTAGGAATGAAACCAAGACACTTTGCTGAACGCTCCTTTTTTGAAAGCTAAGAAGTTTTAATGTGGTTGTCATGGAAAACAATCTTTTTCATATGTCGACAGCTGGAATGCTAAACATAGCCAGCACTAAGATGTTGAACTAAATGATGTCTTTGCCATGGCAACACTCCAAGTTTCCTTCCCTTATGCGCATCGTTGATTTCCATGACAACACTGTCAAACTCCACAAGCCAAGGTAAACGTGCCACCTATTTTACCAGATATTACAACTGACATGAATGTGAAACCATCCATTCATGTTGTAATTTTTAGACACCACACCTTGATCGTACTACACCAGTGCCAGAGGTGTCACACCCAAATCCCTGCAGCAAACAATGTCAGTCCTGTTCCATTTAACAAATCACATTTGGAAGATAGTGGCTGGATCTTTTCAAACTCTTCACTGCATCTGCTACATACACACAAAAAAGTCTATCACTAACACAAACAGCCCCATCTGAGAGGAAAGACAGCTCCCATGCATGCAAGAATGGTGCATGTGCTCATAAACAGGCGCTTTACATTTTGACTCTAGACGGAAAAAAAAACACAGTGATACATCTTTGACAATGGTTCTTATGAGACAATATCTAAAGGTGACATAGAGCATAGAACAGGACAAGAGAGACAGACTGAGAAAAAGGAGAGAGGTGAGAACAGAGAATGTGGTTGGACCTGATACTCTTTTGGGCGTGTTGATCCCACCTTGCAGGTGAGGTAAGCCAAGGCCTGTACTGCACTCTACAGTGTGATACGGCACTCCCTCCAGCCTGTTATACAGCCCACAGCATAACTCCTGAGTGAAACCAGTATACATGTGGAGCAAACACTGCTTTTTTCCACATGGATTATGCAAGACTCAGGCCTTTCTTCAGTTCTTGGTAAATTTTCAGGGGAGGAAATGCCATGAGTCATGCATCCGTCAGCTATCATTTTTTCTAAGTGTGTGTTTGACCATGCCACTGCCTACCACCGTATGCATCAGAGGGGCGGAGCAGGAGCCCAGGAGCCTCAGCACGTTTTCAGATCCAAACACAAGTTGACAAATCACATGTTGTTGTAACTACTGAAGAGGACCAATGAGGTAGCTTCCTCAACAAACAGCCCTTTGTCAAGCCGCAAGTGCTGATCAGTACCGGAAAAACCAGAGTCATAAAAGAACAGTGTGGAACAGTTGTGATATTGTCTGCAATGTAAAGTGTTGTGTGCACAAATATTAACGTTGATTCTTTGAATTATCACAGGGTTGGTGGGTTCAAGGCAGCTCTGCTCCAGCACCCCGTTAACTGCACACTGTTAAAAAGGGGCTGTTAAAAAGTTGAATGCAGGCATGAATCTACTGTTCAAAAATGACTGAAATACACTTGGACATTTTACATCGTAGAAGATGAGTTATGTGACTTGTCAAGAAGACAATTACTGTGCCTTTTCCCACATAGTAAACAAGCTCCCCTTATTTTTGACTAAAAGTTATGGCACTGAGCCTTATACTGTTAATTACTGGTTGCTTGCAAAGTTTAGCAGTGTCTGACATTCATCTTTTTGACACAAGATAAATTGCTCTGGAAAAGAGCAATAGCTTAATGCCAAAAAATATATAAATGAGATGTTGATAGACAAACAAGGCCTGTAGCAGGAAGGATTGCTATTTTAGGTTAGGTAATGTCAAAGTCCCTTAATTAAGGTGTTTGTGAGTAGCCTCAGTGAGTGAGTATTTCAACATGACTGTGAAAGAAAGCCAACAGAGCGTTGCCCACATGCCAGCACAGTGAGTTGACCACAGCCAAGTCATTGCTGCTTTACACAATAGCAAAGCTCTCTGTCTGTGGTTGACTGTCTCACTCTGCTCATTCCTTCTCTGTGTTACACAATGTTGCACCCTGCCCTCAGATTTCTAAATTCCTAATATAAAATCAGACAGAGAGTGTATTTAGAGGATTTGCATGGGTAATTTTAAAGACTATGAATGTGTGTGTTCTTTTGATGGGAACACAAGGGCCACTGTCAGTTATTCTTTGTGATGAAACTCTCACCTCACCCCAGGCGGTTGACTAATTGGAAAAGTCGACCATCGCCCTCGTCCCTACTACCAGTGTTGCCAGGCTGGTTTTGAAGATAAGCTACTGTACAGGCATGTCAATGAGGAGTGAGACACATGCATTGTCACCCAAAAGTATTCACATACACACCTACATATCCATAAACATCCTTATCTGTTTCCAAAAGCAATGACACATGAGCCGAGTTCCTAAGGGGAAAAACAAACATGCATATAGTACGTACAGGCTGCATACTCATCATCTTCTACGGGAGTGACACTTTGCCACAGGCACTGAAAGAACAAACAACACACACACTTAGAGCTTCCCTTCCCATTGTCTGTAGCTCTGTTACTCAAGAGTAAGATAATCATCATTTTCCAGTAACGTACAACAGGATCTATCATAGTATTTGAAGGTAACCTCCCTGACTCCTTTGATAAGAAAATGAAGACTACTTTTTTTTTTTTTAACATGTTCTAGAAATTTGAGTTGGGAAATGCGTAAGTAGAATGGCAACATTAACGAGTGAATAAGAAGAGGTGCAGGTTTAGGATCATGAAGACCCGCAGTTTTTTGTAAGTTGAGGGACTGAAGTATTAATTGTATTTAATATGGTGTTCCACAGGGTTTTATACTTGCTCCGCTTCTATTTTTAATTTTTATGCTTCCACTTAAATACACAACAATACAATGTAATTTTTTTATGGACAACACACAACTGTACATATTATTAGTGCCCAGCCATCCAAACAGTCCAGCTTAGTTTCAGTTTAATTCAGACTGAATAGTTGCTTCAATTTGATTTAAACAATAGTTTACTTTTACTTATTTAAACATTTGATCTCTGTAACGCTACTCTTTCTGATTGCATTTTTGAGCTACATAATAATAATAATAATAATAATAATAATAATAATAATAATAACAACACTATGCTTTACCCCACATAAGGGCAAAATGCAGACAAACAGTATACTAAAGAATTCTTGCTGAGAGTTGCATGTGCACCGTTGGCTTTCGGCCTGGTTTTTGAATAAAATCAGACTGGAGCGGCTTGAGGAGTCTATCAAGATCCAGACATGGTGGATGAGTACAGTAGATGTGAGCCACTGTACTTTTTTAGGACTGCAGCACAGCTTGCAGTTTGACCAGTACTGAGTGTGTCTGTCAGTTTTGATGCCCGAGCCATCGTTTACATTCAATAAAAAGAGTTTCTCATATTAAGTCGAGCAGATCCGTTTCCATGGTTACCAACCATGGGTTTTCATTCTTGATTCACTTCCTCACCCTGAGCGCTCTTTTTGTAGACCTCTCTCTATTTTTTTCCCTCCCTCGCTGACATTGCTACATTTAACTTCAGTTTCTCTTCACGTGATTTCTCTCCTCTTTGGGAACATTTGTGCTCCTCCTGTTTCCTGCTCTGTGCCACCCTCCTGCTTTTATGCCGCCCCCACAAAGCCTTGCTCTCTCAATGAAATCCAGACATGCACACTGTATTCTCACTCCGAGTCTAAAGAAAACAACTCCTGGCTGTAGCTAGGCAACTCCAAATATGAGTCATCCCACTGCCGCGCCCATCATCAACTGATCACCCCCACCCCCCACCAAACTCCTTGACGTACACACATACACAGCTTCAGAGCCACTTTATAAAGTGTAATTGTTTGCAGCATTCAAACTGTGTGGCTGTGGTGGTTTATCTAATTTCACACTCTTCTAACCTATCGTTGAGGTAGACATGAAATAAAGCCTCGAAATGGAGACACTGTGGTAAAATTACCAATCTGGACTCAGTTGATAACATCATGGCCACAATGTGATGACTGATCACAGCTTGGCAGAGTCACTTATTGTCAGATGGTGGAGTTGGCAGCAAACTGACAGAGAACTACTTCTGGGTTTTTTGGCCAATTACAGTAGTTCACAGACAATATCATTAAAGCTGTGTAGTAATAAAAGATGAATCACTTATAGTTTAATTAACTTTTATTAGATGCTTTTATTTTGAGGCAAGATAAAAGTTGGGAGGAACACTTGCAGTAAAAATTTTACTTCAGAAACAAATAAAGGCAAATGGCTGTAAATCACATACAAGAGTTGGGTACTAAGTGAACTTTCCAACTGACTTGAATGTTTAAGACTTATTTTTCTAAAACAGATGAAAGGTTCAGTTTAACAAAACAAAGAGAAGAATTTATTTAAAAAGAGGGCAAAGGTCAAATGATATTAAGATGGCAAAAGATCAGTCAGTGGGGAGGGGTCACATATTCATTTGAATAAGTTCATGTCTAAATGTAGATTTATGAGAAAAAACACATTTCACATATCAATCAATAGTATTAAACAGATTTTTTTATTTAGATTTGTACTGTTTGTACTGAATATATCTATCTTTGTTGCCTCAAAGCTTAAAAAATAAATTTAAAATGATACTTTAAATTATGCTTTGACAGACAGACAGATAAGTCTAAATAATTATGTCACTATTACATTAATTCCAATAACATTACACCAGTGTTTGTATCAGTATCATTTCCTCTAACTCTTAGCTTAGTGCAATGCAGTTCTGCTGCCCTCTAGTGGACAGAAAGTAGACTATAAGCAAGAGTTTTTAGTTGGAGAAGTCATGGGTTTCAAAATCCTCCTGGTATAAAACATAGAAGTATAATTAGTAAAATGAAATTACAGTTTCAAAATGAAAGTACATAGGCTGCGCTGAGGTGGGGCCCCTTCAAGAAGAATAGAAAAGGTTTATTAGACACATTTATATTCTTTTTATGGACTTATCGCCAAGCTTTGTGTGAAACATTGTACAATTTTAGCTGTTGATTTAGCAGTGATTTTAAAGAATCCCTGAGAGAATTAAGAGGCATGATGAATCTGCTGCCAACTCATAGACATCTGGAACATGACAAAGGGCCCCAACCACACTTTTTTGTAAGGGCTCACATGCCAAAAAGGTTAGAAACCACTGGATAATATCTAGCCTTTAGCAGGGCATTGCATTTTGTGTGACAAAAATATTTCTTTTAATGTTAAATCTTCACATATAAAGTCAAAACGATTTCTGTCAATTAAATGTGGTGCAGTAAAAAGTTTAATATTTACCTCTATAGTGGTGTTGAGTAACAAAGTAGAAAATGTAAACATTCCAGTGAAGTACACATACTTAAAAGAATGAAGATTACCTAAGAGCAGTACTCCAGTAAAATAAAAAAGCTACTTTATGACGTTCCACTACTGGTTTTAAGAAGCCTTTGGCATTACAATTAAATATGTGGGAATTATGACCTTGGACCTATTAAGCACGCGCCAGCTGGCTGATTAAGGCTAATTAATGAACAGGTGTGTCGGCAGGAAGTCTACAAAATGAATGCTGCTGTTTACTCTGTCTCAATGTTTTGATGTGCAGAGATAAACTTTTATTGGCGATGCATTTGAAACAAAAAGGAAACTGCTTCGGTGTTATTTTCATTTACACCATAACAGCGATAACTTTACCTTCAGTGAGCTTGTGTGGGCCCACCTCCTATTTTTCACTAACAAGCTCTCCTGCGGCTCCTAATGAAAACAGGAATCGCGTTTTGACCATCAGACGCCTCACTCATCCCTTTATCCGAAGAAGGGGCAGAAAACAACTACAAAATAACTCAATGCAGGGAGAAGAGTCGAGAAATCTGGCGAACTTTCACTATTTGGAAAACTGGGACGGGACACGAACCTCTGCAGGAAGGCCTGAACGGACACCTAAATCCAATATGGCGCCTACTGCTCCTACTATTGATCAAGGCTTCAAAGATCGTGACAAACATAAGCAAACCGAGGGGGGTTGGCTGCATACTTCACTTAACCCGTCAAGTGAGGACTGTAGTAAGGGTTAAATAAAGCCTGTCACCTCCGGCAAGTTTTACATTACTGGTTACCTTGAAACAAACACTCCTGGTGTGGGCTACCAGTCAGATTCTGCTGCATCAGGTAAGCCACCTGGGCTCTTCCCACCTTATCCTGCTGACTTTTGGCGGCAAGCAAACAACAAAACGCTGTAATTATTTGGGCCATTAACTAAAAGTCTATATGGCGCGCGGTTTCAGGCACTTTTAAGTCGCGTGCACCGATAATAATTGCAATAATGAGAGTACAAATAGTCTTTTCTCCCAGTTAGATTTGTTCTCCTTGAACTAGAAGACATGTAACGTCTGAAGTTATTTTCAAAATATCAAAGTTAATTTTCATTTTTTTGGCATTATGCCGTTGACAATAAATCAATAGGCTACATCTTTTTTATAGAAGTCACATCTTTATGTATTGTTTTCCCCAAAGTAATGTGCCGTTAGGTCGTAATGGACTTAATCTGTATATCATTGTCTCTCTCTTCTTCCTGCTTCTTCCTGTGCTTCTCCCCTCTGACTTCTTTTTGCCCTGTATGAAACCATAATCATGTCTTCCCTTCTCATGCTTCTTCCACCCCACTTTCAGTGTGTGCCTAATTACACACTCCTGACATACAGAAGTTGGCTGTTATTTCGTCTTTTTCAAATTTTCAAATTTCATTTTCGTCGACTCCAGTATGTTTCAGTTTCCATACTAATATCCTATTTAGTCCCATCCTTAAAATTAAGTGTAGTGTCTTATCTTTCAAAATAGGTTCTGCTATATCTCCAACTGACAAGTGATGATCTTAAATCCTGACAAACGGTAGCTCCTACTGGTCTTTCCTATATAATCACTTAAAGTGCTAATAAGACACTACTGAGCATATCTCTGCAGTAATTTGATAAACCACAAGTTCCTCTTTCGCCAATAAGGGATATATTTAACTGTGGAATAATCCAGTTTAATTGAGAGTAGACTGTAAAGTATCAATTGATCTGAATATAACTGTACCTGTTTCAGACTTTTATCGTAAATCCGTACTGTTCATAAGTAGAAAATAAACTCCAATGTATTTCTTTCTTATTAACCCTTAAATAAGGAGTTTAAATCAACTTTTGGACTTCCTCTTTTCGACTCTCATATTTACATTTCATTTTCCAAACATTCATTTAGTCAGCATCAAGTGCCGTACATGGTTTGATTGGAAAACCTCCGTTTCAGATGGGTTAACCTAAACTCTCAATTTTATCACCCAGTTTACTTCGTCTGAGAATGGATAAATTTACCAGAAGGTAAAAACATGTATAAACATTTGGTTATTTTTCACTGTACATTCAGACAGAAGTTTTCTTTTTTTGTTTGTTTGTTGACAAAATTATTTGGATGTTGTAGACATCCAAATGGTTTTTGTCTACATGTAACCTTTTTCTTTTTACCAATGTGTAGCTACTCACATTCTTATATTTAGTAGTTTTCCAAGCTTTATCTTTTTTTAAAAAAAAGCAATATCTTGTCCTATATTCTTATTTTGTTTACATCTGCATTTATTTTGTAGATGTGTCTTTGAATTCAGGTCAAATAAAGGTAATTAAATCATAACAGCAGACGCTGAAACAAAATGACTGTCTCCATATCTCAAGTTGCCAGTGTGCATAGAGCTAATAGAAGTATGAAGAAAATGTTGCTTTCAGCTCATTATTATCAAAAGTCCAGAGTTTGCAAAATCAAAATGCCCTTGAGACAGTTTTGTAGTATTTTTTTAAGGAAATGTTGTGTAGGTGACAAAATGCTACATTAGACAGTATGGAACATTTTTAATGTCACGGCTCTCTAAAAGCAACAAACCCACCTTGAATTTAAGAAACATTTGATTTATCCCCTTTTAACAAAAATACTAGTCAGCTGTATAGAGACTTTGATCAAAGTAGCCTTGTATATTAGATGTTGCACACTTGTTTTTCCACTCATTCATTAGAATGTAAAAATTAATTCTAATCACAAAATGATGGAAAGATGTATTTGTTGTTCTGAATCTGAAATCAAAAGTTACAGTGAATGATTCCTACACCCAACTAACTCTCTATGTTCCACACAAATGCGGACACTGCCACTGTATTGTCCCCTGTGAACTCTGGGGTGGTTTGTTTCTGTTTTTTCAGGTCAGGAGAGGATCAGAGATCAGCAGGTCAGAGGCTCTGAGGAGAGCTGGCAGAGGCTGCAGCCTGCGGTGGAGTGTGGGAACCTCGGCATGACCCTCACTGTCAGGAGGAGACGAGCTGTGAAGCTGCTGCTGGACCGGGGTGAGGCTACAGCTTCTCTGTTTATCAATACTCCAATTTTGTGTCTTGGGCAGTGACATTGTTATACATAGCCTAATTAGACATTTAGTGATGATTGTTTAATTGGACAATTTGGACATTTAGTACAAAGAAGGTAGCAGGTGTTCTCATCTTTTGTTTTTTAACTCTTCTTCTTCTTCTTCTTCTTCTTCTTCTTCTTCTTCTTCTTCTTCTTCTTCTTCTTCATCAGAGTGAAGTTAGGGTTTTGTGTTGTCTTTTTTTGTGTTAGTGAACGAGTCATCTGTGCCTCTTACCCAGCTGACCCCTCAGTGTGGCTACTCTGTTCAGACCACATGGAGAGACCTCAGTCTGATGGCTCAATACGATGCCTGCCATGTCACCCAAGAGGTATGGTATCCATGCAGTCAGTTTTATATTCTAAACAGCAATGCACAGATTAGTTTGTCATGTTATTATAGGAGGTCCAGTCGGTGTTGATGGTCAGTCTACTCAATTGGAGTAAAAAATTCCTCAATGTGTAATACAGTGACCTAGAGAGCTGCTTTCCTTGCTGCAAAATCTTTTTCCTCTGACTGTTACTTAGGTGTTTGGAGCGTTCCTTGGACTTGTATATCAGCATATTTGTCTCAAGTGAGGGTTTTACTTCAGTTTGCAATGCAAGGCCCCTTTCGTGTTAACAACCAGCTGTGTAGACAGCAAGGCTTAGATATATCCATGCTCAAATGAAAAGTGCAAATTTCTGCTCTGCTTAGATTTATAAAACCTTATTTTTGGATTTTATTCATGGCAGTTAAATAAATGTGGCCACACCTTTGCACAGGCCTGCAGAGAGGGGCTCAATTGCATGATTTTGTGTGAATTCAGACCTTCATCTTGTCCGCTTGTGGCTCTCTGCTCTGCATGTCTATGTTGGTATAAAAGACACACCAACATCAGAGTAGCAGCACACAGCAGAGGAGAGTAAAACCCAGTGATGCAACCTGGTTGCTTTTCTACCAGTGATGAGTCTGTGCTAGTTAATTTGAGTATGCTTGGTTGCATGTTAATGAGAAGATTAATGGAATATTCATTTTCATTAGCCATGTAAACAGCTTAGTAGGAACATTGTCTTTTAATTAAAAAAAAAAGATTATATGTAATGCGTATGAAAATAATCAGTGCTGTCACTGAATTGAAGGAAGGAACTATGTTTCATTTTTCTCTGGTTATGGGCCAGAATCTTGTGCAAAAAGTATCCTGGTACATGTAGGGACTGCAGACACGGCTCTTCAAATAGAAAGACTCACCTTTATTGGTGAGTGTAGCACCAAATGAGGAATGTATTATGTCAATTGAATCCATTTCATATCTACACTGACTGGACATTTACACGAAATGCAGCAGTTTTTTTCTTGGAGCCTTTCTGCTGGTTATGGTTATGAGAGTGACTGTTCCTTACATCCGACACAATCCGTGTTGGCAACAGGGTTAAAGATGAACTATTCAAAAGAATTAAAACACTCATATATTATTGACAAGATTGTTTGGGCCTTTCATGGAGCACTGTCTCAGTGGTTATAATTGTTATTTCCTGAGAAAGTCTCTCTTTTAAATGAGAGACATGTCTACTCTAATGACTGTGAGATGCTGAAGCAGACAGATGTGAAAAAAACAAAATAACTCAAAATGTGTTCAGGATGATAGCTATGTGTTGCCTCTGCTATGGAGGGGGACTCCAGTCAAGATGACCTGCCCAGTCTCCCAGATTCAGTCTCAAGTCATGGGTCCACACTTGTCTGCCTCCCTCTGCTGCTCCCCCTATGGCATGACTATCAGAGTGCAGGGAATGTCTTCTACAGACGAGCTGAGGGTAAAGGGTAAACACAAAAACCGTATTTCACTTTTCATTTTATTAGCACTCAGGTTGCTCTAACGATTTGCACTGGTTTTCCAAACTTCTTTCAATAATGTTTTTTTCCTTTTCACTGTAGTCAGAGGAGAATGGACTCCTTTGGCAGTGTTGGCTGAGCTGTGTGGCTACACGCTGGTTAGACAAGATGCAGAGATTGTAATCACTGCTCCATTTGTCACATGTGGCATCACAATGAAGGTAAATTTCATAAAAGTTACAATTTATGAGACAGAACTACATCTTCAGTGTGCAAAAATGAGCAAAAGTGTGGTTTTATGTTCCCATAGCAAATTCTCCTAATATCTATAAATTAAATAAATCACATGACATTAATGTGCATACAGTACTAAAATTCCTCATGATAATGCAATAAAGTCACATGACTTTTTTTCTGTTGAGGTCCTGAAGTCAAGGCTAGAAGCTGGCTGGAAAGGGAATGAAATATGCTAGTAATGTTCCATTATTGCACCAATACATCTAATGAAAACATAAAAACATCAGTTATACTCTTATGAAAGTAATTTTAAACCACAGGTTCAGAAAGAAGCCCAAAACTCAGAACTTTGAATCACCAGAAGTTAAACAAGTCCTGTTAATCCAATTAAACCTAAAATATGATTGAATATAAATACAAAATCTAATATGCTTTTTACATTATAAATTGTCTGTATACACTTGAAAGGCTGTTTGATTTTGAACCAGTACATGCAAAGTCATATAACTGACACCTTAAGCTGCTTTAAAACATTATGTGACATTTACTAGTAGAATAAATAAACTCATCAGGGGTGAAAGACCAAGAGTAAAAGCATTAGCTCCTGTACACTGAGATCATGCGTCATCACTGTTAAGTTTCTTCTTTACACCTCCTTTGTTTTTTTTTTCCACTGAGCCAAACAAAAATGAAACCCCCACAGTTTGCAGTTTTTAGATAAAATGCCAGCATTGCAGAACATGAAAGGTATGACAGGCGACACCTGTAACACAACACCACTGATGACTATTATGACAGAAGTCATAAGCATAACAATAACAATTGCATACAGCAGCTTCAATAACAGTTGTTTACTGTCTGTGTTGTTAAGCTGCAGAGCCCAACTGTGTTCCCTATTTGACATTTTTCAGTCACTGTTCTTAAAGTTAGCTGTTAGCTGCTAGAGGTTTTTAAATAAATAGATGAAAGATTAAATAAAAGACACTTTCAAACTAGCCTCAGTGAAACGAGATTCACCAAACAATTATCAGAAGTGTACAGAATGTGTAATATTTCTTACTTCCTTTCACAAGATTTCCAGCCGTCTAACTAGTGAGTTCATACAGAATGCAGAACTCAGCTTTTCAGCCTTCAACATAACTTCATGCTATTAGTGCTAGTTATTTTCTATGCAGCCTCACAAAGACAATCTCTGCTTTTGTTTCAGGATGGAAAACACACACTTTCTCTTCAAACAGGAGAGAAGACATTCGCACTAACCTGTCATGTTTCTCCCTCTGAAGAGATCCCACTAACTAGTCAGCCTGTGGCCAACAGCCCTCATCATCTAACTGGAGGACCAACAGACCATATGCCAGAATCCCTGGAGCCTTTTCCTTGGGCTCCACCTTTCTTCCTGGCCCCGCCATACTACCCCCACCCTACATATCACTACAAGTATCCCAGTCCAAATGAACCTGATGCATATAACCCTACTACTCCTTCATCTTCAACTTCTGACCCTACATTCAGGCCTTCGCCTCTCCCTTCTATTGATTCTCATCCAGACTTTCAGGACTACTATTCCCACCAGATTCCTGTAATGAATTCTTATAAACATTTCAGTGTCCATAGTCCTCTGTTATCCACGGATGAAATGGAGGATCCAAGTCAGATGCATCCACAACAAAAGCAAGAAACTCCTGGGGGCCTCCTTGAGAAGCGCAGTGCTACACCTTCTCCCTCCTCAGACACAGGCTTCCCCATTCAGGTCGAAGCACCTCCTCTTCAGCCCCCTACTCATGCCTTCAATCAGTACTACCACTATTATCATCATCCAAAAATTCCTTTTCCTCACCCACCTCAAGATCCTGACCCTGATCTTAGTCCTCAGGTTCCCTCTCCAACTAATCCTTATAACCCTGAACTTCCAGTGGTATCCCGCAGCATGCAACAGCCAGAGGCTCTCCACAGTATTAACATAGACCACCTCCTTCAGCCTATGCCTGAAGCCTCCTCTCATCCTTACACCCTTCTAACAAGTGCACCTTACACAACTCATCCTGCAGAGGCCTATCCATATCACTATTTCTCTTACTTTCCACATTTTGCCCGGGGCGAGGCCAAAAGATCGTCTCATCTCAATCAAGACACAGTCACAAAAACACATTTACCTGATTATGAGAGCACAAAGTCAAGCACTTTTGTTCATCCACTTTTCCACTCATCAGAAATTCATGATGAATACAACTTACATCCTTACATAGACAAGTCAAACCCAGATAACATGATTCACTTTCGAAGTAAAAGCCCAGAATGGCTCACACATCCTCTATTGTCTGATGAAGATAGTGTAAAAATGGAGCAGGAGCCTCCTGGCTCAGATACAGTTGCGGTTCCTCCTGAACAGCCCTCTATCCCTCCTCCCTCACCCAACCATAATCTTCCTCCTTACCCGTACTACCACCACCACCCTTATTATCACTACTATCAAATGTATCATGAACCTGAGAGATTACAGAGCTGTAACAATTCTGTGTCTCCAGCTTCATCCAAGGAAGCTGTAGACCCTCCTCTTCATGGCTCCTCCTTTCCAACACAGCCTCCACCCTATCACCAACTTCAAACTCCACCCATAAAATCCATGGATGATGTTCCCCATGGCCCCTTATATCCTTACTACTATTTTTACCAGCAGTACTACCAACCCCAAGTGTCTGTTGACAACCAGGATGTACATCCTTCAGAAAGTATGAGCTCAAAATTGGAAACTCAGCTTCCTGCACACTCTGACAACAGCCAGGCAGATTGGCTGGTTCGTCTTCCTGAGGCAGAACATCCCAACATGCCTCAGTCAAGGCCCTTCTATAGCCTGTACTTCCATGATCTCGTTCAACAACATCTACAAGATCCTTTTGGGCATCCTGATGGAGAAGAAGTTGAAGAGGAGCTGAATGATGAAATGATGGGTAATTAAAGAAAATCCTGCAGCTATTAAAGCTTTGATGCTCTAGTTTCCTTTATTACTGTCCTACTGAGGTAATGTATTATACAGTATGTGTATTTTCAAGAAATGGCTTTTAGTGTTGGTGTCTTACCTTTGGCTCACCACAAGGGGGCAGGCAGACTATTATTTAGTCCTGAGAGGTCTCTTCTCTCCGTCAACTCGGTTGAAATGCCAAGAGTCTGTGGCAAACTTGATAAAGATCTTACATCTGGATCTGTCTGTAATTAGACACCTGTATGCAATACATTGTCATCTCTAATGCTGCCAAAAAGAACATTTCAAGCACTGCTAGCTCTTTTTGTTTACTCTCTCCACTCAGATCGCCTCAAGGCCAACCTGTACACTCCCTCTGCCTCACCCTGTGGCCCTGGCCCTGTGACAGATTTTGACTGCAGAGTGGCTTCGGGCTGCTGTTCTTATCCTATGAAGGGTGAGTCTCTCCCAGAGCGGATCTTGTCAACACATGTCTGGCAGAAATAAAGTGACAATGGAAAGAGTCATAAAAATGATGTGTGGGCTGTCAGGCCAGAAGCCAGCGCCCAAACCACAGCAATGAAGAAATGAAACAGTTTGTCATCTTTCTCGTTATTTGAACGTAGAGCCGGATTTGAGTGCAAGTTTTTTTGGTTGTTTTTTCTGTTTTCTCTGTTTTTGTGTTTGTGTATGTTTGTACAGACTATACAGTTGAACAGCATTTAATCTTTGCAGTGCCTGACACTGTGGTGGAGCCCGCAGTGCCCCCCTCAGCTCAGCCATCTGAAGTCAGTGATGGGTACTGCACACTGCAGTGGCTTACCTCTGACCCTGATATCTACATGGTTCCCCTGGATGGCTGCGGAATAAACAAACTTGTAAAGAACAATTTTACTTAATGTACACCAGATAATGAAAAGCAGTAATAAGAGACAGACCACTGTGATGATGCTTTGTGAGAGTGAGTTAACTTTAATGTGACTAAAGCAGAAGCTTCATTGATGGACCTTATTCTGTTCATTCAATAACAGGAGAGACATCCATCAAATTGTTGCTTCATGATGTCATGTAAAGCATTTAACCACCATTATCTCTTTTAGGTGTTTGGTCAGACAGTGGTTCATCTGTTGGAAGTCCATGGTCTTCAGTCTGTGCATGAGAACTCTCCTATCAGGTATATTTATCAGTTTTTATAAATGTAGTATGGATTAAGAAATAAACTTTATTTTAAAAAGGTCTGTCATGATACTGTTTCTCTTAACTTTGTTTATTGTGTGTTTGATCTCTTAGTTTGGCAACTAAATTATACACAGAATCTGAATGTAGGAAAGTGGAGAATGTTTTTGTACAGCTTTATAAAAAAAAAAAAACCCAATTACACTCAATGTTTTTAAGTTTTATGGTGGGTGGCCACCAGTGCTTAATATGTAAATCATGAGGTCCCAGAGCACAATGATGGCTCCTCCCTGACTTACAGTAGTATTCTTTGCTTTGCTTTTCTTTCCACTGACTCAAAGTGTCAGCATAACTGACATTTATCGTGTTTTGTCCCTGTTCAGTTATCAAGCCGAGCATTTGCATTTTAACCAACCTTGCAGCACTAAAGAATGTTTTAACATCCATCCCTTTGCTCTGTTTTAGTGGGAGGCCATCAGCTGTATGTTTTTGTTTGTTTTATTCATGAGTGTCTGTGACTGGTGGGCATATTGTGTGGTGCAAATTATTTCTAGCACCTCAAACTTAAACGATTGCAATTATTTTAAACAAATTTGTGTATTTTTTTTCCCCCTTACCCAGAATGAACTCCATTTAGTTTTTTAGCTGATTACTTTCACAAGTCATCTACAGTCAGTGGTCTAATTGTGCCGCGAGTAAAGTGCAAACATTGTCTTGTCAGCACAAAATTAAATTAAAGTCAGAATGAACACACATTCATGAAAATCAGTGAATTGAGTTGATTAACATTATAATTATATTGTATTTATAGCATTTTCAATTGAGTTCAGATAAGCAAATGATCACATTCTCTTTTGTATGTTTTACATTGTGCCCCATCTTTTTTGGAGATGGGGTTGTGTATGTCGTGAAAAGATTACTGTATGTCAAAGATGCACGGCTTAGTCAGGGATGTTGATGCTGCATTCACTATCTGACAGTATGTACATGTTTGTGTGGATCCACAGGTTGATGGTTGAGTGTAATTCCCCCCCAGGTTCTCCAGGTGAAGTAAGGCTTCATCTGATGGATCAACCTCCTCCACTTCCTGTTCAGTCTGCGACGGCTGCAGTCAATGTGCAACTTAGAATAGCCACAGGTGTTTTTTCTCCTGTGATCTTTTGACAGTTTGTCTGCTTCTTAATATCCTTCATTTTATGTGAGCAAAAGTTGCCATCTACTTGTTGTTGAACAGGCTGTAGCTTTATTTATTTATTTATTTGTTTATTTATTTATTTATTTCGTAATAGATGAGACCTTCACCAGCTTCCACCCTGAGGCTCACCTGCCTCTCCACATCCTGCGAGGCCGACCAGTTTATGTGGAAGTGAGCCTGCTAGACCCCCCAGAGCCTGATCTGGTGCTGCTGGTTCACTCCTGCCTGGCTTACACTGAAGCTCCGTACACCAGCTGGATGCTGGTGTATGATAGGTGTGTTTTACACGGATAGAAGAGAATGAATGGAGTTGACATAATTTAATATGATTTGTTTGTATTATCTTCAGTCTTGGCAGCTTTAAACACAGAATGAGGGCTGATTTGAGCTGATCCCTCATGAACATTACTTAATTGTCACAAATACATCTGATCCGTTCAGATGTATAAGTTAAGTTATGTTATGTTCATAATGGCCTGATATGAAAGGTACTAGTTGTTTGACCAGTGTAGCGGGGTTGTGGACAGAGAGTGACATCTCATTTTAAAAGATGACTAATTCTACAGCTGTAACACCTTACAAGGCTTTGATAGAAAAGTTTGCATGTCACTTCTTATTTTGCCCCGTCTCAGTTTGAATATCTGCTACATGTTTTGTGACACACAGCAGGAAAAATAAGTACTCTTCACAGAAATGCAAGCTTGGCGAGGAGAAAGTGGCCACTCTTCCCTGGGAGAATGATTATAAAATGTAGTCAGTGATTTTTTGAAGCCACAGGAAAATCTTATTAGATGTGGCAACAGTCTCACAAGACTTGAATCTGTTGTTGTCTGATCTGTTGATGCTAGTTCATTGGTTGATCTTTTCACTTTTGTCTGAAGCCAGATTCTTGACTGTTTGCCACATTGTTGACATTAATCCATAAAAGAAAAGATGAGTTGTTGTTTTTTTTTCATCTAATTTCCTCCTAATTTTGGCTTCATTTGTAACCGTCCTATTCACCACTGTGTTGTTCAGCTGTCCCAGCTGGGCTGATTCTCAGCTACTTCCATCCCCACGCTCACACCACATCCAGAGGTTCATTATCTCTAGCTTCCTGTCTCTGCCCTCAGAAAGTCCCACCTACATGGCTAACAGAGGATACTCTCATCTGGAGGACCCAGAGGTACCTCCCACTTAACAAACACCCTCATACAAGTAAACCTCTGTTCTGGCCTTTGAAGTGACACTATGTTGTTTTTTTCAGGTTCAGTCTGCCACTATAAAGGCCATCCATAATGGTGACTACTTGTGGACTAGAATTACCGTAATTATGTAGTATAACCCATGTCATTTTTACATCCCCCAGATCTTCTTCTTGTGCTTAACAGAGGTGTGCTCTGCTGCAGATGGTGACTGCACTGTAGGCTGCATCAAAAGTAAGTTCAATAGGGTAAAAACGTAAAGGAAAAAAATTGAAACAATCTTTTAGGTTATCAGAATGCTTCTTGTGTAATCATTAGAAATGTAATTACTTTAATTTAAAAAAAACTGTTAAAACTATTGTCCCTATCTATGCCAAACCAGCAGCCACAGCCACTAATTTATCTGTTGTTCCCTGAATGTTTTCCTCACAAACAATGTACAGATGGATTCATTTGAGCAAACTAAATATTATGCAGCTATAATAGTTATTATATTTTGCTTTGCATCCCATAATTCCAAACACGGCCTTTTTAACAGCCAGTAACAGAATATCCCATAAAATCAACACAAATAAGGCTACAGGTGAATCAAATGGGAGAAACATTCAACTGATGTATAATTAAATGGGTCATCAAGTTTGGTCTCATAGATGCATCACTACATTAACTTCTTTTTTCCTCATAGGTCTGAGGGTAGAGCACTGAAATAAAGAGATTTTTTTTATACGATTGCACCTTTGGTTTGTTTGTTTTTTTTTGACATAACAAGTAGACACGTCTTGGTAAAGATAAGGGAAAAGCCCTTTGTAGAATATTTTATTTTAAACATTGTGAACTCAAAAACAATACAGTGCAATGCAATAGTTACTACAGAGAAAGTGAACAAGAAGCTCAGTCAGTTTTTCTGAACTTGACAATAAATGTTATTTGGTCACAGAAGCTTTTTCTAAGGAACAAGAACATGAAGAAATAAAAAAAAAAGTTAACATGACATCTGTTAATGGCAAGGTTTTTTTTCCCTCTAACTCAAACAGGAAGTCTGCTCCTCCAGCTTAACATCGATGAAGCAACACGACACTTGAAATGTTTATAGAATCGGTTAAACAGAACCTGATGAGGGGAAGCCTGTCAAACTCAAGAAGGTGCTTAACTCTATTTTTATGAGCAATCATCAGGCCCTCATCAGGAATCAAAGATATAAAATGGAATGAATTGCAAAAACTATGGCAAAGAAAAAAAATAGTTTGTTGTACCATTGTAACATTACACCTTTTTAGTAGAAAAATGAACTAGTATTACCAAGAAAGAGAAGCTGTCATTACACCCTGACATACATAATGGCTAGTGTGACAGTAGATGAGTAAGCTTATCAAAATTTGAATGTATTTTAACAAAAATGATCCCTTTTGCTTTTCTATATAAGTCTATAACACAAACAGTGATATCTGCCAGTGACTCAGTGAGTACTGAACTCTCCCACATATAGCAACAGACAAAAGCACAGCACTTCAGCAGCAACGAGCTGCAAACATTGTCGGGCAACATAGCTGCTCAACACGCGCTTCCTAACGTGTGTTCTTCACCTCAAATTACTTATCGTTTGCTGGCAATGATGAAGAAGCCTGTCAGGCTAGAGAGCACATGCTACCTAGCTGTGACAGTTTCTGGTTGGATGAATAATGGTTAACTATAAGAAACATCCACTTCACTAGGAGTTGTTGCATCTTCATTAAAACTTTTTTTTTTAAAGAAATACTGATGGCTGCCAGCAGCTGCAGGCAAAGCAAGTATTTGCTTTCTCTCTTTGCAATAAATCAAAGTATTGGATCAATGTAAGGCTTTAGAATATAATGGGATTTTGATACTAGTGTGTTCAATAGTTCAAATAAAGAGAATACCAGCGATGATCTTTGTTGAAGAGGGTGAGAATCAGAAAGCGAGTCCACTTCTTAATACACAGTGGAATAGTAGGCAGTGATCTGCTGCTGGTTCTTCTTGATGTCTTTCAGGAGGATAATGGTGCAGATCAGGGCAGTAATCTGTCATGCAGACACAGAAGGAGGAGGGGAAGTAAAGAGCAGGGATGGAACAAATAGCTGCGCGGTGAACAGCCCACTTCCGCCTCCTTCACACCTCCAGAGTTACACCAGTCACTGAATAAGTTAGTGTGTGTAAGACAGAGGTTGCAACTACAAGCTCATGCTACAAATCTGCAAACTGCCACCAGGAAGAGAAGTTTTGTGGGAAAAAAAATTAGAACAGATATAGAGCAAATCTAGAACAACATCTCTTGAGATACTGAGAGGAAAAATCCAACCCTGGTCTTTTTCTTGTGCTGCGGTTAGCTTCACACTTCCTTTATGTGTGAGATAGCAAATGAGAAATCTCGATTTCCAGCTAATGAAAAAAAGTTCATGGAGGTTTTTTGCTGTTGTTGTCTAATGATGCTTAACTTTTAAAAATGTGTGATAAATAATCCAGCTTAATTGGAAAACATTGCTCTTTAATTTGTATAGTTTCTGTCAAATGTGAAATTCCCCAACTGTCGCTGTGCTTGGAAAATCATGCCATTTGGGTAATAGAATAGATTAAAACCATTATTATTGTGCTTTATGCTCTTTTTAGGGTGGATTTTTCCTTTTTTTTGAGGGGGTTAAGACACTACAGAGGCCATGCAGGGAAGAGCTGAACTTGTTGAACTGTGGGGAGAATGGAATAAAATCCAGACAGCATGACAGCGAGAGTTAAAACTGAGAATTAGAAGTGGGCTAAACAGGAGCCATGGGGAGGCTGGCTACAGTGAGAGGGGTGAAGACGACTGGGTCCTGGTCAGGGTGGGTGTAGGAGGTGGAGACAACTTCATGCTGGGACCGTTGAGGGTTAGACGAGACTGAAGTGGAGTTAGTGAGGATGATGTACTGAGGAGCTGAAGCAGACTGAGAGATCTTTTTACTGAGGATTGTGCTGCATATCAGAGCTATGATCTTTGGGTACAAATTATAGGGACAGTGAAAGCATAAAGGGGGGAAAAAATGGAGAAAGGCAAGGGGTGGAGTTTTTATAAAGAGAAAAAGAGGAGGGCAAAGTGATTAGAACATGTTCATTAACTTTATGAACAACAAGAGCAAAAGACACAATTGGGCTTGTCTGTAGGGGTTTTTGACTGTTTTTTTTTCAAAGATTGTATTAGTCTCTCACTTTTTTTGCCCTGAAAGTAGCCCTGTCCCAACGTCAATCTGTACCCTTAACTACCCTGTTTTACTCGATGCTAATTAAGAGCTGATTTGTTTTACAGTCTGTGTTGTGTTGTATGCGAGGGTGCATATTAACAGTGCAGTGTAAATACAGCTCGTTGTCTTTGTTTATAGGGAAAACCAGGTTTTTGAAGGGAAAATCTTAGTTTAAAGCACTTAACAGTGGAGGAAAAGTATTGAGCGAGTGCTCAATTTGGACTGTGCTTGGTTTGAGCTAAATGTTAACCTGCTAACGATTAGAAAGTTAATGTGCTATTGCTTAGCCAGTGTAATGTTTGGACACACTTGTTCCAAAAAGGGAATTGATGAAAATTTGTTTTGTAGTGAAAGATCCAATGTTTAACAAACAAGGATAATATGTAAGAAGACTGTAAATAAATTAATTCCACCACATTGACTCCAGAAGGACAGGATAGCCAGAAATCCAACAAGCAGAGCATAACGGTTAATTTGAGTTTGAAATGGAGCAGACAAGCTACAATGGCTTAGCATAGCATCACCTTCTCTTTTGCAAAGATTTTGTATAATAGAAAAGGCTTTTTTCACTATTTACATTTTTTATTTACAAAAAAAAGAACTGGGAAATATGTTTTTTAGTTTTAATTAAATATTTGAATATAAACTGTAAGCTGTTTATCTATATCAAAAAACTGTACCACTTATTTTGTTGCAACTGCAAGCTAAAAAACTTTTCAATAATTTTTGTATCTTTAGAAATATCATTATTGCAGAAATACTCAATTATTTCAACAGCATATAGTTATCATTACAACCTCTAATTCATTATCTGCATCTAGAGAAAGTGTGAAATGTACATCATGCAAGAAATTTGCTTACCAGAAGAGCTCCAGTTCCAATAAACACACCCATCACCAGTGAAGCCTTACTGTCAAAGATGCTTGCAATGGTCATTGGGCAGCTCTGTGGGAATGCCAAGACAAGAGAAACTGTTAGCACCTATTATACTATAGCTAACTTAGACTCAATGATGTTTTAGAAAACATCATTGCAATTTCCAGCTGTAGAAACATAAACAGGCTTAATTTATTCTCCCATTTAAATAAAAGTCACCCTACATCCTGGACAGACAACTGTAACCACTCAAAGCATACATAACCTATCACGTATACCAAGTCCATTAAAACAGCTCTACTTCATGGCAATAACTTACAGGCATCTTGATATGCTCCAGGAACCCACTAGGATCAGGACAGGTTTGCTTAACTGCCTCTACAATGGAGACCCCTGTCATTCCACAGCAGTGAAGCTACAGAGGAGGGAGATAAAGGAGTATTATAAAGAGTCAAAACTCAAAATCAAATTAATTAGAATTTTTGTCCTCTCACATTATATTGTTAAAATGTGGAGCCCTTAACTTTTAAATATTAAATATTTGGAAGCTATTTGAGTAAAGTGTCAATCATTTGTCAAAGGGTACAGGGGGACAATTAGCCAGTTAGACATTTAACTACTTAACGAAATGTTATTTCATCCTTATTTATAGCAGTATTTATAAAAATTCTTTTGAACTTCACAATACATTTTTTATTTCAAAGTGTTCTTTTTCAAATGTTTTTTATTCAGCTCATCTCAAAATGCCACTTTCTGTGATGCTTTTTGCTTTAAGATGATTTATTATTCTTTGAGATGTGAAATGCTCATCCTAGGGTAATAAAATCACAACAGTTCTCACTTAAAGGTTATTATACACTGATGAAAACAAAATGATGAATATTGCATTCAAATTCTGTCATATTCTAAAAACAGATTCCACTTAATCATTAACACTTGACCTATAAATTGGGATTTTTAAAAATTAAATTGGATGGAAAGAAAAAGGAGTTACTGTTTACCGTTTTGTGGATGAACGTGAGGGTAAAACCAATGACGGGGTCTCCATTTGCCAAGTACAGAGTGTACAAGCTAGCGTAGAACTCTGCAAATCTCGCCCCAATCTTAAAGACAGAGATTAAAACAACATAGTCATCATAGATGCTTGGCATTTACTAATTTATTTTTTCCATTTGTATCTTGTGCTCCTTCTCTCCTCTTTTCTTCATTCCTCTCTCACCTCATCTCTCCTGGTATAAGCAAGCACTCCAATAACGACTTCCACAGTGGCCAGAATAGACAAAAGGGCACTGAACTGAAAGAAGAAGAGATAAGTTAACCCTTTTTATTACACTGTAATCAAACAAGGCAATAAACTGATTAAAAAAGGATGTCCATGTTTGCCTGTAGGAAGAGGGCCAAACACTGAACCTAATGGAGCAAAAAGATATTTTCACTTCTTTTATAAAGCAGCTATAGAGGAGGGTGGGTTTCTTAAAAAAGATTTATTTAACTTGCTGCTAATGCATGTGAACAAAGCTCTCTCTACTGTACTTACTGACTAATGATTTAGAGATTTTCTGACATGTTTAGGCTGATTCACTTCTGAAAACATGCACAGAGAAGCAGACAGTCTGATGTTATGAGTCTTAATAATAGGAGTCATAATAAAAGTGAAGACTTTTTTTTTTTTTTTTGCTATGAGCCTGACATCTGATTCTTATCTGCAGTTTGAAATTAAGAGCTGCAATTTTTTTTCTTTGCAAATGCCTGTTCTGAAATACATTTCTGTGGCGCATTTCAGTGGTATCAACTGTGTCACATCCTGTTTTCTTTCCACAACACATCTGCCTTCTCAGCCACCCCCCTTTGTGCTGTGTAACAGCTGAGGAATGCCTCCAAACTTTCCCGCAGGAAAATGGAAAATGTAATTTAACAGGAAGTCAGGGGAAAAAGAATGAAAGAGAATTCTTGGAGGTAAACACAGATCAATTTAACAAAAAAAGGGTGAATGTTTGATTTTGCCCTACTTTTTCATTTTAACCCAACTGTTTGATAATTTGTTATACTAATTTTATTGTAGCACACTTCTCTGGTTGCAGAAAATAAGATAATTCTTGTCACCTGCAGTAAGGATGACAAATTAAAACAAGAACAACAAATGAAGGCAAAGGTCAAACATGCAGAGTATTAAAGATTCAGAGAACCAGTAAGACTAAGCTCTTTTTTCATTCCCTTCCCCCTTGCATCCATTACTTTCCTGCTTTCAGGAGGCTTTCTCAACATGAAAACTGAAACAGTTTCCATACTGAAGAGAACATGCATCTGCAGGTTTCAGGGAGTACAGTCATGATATTGGAGCACAAGAATGATCATGTCGATGATTCTTGTAAACAGAAAGTGAAAGCATGGAGAGGAACAAAGAGACCACAGACACCAAGAATAATAACTTCTCCATATCGCTTTCACCCACTGTGGATCCAGTGACTTATTAACAGTTAGGTCCGTATTCTTCTAAGTCACGCTAGCAAACAAAATGACCTTGGTAACTATGAACTTTGTTGCAGAAACTTGTGTTCTAATGAGCAGCTGTTCATATCTACTGAATAACCTCACAGTTGGCCTTGAATGAAAAAAAAGAAAAGAAAGAAAGCTCTTCACCGTTCATCTCGACAGCCCTGTCCCCATTTTTTTGTGATTTGTTAGCCATTCATTTAAAAAGATGAAACCTTATAAAAAAAAACACAGAATGGATTGGTGTATGTTCTGTGTAAAACCTAGACTGAATGAATGATCCAACCTAAGCGCAAAAAATTCTTTTATGTGGTTTGTTTTCCTCTTTCTGCTTTCATGTTTCCGTATTTTTAGCTGTTTATGAAACAGAAGTTAATGATATTACAATTAAACTGTTTCATTTAAAAGTGCTGCATTCAAAATGAAATAACAATAATAATGATAAATTATATTTATTTTTGATAATATATTTTAATAAATTTGAATCTGAAAGAACTAGTGACTAATTTTATTAAATAAAGTACGGTGCAAGCACTACATATAAGTTAAGTAGAGTTCTAACTAAATGTACTTAGTTACTGTCTACCACTGTGAAACGTCTGAGCCTACCAATAAATGTTACAAGTACAGTATGTCTGTTTTGTCAGGCCACTGCGGTCACACAACAGGAAAACAAAAAAGCCTGTTACTCCACTTCCTGTGGAAGCTGTGGGTAAGTGTCTCACCACTTGCAGGGCACATCTGTTCTCACTGCAGGCACCAAAGTCTCCGAACGAAACCACAATCAGCAATACCACCCCGACAGTTATCAGTATGGTCACAGCTGATTGAAAAAGAGAGAGAGAGAGAGAGAGAGCAGTGTAAATTTGTCAGACTTATATTCAACACTTTCTTAGAAATGACACCAATTTTTGTAACATAAGCACTGACTAACCAATGACAAATGCACTTGAGTTGAGGGCTTCTACTTCGAACAAGGCTCTGGTGCTGTCGCTGCATCTCAGCCATAAACCCAGAGCCAAAAAGGCAATTCCCACCACCTGCCAAGACAGAAAAAAATGACAAAACCACAGTCTGACTATGCTGTACTTTCATGATAACGTGGTTTCACACCTTCAACATAACAACCAGACTACATCTGTAATGACATGCATGTGGTTAAGTCAGATGTAGTATTTCTGTGGACAGCTGATGAGAATGAAGGACTTTGAATTCTTTTGTTTTGCACATTCCTGCACAAAATCGTGCAGCATTGTCAATATAAAAACATACATTTTAAATAGTTTAAAAAATACTTTTATCAATTTTTTTTTCAAATTTATTTACCTGCCCTTCTATAACGTTTTGCTTTTTATCTCTTTTTTTAAAAAAATTCTCTCTGACCCTGTTTATTATTCAAATACACTAAATACCAAAGCAAACTAAGGTGTTGTGACTAAACTGCTCCTAAATAAACAGGCATGGCACACATAAATGCTCCTTGAGACAACAAAATGTAGAATGAGACCAAATGTGGGACAGCCAGGGAAACAATGAAACATTTTCCTATTTCAGTCTGCAAGAATACACTGAAACACAATACAACAGTTGTGAAACAGCGCGTATACAGTGCTAACAGGATGGGTAAAATAGGGTGCGTATAAGGGAGTGTCATCTCCCTTTGGTTTGCTTTCATTTTAGGTCTAGACAGTAGGTGAGTACAGTGAGCCGTTAACCGTTGGATTGATAATTTCGGGAAATGAAAGCAGTCGGTAACCTGAGCTGCTTTTCGGCAGAAACGAAACTTCCGTTGAACAAAGGCCCAACCGAATTACAGAGTAATAACTTTTAACCCTGGTCAATACAAACAAACACACGTGTCTCTTTTAATATGAGAAACACGATACAGTCTATTTTAAATAATGTATATGAAAAATCGTAATTTTGCACACTTACCGCAAAGATGACGTTGAAAATGTAGAGGATATATTTGCAGACGAGACCACATCCATCCACTGCCATGATGCCCTGCGGTTTGTTAGCCTTGTTATGTCCACTCGTGTCGTCTGTCAGGGTTAGAAACGCATTATTCTTCTGGTCTGCTTTGTGGCACTTTATTTCAAATAGGCAACCACATGTTACCACACACTAAAACCTCATGAGGCTATTTTACATAGAAACTGCGTATTAACTATTTAGTTACCATTTTATGAACGTTGTTTCATCTTAACACATCATGTAAACCTTACCTGGCAGGAATTGAACTGCGTATGAAATAAATACCTGTATGTGTTAAAGATTTTGTCCCTCTCCTCTTTGAAGCAACGACAGGAACACACACATCGGATGCTGCATGCCCTTTTTCCAAGCGTCCAGCACGCGTCATGTCCCGCCTCTCTGACGTCTCAGTCTTTTCATTGGCTGAGAAGTGTGACTGACAAAAGGTGGCACCAATTAGCTGAGGAACTGACGTACAGGTGGCTAACGGAGGGCGGGTCAGTGAAAACGTTTCAACAGGAATTGAAACTTAGGGAAACGATAACAAACTGAACAAGAATGTACAGTTCTTCACATTGTGAAATACTGCAACCAGGGAATATAAGTCCTTGTGTGGTTTTTAATAATAATCTGATGTTAGGACCTTTTCTGCTAACGTGACAGCACAGACAAATAGGGAATTGCCCTACTGGAATTTTTTAAAATTCTTGTAACTGTGATCTTAAAACCCAGGTGAGAATTTAGAAAAGACACAAAAGACAGGAAATGCGCTGTGACACCTTACTCACATCGCAGTACGTGATTCAACGGGATACATGGCACCGGTACAATGTGACCTAAACAATAACTTTGTGATAAAAACAAGTCTGGTTGTATTTCAGAGACTTTAAGTCTGCCTTCATATAAATTCTGTACTCCTCCCGACCTTGTTGGTTTAGTTACTCTCCTTGATATTTAAATGTTATGCATACCTTATCATTAAATGATATAATATAATCATGAAAAACGTGTAAACTTCTGTAATTTTAAAAAATGTCCTTCATGTGCAGGGAAAACAGATCTGTTTCTGCAGTCTACAGAGAAAAATATGGAAAAATTCATGAAAAGTACATGAAAAGAATTGAGCAAAAAAAAAAATTTTGGTAAACTTTTTTCTCAAGAAGACAAAGATTGGCATCAAACCCTATTTTATACTACAGCAATAAAAATCTTGGGTGTAAATAGTTCAAAGACATGGCGTGTAATCATCACAGGTGTTGTGTCATATTCACAGGTTTATTAATGTGGTGTTAATGTCTCAGTGCTTTCTAGAAAACTTATTGTTCAACCGTGATGAAACACCACACTGGAGGCTGTGACAAAAGCTAATCCAAGTAGCTTCTAAGACAGAAATACGTACTAACCAATACAACTAAGAAAGGAACTGAAACCTATACCTAAAAGGAACACTTTTCTTTGAAAGAAGCAAAATCACCTCACGTGTCCTCCTCATCCTTGCATAGAGGTCCTGCAACTGTTTTTGTTTAATCATTTAAAATTTAAAAAATGGTGTAAAATGAATTTACAACTTTTTAATGAAAATGAATGCATTAAACTGACTAATGCAATAAATGAAATCCAAGGCTACTCCTTCACTGTTCTGTTTAGTGAAACACATTACACAATGATTGTGAAATATATCTCAGCCACAAATGTGTGCAAATAGCTGTTGAAAGTTCAAAATAAATGAAAATGAAAGTGTGCACTGTGAGGAATTCAAGAACTTTGTGCCACTTAAAAACAGATGTTCCCACTGAGACCACAGTGTATTTTTCACAACCAATATCTTTTCTTGGCCCAGAGGTCTTAGGCTGTTTTGAGAGAGTAATGATTCTGCAGGCTCTCACAGCCTCTGTCAGTGAAACAGGCGGCTGTGTGGAGTGATGTGACCTCACTGCCGTCCATCATTGCAGGTTCAGTGGGTGGCAGAGGGACAGGTACCAGGAGAAAGACAGAGGTTGATCGAGTGAGAGACAAAACACACATGCACGCGCGTACACACACACACACACACAATACACTGCAGCTTCAGCTGCCCCCAAACCACACATATTCGCACACGTTTACACATTGGCAGTCAGCCTAAAGTGACAGCAATCATCTGTTCTGAGGCAGGCAGGTGAAGTGAGAAGTGAGGAATCAGTGCAGATTATATCACACAGAGGTAGTTTCGTGTGTGTGTGTGTGTGTGTGTGTGTGAGAGAGAGAGAGAGAGACAGCAAAGATACACAGTATTTCTCCATTTGATGTATTCTCTCCTTCTCAGTTATTGCAGCTGTGTTACTATACAGCTTTCTGCACAGCAGCAGCAATATTTGATAATTTATGCTTTTATGAATTAAATGGCAACAATTTCAGAAGAGAGCAGTGATTTTTTTTCCTTTTAGGTGGAATTTATCATCACTTCGGATGCTCTGTCGTTGAAGACCCACTAGGGGGCACAAACACATTAAAAACATGATTATTGCATATCGGTCTTCTAAAATAATCCAATTTTTAGACATATACGATGTCAGCTTGCTGTTCTTTTTATTTATGTATACAATTACCTTATAAGTCTTTTATTGTGATGTTCTTTTAGTTTTTATCATTTGCTAATGCTTCAAAAATAAATATAAGATATATTTACTAAATATGTTCAGTGACATCTTAAAAAAATTAAGAATTTACACTCTCTATTTAATGATATGATTTTTTTCCTAAATTGTATGAAACTATCGGGCTTTTTTGTTTGTTTGTTTTTTACATTTAAAGGCACATTAGTGACACATTTTATAAGCACACTGTGTTGCTGACCTTGGATCTTAAAATACACGTATACCTCTCCTGCTTATGTGTTGTTACGCACATTTTGTCTGTATCCTCATTATAATCTACCGAAGTTCTGTAGTAAAATGCAGCTTTTAACATATGTACTGTATATTTTTTTAATTTGTCTTGACAAAGGATTTGTTCAGAAAATTAAATGTTCTCTTATTATGTTGAATTATTGTGAAATATTTTATCGTAGATGCTATAGAAAATATTTTTGCGTTGTTTTTAACATCATCTTCCTTTTAATTCGGATAACAGTGAAATAAGTGGAATAGAGGAAGGGGGAGCCCTGTAGTGGTGGTGGTGGCGGTGGTGTGGGGAGTGGTATGGAAAAGAAGAAGGAGCGGAGGAAAGGCAGACCTCAGACCAGCCCACTTCACCTCACTGTACTCCCTTACTGAGCCCGGTGCCCGTGCACAAATCTGACCGCGGATCAGCGCTCTCGGGCTCCCTCCACACTACGAGTTACACCAACTGGGACTCAGACCAGAGGAAATCGTGTTCGTCGGCAGCCAAGTCCGCACGCCAAGACACATCCACAGCAGACCACGGCGAGGGAACGGACGGTGCGATAAGAAGGGGCAGAAATCAAGGAGAAGGCTGGTTGGAACAACAGAGAGTGTCTGAAAGCGAAAAACAGATTTAGCGGCGAGGGGAAAGAGGACTGGCCCCGCATAAGGAGGAGAAGCTATTACGCGCAGCTAATTTCCAACATTTTCTATTATTGGCAGCGAGGAGTGTGCTCTCCGAGCCACATTTATAAAGAGAGCTAGCGGAATGTAATGCTAGCAAGCTAGCTAATGTTAGCTAGCTAATTAGCTTGTCAGGCATCAGGCAAGTGTCGGACGTGTGATCTTTATTGAAATAGGTCACTGCTCGTCGTCGTTTTACTTTTTTGGAGGAAAAACTGCACTTAATGTGCTATGTCCAGGATCCTGGCTTGGTCATAATGTTAAGTCTCGAATAGCTAACGCCAAGTTAGACAATAAACTGTGCTGTAAGCTGCCCATATTGATGAAAATCGGTTGAAAATTAGCCATCTACGCTTTTTTGGGAAAAACCGAATCCATTGTGAATACCGAGCTGTGGACGAATCAGAAGGATAAACAGAGGTAATAAAGAGCACAGACTTTTAACTGGTGACTGTCTGCCGTCCAATGTTAATGTCGACCGACGTTGCATCAATAATGCTACCCGTTAGTCGGGGAATAATGGACCGGGAAAGAGACATTGATACAGCAGCCGGACCCCTTGCAAACGCGGCCGGGGGTCCAGCAGCTGTCCGGGGGATGAAGCGAGGAGACCCGGAGCCCGACGCTCAGACAGCCGCTGCTTTGACTGACTTGGCCGGGGCGGAGTGCAAGAGACCAAGGATAGACGGAACCGGGAGTGTTGTTGGTGACATTGGACAGGTAAGAAAACAATGTTAACACGTACACTATCATTTTCTCACATCTGTATCTTTTGTGTTTCCATCTCAGCTTCATGCGTGCAGCACTGTAACAAAGTATCTGCCCTGCCTCCTTCTCCTTCCCCTTCTTCTTCTCCTTCTTCTCCAGTGAAAGCTTTTGTTCCCAAGCATCAGCAGGGAATGAAGATAATGTTTTGATAGGCCTCTTACTCTCATCAACAACATAATCATGCACCATTGCAGCACATAGCATATCCTTCAATTAAAAACGAAATGAGAGGTTTAAGATTTACTCTAAATGTGGCTTGCTGAAATACTGTGGCTGTGCTCCCGAGGCTGCTCAGTATGGCAGCATGACCAAGCCAGACAAAGGTAATATGATACAGGCTCCATTGCTATGACAGACAGCCGCTCAGCAAAGATCAGACCCATTCATCATGCCTGTCTCATGGAAAGTAAACCAGTGCTTTTCTCGCATATCGCAGAGTACACTGTGTTTTATTCAAATGGATAAAATCAATCACCTGCTATGATAATTTGCAGTGAGTCATCACATCAAATCCTGATACACAGCCGTATGTGCCATTAATTGCTCTGTGCCCACCCTGATTGTCGCTAGGTGTTAAAAGAGGGAGACAGACAGGGATTGGGGGAGGGGTCACTACAGCGAAAGACAAAGAACAGAGCCTTTTGGTGTCGGCTGAAGGAGCGAGGGGGCTCAAGGGGGCCCTCTTTAACATAGGTCTTCCCTGCTTTCATGACTCGACTGCTGAGACAGCAGATCATCAGCAACCATCCCTGCCTCCGAAAGGACTAATCTGTTTATATTACAGTAAAGCAGGGGACTGCCGAGGCAGCTCTCTCCCTTGCTCTCCCCAGATCTATTAGTATTTATTTCTCTCTCATGGACACATGCGCTACACACCATTCTTACACCTACATATGCTTTAAATTGCTTTAATCCAGCAACACAAAGGAAGAATTTTAGCTGACGTCTGGTGCTTTACTCCAGGTAAACAGCACTACCAGCAGTCGAAGGGCAGGCAGGCATGGTTTGAGGTCAACTGCAGATAATTGAATTCTGGGAAACTTGTAAAATACTTAAATTGGCAGTACGGCTGACCTGCTGCAATGACAAATAGGTCCTGTGTAATGCCATGATACTCTGCGAGCCTCACATAGGATGGATGCTGATAATAGGGAAAAGGTTATAGCCTGCTGGCAAACATGATGTGACAATGAGCAGTGTGGCATGGGGAGGCTTCTCACTGCCCATCAGTTGTATTGATCGCTGGGCACTGGGGGGGTCAGGTAAGAATGGGAAAGAGAAGAACAGAGAAGGGGAGTGAGGGTTAGTTGATGGATGGAGGGAGAGGCAGAAAGGGTTTGTGGATGCACATAAAAAGAGGGAGAGGTATGGATGGAAGGAGGTAGAGGATAAAAAGCAATAAAGAGGGAGGTTACCAGGCATTATATTTGGGTACATACAGGATACAAAGGTCACTGTAGCCTGAATGAATAGATGTAGAAAGACACAAGGGTGGCGGTAAGGGGAGAGTGGATTGAAAGAAAATCTGAGCCTTTAGTTGGCATCCATCAAGGATCATGATTAAAGGATGAGAGGAAAGTGCTGGAATAGAGGGAATGGCTTTATAAGTTTTAGGGAATGCTAAGCAGTAGGAAAGGCTCTGAATGAAGGTAAACAATTGAATGACACTTATGCAAAGGATAAATGAAAAAGAAAATTACACTGAGGGCCAGTGGTGAAGAGTAAGTCAGAGTGGATGAAAAGCAGTGGCTGAGGATGAGAAGGCTGAGTCCAGAGGATGCTCCTATAACTAAATGCACCCAACAATTACCATAGTATTCCCATTGAGAGCTTCAGATAGTGGATTGCTGACCTTCCAGGCTGACTGTAAATCAGGACTGTAATAATAAATGAGAGTGCAGCCTCCTCTCCCTTTTGTTGCTCCTGCTCTCCTCCCCCGCTCTGCCTCATACAAACTGCAGACCCCTTCCATCCCCCACCTCCCGCTTCCCCCCGTGTTCCCCTCTAGCTGTCCTCTGATTTCAGATTGCTAATTGACTCCTGGTTCACAGGCTTACAGTGTGCCAGTAAAGTGAACCATCCCAACCCCTCCCCCCTCCCTGCTGTCCCATCACCCCCCTCTGCCATCTTTGATTATCTCTGTCTTTCTCATCCCATCTCCCATCACTCAAACCTATGCAACATCCATCACTCGATTTTTTTCTCCACGACAGTGTCCTCACATGTTTTTCCCCTCTCATGTCCTTGTCCTCTACATGTACTGCCATATTAAATGGTACAGTTGACTTGTGTGCAGACTCTTATGTTGTTTTCCTTTTTCCTAGCTGTGTGTCTATCTGTGTTAGTAAACTCAGAGCAATATAAACCAGTCCAAATCCTTGTATATGTATAAATGCTTGGTCAAATAATGTAGATCCTCCTTCCATCTTTTTCATTTTTCTTTCACTCTCTTTGTTGATAGCATTGATGCCTCCCCTTGAGGCAGTGCTGTGGCCCTCTGAGATGCAGTGGGAGGGCAGTTTCTTACTCTCCTTTGGTCTGTCTCTCTGTCTCTCTCTCTCTCAGTTGCAGAGAGCTGAGTTGTCCTATCGTTTGCAGTAAAGAGGCTTTTTGTCGCGCTAAGGAGATCAAAGCTCATTTAGGAGATGGTATTAACCAGACTGATCGCTTTAACGGGGCAGCGTAAAGGGAGGGGTTCTGGCAAGGGGGAGGGGGTGATTATGAATGGACAGATCACTGAGATGGGTTGTAAGCATGTTCCTGACACGCTGTGGTCATTAAATTGAGCGCGGCTTGTCTCTGTAGCATTAATTTACTTGTGCAAACTTTTTGTCTGCCTGTGAGCCCATGGAGAAATTAAGTCCATCATATCGATTGCTGATGAAAACATATTGCCCAAAGTCAGCTCCTGACCTCTTGCCTTAAAAACTTAAATTAAAGGGTTCTCTTGAGACCTGTTTGGATTGTTACTTGTTGTTTGAAGTAAAATGCACCTTAAATAAGGTTCATAACCCTACTGTGTTTGTATTTTTTTAAAGAAAATTTTGCTGACATGCATTCAAAGTCCAATTCTCTGTTTAATCTAACTTTGGATTTAAACATCATTAAATCTAAGCTCACACACTTTTTTTAAAACTAGAAAAAAAAAATCTGACAAAAAATAAAAAATAATTTGATTGTGTAATGGAATCATTTATTAAGCAAAAATGCTAAATATTGGCTCAATAGAGCTTTATAAATTGTGTTTCTATCCCTTTCATGTGTACAAACTACAACCAGAAGACCCCACTTTTGTCTTTAATGGTCATTTGTACACATTTTTGATGTTTTCCTGACTTGTATCAAAGAGTTGGTTTGAAATGAGAGCTTAATCCTTGACTGTGATGTAGCAAGATTAAATTCTATTGTTACCTCTGCTTATGACTGCAGTTAGGCCTTGTGGTCGTATTATAGAATAACACATGCACCAAGACAGCCTTTGTGAAACTTAAGTTTAAAAGTGTCTGCCAGAAGTCAACAACCTGAATTATTCACAAAGAAGAAGAAATATCCACACAAGAGATACAGTGTTACAGAAGGGCAGAGGACGTGGGTCAGGTTGTGTGATCAGCCCGTCCTAATGTGTGTTCATATGTTTTTCAGAGGGTCTTACTGAAGCCTAGCTACTCTCAAGTTCTGCTCTCTGCTGCTGTTTAATGATTGTTGTTAAACTTTGATCCTTAGCACAGCAGTGGAGTCACACCTGACTTTTGAACCGGCAGCGATAAGCTAAGAACGCCCCAGACAAGGTTGCTTAACTCTTATTTCCCTTCTCTATCTCTCTCTCTCTCTCTCAAACACATTCTGTCGCTGTGTATGTGTGTGTCCAATTCAATTCACCGTGCTTTATTGGCACAGGCTCAGCAGCCATATTGCCAAAGCACAAAGAAATAATCAGACCGAAGAAAGAAGAGGAAAGGCACCATTCATAAAAAGAAGGAAATACAGTAGAGCGCTCTCTCTCCCTCTCTCTCCCTCTCTCTTCCTCTCTCTCTTGCTCTCTCTCTTGTCCTTTCCCTCCCTCTCTTTACTCTTGTAAGGCACACCAGTTTCATCTCCTTAACATGACACTCACATGTTAACTCTCCCCCTTTATGGTCATCATGTCACCAACTCCCCCACCCTACATGCCTCCTCCCCCAGGCTGCCCCCAAACTGTCATATGTGCTCCCATCTCCAGCCACACACACAGCGAAATGTCAATTCAGTGTCTCCCTTCCATGAGGTCATCTGTGAATGCACTGCTGCAGTATTGTCATAGTTGCCACAGTGTCACGAATGGTGAAAATTCAGTTGTGAAATATACCTGTATCTATGCTTCGTCCTTTTATAAACCATTTATTCTGAGTCAAAATCTGAGTAGTTAATGAGCAGGGCACTGATATGGCACATTAATAAACTAATAAACAAGCAAACTGCTGACAGTCTGAAAAGCTCACACAGATGTGTGTTATAGTTTCATTTTTTTGGCACTGTAGCATAATGCATGCCTGTGGTGCACTACAGGCTTTGCACAACAAACTGAAGTAATAGGATCCAATAAAAACAATGAAGCTCCCTGCGCAGCATATTGATGCAAGTTATGGGGCACAAAAGGACTGATGGTTGCTCACTTTTTAACTGAAATGAAACAAAACAATGAAAATGAATATCCAAACACGTTTCCAGAATTTTAGTTAGGGGTTAGTCAATAGAATTATTTTTTTACGTAACAGACATTTTGAAAACAAAGTAAAAGATGTTTATTCCAAAAAGTGCATGCAATTAAAAGTATCTGTTGTGGTATTTATTAAATAAAAAATGCTACTTTATCGCAAGAACTGAGAAGCTTTATTGCAGTGAACTCATGTTTGTAATTTAAATGTTGTTGTTTATTAATTAAATTTTTGCTTAATATGACTTCCAAAATTCTCATCCACATTATATTCCAAAAGGCTTTCTGCAGACCAGGATTTGAATAAGAACAGCAGGAGAATAAGAACAAAGGGGAGGAACACAAAAATTGCATCTGAAACTGATCCATAAAATAACTTGAATGAGATAAGAGAGAATTGTATTGTATTAATGCAAATATATTGAGTAAGCATAGAATTTTACCCTTTGACTGTTGTAATGCTGCCACGGCATGATGAATGTGTCATACATTATGTGGAAGTGCTGTGTATGTATTATAATCATTATGCCAAGAAATCTCCTACACATAGACCCACACATTAGCACCAGCATATTTCTGAACTCCCAGTCATCTGTTCTTGTTAGCGGGCCACACAGTCAGAGGTGAGGAAACAGTCATCAATAAATCCACCAGGCAAATGCCTAAAGCCACATGTTTTGTTACCTTCAGAACAGACAAAATCACTTCCAGTTCATTTCAGAGCTAAGACTCTTAATCTTCAAAAAGTTACACAATTTTAAATTAAAGATATAAACAAAAATATGCAGCTGCCTTTGTACTCATTTGGAATGAAGGTGACAGAAAATGCCAAAAAATATCCTTAATGTACTCTTCTTGTATTTGTTCATCTTCTTCTCTTTTTTATGTCTGCTTTGTAATATTATATGACTATGATTGTGATGTAATTTACAATAACAGTGTAAATTGAATTCTTATTTGGCACGCGTATCATTCTAATCGCCTGCCAGTCAAAACATCATAAATCATATCATAAATTGTCAATGCTGACCCTGTACAGTCTGCACTGCTGTGAAGCTTTGTTCCTCAAATGTAGTTGAATAACTTGCTTGCTAGCATTTAGCTCAGTCGTGCTAACTCAAAATAAATGGACTTGTTTTTGAAAAGAAACAGACCTGATGAGCAGCCCATTTGCCCAGCTGACAATGTTTCAGTTGCAAAAAATCCAAAGAATTCCTGGCAAGTATCATAGTGAACATATAGTGTGGACTTACAGCAGCTTGCGTTTTTTTTTTTTTTTTTTTTTTAAATTTGGTGCGGTGTGAGTGGGTTGAGTAAGACAATTTAAAATGAAGGAAGGGCTGCTATAAGTTTTGTTTTTCAGGGGAGCCTTGTTTAGGAAAAGTGTAGAAAACTCCTGTTTTAGTCTTTGGGTAAACACCTAATTTTTTCCTGGCATTTTACCCTCCTTGTTTGTCTTTGTCTGTCTTTCTGTCTCTGCAATTCAACTATTTTCATTGTCATTTTCAACCCCATCAGTTGGCTCTAACATGCCTTTTGGATTATATCACATGACAAATCACATTCATTGCAGTCTTCCCTGTGCCTTTGGGCCTGTTCTGTTCATTCCTTAGTCTTCAGTTTCTATAATTTAATGTTGGTATCATTTGATCCTTTTGTGTTTGGCCGTTAAAAATCATTTTATTGTTGTTTATTCTAGCTCCCAGTTCTTTGTTCAAGTCTCTGTTGAGGGGAAAGGCAAAGTACTCTGCAGAATTTTGTGTAGTTTTATTGTAAGAAAATTTCAGGATATTAGATTTTTGGGTGTGTTGGTGATAGCAGGTGGGATTTTTCTACTATTTGGTGACATGATTGGGACCATAATAAAGCCAAACATCTGAGCAGTCCACCTCTTCTGATCTTTCTGTTAGGGCTCACTGGATGCCTGCAGAAGCCCCCTTATTACCCTGCTCCCTCTCACCATCTGTTGACCTCATGTTATTTTGCCTTCCTCCACCACTGCTGCTTCTTTTTCTTGCCGTGCTCTTACACGTTTGCTCCAGCAACTCCCCAACTTCTTTCCTTCTCCTAAAATAGCAAGTTGGAGAGAGAGAAAATAAACAAGAGAGACGCCCTTTAGTTTTGCCCTCCAAGGAGTCAGAGAGGGGGACAGAGAGAGAGAGAGAGAGAGAGAGAGAGAGACTTCATGTGTGTGTGCTTTTGCTGATCCCTGCCAGTGCTGTCTGAAGCCCTCACAGTCAGCCAGTCGGCGCCATCAAAGGCTCGTCGTCACTCACAAACTACATGGAATTAACTTAATGGAAACTTGTAAAAGTGAAGTTCGGAAGCCCAGCTTTCAACCTGGACAGGCGTAGTGCGTCATTTTGTACATTTTTCATTTATTTGTTAAAAAAAACTATGGTTGGCAAATTGAAGGCACCTTTTGAGCATTTTCTAGACACGCGGACATGAAACATTCTTAAAAGCATTGCCACACAGTAAAAGAACTGTGTGTGCTTTAGTGTGTGTATGTCTGTCTGTGTGTGCTTTAGTGTGTGTGTGTATGTGTGTGTGTGTGAGTGAGTGTAAAAAAAGGATCTCTGAAAAGTAGGTATCAAGTTCAGACCCCCAGTCCCTTCCCCCACCCCTTAAGAAAATATAAATCACATGGCATTCTTCAGTTATGACTCATTGTCTCCATCTTGCAAACGTTTCACTGCTTTTTATTTCTCCCCTCTTTCTTGGCTTTGGCCACATTCCTGCTCCTCCTCCTGTGTGTGTCTGTCTCTGCCCTTATTTTCATCTCACTCTGTTCTTTCTTTTCTTCTTTCTTTCCCCTCTGTGCTTCCCCCATCCATCCAGCCTGCTCCCTCCTCCTCCTCCTCCTCTTCTCTTGCAGACAGATTGATTCCAGATGTTGCTAAACTCTGCCCCTTCACCCTCCTCCTGTTCTTTTACGTAAACTCCTCCTCCCCCTCTTTCTTCCTTCCACTCTGTCCATTGTAGAACCAATAATGACTCTATAATTTGATGGTTAGGTTTTGTTTTAGATTTCAGTGGCGTTTGCCTGCAAGTTTTTGTAGCTTGGTGCTGCATCTTCATTCTTACTTGGGTGCAAGTGCATAAAAACAATAAGTCAAATCTTAAATCACCCTTTACTGTATATTTTTGCAGTAGTTAACCATTTTTCTTAGGTGCTTTACTTGCCCACTATCACTGAATACACTGTTTAGTTTAAGCTAAAGCTTTTTAGTGCACTGAAACCAAAATGTGAACTCAGTCCTGTTTGAAATGCAGTTCAATGTTTGATACTCCCAACATGCATCTCTTTATATTTAAAATAGGAGCAGTTTTCTTATTCTTGCCGACATGGCCCAAGGCTTTGTAGACTTGAGATTCTGCTCTGAACAGCCCCCTTATTGCTGCATTTCTATATGTGCTGGGGTGAGCGCCAGCAGCCTTTAACACAGACAGTATTTGGCTGAATATAAGCTAGTCCATTCCACTGTAAATGCGGCGCACCAAGGAGAGTGTTCCCCCTGGGGACGAGGCACGAGGGGGAAATTGGTTCCAGATGAAACAGGAAGTGGAGAGTGGAGACAAAGAAAGGGCTGTTCAGACGGGCCAAAAGGAGCTCAGAGTCTGGTCACTTAACACACACATGCACAAATGTAGAGAGTTACAAGCTGTGTTACACCAAAATCCTGCAATACCATGGCAACCAAGTGCCTTCTTCTCCGCATTGTTTTTTTTTCTTTTTTCTTTTCTTTTTTTTTTTTTTTTTTTTTACACAGAACCAAACAATGATGGCAAAATGCTACCCCAGTGTGTGATTTTAAGATAGTGCACTGGTATTGCAGAATGTAGAGGGAATGACGAGTGTGATGTGTAACGGCGTCAGCTTCTATTTTGACCAATAAGATTTGCACCTGGCAATACTTTCCAAACAATAACAATGGCATAACAAAGCCATGACAATCATTTGCAAAATTTCCTACAGTTAATCCTTTCCTCTGCTTTTAGAGGAGGGATCTTGCAGGCATTTTCATTTTCAGTTGCTGTATTTTCTTCTTTGAATTAGCTGCTGTTAGCTGTTTCAAATCTTCTGCTAGTGCGTCACACGGTTGCAAGTTGTAAAATGGTATAACCCTTGTCATGGCATGCCAGTTCCACATTTGTCCTTTTTTCCACGTTGTTACTATCTCCCTTGATGGCTTAGAGCTGAAACAACAAAGACGCCCCATTCTGCCTTCTTCACTCTTTATACAGAACAGTGAGGTGCTGTAATGGCACAATATTCCCACCTCGAACAGGTTGTGTTCAAGTGGCTCTCTGTAACTGCCTGAACCATCAGAGGAAAAATACCTCTCTCTTATTCGTAACTATTCTTTACAACTGAGCCATCTTTTGAACCACATACTCTAATTTCTTCTTGGCTTCCCTCAATCCCACTCTGTCTAGACACTCTTCCCCCTTCTTCATTCACCCATATATCATCTCCACATCTGTTTTTGGTCTTAGCCTGCGTATATCCAAGTCCTAGTGTCTCAAAGACTGCACTGCATAAGTTGGCTCTTTGGGATCAGCTTTAATAGCTGTTTGACTGTATGTTTAGACAAACAGTGTGTCATTCTGCTGTCAGCGTGGCCCTCTGTCTCAGACACTTGCCCTTGATTGGCTGGATGAACCCTATCAGGAAATGATTCCCACAGAAGAGGGCTGGAGGTCGGGGCCAGGAGGTTAACTCTCCACTGACACTCATCAGAAGCCAGATCTGCCGCTCTCATCGCTGTGGCTTTGTACGGCACTCGAGCTGTTTACTGAATGGACGAGTGCATTCAGGCCAAGGGGCAGCCTGCTCCTCGGTCCTGCAGATTTAATGTAATGAAAACATCAGCAGTTCTAAAGGCTACCACCCCATTGCCCAACACATACATACATGCACACACATCTTTCTTTCTTTCTTTTACCCCCTAAAACGTTCTTCCATCCTCTCCTCCTGCCCCCCTGTCCCTCCTCCCCTTGTCGCCCAGTGAGACTCGTGGCACAGCATGAGCCTCGCTGGGCGGTCATGTTTTCTCTGCGAGGCATGCCAGCAGGCTAGACTGTGCTGGTGTCCTCCCTCTCTCTCACGCTGCTGTCAAAATATCATCGTTAAGTTAACTTTCGCTATTGTTCCAGTCCTCTGCCTGCCTCCCCTTCTTTGTCTGTCTCTCTTTTCCTTTTGCCCCCACCTTCTCACCTAGCTGTGCAGCGAACAATGGCTGCTCTTGCCGGGGCAAAATGACAATGGAGGAGAAAATAATAATCAGAGGGAAAAGAGAGGAAGAGAGACAGAAATAATCTAATTAAAAGTAATTACAGAGCAATTAACCACAACACTGGTTTCTAGGGCAAGGTCGAGGGATGGGGGGCTCACCCTCAGTGCCGGTGGATTTTGATTGGTTAGCATGGCTGGACAGGAAAACTCTGCAGTGACAGTTTAATAGTCGTGGCATCTGCAGAGGGTGTTAACTGTTAACTTAATCCATTCGTCAGTGTTTTCCCTTCAGGGAAATGTAGTCTGTCCTTGTTTGAACTTTGTTCTCTGACTTTTGGTTTGTTTTTTTTCCAGTCTTGGGCTTTGAGAAACAAAAGCACCCTGCTAATGTTTGGATATCTTTTACAGTTTAAAGATACTTGGTAGTATTAATTTCTTTGTGATTATATAAACAGGTTGTGGCAGATATAATAGAAGATATTTTATATCGACCTCTTTCTCTGTTATTTTTTCCTCTGGTTGTTGAGTAGAAGTTGAAAAACAAGCCCAGGGAAGAGTCACATCTGAGAGAGCAGTTCACCTGTTATATAAAACTTTGGGACTGTCATGCCGCATCCACTCCAATTTTCAAAAAGCTCAGCCACTTACAACTCTCTCTTCCCTCTTTTCTGTTGTCTTTTGCAGAACAATGAGCCTTTAAACCCTGGTTTCCATGGATACCCACCTCACAGTCAGGTAAGAGATTAGTGACTGCTTGCAAACCTCTGCAACAATAAGTTTAAAAAAAAATGATGTACTACAAGATCTTTGACTCACTGGTGACTTGCTAGTTTTCACTCATTGCTCCTTAACCACTTTTTCTTCTCATGGGATGATTTTACAGAAGACAAATTCTGAAACAAGAATGAAAGAGTATAGGACAGTTGCACTTTATTTATGCTTTCCCCTCTAAAATAATTTGGAACAAATCTACATAATTTTAGAAATAATCTCTTAAATCTTCAAGACAATGTTGTCATCCATCTGGTCTTTTAACAGACAGGCTCTGTTGCACACCGGCATCATTAAAGAGACAATTATGAAGTTCTGCAGGGACTTTTTCATCTTCTCTCTGCTACTGACTATGGTAGCATATAAATGGTGTCTGTTAGAAGAATTGATAAAAGGGGAACTGGTAGTGATTGAGCTCCTCTTTCAGAAGCTTGACCCTCAGAAGGCTGAGAGAAATTATGCCATCACCTTCTTTAAACTGAGCTCTCCACGCTCGGTGTGCAGCGCTGTTTCACAATACTGTTCCTATCCTCTCACACTTTCTCTCTTTTTATGCCTCTCTCGGTCTCTTTGCCTTTTTCTCATTCTAAGTGTCTCTCCATGCATATTGCTCTCAGTAATGAGTGCCTTATGTGTGCAGCGTAGCGGCAGGGTAGCTGCCTCTTTTCTTATCTACCTCCATGCAGCAGAGCACATTGAGTGGCTCAAACCAGCTCAGTACTCTGTGTGTGTGTGTGTGTGTGTGTTCTCGTGTTCGCGCGTGCGTGCGCGCGTGTGTGTGTGCGCATGTGCATGCACAAACCACTTTTGAGAGAAAGGCCTGTGCATGTGAAACTTGCTTGTGCGCACTGTTGTCTGTTTTTGCGTGCGTTAGTATGTGTGTGTGTGTGTCTGCAGCTTGTGTTTGGGATGTGCAGCTCTCTGGCAGTGCCACAGGAGGGGAGTGTTGGTCTGTGAGCCTGTTTCGACCCCAGCCTCCCTCCTTCCCAACATAACAACATGGGTGATTCTCATAGGCCTTATCCCCTCTTATGTACCCCTTCTTTTGCCTTTACTTTGCATAATTCTCCAGTTTTGCTCTGCTCTTGATATCTCCTTTTTTAGGAACTTAGCTCTTAAAGAATTTGAGAGTGACTGTAAGAATTGGACTTCATAGTTAATTTTACGTTGATTTCCCATCCCCTGTATCCTGTACTCACTTATTTCTGTTTCCATCTAAAAACAAAAAAATAGATACTGTGAGAGAGATTACAGGCAGAATAAGAATAAGAGGATGAGACAAAGAGAAGTGGAGGTGAAACAGAAATGGAAGCAAGTTATTTAATACCGCTTGCCTGCAGGGTTTGAATTCATACAATAGCCAGCTGCACAGTCGGAGCAGACTTGTATTCCAGTCTTGGCCTGCGCCTGCCGGGGTTCATCTGCTTGTAAGACAAACACCTGGGCAGAGAACGCTTGTGATCTGCACTACGTCTGAACTCCCCTTGTCATCTGTTAAGTTCAGAGCCATCACACACCAGCACATTTGTTTTATAAATGATTTAAAACTCGTCCCTGCTAATGTATTCTGCCCTTGAGCACACATAATAAGAGTCCCTGGCATACTAGCTGCTGGTTATCATGCAAATGGAGCTAGCCGAGCCTAGCTTAGCCAGATTGGCTTGTTCACTGCTGCAGTACATTTGTCTTGGTAATGCTGCTGTCTGATGTTATGTATGCACATTTAAACTGCCTGTAGGCCTGATTGTGTCAATATGACTGTGTTAAACGGCTCCTGTGGGTCCCTGCTGCTACCCACTGAGGGGGGTAAATGTGCATATGTGTGTATTTTTGTGTGCGTGCATGGCCTCCCTGACCCCTGGGGACATACATGTCAGTCTCCTGTTGTTTAGGTCACAGAAATGATCAGGGTGAACAACACACACACACACACACACACACACAGACAGATATGAGCAAGTTGAAAAAGCTACACACCCAAGCTGTTTTTTATGATTTAAAGACAACAGTACTGTGTTTTAATCAAATAGTTGGCCATAACCTTCTCAGAGGTTAGGGTTGCAATTCTCCTGATAATGTTTTTACTGTTCTGATGGAAAAGTTAATCCTGAGCTATTGATTATCTTTACATGCCGTTGTTTGAAGGAGGAGGCCTTTGTTTGAATTAGCTGATTAGTGCTGGACGGATATAGCCTTTTTGTTTGAGTCCATCTATGTGTGTGTGTGCGCGTGCCAGCTAAGGTGTGGCCACATGTATAATATCAAAGCACGTCTTTGTGTACATTATGTATATGTGTTTGTGTGAGACTGCGTGTGTGTGTTTATCACTGTGTTCAGTCTGTGTGCTTAATCCTCAGATCATCCCCTATTCATCCCCTCATCCTCCTCACTTACAGCTCTAATCCTGTCATCCCTTGCTTTTTTCCACCCCGGCCCTTTATCCATTTATCTCTCTATCCCGTTATCTCTCGCTCGCACCCACTGCCCCTCTGTCTGTGCCCCCATTCCATCCCAGCTCCCTTCTTTTGCCCCCTTTCCCCCCACCATTTCCAATCACTTATCTTGCCCTCCCTCCATCCCTCTGGACCAAGTTCTAGCCAGACTCAGCAAATGTCTAAAAGCTTGGCATCAGGGCTTTTTTTCCGCAGAGTTCAGTCCCTCCCATATGAAAATGCAGTGCAAGGAACTGCACTCTCATCTCTGCAAATTAAGCGCCTCCTAACAATACAGTGGTGGGAAGTGAGGGAACTGAGCCTGAGCCAGAAGAAAAAGGCGCAATGCAGCGTAATACAGATTCATGTTCAGGTTGAGCTTTAGACACTGGAATCGGGGCTGGCTCTTCCTCAGTTTTGTGAGACTTCCATCTGTGTGATGAAGGCAGCTGCAGCTGAGAGATGATGATCTAGGAGCCTACCCACGCAGCTAGCTACCTAGCTGTCTACCGACTGGCCTACCTACCGCTGTTTTTTGGAGCTGACAGGCTGCCACGCAATAAATAAATCATCAAAAAAAGCTGCAATGCAGTGGGGGTCGCATTCGTGTTCTGTACTCTCAGGCAGCCAGTGCGAGGATAGAAGACAGCATCTTCTTCCTTCCTGCTCCTTTTCTCTCTCCAGGGGCTTCAAGAAGACAGCAACAACAGCTTTGTGACTCCATCTAGACACAGGGTTAGATGGCTACATGGAAGGATGGATGCTTTGATGGATAGGAGGGACTGAGGCTGAAAGGGAGGGAAAGTTTTAAAAGAGGGGCGGGAACAAGAGGAAGCAGGGGGAGCAGCGGGACGTGTAACGCGAGTGTGTGAATGACAGACGCAGAGCAAAGAGAAGAGAGAGAAAGGAGAGGAGAAGAGACTCAGGCTGTCAGGAGGAGAGAGACAGAAAGGCCCGAGGGGGATCAGAGCAGCAGGGCCAGGGAGACGAGCAAAAGAGAGGCAGAGAGTGACAGGCAGACGAGGCTTGCGTGCCGGAGAAGTGGGAGAAGGGACACCAGCGAAGGGAAGGAGGAGGAAGAGGGAGTGAACGAGGGAGAATTTGAATGTGTGAGGCAGACGTGGACTGAAGCCATCATCGGCTCATGGTCTTAGAGCACCGACAGAGGAGAGGAGGAACGGGAGGAGAGACAGAGACACAGAGGGAAGGGGAGAGGAGAAGAGACGGGAAAGTGGAGAGCTGGTCAGCAGTTGTTCCTCTAGATCAGACAATGATGGGGCTGTACTACCCTGCAATGCTACCGGTAAGTTCAGCGCTTGAGTGGAGCTTCTTTGAATAAACAACTCAGAGCACATGTTGAGAACAGAACGATCAGAACTAAGAAAAACAAGCGAGATTATCACTGATTAATCTTCATTATTTCGGTTTTGCTTGACGAAACAGTAATTGGTGTTCTGTTAATGGCATGGCCTGTTTTTGGTTTGCGGTGTCTTGGCCCAGGTGAGGCCTTTGTCAGATAGTTGGCAGGGCATCAAGCTAACAGCAGGGCTAGTCCCTGCAGCTCTGCTCCTTTCACTTTTTTAACTCTTCGTGCTCCATTGTGAGTAATTGTTTTGGAAGAAATCATGCTAATGGCTTATTACCGCATTGATTATGCAACAGTGTGTCCTCCTGTTGCTAGAGCGGAGACAATATATGGAGAGGCACTGGCTGAATTGGATGCCCGCACAAACATCACTGGATCACTTTTGTAACAGGAGCATTTAATGTTTACACAGTTGATGTGTGCTAGGCTGTTCTTAGCATACAGTGGGCGTGTCTGTGCTACTTTAGCTGAGAGACAGCCTGAGGATGAGAGCTGTTCTCTCGCTCTGTTCTAGCTTGTCCTGCTCTCTGGTCTTGGGTTCCTTTGGGCCTTGAGGGGGGTTTCGGGAAAGGGGGAGGTGGCAGTGAGGTACGTGCAGACATGAGAGGAGGTGGCAACCACCGCTTGGCAGCCTGTGTCAGCATGCATGTACATTAGGTTCTGCATGCTCTCGCCATGCTGACTGCACACGGTGTCATGTTATATTTCATATATATGTGTGTGCATGTGTCATGTGATGTGCACAGAGGGCGGAGGCTGAAATTCTGTCGAGCGATTCAACGTTGTCATCCAAGCTGTCTGTGCAGTTTAAACTTCATCTGTTCCTGGATTGAGAGAGACAGGTGCTGAGGCACAGTTGTTTCTGTACACACACACACACACACACACACACACACACACACACACACACACACACACACACACACACACACACACCAGTTGTTGTCAAAGTACTTAACAAGCCCCCCTCTCTTATGACACTTAGACAAACAGTTACTATTACTGACTACATAGCGACAACCCTGTCTTTTGGTAACAACCACCCACACACATACATACCTGTTACCTGCATTTGACCTATTTGTTGGGCTCGCTCTCATTGGCTAATCCTTGGTAATCATAGTTACTACACTACTTGCAGTTTAACCGCAGAACAGCTAAACAGCTATATCACAAATACACTAATTTTCTAATCTGTGTGCTTCTTTAGGAGATGTGGACATTTTAAATAATATAAATCACTTCAGTGTTTAGTCAAGATTTAAAGGGTAGACAGTTGTGTAACTTTGTAGAATATTTTACTTTATTTGGTCAACATCTTAAAAGCTACAACAACCTCTACTGGTTTTTGTGGTGAAGCGTAGGTGTAGGTGTAGTTGTCCATGTGCCCCCCCACCCCCGGCAGGTAATAGCAGCTGTAAGCTAAACACATCATTCTTCTTCAAAGAGAATGACGCCAAATGGAGGATGGTGGTAGTAACCAGGAGGGTGTAAGAGGCAGGGGTGGGTATGGGGGGTTTGTTCCATGTGAGAATGCACTTTAAAGGTGACACACCACCAGTCACACTGTCCTCCATAACAGTTATGGTACTGCTATCTATTTTGGGTGACGCATCTCTATGCTGCAGTTATGTATTATGTATTGGCTTAGACTTAATGTGTAACTTTAAATCTTTCTTAATTAGCATTGAAGTTTCCGCTGTCATTATGTCACTGCCTGATTGTGCCTAATTGTATCAAATTGCCGGAGCTAAGTTCCTGCTAGAGAATGTCTCATCCAGGACCAATAACTTACACAACTTTTGATTTAAGTCTGGTTAATACATCAGATTAATTTGATCAGTTCAAATTTAAGTTTTTGTGATGTTTTTAATGTCTGCGTTAAGAAGACCAAGTTACTACAACATGAGCAAATTGTTATTTTTAGTCAAATTGTAAAAACAACAATCCTACCAAAGGTGGGATGCTTCGTAAAACAATAATAAAAACATTTGCAAACAAACTTTGTTGACAGTGGTTTTGCAAAGTGTTCCCACACCCTTGTCATAATATCCTTCACGCAGCTTTGTAGTGGTGAACCTTTCCCCATTCATGCTTTTACAATCAATTTACTATTTTCTGTTACAAGCCTGTTTACATGTAGAGTGTTTTAAACAGGTGCTTTTGGAGAATTACCCAACTTTTTCAGTATTTTGTTGTCACTATCATTACTTGTTTGAAACTTTAAACAAAGGCCTGAAACTGGTTTGATGCTGCCAGCATCAAATTCAGAATAAGCATTTATTTACGAAAGCACGGCATCTCATCTGTTTTGGAATCCATCTTTTAAATCAAAAAGCTAGAAACATTAGTTATCTTAAGTCAGTGGCAGCAGGTGTGTGCGCTTAGAGCTTCATTTGTCTCCCATCTGCAGGTGGCTTACTTGTCGTGCATCTGATGTTTGACATAAGGGACTGACTAAAAAAACACCCTTCACACTGATCATCTCTTAGTTTCCATTTGCTAAGGAGGGATTTTGTGAGTCTTTTCTCCTCTGTCTGTGCTGAATATGGATATAAACTCTTAAGTTATTTAAGCATCTGCTCTTGACCCGTATTGGCTGTATGGCATGGCCTTATTTTAAAAAATGCATAATGATGACATGCTTGTAAGTGGTGAGATCTTCTATTATTTCTGCAAAATTGTTTTGCACATGTTGGCCCAACTTCTACTTTTTAAATGCTTTGGCCTCCCAGACTGTTGCAGGAAAAAGGTGTCTTAAAATGGATAAGCTTCAAGATTAAGGTTTTACTTTTTTCCATATGATCCAGACCTGCATGAATTTTCGTTGTGATATTCTAAGTGTCAAGTGAACACGATTCCATAAAGAACCTACTGGTGTGCCAATTCCGAAAACTGTTCGATTGTCTAGTCAGCATCGTCTTTGCAGCAGGATGGCATACAAGCATTGAGCCTGCCTACTTAAATGTCTGTTTTTCATAGCTGAACTAAAAATATTTCACCATAACCACTTGCCTGAAATATATGTGCACATTCACTTTATCCCAACTATCTGTATGCATTTAATGTCCAGAGATGCATCTTCTGTGTAAACACTCTGTTCAGTGCAGAGCCCATGAGGCAGGGTGTCAGGCCAGGTCTCTGTAATGTTAAGTGGCTTTTAAGATAATGATAAAGTATCTGAGTTTTTAGGCCACCTAACTGTTACACCCCCCATATTATCTTTACAAGACCGCTGGGTTAGCAAGCGTACGACAACAGGCCTTCAAGGAATTTGCAAGGGATCCACACCCAAGTCTGTTGTCCTCAGGGCTATATGTGTACGTCTTTTTGTGGGAGTGTAACTGCATGCGTATGAGAAAAGGACAGATTTGTGCTGCTGCACTCTCATGGCAAATTGACAGCTACCTGTGCGCTTACTGTATGTGTCACGGTATTGTTTAACACCTCTCAGTTTAAGTAAAGGCATGATTAGCTTTGTCTGTTACAGCTATTGTGTGGGATTATGGGTATTTTGTGTGTAGCAACTCTTACAGTAAACAGTGTCAGATAATTCTGATTTTCTACCCAACAAAACCATAAGCAGAAACCCTCTTACCTTTTAGCACAGATGAAGTGTAAAGCAAAGTGCAGAGATCTCAGCACTGGTGGCCTAACGCAGTGCATGACACTTCTCTACCTCAGGCTTCTCTGTCGCTGTCCATACAGCCGTGATGATATTGTCCAACACTAAAGCTGCTCTAAATGCCTCTGCCAGAGGCTGTATGCTGTGGTCCAAGGTGTGAAAACACTCTGCATGTTACCTCACACCAAAGCACACATACCGGTACTTCCTTACACACAACATGCACATAACAAGCAATGTGATACAGAGATGTGGTGCAGTGGGGCCCTAAATGTATGTATTATGGCCTGGGTTACCTACCCCAGCATGACAAACAGCACTGTAACATTGTAGCTCTGCACACACTGTACCCTTGCTCACACTGCAGCAGTGAGTCTGTGCTGTTGGTTTTTTAAATGTAAACTGTGTAGAGGTTGCTGCAACTACTCAGAATGTAAGATTGTACTGAACACCTTTCCTGTGGATCGAATTAAACAGTTGTTACAGGGAAAGCAGCAAGCATGCTAAAACATTCAAATCCTTACCGGCTTTTGCATATTTCAATAGATCTTTATTGTCTTTGGAATTATTTTTATGGATTCTTTGCACAGATGAAAAGCTCATTCTGCTGTTGCTTTTTTTGTCAATAAGTCTGGATTAAAGATATGAGAAATATTAAGTATAAATACCAAATAAATGATAGGATATGAGCGATAAAAACACAAAAGTCAAGTCTTAGACATTGCAAACAGGATTTGAAAGATCGCTAGCACATTGGTCTGCAGGGGTGGTCATAGCCATGATACAAGAAGCATCATGGCTCTGGAAAAAAGTCATACTGAGAACTGGAAGGAGATTAAGTGTGTTTAAACTGAGTTTGCCTTGTTCATCATCCTGTAGTAACACATTAGACTCTAGACCATGTTTTGGATGAGGGTTGTATGCACCCAGTCAGGAGAATTTACCCGCACTGAGGTTTGTCCAACAACAAGCCGTAAGTTTTCTCACCGAGTGCTCTACATCACCTAAATAGAGTAGTGACTGACTTAGTTAAGGCTTATAAAGAATTCAGCAATATTTTGTTTTCATCCATTTTATTGTTGGATTTGTTTTTATTAATGACTAACTTTGTTTTCTTATCTTTTTTATATCTTTTTATTATTTTGATTAATTTTAGCCTGTTTTTTTCATCATCTGTAACAACCAGCATCTGTGAACAGTTTTTATTATTGATAATTTGATGATAATTAGCTCAATCAGCTGTTTAATTATGTTGCCTGTAAAATTTCAGAAAAAAGTGAAAAATTGTGTTATAAGTCATTTCTGTTGTAGTTTTTAAGAGTCCAGGAAACCATAATTTATCATACAAAGCAAAGTAGAGCATCAACTTCTTACGAATGTTTACATAGTTCTAAAGTGCAGGTACTTTACTTGTAATGCCACTAAGAGTGAACCAAAGAAATACTTAGAAAAAGAAAAAATTGAAGATTACAGTGTAATCCCTTTCCTTCTCCATGCTAATTGTTAAAAAAAAAAAAGTGCCCTACAGTCCACAAGCTGCAACGTGTCAATTACAGTAGAGTTTTTATAATGATGCAGTGTCAAGTAAGAGAAAATGAACAAACACAAAAACACTAATTAAAAAAGAAAAATGTAAAAAAAAAGGTTCTGTCTGCTCTGAGGAGCCACCATCAAACTGCTTGACTGAGGCTCCCAGGCTGGACAGTCCCTAAAGCCAACAGCAGCACACTGGCTTAACTTTGTGAGGTAACTCTGAAGTTGTAGAAGAATCACTAAACCTAACTAGTAGACATAAGAGGCATCAATCAGTTTGTTTTTTGAGGCCAACTGCTGTATTAACTCCCCTAGTAAAAATTTTTTTTGTTACCTGGGATCCCAACAAAGTTTTTTGTGTTTTCTAGGCATATGGCAATGTGTGTGTTTTTTGTAATATGAGCTATGGCATAGATGTGTGTCCCTTAGTATATGGACACACACAAACACACTCTCTCTCTGAGGAAAAAAAAGTTTGTAATAAACTGTTTCTTTATTTAACTCAAGTTTTACTTGAACATTTTCTCTATAATCCTAAACTGTTTGATTTAGGACTGCATGTACTCTGTGAGGTAGAAAGTTAATGTAGAGCTCTGGTTTGGCATTTTTGCAAAAAAAATGGGGGGGGGTTAATTGCAGATGAATAATCTTTTAACGTATGATCTAACTAATCATTGCAGCAAAATTGGAAATTCCCCCCCAAAAACTGAGATGGGATAACTATTGAGTGTCTTTTTACCCAGCCTGCCTTGTTGCAAATCACCGGCAGTTGTGTGGTAAAGCCAGGAAAAAAATTTGGAATTTGTTTTGCTTTTAAAAGTTTTTAATCCATGTGTCTCTTGGGTCATAGCCACTGAACCTTGATGTATCTCAAAGGGACAGCCTTTGTATAATCTGATTGGCTCACAGTCAGGAAGGAGAGACAGGCTCTCCTGCACAGAGGCAACCATATAAGGAGATGGGCTGCAGCTTGAGTTTTGATGGACATCGCAGTGCAGCAGGCGCTTTAATTGACTTGAGGGGCGGGTGCCAGTGGTTTTAAAAGGGAAAAAAAATCTCCCTCTGGCTTTCATCAAGCATGGCAGGCAAGGACGAATAGGGAATAAGAAAGGGGGGGTTTAAGACAGGCATACTTACTTCTGCAACCACAGGAAAAGGAAAGAGATGCTTTGCAGGGGGAGAAAAAGCTGTAAAAAGTATTTCTATCTCCAACCAGACAACTTTAGAGACACTAGAGAGTTCAAGTTACCAAAGTGGTATGAATTTGAATGATTGAGTGTCAGTAGGAACACCATTCGGTCATTCACTGTGTTTCTGTGGTTGGAGGCTAAAGTCAGCAGACAGACGCAGACACACACTTGAAAGGTTTGCAGTGAAAAGGCCTTTCCTCCCCCTCATCCTCTCCGTGTATGGAAAAACATATGGTGTCTCAGGTAACACAACGGCTGTGTGTTTGCGCGTGCGTGTGTGTGTGCACATGCATGAGGTGAGAGTGAAAGAGTATGGATGAAAGGATCCCAGTCCAGATGGTCCTTTTCTTATTTGTAAAAAAAAAAAAAAAAAAATTTTAGTTGATACTTGATCCCATCCATTTTCAGCTGTGCTCCAATCGCTCTTCATTTCAATTTGATGAAATCTCAAAATGTGAAAATTCAGTCTGGGCTGAGATGAGACATAACTCTTAATAGAGCCTGTCACTATTTCCCACAATCCCATTCCCCGTCCAGCTAAGCCCCCCCTTGTCTTTTTCCATTATTTCTTTTTTCCTCTCCCCTCTTCTGCTTTTGACTATATGATGCTGCCATGTAGGGCAGTCCTGCTCCGAAGTCAGCAGGTCAGGAATGCCTGTGCAGTCCTGAGGGCGTACTGTACTCAGCAATGATCTTCATCTTCCAGCAGCTTTGATTTTTCTCTCTCTTTATCAGGTCATCAGTTTTTTCTTCAATTAACTAAATCATGACTTTAAAGAGCCTGAATATTATAACACCTAAAAATGTTTTTTTTTTCTACCCATGGCTCATCAGGTGAGATCATTGTGGAATAACATCTAGTCCACTAAGTTTAAGCAGTGCTTTATTCAGTCATGAGCAATGTAATTAATCAGACAAAAGCTTTTCCAAACCAGCAGTAGTCGTCTGAAAAACATTAGATGACGATAATACGGCGTCCCGGTTAATGAAACGTGTCAGCTACGAGAGACCAAGTTACTGAGACTCAAAACGAAGATGAGCATTCCTGTTAAAACATGATTAGCTCTAAATCCCTCTCAATGTAATCATAAGCTCTTTAACCTTCTCCTTCTGTTTTCACTTTTCTCTTTAATTCATTAACTCTCTTCTCTCCCTCTGCTCGGCATGTGTGTGACTAACCCCTGGCAGGGATATGCCTATAGGACACACCCTTTAGTGGCTGAATGCAGGCTACTGCATGTTTATGAGCTTACATGCCCTAACAAGTACACTTAGACTTTGATATATCCTAGCATGGGTAGGCTACGGTCTGACCGATGAATTTCAAAGACTTTCCGTTGCTTTTTGAGCAGGTTTTTAATGGTTTTTGACTAGGTAATAGAAGCTGCAGCGGATGCAAAACACAGGCAGCTTTTGCACATTCTTTCCTAACGTACAGTCAGCCTTACCACAATGAGAGTGGCAGCAGATGAGTTTTCCAGATTTTTTCCATCCAGCTTTTGGATCACGCCGCCTCCTCTGATGCCTTCTGTATCTGTTGGGCCCAGACCCCAGAAGCTGTCTGTCTTGCAGATGGGCCTTTAGCCTCAGCTGGCTGTTCTACAGCCAATGCAGTCCACATTGCAGCAGAACAGTGAGCAATCTTGCTATAGGATTAGAGGAAGAGAGAGTAGAGGAGAACTTGTTTGCTTTGTGACGTCTTAGTAACTCTGTCTAATTGAAAAGACTGTAGGGAGACCAAGTGTCTCTCGGCGTCACCCAGCCAAGATCCAGGCCACGGCAGAGGCCAGACCAGTGGTTAATGGTGCTGGATGCTGTGTGTCATGTTGCCTCAACCCCCAAAGCCCTCTTTCTTTTCCAACACATTCTGCATCTCCCTGTCTATCCACGCTATCACCCTTTCTTTTACTGTTTGTTTTTCCCCTAAAAAGACTTTGTGAAATTCAGTCCAAGATGTCCTTGAGTGATTGAAATGATTGCTAGCAAGCAATATTGCAGAGTCACCACATACGCACAAGATAAGGTGTATGTTATAGAGCGGCAGGCGCTCGGCTATAAAAGCATCTGCAGATGATCCTCTCTGCTGATAGAGTTGTAACGGGGCAGAATAAAATAAAAACCAAGGCTACGGCTGGTACACAGTTAATCTGAATTATAGATTACCACAAGAGGAAATCAAAGAAACAGGAGGAGTGTTCATACAGCGCAGCGCCACAATGTAGCTGTTAACATGTCACAGTTATTATAGCACGCTTAGTGCTTATCTCTCTGCGTGTCCATCCATCCCATAAGCATGTTTGTATCTCAAACTGTGTATCGAATTTTCTGACTCTTAATAATAGATGTGTTTGCAGTAAATATTTCATGGTTGGCTGACTGAAAACACATGCCTGTCAGAGATATGGAGGTAGAGGGGAGGGGGAGAGAAAAGGAATGGGGGAGTGACTGAGCAGTGAAGGAGAGAGAGAGAGAGTGAAATTTAATAAGCAGGATTTTAACCCCCTCAGTCTACCTCCATCAGGACGCTGAAGCCACTGTTTGAGGCTCACTGACTACATATTTCATGTTGTCTCCTTCTTCTCCTCCTCCTTCTCCGCTACTGCAGGGCTCTCAGGATTCAACAGGAGCACAGGAGGGATTGGTGGCCCCACCCTTTTCAGCGTTCCCGCCTCCACCCCCTCCTCAGAACGGGCTTCCTGGGGCCGAGTTCGGCCCTGGGGCCATGTTTGGTGCTGGAGGCCAAGGTACAGCAGAGGTAGGGGCCGGTGCTAATGGAGCCACCACCACTACCACCACCACCAACAACAGTGTAAGCATCATGTGTTTATAAAGCCTTAAGCAATAGCTAGGTCAGATTGTTTCCAAAATTTAAAAGAAGAGGGTTGCTGAGCTTTAGCTTTCTAAAATATTTTTCATCAGCTATTTTCATTAGCTTTGGTTCCCCATCTCTCAACCTCCTCACTCCCTGTCCTTTTCTCTCTTTTCCTCCAGGGAAAGACAGAGGAGACGTCTCAAGGAGAGGCGGGTGTACAGTGTGGTACAGGAGGCACAGGAGCAGGAGGCTCCGTGGGAGACCCCACAGAGGCCAAAGGGACCCCCAAACGCCTCCATGTCTCAAACATCCCCTTCCGCTTCCGCGACCCTGACCTCCGGCAGATGTTTGGGGTGAGAGGCTGAAATCTTGCGGGCCCCATTTTTAACAGGATCAATAAATCAGTCTAGATTCCCTGGGTCCTCCACAGCAGGGTCAGCTCACCAGGGTTTGTGTTTAGAGGTCAGCAAAAGTCAGACTAATACAAAGGAAAGACACCCCTGAGTGTTCTGTTCCTGCTTGAGAGAGCAATATGTGTCTGCCATATGTGTCAGTATGCAAGCATGAATTACAAAATGAGAAGAAAAAACGGTATAGGGAAAAGTTCAGGGTATAGGGACAGGAAGAACCACATTGAAGAGTGGGATGTTGTTTTTTGTACAATAGTGACACCTAGTGCAAGATAGTTGTAGCTTACAAAATGCCAGAAGCTCCTGACTTTCCAGTAATGCTGTCCTAAGAAATTGTGATCTAACCAAGCTGGAAAATTTTTTATTTATCTTTGTTAAAATGTGTTTGCTAATTTTTTTTTCCCCTAATTTTTTTTTTGCAGCAATTTGGAAAGATTCTGGATGTAGAGATTATTTTCAATGAGAGGGGTTCAAAGGTAAGCACACAGAAGACATTTGATTCTCTAAAATCTGCACTGCACTTCTTCCTTCTTCCAGTATTTCCTTCTTTGCATGGTGTTTCTCTGTAAATGTAACACTTGTGACGTGGTGCGAACTCGCCGCATGGGGAATCATCATCACGAAACTCCAATTATCTATTAAACAATGTCAGGGCTCACACTGAGATCTAAGGATTCTCCTCTCTGCCTCCCCTCAATCCCTTATGATGTGTCCCTCACCAACTGTCGACCTCTTTAACCTCTGCTGTGTACCACAGGGTTTTGGCTTTGTGACATTTGAGACCAGCGCAGATGCAGAGAAAGCCAGGGAAAAACTCCACGGCACATTGGTGGAAGGTCGTAAGATTGAGGTAATTTCTCTTCTCTTTCTCTCTTTTTCTCTCTTTCTCTCTCTCCCTCTCTCCCTCTCTCCCTTCTTCCTTTCTGTACTCTCTCTGTGCTCCCATCATAATTCTGCTTGATCACTGACTGCTAGCTAGCTCCCATGCTCCCTTTAGTGATATGCTCTGATGCAGCCCACTGGTCCTCTGCAATGTGTTTTTCATTTTTAAATTTAAAAAAAAAAAAAGACTCCTTTCCTTCTTTTTTTGTTTTTTTATTCTTTCTTTTGGTTTTGTGGTGGGAATGATTGGGGGTGCAAGAACACTACATAAGGCATGCTGGGTACTTATCCTCTGCAGCATTTTTTTTTTTTTTTCACATTAAGCTGTTGCCTCTTCACCATTTTTTTTTTCTTCCACTGATGCGCAACTTGTAGCCACACTGATGTTACAACTTTTCCCGCAACAATTGTAATGATGTTTGTGTAGCTGGCACTGGAGGGCACGAGAGGAACGCAGGGAAAGGATGATGCATGGCAGATTGCTGTCAGATGCTCTTATTTTCTTCCCTAGAGTAGAAATCCTTCTGCGTTCCCCTCTCCCGGTGCTGCAGCTAAGTGGTTGTGACAAGCTTATGGCTCCTGGTGCAACAGCAGCATGCTGGGAATCACAGCAACACTGACGCATGTTCACCTTAAGAAGTCTGGATTCTTCTCAAAGATCTGTGCACATGAATTTTTTTTTAATGTATGTAAAGTCTGTGTGTGTTCAATTTGTTTCTCTTGATTTGATTCGATATTGTTTGTTTCTTGAATGAAGCATGTGCTGAATTTTCGAAAGCAGTTTTTTCTTCTTTATTTAAATTGGGGTGTCAATCAGCCAGTTGTCCATATTGGATCTGTTGACCCACGCCACTGTAAGCCAGGACATTTTTTTGCATGGGCTTACTGTGGTGACTTCCTCGTGTTGTGTGTCTGTGTGTGTGTGTGTGTGTGGGTGCGCGGGTGTGTGCAAGTCAGCTCCTGCATGATGGATGAGGCTGGCTGGACCCTCTCTCTGTTGTGTACTCTGAGTTTCTGCTGCAGTGTGGTCAGGAATGAGAGACGGCCACCTGCATCCACTGGTTACAAATATTCCCCCTCCGCCACCTCCACCTTCAGTCAATCAGCAAGCTGAATGGATACTGATGGAGCCAATTTACCCTGCATCAGTCTCGCCCCTGTGTTCAGTCAACAACCTGTGTTGTGTCTGGCATTGCTTTAACCTGATTCTCTGTTTTTTCTTCCCAAGTTTTGCATGATATCGATCACTTGTATTAATCAGCGAGCAGTTTGTCTTTGTTTTCAGTCGTCACTTTGCATGTACTCTGTCGTACCAGTAGTGGTGTTGGGCTGTAGTGACTCATGTGTTCGCTGCATGGTGGGCCAGCAACAAGAAGTCTATAGAGTGTTTCTCTTTCTGTCTTTTTATGGTGCATGGGCTTGAAGAGACAAAAGGCTGGCGCAGGACGAACCGTGGATTCATGTTTATACATACTTTCAGCCGAGGAGAAAGGGACGGACATTTCTATTTGAGGCTATGCTGTCTGGCAGATGTTGCTGTGTTACTCTTGCTTTAATTGGTCATATAATTTCAGAGTTTGTTGAACTATGTCTTCAGAGATTAAGGTTTCGGAAAAAAATCACTCTGGTAAACATATTTTGTCATAATAATTCAGAAACTCTGAAATATAGGCCCACTGTATACCATGGTTATACATCAGTTCATAACTACTACCATGTGAGGCCCTGCAGTTCACTGCTATCCACTGGCATGAGTTAAGTCGCTGTAGCCTACGTGTGCATGGTTGGTATTTTACTAAGGGACTGTGTAGCCTAACTGAGGCAGTGCTGCAGACAGCTGGATGTTTTTTCTTGCATGTTTCCTCTGTATGGCTATTTGTTGAATTAGTTTTGGTGATGGGACTGTTGACTTACTTGTTCAGTTAGCATGAAATCAGTTGCACCTGGGTGCCTCGTAGTCTTGCCACAAAGAGGCTGATTAGTTTAGTTTTCTGAGTGAGTTTTGATTGAATTTATTTATATATGCTTCACTTCACTTGGGCCCTGACATTTCTTGTCCTTTTTATTCATAGCTCAGTTGCCCATAGTGTGCATGTATGTAACATATGTGAAATAGAAAGAGAACTGTTGTGCTTAAAGTTAAACTGTACTTGTCTTTGTCTGGGATAAAACTCTGCGCTTTGAAGAAGTCAATTTCCTGTGCGCTTCCAATGTATCCATGTAAGTGGCCAAACTACAGTTCACTTTGTCTCTTCCTGCTTCTCTGTGACCCCATCTCATCACTATTCATTCTATATATAGAGTCCTACAGGCCTATATATAGGTGTGTCAATGTGTTATCTTAGTATGCAATCAAAAACATACACACCTCAGTGCATCTCCACCCTCTCATGGCTGTCTCTGTGTGTATGCTCCAAAATAGATGGATAAGTAGTCCTCACTCATAGCATCCTTCAGACTCAGGCAGTAACATTTGGCTGTCATTGACTTGTGTTACTTTGACTATAGGTCACCATATAAAGCTGTAGTTCTCCTTTTAGTTGCATGCAGTTGTATGGTATAGTTATATACCTTTGAGTTATACAAATATAATTACATACTCACATGTATCATTCTTATTCTGCATTTAGCTGCAGTACAGAAGGGGCATTAGGGTCCATGCATGGTCTCATTTGTGCAACTGCAAACTGAATCTAGGAAATCATTAAGTTCAGGGTTGTGCCAAATGCTATTCTTACAGATCAGCTCTGTGTGACCACCATCACTTATCAGCTGGTCGTCACACGGAAAATATTATTTTGTCCAGGAAACACAGATATACTATATCTTTACCCATCTCTCCACAGGTGACAATTTGAAAGTCAAGATAAATGATGGATATGATACAGAATTCATTTTTTTAAAGTATTCAGCACCACCAAACATTCAGCACTTAACCTTGTTTTATATTAACCCTAAGGGCTGAGCAATGTCAATAATAACAGTAAACTCTCGATATTTTTACTCAATATGGATAACAGTGCAAAGCACTGTTAAAGCTGTGGCAAAGAGGTTTAACAATATGTGAAACGAAGGTGTGCAAGAACAACCTCTACCTCTCTGCTTCTGCTCTCTCTGTTGCATGATGGAGGCGGAGCTATGGGGTCCCTCACACACAGACAGCAGTGTACCTTGAAGAGGAAACGAAACAGACTTAAAAAAAAAATAACCTTTCTCTAAAGCCAACAATAACGATGCTTCTGTTGCAACAAAAAAAAGGAAACGGTATCATCAATTAATCAAACACATGTTGTATAAACAGAACTGAACACAAATGTCTTCAGACAGTCCGCCCACATTCACTTCCTGCCCTGTCTTTATCTACACAACCAGCGCTTGATATGCTTAAGTACTGAAAGTGAACTTGTGTTATCCTCCAAAGCTGATGACAAGTTGTTGACAAGAAAGGTTGCAAAATGTCATTTTTATTGAAGTGGCTTAGATTTTTCTAAAGCGAGAAAGTGCAGATGAAAATGGTGTGCGAAATATGCCATCTGTTGGTGCCCACAAAACAGAAAAAACAGCAGACCTTTACCTTGACCTGAAAAGGCAACCCTTACCACAGCAACCATACCATTATTTTAGTAAATTATATGGCAAGCTAACTTGTATTGTTTTGTCATGGCAGATAAAGCATGTTTGTGCAGTTGCATGTTTACATTTAGATGTAGATCAATAGATCAGTAAAATATAACGGATCAGTAAAATTCAAAACTTTACCATGCTTACACGCTTAATTGTTTATATTATGCTGTTCCTTTTTTAATGTTAATAATTTATATTCTAAAGTTTAACTAATGAACAGTATCTGTCATGATCAGGAGAGTCTCCAAACTTTCAATATCATCAAATTATAGATTATGATAAATACCAGTATTGGTCTGCATAATATAGATTTATTCTCAATGTGAACCATACTGATGAAAGGCTATGATGAGGACAAAAGCACAGCAGTTTTGTAAAACCACAGAGGTTGCATAAGATATGCACACGGCCTCAAACTCTGGCACAGAGACCATGCAAAACCCTATAGTCCTCAATCCACTAACACCTGCTCTGAGGTTGTGTTTGATCCGTGTGGCTGGCGTGTTTGGGAAAATGATGGCTCCTCCGTGGCGCAGAGTTTTAGTCAGACATATGAACACAGCGGTGCAGAATAGCTGAGGTGTGTGTGTGCGCGCATGTGTGTGTATGTGCCTCACATGGGGTGCAGCTCTGCATGCAAAGAAGGGAGGAGGAAACTATTGAGTGACTGTCATCATCACTGCATGGATGTGTGAAGAGAATGAGAAGAAGTTGTGCCTGTGGCTCTGCATGCCTGACCATGCACTCATTCACCAACCAATGACGCCAACACACGCATGCACGCACACACACAGGAGCACACACAAGCACACACAAGCACACACACATGCACACACACACACGCAACTCTTTGGGACAGAGCTGGCCTTCAGCTCACTTTGGCCTGCACCTCAAATCACTCTTTTCCATAAACATTATGAACCCAGTAGCAGTAGCATTAGTTTTATTGCTCGAGATTAAATTAGGAAGAATTTGATTGCGAACTGTTGGATGGGTGATGGCCTGAGGTGAAGGCTTACCAGCTCATATGTCCCAGTTTCATACCCCCTCCCCCCTGAATTTTATCTGAGCATTCTGTTGCTGCATGACTTGCCTCAGAGCAGATTAATGAATGAAATGTGTGAGCATCCACGCGTGTTTGTACATGAGTGAAAATGTAGAAAAAACGTTGAGGAAAAAGGGGAAAGACAGATTGCACTTTGCCCTTTACAACCCTCGATCTCTCTCTGTGTCAGCTCCGTCCCCCTCTCTTCCCTGTCCCTTCATTCTCTTGTTGCCAGTCAAGTTTGTCTTTCTGTCACTTTGTATTTCATTTAAAAAAAAAATGTTTTTCTAACTTCAACATTTCTTTTTGCCATCATCTCTTTCTGCCTTGCTTTGTTTTAATTTATTGTCTTCTACTTTGTTCTTAGTTTTCTGTCTCTCTTTAATGTTTTCCCTTCATGCAAGCCTCAGAATGTTTTTTTTTTTTTTGTATTTGGTGACTGGTAAAACAGAAATTCATAGTCACTGTTCCCACAACCAGTTTCCAAACACACACTCTTCACTTGTGGCGTGGCTTTTACCACAGAGGAATGAGTCATTTCTTGCAAAATCTTACCAAAATATCTCCACTTGTCCTTTTGACTGTTATAAACCCAGTCAGCGTTTAAGCAACCTTCACTATCCTGCTCTAATAAAGGTGGGCGGTGTGCATTTGTATCTTCTCTTGACTTTTTTCAGTCCCTGGCTGTACATTAGGTAGAGTTAAGGCAAGGTTGCCCCATGTCTCCATTCTCCTCTCTCTTTCCTTCTCCAGAGCACTGAACACCTTGTGATTGTTGTAATGATGCTCAGAGCTCTGTTAAGCATAGAGAGCTAGCATCCTCTCTCCCTTTTCTCCCTCTCTCTTTCTTATATTCTGAGCTGTAACACTGCTGCTGTCAGGTTATTGTTTCACATGGGTCAAGCAGTGGGGGGGGCATTTAGGTTTCTTTTGTTACTAGGATTATTTGTTCTTTTATTTATTATATTTTTTCTGTTTCCCTGACGACTTCTGTGTGTTGTTGTCAGTCTCCACGGTAACCACTCGCTGTTTCTGCGGCAACGGTAAGTTGTGTACAAACATCTATCACTGAACTGACCCCCTCTTCCACCCCACCCCTGAAAATGGGAATTTTATACAGTAAAAATATACAGTGTCATGTAAAGTTTTATTTCTGCTGATCAAAATGAGTTTAGTGTGACAGGCCCACGCAGTGTGGATGCCCCAGAAAGCTGCTGCTGTTACGTAACATGACAGTGCACAACAAAGTATCACAGGCACACACAGACAGACAGACAGACAGACACAGAGTCTTTCAACAGATTTTAACTTTTAACCATAATGTTTTTCTCCACATGCCCGTCCCCCCTCCATGTCATTAACACCTCACTGGGAATGACTGAATGTAATCACCCTCCTCTATGCAATGACACAGCTACCCTAAAACCCATTAATTAATTCTCCATTGGAATCGATGTCTTTAGTATTCATTCTCTTGATTGATATAAAACAATAAAGAAAAAAATCAACAGAAGTGATATGAAGCTTTTGCTCCCTGTTGCTGCCTCCGATTGCTTTGAGTGAATGCAGAACCCCCCCTTCCCCTCCCCACCCTCCAAGCTGCAGGGCAAATAACGCTGCTCTGGTTTTGAATTTCTTTGTTTTATTGACCTGCCTGCTTTTAGCACAGCGTACATTTGTCAAATGTTAGCCAAACGGACACAACGTGCATTTCGAACCATCTGAGCTGAGCAGCCACAGATCGAGGTGAGGAGTTCATCCAGGCTTTGAGTTAATGTGGAAAAGTTCAACATGTGGCCAGCCAGCATCCTGGCTCACTGTACTGCAGACAGCTCACCATGAAAACCTGGACTAAATTTGTTTGATTTGGGAAATTTTCTGATCTAAAAATATCAATAAATAAACAAATAAATAAAAAAATCTGTGCAGAAATCCTGCTGCTCCAGATGTGGCCACTTACCAAATCAGCCAGTGTTGTGTAACCATATGTATTTCTGAACCGATATGGGGTTTACCTTTTTTTTTGGGTCTCTTTTATGCTGCCATTTTGTTTTTTCTCTTTTGGTTTGGTTTTCTTGTAGTGGATTGTCTGTGTACTAGTAGTTGTAGTAGTAGTTGTAGTTGTAGTGTACTGGTCTTAGTTTGTGATACACAGTTCTAATGCCTGGCAAAGTGTCTCATGTTTGTTTTAGTTCTCTCCTTTTTTGGGAATGAGGATTTCTCTCTCTCCCTCCCTCTCCTTTCTCTCTTTCTTTACCCCTCTCTCCCTCCCCCTTTCTCTCTCTCTCTCTCTCTCTCTCTCTCTCTCTCTCTCTCTCTCGCTCTCTCTCTCTCTCTCTTCCTTCCATCCTCTGGTGCTCTATCTCTCAACCCACCACATATAATGAGATTTTCAGGAGAATGGTCACCCAATCTAATTGCTTTATTTGAATGATGCACCTTTGGATATATGTTTTGTTTTCAACGGTAATTGTTATTACTTTTTTTTTTTGTTGATGTTGCTCATGTAACTTTCTCCCTTTTTTTCTCTTTCTCTTCACTCCATCTTTACGTTCTCCTGTTTTTGTATATGGACTGGCTCTATCTCTTTACTTCTCACCTGCATTCCTTCCTCTTAACTTGTCTGTCCCATCTTTGTCTCGTACGTGTTGGATGTGGGAGTGCTGCGATTGTTTTGATTGGTCTCTATGCTGCATCCGACGCTTGCTGATTGGCTGAATTTTTTACTTTTTTTGGTTTGTTACTCACTCTTGGTCATGTGATGCGCCCATATTTGGCTGTGTGTAATTTCTGTGTTATATGATTATTAATTTTGTCAAACAAATGTTTTTGCACCCCCTTTTTCTCTCCCTTGTATTATTTTTTTATATTTCTTTCTAGGTATGTAAACCCCACAAGTTTGGTTTCATATGGAAATGTGACTTCATTTTTTGCGGGTTTATTGTGCAGGGAGGGCAAAAGTGGGATGAGAAAGGCTGAATGTTGATTAATTGTTAACACTTTGAGATTTGCCTTCCATATTCTGTTGATTTGCATGTGTTTCTGTCAACCCAATTTCATTGATTATGCATGAAACAAACACAGGTATATATCCTGTACTTACACTCACACATACACTATTAGGCTAAAGTCTTGATGATCATCTGCATAAAATTTTTGAGGAAAAAACTTCCTTTATAATACAGAAATATGTTGACATTAATTTGATTCATTAACTTGATTAACATTTTTAGATGTTTCTGCTGAGACATCCGTTTCGTCAGACGGCTAGCCAGGCTAGGCTAATTGACTCATTTGCCACTGACCTTGTCATTTGCAATGAGGGAAAAATGAGGTAAACCTCATTTCCATTTGAATGAAATTCTGCAGATAAAGAACATGACTCACTGAGAGAAGCAACGAGAGTGGCAGTCGAGACCTTAATGGTCTTCTAAATGGGAGTGTAAGCGTGTATGTGCACACAAGCACTCTCATTCTCAGTCTGTCTACCTCTTTCTCTCTCTATCTCTCTCTCTCTCACACACACACACACACTTATTTAGCCAAAAGGTCATTAATCTTTAGCTTGCCACACTATTCAGATGCACTCGTACAGTATGGGTTATTACAGAGAGCCACAATCTCCTTCTCTTAAAGCCCATCAAAGGCAGATGAGGCTAGATCAAGGGACCAGAGTGTGAGCCTTTGAAGCTCAAGAAGAGATTATCGGCCATCTTGGATTGAAAGCCTGAGCATTAGTCTGAAATGTCAGCCAGCATACACAGAACATGCACATACACCCAAAAGAAATCCACAATACTTTCACGTGTGCATGCCAATAAAAGAAAGTATAGCTCAGTCTCTTTTGCTGTGTCCTCACATCCCCTTTTATGTGTCGTCACAGCAGCAACATAACCAATGTCACCCATGGCAGCCATTATACCTTCCCACAATGAATCACCAAATCTGTTCTGGGCAACTTGCTTTTGATTGCATGATTTCTAAAAATCCCCCTAACAGTCCCCTCCTGCTTTTACATACAAACACGTACACCAATATAAACCAATGAGAGAGTTAGCAGCTGTCACAGAAGTTAAGTATTTCAACATTTATCACACCAGTGGCTTTTTAATCAGTGGATTTGGCAATATTTGATCTTTTTTCCATTCTGCAGAAGTAAATTTACCAGAAGTGTTCACTATTTTAAGTTGCTGTTGCTGTGGTATCACATCCAGCAGCTTACTTTAAGCTAGCTACTATGCAATCAAATGTGCATTTTCACAATAAAAACAAGTTTCGTGGCAGCCTATCTAGTCCATATTACATCTGCATCCAGTCTTTATGACCCAGAATCAGTAAGTGTACACAGATGATAGCTTAGTCAACCTCAGAAAGCACAGAGACGTAGAAAAAAAGGAGGCAAGCCTTATACCAGAGCTTAATAGAAGATGTGCCAAATGTAATTGTACTATAAAACAACACCAAACAAACCCATATGCAGTGTATAATCCCTCAGCCTTGTGTTTGAGTCTGTGTTGTACTTTGATGTCACGTGTTCAGTTGTTGTGTCTGTGCCTCTGACCGTCTGCTCCTCCGTCCCCAGGTGAATAACGCCACCGCCAGGGTGATGACTAACAAGAAAATGGTCAGCCCCTACCCTAACGGAGAGGCTCTCAGCACACTGCCTTATGGTAACAACCACAGTGACACACACTAACAATGTGCCTTGGCCTGCCTAATAAGCCGAACAGCACAGGTTCACAGGGAGAGGCAGACGTAGGCAGGGTGAGATACATGATGCAGCCACAGTTTTCCTTCCCTGCGGACCGCCAACGGCAAATCAATCCCATTCAGTTAATGTTAGTTTTATTTGTGTTACCACCTACTAACAACGAGGCTCACGTTCTTCAGATCAATACCACAGAGCTTGCAAGCAAAAGCTCTCATATTATGTGCAAATATGTTTTATTGCATTGCTTACAGCTGCATTAGAGTGTGTTACTGGCTTGACTCGTTGAATGTCGACTGCCTATTTCAGGCAGCGTTCTCCTCCTATTCCACTATCTGCATATTAATGTTTCCAAAATCTCAATCATTACGGGAATCAAGAGCAGTGACAGCTTTTGGACTGAAAACCTTAATACTGTCAGACTGACAGTGGCTGTGGCCAGACCTTTCTCCAGAGATATTTGACTATGTGAAACTTGTGCCAAAATGGCATCTATTAATGCGAAAGCACTGCATCTAAACGCCAACATATGAGGGAAGGCTAAAATTAAGTGTAGGCAGCGTTGACCTGCTTTATCTGTCCAATGTCTGTTCAGCTTCACCTTGCAGTTCTACTGTAGCGCAACCGCATTTTCTGTTTCTTTCCATTGTTTTTAGTTAGTCTTGCTTTTTCTCAGGGGAATCTGTCTCTGAAAAACAAGGTAGCACTCTGCTGGACTCAAGAAGCAGAAACAAAACAAAGAAAAGCTGTCTGTGTTGCTTTACTATTTAGCTATTTTCTGTCTTGTCAAATTACATTTTTACACTTGAATGTGTGTACAAAATATTTTTGAGTATGAAAATAAAGTGAAGCAGCTACATAGGTTCATCTGTAAACTGCCCAGATTAATGAATTGTCTCTTCCTCTCTGTGACTATCAGCGGGGTGGAAATTGAGTCCAATGGTGGGGGCGGTGTACGGACCAGAGCTCTACGCAGGTAAGGACCCTCTTTATCTCCTGCACCCACGCTCAAATCTGTCTCTACAGCCTGATTTAAATTTTAGTCACAATTCAATATTTAATTTATATTAATGCACTGCTTACTTAGCATTTCTCCTTGCTGACACTTTTATTAGCATTGGGCCTTCAAGGCTATAGTTGGATAACTTCCTTTCTTTGTTTGCTTGATCCTTTTTTGCTTAATTTATTCTGTCCACCACTACCCATTTTCTCTGCTCACGATGTCTCTCCTCTGCCTGCATCGTAATCTTTCCTCCCTAAATCATCTGCTGTCCCTCCCATCTTTCTCTCCTTTTTCCCTCTTCCTCTTCCTTCAGTCCCAGGGTTTCCCTACCCCTCTGCAGCAGCAGCAGCCACTACAGCAGCAGCAGCTTTTCGTGGCGCCCACCTCAGGGGCCGAGGCCGGCCCGTCTACAGCGCAGTGCGGGCTGCCGTGCCTCAGCCTGCCATCCCTGCCTACCCTGGGTGAGAAAGACATGCCGCTTTTAAACGGGAACTGTTGACTTCACATGCTTTGTAGCTGCCCCAGATCAGCTGTGTGCCTTTTACATAACACAATTTAGAAACACATAAAAATTCAAGATGAGTTGTTCTGTTCAGCGCCCAGTAAATCTATTGAGGAACACCTCATAATACCATATCCTGAATCATTTTCCAACCTCTATTTGACCAGGTCTCTATTTAACACAGCTGTGCTCATGCACCGCTCATGCTCAAACATTATTCACACTTCACTCTCTTCAGCGGTCCAACTGGCACATTGTCAGCCAGATCGCAAGCTATTCAGCCGAGTATGACGCACTGATGGGATTGCACCATGGAAGGTTCATTTGAATAAACACACAGATGCCACCATCAGCAGATTTGAATAAACACACGCACACACTGGCAGTCATTATGCAGAAGCAGTCACCCTGCACACAGATTTGCTACAAATTATTCACGTTGACTGTGATGTGTTTTCTGTCCCCGCAGTATGTGTTACTGTGCATGTTGTTGCTGTGCTGTGATGATTGGCTAATGGGGTTTTGACTGCTATGATATTCAGATCAAAGCAGAATTGATTGGTTAATGGCCCTGCGGCTGCTTTCTGTGATGACGTTCAAATGGAGCTAAACAAGATGAAACTGGGGGGCTGCAGGAAATACCCTCTCCATATCTGCTCCACTAAAAGGCTGCACCTCTCCTCATAAAAATGATCCATTCAGAGTTACCTTTACTGCCTTGGTTCTCTCATAGCAGGGGAGCGGTAGCAGTTTATGATCTCATTTAAGTCCAATGAACCTCACGTGTCAGCCTAAAGAGTTTCCTGTTTAATGTGTTGTGGAGCTTAAATGGAAGTTGTATTTCCTCTGCATGCTGCATGGGTGTGAAATAGTAACTACTTTCTCTCTCTCTCTCTCTTTCTCTTCCTTTCCCTCTCCTGTGTTTTGCCGTGTTGTGACGTTCATCCACTCTGGTTTTGGGACTGTGCACCACTCTGTTTGCGACCCTCCTCCCCCACCTCGCCCCCACCACTACACCTCCCCTCTTCTCCCCTCCCCTCCCCTCGCTCTTCTTCTTCTTCTTCTCCTCCTCCTTCTCCTCCTCCTCCTCTCAGTGTGGTGTATCAGGATGGGTTTTACGGAGCTGCAGACCTATATGTAAGTAAACTCGCCTCCCACCCAACACACCCTCTCTGTCCCTCCCCCTCACGGCTTCTTCCTGCTCTTTTTTTTTTTTTCCTCCCTCTGGGGTTGATTCTGCATGTTGCGTCCAGTCATGCGCTGCACAGAGCTGCCTGCATACAGGTGAATGAGAAACACAGCGCACCATTTGTAACAAAACAAACACGAGATCGGCCATGATGAAAGCTGGATTATGAGTCAAGGTTGTTTTTTTTTTGTTGTGACAAAAACGCCCCTTTTTAAAAATAAAAAAAAGCAGTTGTAGTGTCTCTTAAAATCAAACAGAGAGCTTCGAAATCCTAATGACACCACTATAAAGGCTGCTCTGTGGGCGGATGCGGTAGCGTGCGTCAGTGTGCGAGTGTGTGCGCGCATGAACAAGAGCGTGCGTGTGTGTGTATCCAGGTTGACCACGGTTGTTTCTGTTCTCTCTATAGACTAGTGTTTCAGGACTCAGTCCTTAGTCCCAGATTGCCTCAGGTAGGGTCAACTCAACACCAAACCCACAGTGTGCATTGTTTTACTGTACTACCTTCTCTGATCTTATGAATCATCTTCTGATCTGATCTGGAACATGTTTTAGTTGTTTAAAAGAAAAATCACCACTGCTTTGAGTTTTTCTTTATTTTTCTACTAACTCACTCAAACGTGCACTTTTGCTGATTGTGGGGAAGGGCTCTGTTTGTTCGTTTGTTTACTAAACTACTAAATTGTATTGAGTGTTTTTTTTTAATCCAAACCAGTTTGTTCAAAAGAGAACCTGGTCTCTTTTGTCTGTCTGTAGTTTTGAAGAAAAAAATGAAACCCATTCTTATTTTGTTCTCTTGACAGCAAAAAAAAAAAAAAAAAAGATCATACACCCACATCTCTCACAAAAAAGGAAAATACAAATTATAAGTGCTTATTTTTAAACCGGATGCAACCATGAGGGATTTGACTTAACTATAGGTTTGTTGCATCATTGGAGAGTCCAGCCAATGTTAGCCTGGGATGTGAGATACTCCTTCAAGTTGAAACAGAGAACATGGTCTCTTCCTGAATTAACCACCCCGACCCCTCCCAGGATGATTATGGAAGCATGTGCTGATCAGCTGCTGCATGCAGACACACTTTTATTACCGCTCCTTTTCCTTACACTCACCCTGAAGGCCTTGCTCTCCCCACCTAATAATGGCACCGTTTTTTCTTACCCCCATCAACCTCTGCTGCGTGTCCCGGAGAATGCACGGGGGGGGCGGGGTGTTTGTCTGTTTGTGCTTTGCTGTTCTGATCAGGTCTAAATGCAGTGGTGTTGTGTTGAGCTTTAATTTGGGTTGTGCATGCGGTCTCAGTGCGAGGAGATGATTTTTTTAGTCAGTATAGGCTTGCGTGGGTGTGTTTGTGTGTGCGACTTTTTTTCCCTTACTTCCTCTCTTTTTTTTTTCTGTCTCATGAATCTGTGTGAAGGAACACAAATAATAAAAATAAACCAATGCATTTCTTTGTCACATCTCCACTAGAAGTTCTTTCTCTAGTAACCTTTAGTGTCCTCAAACTGTAGGCGATCTCTGTCGTATCATCACCTGACTCCTCTGTCCTGGTGACAGTGAGGTTTCTATATCGCCTCAACTGTGTGAACATTTTGTCTTCCACTGTTTTTTTTTTTTACCCCCCACCTCACCAGTAGTGGAAATAATACAATCTAACTCAACTTCGACAGTCCAATTTCCTCTCTCTGTCTCACTGATGAAGCACTTGTCTCGAATCCAACACCACACCTCACACCACCTTTCCCCATGCAATATACTGACATATACTAAATTTGACTTGTAAAGGTTTATATATACATAATAAACAGGTCTTGTTATGTATACAGTATACAGAAGAAAATTTTATTTAATACTTGCAAATGATTATTTTTCATGAATACAGAGGAATCAAAAGTACTTCTGGAATAAAACAATTACTAGTGTATTTCCTATTTTTTCCTTTGGAACATGCATCAACTATCAAATGCAGGAAACTATACAGTAATCATGGTGTAATATTTAATGATTTTTTAAAAAATGTCGAAATAAGACCCATTGTAGGTCAGCCATAAATATTTGTATGCATATATGTATTTAAATGTCAGTATATTCCATCTCTATAAGCCCCTCCAACCTCCATGAAGCCCAGTTGTCTTCCTCCTCAGAAACATGTGAGTTAGTGTAATTGGTGTGTGTGTGTGTGTTTAGGGAGGCTACCCTGCTGCTGCTGCCGCCGCTGCCGCTTATCGCTACGCCCAGCCCGCGGCTGTAACCGGAGCAACTGCTGCAGCTGCCGCCTACAGTGACAGGTAAAGTTAATCCAGGACACACACACACACACACACCTCTGTACAACAGAAGTGCTGAGATGCAGACTGTAATGATAAACTGTGGCGTGTGAACTTAGTTAAAGAACAGAGACGAGGCAGTCGACTGAGGATCATCTAAAGAGAAATCCAAGGCTAAGGATGAATTCCTGCTGTATATAAGGACATTTATGTGATAAGAATAAATCAGATAACGCTGAAAGCCAACAAGGCTTTAAGCATGAAAATGTGATCTCACGAGATTAGATGCTTAATGTACCATAATGGCAACATGGGCGTCAGGGTGCCAAAATAATGTGATTAAATGATTACACATTCTTAATTAATTAAACGTGTGAAACCATATCGAGTCAGCTCATTCACTAAACGGTGTCCTCTGTAAATGTGGCTTCTGGGGCAATGTTTTGTGCCACTTTGCATGCAAAAAAACCCCCAAACAGTGATGTTTAATTAAGACAACAACAAAGTGAATGTAAGCGGCTCAGTGTGAACCCACTGTGTGTAACATTCATGATGCATTTCCTTCTTCGTGCAGTATTTGCAAGGCTGATTGTCCTGATTGTTGAAACCTGCATTGTGAAACCTGCATTGTTCACCTTTGCCTGGTAGCAGCCTCTCCTGCCTTTGTTAGTCAACTGAGAGGCACAAACTTCACGTGACAATTTGTCCTTTTTCTACTCAAATGAGTGATTCTGAGTGTGTTTTGTGTTTGCATTGCTAGTTATGGTCGAGTGTACACTACAGATCCCTACCACGCTCTAGCTCCAGCTGCTGCTGCCTACGGAGTGGGAGCCATGGTAAGATGACTGACACAGGCTGCACAAAACAACATCAGTTAGCTGTATTTTTAGAAGAGGGGACTTTTCAGATGCACAGTCGTCTCTTTATTGAGAGGAAAATGGAATACAAAGTAGATACTCATGCTGAGCTCTTCAGTGGTTCTTTTTTTTGTGTGTCCTTAATAGAACATTGAACTGAAACTGTCCTAAAAAATAAATGAATAAATACATGTATAAGTTTGCATTCTTGTGTCAATAAATGTGTTATTAGGATTTGTAGTACAACTGTGAGTAGACTAGGTTTGGTAGATGAAGTCAGAACAGTAATATATAGCTGTGTTTCTTCCATTTTTTTCCCCTGGGTGACTTTGTTGTCCCTTCTGTCTCTTTCAGGCCAGTTTATATCGGGCGGGATACAGCAGGTTTGCTCCTTACTAAAACCACAAATCACACCCAAGGAATTTCACATCGCTCCAAAACCCTTTTTCAAGCTCTTTGTTTGGCAGCAGCTCCCCTCCATTTTTCTGCAGGCGGACTATAGTGACAACTCATGTGTTTTTGTTTTTCTTTCTTTCTTGTTTTTGTTCTTTTGGTGGCAAGGAGTCATTTTGCCACATCATCAACTCGAACTCTGTGTCTTTACTCTTCTGTCTGCCGCTGACATGGAAACAATGACAAAACTGCCACGAGTGTCTCCCACATAAAAAAAAAAAAAAAAAAGCTGGAGCCAATTACTTTGAAATACTGGGACACAATTTTTGACGGTTTTTAGAAACACTACGGGACCTGGAAGAAGGGAGACTGCTGTTGCTGTGTGATCCTGCACAATAGAAACCTTTTCCCCCCCAACAAATCTCTGAACTTACAGTATATCCACTGCCCTGTAAGAGCGTATCAGACCTATATAGACACACTTACATGCACTACTAGATTTACAGTTTCCTCTACATTTTCCTTTAGTGTTGACCTGCACAGGCCGACGCCACAGCACAGCATTACTACAAAAAAAAAAGAAGGTACTTGCGTTTTTAAACACTACATTACAGCAGAGTCGTCCCTCTGGTTTTGCCTCATGGTCTAATAACAAAAACATGAATCAAAAACTCGGACTGCTCAATACAGAAGATGTGGGAATTATTCTTATTATTTTGTAAAACAGGAACACTGAACATTCAGCCGGAGGGAACTTGGTAGCATCTGACTGACAGTAACAACAAACTCTAAACAACACCGCATGGGAAAAAAAAAGGCTCTTTTATTGTCATTTTAAAACACTTAAGAACTGCCCCCGAGTGTAAAAGGAAACATAAGAAAAACAAAACTAATGTTTTCACAAAAAAAGTTCAAAAAAGTGAAAATGACAAGGAAAAAAAAAAGTGACTTTGTTTTTTTCTGCATTACCTCAGTTTTTTCTTTCTTCGGTTTTGTTTCGCTGCCATTGATAAGAAGCTGAATAGAAATGTCATTACACGTAACGTGGACGCATTGAGCCATTCACTTGTCCTTATTGCTGGTCTGCACATATTGCATTTATTACTGTAACTGCAACACTAAGATGGGATGTGCAGCCATGAACTGACCCCACCCCCCCAACCCCCCCTGTACGCATGTCCATTTTGAGAATTCAGTGCCCCCTCCCTCCCCCCCAGGACTCACCCTTGATCTGCTCATAGAGCTTCTTCCAAAAAAGGACTCGCTTCATTTCTCTCTGTCTCCTGAAACCGTCAGACATTCCAGCTGCAGCGGCGAAGCAGTGAAGGAACCGGTCAGATGGACAAAAGGAGCCATCAAACATGAACGAACTACACAAACTAGGTTTAGCAAAAAAAAAAAAAAAAAAAAAAAAGAGCAGTTGGGAAGCGGGAATGCCCCCATAGGAA
>JAPZDV010000009.1:17202232-17213291 GCA_029814665.1 Acanthurus lineatus | reverse complement strand
GCTTCAGGGGCGATGCTGTTATGTAACCGGTCATTTGTAAAAAAGGCCCAATAAAAAATTAACGAAATAAACAAACTCGTTTTAGCAAAAAAAAAAAAAAAAAAAAAAAAAGAGCAGATCTGAAGCGGGAATGCCCACATAGGAACCTAATCTCCTGCCAGTCAGCCAAATGGGAATCCCTCCTGGCCAACTGAGATATTAATGCCTGCAGGCTTCAGGCAGGGCTGCTCTGTGCATGGAAACGGTGTCTGATCTCAGAACAGCCCAGATTAGAATACAGTGAAACGAGATTGCAGTCATGTAACGGAGTCTTGAAGTAATGAGAATCAATCAGTTTTCTATTTATACTCATCGTTTTTTGATGTGACAGGACACTACACGTGCTGTCCGTAGGCATCAGTCTGTCATTTCACATCCTTCATCATGCTCTCTGGGATTGTTTAGTCTAAAGAGTTTTAAAAGTTCTGCTCAACAGTCTGTCTGAAGGCGTCATTTAACGACTGGCAGCCAGACAATTTATAGACCAAGTCTCTAATCTGTATGTATCACTTTTCCATATACTCTCACTATGTTGTCATTGCTTTTACTTGCCTTTTTGGTTCCAAAGATTTTCTGAAAAAGCACATGTTTGGTCCTGATGTATTTCTTATTTTTGTGGTCATTATTTTATTTTATTTTATTTTTCGCCTTTGTTATATTTTTAAATCTGTTGGGTTGAAGCTGTATTTTTCAGCACAGCTCTTTGAAACAGCACACTTGGAAATGCCATTAAAACATCTACAAAAAGAAAAAGAACACGCTTAAAAAAAAGAGGTTGCAGCGAAGACAATAACCCTGTTAAATTAAACCCAGTGCAAACACTAAATTTAATGGCTCTTTTTTGGTTAACACTAGAAACGCGCTGCAGAAGCAGAGGTGTTTGCTGCAGACAAGGGAAATCAGAGCAGATGGAGTCATGAGGGATATGCAGAAAGATAAAGAGGATATTTTGAATTGCATTTGCCAGTGGGGTCAAATTACAGGCAGAGTAAATGGAGGGAAACGTCCACACAATGTCAAAAGGGCCCTGTGGCCCAGCAGAGGCCACCCTTTTTATGAACAATGAAACAACATGTGGGTGGTTAGTCTGGGGAAACTGTGGCGGTGATGGTGAAGGTGAGAAGCTGAGCCATTAATCATTAGCTGACAGGAAAACAACGTCCCCTGCTGTCTTCTTTTTGTTTTTTTGTTTTTTTTTTACACTTTTTTCAGGGGGTACAGTGCGCTCCAGGTGGAGCGGACAGTGCAAGGAGGGGTAATGATGTTTTGTATGATTGTGAAAACTGTGTGCAGTAGGTCCAATGAGTATTTTCGACGCGCATTACCTCTTTTTGTTTTTGTCATATTATTCCTTACAAGTATTATCGGAAGTGTTGCTATGCATGCTTTTGTGCGAGAGGAAGGCTGTCAGTCGGAGAATCTTTTCATTTGTGCATGATTTCAAATCATAGTGCTGGATGGAGGAAGATGAGGAGGAGGAGGGCGGGGTGTTTACATGGCAGGAGGAGGAAAGAGCTCGGACGTCATGGGATGCGAGACGACAGGAGAGACGAGGAGTCTGGGTAATGGTTCGGTAGGGAGAGTCTGGGTGGGTAGGGGGAGGAGCAAGTGGCCCACAGTCACTTTATGGGTGCGCTTCAGTAATCTGGGTTATCTCTGCTCTGTGCCTCTGTGGTCGTCGTGGTGATCACCAGTCATATCAGATGAAGTTTAATTTGGTGTGTCTGGACCCCTGTGGTTTAATTTTATAATGAAAATAAAACTTAAAAAAAATAAAAAGGAACCATGAGGACACCGGCCCAACTAATAATAATTCGGCCTTATGTTCTGTGAAATAAAAAGCCTCCACCAGAGATGAGGCTGCTGATCTGGAAGCAGTTGCCTGCAGTATTATGACCCTGCCCACGTGAGCGGCTCATTTAGCAACATTTCCAGCTCACTCATCCAGCTGGCAGAGGCTCGTGTTGAGGTGTTGCTTTTTTCTGGAGCAGCGACTGCGGTGCGGCTGCAGTGACTCCTGTGGGTCGGCTTTTTGCTCGTTTCTGTCTCTTCTAACCTGAGTAAATCTCTCCGGGAAAGCTGCAGAATCACCGCAGAGGTGATGCTGGAATGACACAGCAGCAAAAGTCATCCTCAGCCGCTGACCCCCGACTCCCTGCGCTGTGCTCGTCAACCCAGTGGGAGGATTTTTTGTACAGGGATTTAATACATGAGTTTGAATTGCATGTGGATTTTTTTGATGTCACATGCTTTCAAAAGCTCATTTATCCAAGTGATTTTTTTCTTCAATAAGTGACATGTATTTTCTCACGATGTTTTATTTTGCCATCCTTGTGTCTGCCTTCTGTTTATTCTCTTCATTATTATTGAATGTATATAATAAATAAACTGTTTGGTTTTTATACTGGTCTTTGAATGCTTATTTGCCTGTGTCCAGCAAGGTTATAACAGTTTTTAAATTTTACATTTAAGTTTTTATTTGGTTTTAGCTTTAGCCTTTAAATTTCTTTTTAGTTTAGTTTTAGTGAAGTTTTAGAGTGATTTTGCAAGTTTTAAGTTCAGTCTCAGTTTTCAAAAAGGTTTAGTCTTCTGTATTTAGTTTTATTTTAACAGTACTTAAAATTTGTTTTTGTAAGGTAGTTAATAAGTAAAGTGCATATATATTGGTATTCAGTGTCAGAACTATTTAAAAACATATGCATCACAAAATGTGCTGCTAAATGCTGCTAATTAGAATATTTGTATACACGTCACAAATATGTATAGCATGCAAGGGCTACAAATTTCACTTCATTGTGCTAACTTGCATTGCAAAATAGGTGAAAATGAGTGTCTTTTTTCTCAAGTTTCAGTTTAAAAATAGGTTGTTTTACAACTTAATTTTACTTTTGTCGCTGTTTTAGTTACTACAATAGTAAGCTTGTCTGTCAGGTTCAGCATTTTGCACCAAAACACCTATATGTGGTGCTGCATACATCATGGTCATCAGTCTCAGACAGGCTTCTTCATGTTTGAGCTGCTAATCAATTATAGTGTCATCCTCCTACAGTTGCTGGAAGCTTATAAATTTCTTTCCACTGTTGTTTGGCTAGAATTAAATTATCCAATTAGGAGAGAGAGGCTACCATAAATATTACAATACCTTGCACCTAAAGGAGATACATGGGAACTATTTGGTTATATGGCTGACTTTGCAACCTCTGTATTACAGACTAACCAAGAATCACTTCTCAGACTGTGCAGAAACTTTTTTTCCTCCTCAATAAGCCAGCGGGAGTCAGATGATTGATGGAGGCTACAATTGCACACGATTAATACCACTCGGCTGGGTTGTATTGACCAAATCTATTGCACAATAAGCTCTTCCGCCACCTCCAACTTTCTCATCGCCGCCAAGGGGGAACAATCTGGAACAATCTTTAATTGCATCTGGAGTTAATGGCCGTAAATGGGTTGGATGTGGCGGGAAACCTCATATCCCTGCTAATTGCTCTAATGCACAAGAGGCCAATTGCCAATTTGATGGCATGCTCTCTCTGAGTAATTGAAGTTGGGCTAATTGGAAGAGCAGATTAAAGGCCGTTTGATAAGAGGGTGTGTGTGTTTGGGTTTGTTTGGGTGTGTGTATGGGAAGATTGCATCTGTTGAAGTGAGGAATTGACCTTTGTGGACAGCAGTCACTTAAGGCCATCACAAACTGATGCTAAAAATGTCTACTAGTGTAAAACAATATTACTTATTTTCTTTGTCTAAATAAAATAACTTAAACTATATAATTATAATATCATAGTTATAAATAATATGTTATAGAAACACTCAGGTTCTCTTAAGTGTGATTGTCCCTTCTGACTAGTTTCATCAGGCCTGTCTGTCTTGCTGCGCCTAGACACTGCCCCCTGGTGGTGTATTAATTGTGCTGCACCCATGCTCCCTGTGTGTGTGTGTGTGTAGTTGGGTGTCTTGTTTGCAGGAGGTGCCTGGAGGCATGGCTCTGAATCGTGGTTGAGGGAGTAATTGGCCTTTTGTGTGCCATATGTGCAGAATGTGAGTGGGAGGTGCAAAGGTTAACCCTTTTAAATTTGAGAAAAAAAAAAACTACGCTTTCATAGATGAACCTTTTATTAATAACACTTGTCACAAATACGTGTTAAAAAATGTTTATTGCTGGAAAGACACGCACCTTGTCCATCAAATGTCTCTCCCTACAGAACATATCCAAACATATCTGTTGTTTTTGGTGCCGCAGCACCGACAGAACTCAGAAACTGTAATGTCACTTTGAATATGAAGATGTTAATCAGTGATGGCACAAGCCTCCCACAGTGCTGACAGGTCTCCTGTCCTATCCTCCCTCTGTCTTGTCTCATCTCATCTAATCTCTCTCTTGTCTCCTCTCCTCTCGTTCCATCTCCTTTCATCCCTCCTCTCTGCCGTTCACAGATGTCTCTGCTCTGCACAGCAGTTTGGCACCTTCAGAGTGACAGTTTCACGCCTCTTATGTCACCGCAGGGCTATTATATACCATCTCAGAGTAGCACAAACACACACACACCCCACCATAGAGACTCAATTCCACTCAGCATTTGTGATGTCTGTTTCCCGCCAGAAGAAAGCTGGTCTATCTAAACCCATCCAGCCTCCGTGATGAAACTCAAGCAGATGAGTCATCCAGCAGTGTCTTTTTTTTTCTTTTCTTTCTTCTTTTTGGGATGGAGGATTTTACATCATCATGGCAGATTTGAAATAACATTTCTCATAACACCAAATGAATATATTTACATTTGCATAAGAAAATGAAACAGAAAAACATATTTTTGTGCCAAGTACAGATTAGTGCAGTCAGGTCACCCTCAGCTTTGCTTTCGGCTGCCTGTATTTTAGTTAATGTGTGTGTGTGTGTATGAGAGTGTACATGTGACCAAATATGAAAATGATTGTGGTTTTAATCTTGTCCATAATATTCATCATAAGGCTCCCTGTAGTTGGTGGTCTGAGGGCGGGGGATGGTGTAATCTTTGTCAGGGTCGATTTCCTGAAACACACAGAGAAACATATAATCACACATTCATCATGTCAGTGCATTTAATACGCATGACAAACAGAGCTTTCATTAACCCTACAGTACGATTTAGCCATAATTGCCTCCAGTAGTGAAAGGTCACGCTGCTTAATTGCAGAGTTTGTGGATTCAAAATGTTAAGCCTAATGGTTTATTACTCACTGTCATGGAGAATCCAGACTCGTAGGGCGATCGCAGCGATGGCTCAGCTCTCCTGCCTGAAGGGAGACACATGATACAGTCAGCTAATTATCGCTTCATTATATACTGTTCATCACATGAGAGCTGAGCTGATGGATAGTGGAATTCATTCTGAGATGTTGGACAGAAGCTCCATGTTGATTTTGGCTTGTAGTTTAGTTTCATCATGGATAACGTCATTCAGGGAATCTGGATTTGCCAGCCACACTTTGTAACGTCAGATAGGATTTAGTCCATGTTGCAGAGTTGTTTTTTGAGCTGGATGTGGGTTTTTAGGCAAAACTTTCTTAAATTTCCAACAAGGAGAACTTTGGGGTATCTGACAGAAATTAAATACTATATAATGTCTGGTGTATAATCACCTAAAAATAATAATTGTGTTTTCATCACCTTAGAATGAGCCATATCTACAGAGAGAGATCATGGCGGCCATGTTGTGCTATGCCATGCTATGGTGTGTTGTGCCATGTTCCTACAGCTGCTCAGATTGAACATACCATGTACAGGCTCTTCTGCATTTAACCTGAGTTTTATACACACTTGAAAGTGGTACATTTAGGATATTCAGTCAGCGGCAATCTGCAGTCTCACTACTAGATGCCATTTAAGTCCATACACTAGCCTTTTAAGTAGAATTAACATTAACTTTTACAAATGAAAAGTTTGAATTTACAACCAGTACAACACAATAGTGCTCAATTCAATTTACTTTTGCAAATACAGTCTATCTTGGTCAGTAATGACCACCAGCTATTAGCCGCTAACATTAGCTAACATTAGCAAACTTCATATTGCTTTGTAATTGACGATAGAGGCAGTTTGCTAGCTAAGATGTGTCTTTGGTGCCATTATGCTTCTGTTTTATAACTTGCTGTTCATCTGGAAGCATTGTTTGTGGCCAGAATGGCCCTTGTTAAGTCTTACTCAGTGGCAAAACTTTTACAAGATAACAGTTTATAGTCCAGTTTGTCCATATCCACATTAGATTACAAGTGAATTTTTGTCAGTAGAGTTTGTTTATTAATGTGCTTTCTTTTCCATATTGTTCCTCAGTTATTTTTACCAGTGTACCTGAAGTTTCTGTGGTGATGATTCTAACATTTTTTACTTTTTACATGTTGGTTTTCACACATTTCAAAGTGTCAACGTGAAGAAGGCTCATATAACTGACCAATGCAGCCAACTTGCGTTAACTTAATAGAGCCGTCTTAGTATTTACAACTGATACAATCAGGTGTTTCTTAATGATCTACCAGTAGGTCTTCAAGCGTAAACAGTTGGTCATTGAATTTATTAAACAGTCAAAAGAAATTATTTGGACATTACTTTGATTGCTGGTGATTCCTTCAAGTAATTTGAAAGAAAAATGTGCAAGAAACTCTTTGGTTCTTATTGCTCAACTGTAAATATTTACTGGTTCGGGTTTTCTTAAAATTTAATGATAGTAAATTGAATACTGGACAAAGCAAGCAATGTGAAAACATCAAGTTTGACTGTGAAACTGTGACAGGGACTTTCCAAATTTTTTTACCAAATTTTATAGAACAAAATAATAGATAGATTGAGGGCATTACCTGTAGGTGGCTAAATGTTGAAATAAATTGTTGGTTTTTCAATTGTCCTCGCTTATCTTTGCCCATGAGCATATTTATCAACTTCTCAATCAGCACTTAGTTTAGCTAATGATGACAGCTTCTCACCTCTCTTGTTTTCACCATCGCTCTCAAAGCTTCCATTTTCTTTTCCTTCTTTGGGGCTGTTCAGTCCTGGGATGTCAGCACTGGGGCTGGTCCAGCCTGCAAAGCTCAGAGGGATGTCCCTGGACTTGGCCTCCCCCCTGCAGAGGAAGGCTACCTGGCACAAACCGTACCCCATCAGTAACACCCAACCATTTGCCACCAAGGCGATGCTAAGCACCGGGTCATCCCATTGCGGCCGACGGCCCAGCTCAGGGTTTCCCTTGGTGAGCATGGTGATCCACACCACCCAGATGCAGGTGGAGAGCAGCAGAGTGAGGAAGAGCAGTGCGCCCTGTATCCTCCACTGCTGGGCAGCCCCCGTGTAGCTGTAGCTGTACGTGAAGCAGGAGCGGCACAGGAAGTGCAGGGAGAGGATCAAGCTGATAGCCAGCAGGCACAGCACGTAGATCTGCAGCATGACAAATTCCGCCGGACTGTACTCGCAAGGCTTCTTGTCCCGTACCAACACGAGGATCAGCCACTGAGTATTGATGATGACCTGCACGGTGAAGAGCCCCAGGGCCACAGCGGGCTCCCCCCAGCCCCGGGCAGCTGCGAAGCCAAGGAGAGCAAGGCATCGAGCCAGCAGGCAGGAGAAAGCCAGGGAGAAGAGCACGCCGAAGAGGAAGATCCTGGTTGGGCAGGTCTGAGGGGTGAGGCGGATGATGAAGGTGAAGGTGATGGCAAAGATCCCAGCTGTGGCCAACAGGAACAGGGACGTGCTAGTCACTGTGCCTCCAATGCTGCTGCGTTGTTGTCTTGATGAAACACAGAACCATATGGACCAGAGCAACAGGCCTAATAAGAGACCTATGCTCAACAGGAAGCCTGCAGACGCCAGGGTCTCCAGTACAATACCCCATGCTGCCCGACGGTCACACAGGTACCTATAAATGGGGTTCAGTCCTTTGCCGCAGCCTGGCACACGCCTCAGGGTAGTAACATTTGAGGAGGGAGAGGAATTGATTGGGTTGTTTGTTGTGTCATTGACTGAACTGCTGTTGGTTGACTCACTTAGACAGGTGAGAGGGACACAGAGGAGAAGGAGGAGGGGCAAAAGGGGTTTGAGCTTCTCAGGTAAAAAGGGCATATTCACTCTATGGATCCACGTGGGGATTCAGTCCTTCCTTTCAAGTGTCCTTTGATACAGAAGGTCTTTTTTTCCTGAAACAAAAAACATATGTCAGCACAAAATACTCCCAAGTTCATTTTTGCCGGCAACAACATCAAATAAAAATTTCCTTATATATGTTAATAGTGTATTGACTGGTAGTGCAGAACAAACAGGGTGAAACCGAAGAGTGGATGAGACTAAGGTCAAAGCGTGGAGAGAAAAAAGGGAAGAGTTGTTTGACAGCGAGAGTGAGAAAAGCAGGAGGGAGTGTATAAACATGCCAGAACAAGGCCGATGAGTGTGTGAGCCAGAGCTGAGAATAGAGGAAAAAACAACTGCAACAACAAGGTGAGGTTGGGACAGTGTAGGAGACATGAAAAGTAACTATTGTACTGCATCAGCTCATAAACTGCTATAGACAGACAGGAATATACACATAGGATTTGTGGATTATAAGTAGCACACACAGGAGGTGAGGGGTAGACAGTGAAAGATATTCACTCCTGATAGCAGATTGTCACTTCCTCCAACCCATAACAGAGCCTTTGTTTCGGCGTCAGAGATTCAAACATGACCTTTAGCTGGCTTATCACCTGCTAAAATTGACCCAGGCCCTTAACTTTGCCCTAATGCTGGCCTTCAAGCAGGAGATCAAGCAGGAGATCATACTGGCGGGAGAGAGATTCATTTCAGATTATTTACATGTTATTTTGAGGGTTTTCATCAACTGATTCGGGATTCAGAACATCCTTATGATGATTGAGAGCCAATTAATGTATCTGTTATTGGAGGAAACTGACAGATTGCACATAACTTTCAGCCTTGTTTATAAGTATTAATAAAAAATGGTAGCAGATGTTGGAGCCTCTGACTTCAACCATTTTAAGCTACATCTCACAATAAGAGGCCATCTCCAAATCTGGACCAAATCTTTGTCAAAACAGAGGAACTTACCTTTCACCCTTTGGTGTGTGAGTCTAAGATCTTCCGAGATTCCACCACTAAATCCCTCTCGATTTGAAGTTTGACTTGAATCGTGGCAAGATTTGGTTATTTTGAGCTGTGGCGGCTACTTAGTCTGAATTTTATACTCCCTCTATCCTGATGCCATATCTCTGCTGGTGCGAGGTAACAAGAAGAGCACAAGATGAGGAAAAGTGGAACGCATTGGAGTCTGAAGCCAAAGTCTAAAGCCACTGAGAGACAGGAATGTTTTCACCTCACATGAACAGGTTAGGAAAGAGCAAAGAAACCTGCACCCCTAATCATACTTTCCTTTCTTACCCCTCCTGTCTCTCTTTCTCTTTATGTCCCTCCCCCATACAATAGGTGGGGCTCACACACCTGGAGTCGATGTGATACACAGAAACACACCCAGGGAGGAAGCATTCCCGCCTCCCTATTTATAAAATCAGTTTCCATATAAATTTGCATCTCCTTTCAAGATAAATCATTTAATTTTAAAAGGGTTTGGATCAAGATTGAAACATTCTGTGAGAGTCAGTCACAGAGGAGGTAAGAGGCACATTGTCGTGACAGATTTAAGGTGAGATTCTGACTGACTCATCCTAGTCTCACCGGGAAACGGTTCAGGAACAGCCGTCACCTTAGTTACTGTTAAATCACAGCAACAAAATTTGGATCATCTTGTTGGCTGCAGGGAGCATTGCGTCAGGAGAATGCTTTCGGCTGTTACAAGCCCATACGTAACACCTCAGCTCATGCCTGAACAAGCAGAGTTTAAAGGGTGTGTTGAGCTGAATTTAAGTCCCTCTTCAGCTCCAAATTCACTTTAGTGGTGTAAAACACAAACAGACAGAATACTTTCTAATCATTGAGACTGACTGTTGCAGGAGCAGAATAAGAGCACGTATACAATTAGTATGTAACAACATTAATTTCCATCAATTTCGGATATATCACAGGTACTGAACCCTAAAGTCCCCCTGATGTATCAGTTAAAAGCAGAATAATTCAAGCATGACATCATTTATTTTAAGTGGGCCTACCCCAATCACATGATTTCAAATCCCTGTAACTGACACATAGGTTGGGCTGAAATGGGAAAACATTTGCACACGATACTCAGTCATTTGATGCTGATGGCAGATCATTATTTGGCAAGAGAAACCATAGCAACCCAAGAGTGTGGGAACAGCTGTCAATGGACAGTGTTGAAGGATGTTGACAGAATGCAGTAGTGTTTCTATGGTGACCTTTAAAGTAAGATCTTAATCTTTACAACCCATGTATTTCTCTTTTAAGTCTTTTTAGCCACAGCCTGATTGTGGATGGACATGTCTGTTGTCTGTCAGTCTGTTGGTCAATAATATTGGTCCAGTTATTGCTCAGTTTACTGCTAATAAGCAAATGTTAGGATGCTAATAAGCTACACTAAGATGGTGGCCATGGCAGATAATAACTTGCTAAAGTTAAGCTAGCATTATGTCTGCAAACACTCTAGCGTCATTGTGTGCATGTTAGCATGCCGGTTTTGGTGTCTAGCTTAAAATGACAATGTTAACATGCATATGTTTAGCAGGTATAATTCTTGCTAAAGTGTTAGCATTGTCATTGTGAGCACTTAAAAATAGTCAAGTTAGCATTTAGCTCACTGCAGCACTGTAGTAGCTGATGTGGCTGTAGACTCTTATTAATGTACAATTTTTGAGATGTATTCAACAGTATGAAAGGGTTGAACTATAATATTTTATTGAATGTCTAGAGTATAGGTCTAATTTAGTCTTAATATATTATTTATAACGTCGTAAGCCCTAAGACCCACTGTTTTAACATGGGAGTGATTTTATTTTATAGTTTGAGTTGTGAGTTAAATCTAACCTGCAGATCATTTATTTTCTTTGTAAGATGAGAAGAAAAGGGTTTTTTTGTGACATTTTCAAGGGC
>JAPZDV010000009.1:17171985-17190613 GCA_029814665.1 Acanthurus lineatus | reverse complement strand
TCCCTAACCTGACCTAGTAAATGAAAAAAAAACACATTAATATTGAACCCTGTGAACAACAAAACAGGTGACGAAAACATGAGATTGAGGTTGGCTTTGTACAAATGAAGAGTTAATCACAGCGGCTGAGGGGATGAGCACAGACGATCTCAGAAAGTCCAAGAAAGATGAACTAACAGTGAAGACAGATAGAGGTTTACCCTCCTGCTCTCTTTATTTGAGGATGAAATAACGGAGCAGAGAGGAAGACAGTTGGGGGTGGACAGATTTCTTATCCTCAGCAAATATCATTATATGGCTGTTTGAGCTGTCTTCCTCCTACTGCCCAGCCTACTGTGCTTTTTTTTAGCATGGCTTTAACCCCACAACAGTTAATGATATTTATTTTCTCACTAATTATATTTTAATGGATTACTCCCAGAGGGCACAGCAGATTGTGGATTAGCTGCATAGAGAAACATAAAAATGTGTTTATTTAAAATGGCACCAACACCATCATCATCATCATAAGGTGTAGAAAACAAAAATTGCCTAGAAATAAGAGAGATAATCACATGAGCTCAGAAATAACTTGACCTAACCACGGAAGAATTTGTTTTTTACCTCCTCCTGAACAGCAATAAACCATCCCTTCACACTTTGGGATGCCTACGTAGTGATAGTAGTTGAGCCAACTGCTCAGAGTGGGTGTAGAGCAAGAGAGGAACGTTTCGAAAGACAGAGGAGACTGAAACAGTGAGATTGAGGTATAGACGTTTGAAAAGAAGAGGGCTGGCTGGACAGGGTGAGACTGAAAGAGGGAGATGGAGCTGTAATCCAGGCTTTAAGGCTTCTATTGGCATTAAGGGAGGACAATTAGATTGGAGCTGTAAGCGTTTTCTACTCAGAGGGAGAGACTAATTGGATATCACCAAATCAGAGAGCCTGACGTTGTCATGACACAGGAGAGGATAAAGGAGGTGGATCATACTCACACTGGCGGTGAAAACGGCAGCTAATGAAGGCTGATGATGCTGAGGCAACCTAGAAACAATAATAAACACAAACATACACGCATGTGCATGTAATACACACTCACATATAGGCCACTGTAACACGAGTTGATGATTTTATCATGCTCACAGACACACAAGCGGATGCAGACACATACAGCGTGCTTTCATGTCAACATATGTCTGCTGAGGAGGAAATAGAAGGAACATGTCAGGGAATTAATTAGTGTCTCTGTGTGTTGGCATGCCTGACACGTCAGGAGTGAATGAATGCTTTTGCTGTGATTAGATCACTCACTGGCAGCATATCACACTAATCTTAGGCAAGAGTGCAGCACTGCCTGCAAATCAGTCTGCTGTACTGCTGCAACAAACCCAGAGGCAACCAAGAGAAAATCAAAAAGATGGAAGCAAATGGCAAAGCAGGTAGAGGATGGATAAAAAAGGATGTGTCTGAATGCAGGAATAAGTGATAAAAGATTGAAGAAAGAGAGCTGAATAGAGGAGAAATAAGGAGGCGAAGGGTTATTCAGTGAAGTGCTCAGAGGAAACCCCTTAGAGGCTTTGAACATTAGCACGATAAAACACAGTCCCGCTGAGGGGAAATTAGTCCTTTGAGTTGATGCAATGTGATTTTACGTTCTGCGCTGTCACGTGGTCATCTTTCAGTCTTTCGCACACAAAATGTGACTGGAGCTTTCCTGCAGCTTCCTGCATCTCTGTTCCCCTTAATTTTACATTGTGCACATTTCCTGTGCTTTCTCTCTGCCTGCAGACCTGATAAATGCTGCATTCCTCTCTGGACTGAAATGAAAGGGAATGATACATATAAGGAAAAACTTATTTATGACTGTTAAAAAATGTATTTTCCACAGGCATTTATTTACATATAAGACAAGCTAAGAAAAATAAATGAGTGAGTGGATGTTACTGACCTGTCAGTAACAATAATATGGTTAGCATTAACAATCAATGCATGAATTAAGCAGTCACTTATTTCACTGCCGTATCCACCCTGACAGCTTTCAACTAGAGCATCTTTTTGTTGGAATAAAATAGTTATTGAAAAAATATAAAATAAGACACAACACACACATCAGATCACTTACAGTGCCCACTTATGCTGCAATACTTGATAAGCTGCTAATGAACAGGATTAATGCCTTTTTATTTGTTTACGTCTTTTTGTCCATGCTTTCACAATCTGTTCCATCTCATTATTCAGTCCCATGTGTGCACAATGCAGGATATGCCCTTGGCTAGCTTAACATCCCATTTCCAGCACATAGTATAGTAATGTACTCATTAATATTTAATGTCTATAATAGTAGCAGTGATGCTGCTTTTCGGCAGTCATTAAACCCCAAGAAGCTGATGAAAACACATTAAAGATCCTACATATTGCGGGTAGCGAGCTGTGAGATAATAAATTTGACATCATACTGAGCATTTTTAATTAGAAAACAAACCTGATGACCTCAGGAAGAAATACTGGAGTCTGGTCTTAAAGTTGTCTCTGTAATTCAACAAAAACTAGAAATTCAGTGCAAGGTATGATCCACAATGTTTTACTAATGGATGGATCACTGAACAGGAGTGTACTGGGCACAGGCGCAGGGGCTCAGTGGGTGAGGGGGCCCTGAGGCCAGAGTCTCTGTTTGAAGTTACTGTTTCTAACAGCTTGTTGTGCTTGTTGGAAAGTCAAAAAGCTTAGCGAAAAATAGGAATATCTGTAGTGTTTTTCTTTTCTTTTTCTTTTTCTGATCCTGAGTGTTTTAATCCAGAGTACCTACAAACAAATCCACTCCAATACTTCCATATGTTGATTGTTTTCTTCATATTACAGCTACATTACATAATAAGGCTTCAGCAACATTTATACATAAAGTATAATAAGTTAGCAATTCAAAGCAGACCAGCAGTATGGCTCTGGTTTAAGAAAATCAGTGACAGTGTTTTCCTTTAATGGCCTCCTGGAATATTTTACATAGGGGGACATTTTATGTGGTATAATATCTGTATATAGTGTTATTGTGGACTTGCTGTGGTACCGAGCTTTGGATATGAGACAGACAGTCTGTCTTCCTCTCTGGTGAGCAGTTCTGAGGATGTTGCCAACATATCACTTAAAAGGACACAAAGTCACACAAAACAATCACAGACCACAAAATGACTACAAAGAGAAACAAAACAACGACAAAGAGCTGAAAAAACTGCAAAGAGATGTAAAGCGATGAAAAAGAAAGGCGAAATGATAACAAGGTTGCACAAAACAACCACATAGAGATGCAAAAAGACAACAAAGAGACATAAAACAGCTAAAAAGAGACATTAAATGACCACAAAGACATAAATAATGCCTACAAAGAAACAAAATGACAACAGAACAAACAAAAACAACTAGAAAGAGATGCAAAAGGATGGCAGAGAAAGGCAATATGACAGCAAAGCAACAAAAACACTGACACTACAGACTAAAAACTTCCTTAGTATTTGCATCTATTTCTGTCCTGCTCTTTTGTAATGTGGCAGCTTTCACATTTCCATGCCCAGGCACCCATTGTGTCATAATCCGCCCGTGGTTACACTAAAGGATTTCTCAAATCTGCTTCAGCTAATTCTGCATTCTCCTTTTGGCTTACTAAACTGAATAAAATATCCTGATTTTAAAAAATGTTTAAAATCCCAAAACCTTCAGGCCATCCATCCTGTGCCACGTCTTTTCTTTTTTTTAAACCACAGCCAGAATTCAAGATCAATGTGTCCACGGGGACATTAACTTGTATATTTGTACAGTTTGTCAAATGGCTCAGAAACAGCTCTGCTACAGTATATTCAGTTTCCTATGCAGCACAGTGAACTTAGACATCCTCCTCTGCACCTAAATCCCAGCTGTGGGCATGTGGAGTCAAGGTGGAAGCTTCACTTTAGTCCCTCACCCACTCACACTGCTGCAATGTGCAGAAACATAACAGCAAAGAAAGACGATGTGAGAGAGAGGTCCTCCGTGAAACCATGAAGAAAGACGAGACAAGCTAGGAGGGGAAAGAGAGGCAGACAAAGGAGCACAACAACAAAAAGAAAAGAGGAAAGAGGGAAAGGAATAAAGAAGAGATGCTGCAGAAAATCTTCAGACAGTGTGCAGAGAGAAAACAGGGGAAGAGATTAGGGAATAGCACGTTCCTCCTCTCCCCAGTTCTCACTGTCAGGGCTAATATCTCATTACTAGTCTTAGCTGGCGGCTCTCAGGCAGTCAGGGAGAGGTCAGGAAAGCTCCAGAGAGACAAACTAACAGTGAGGCTCTCATTGAGCTTAATAGCATAAAAGTCCAGAGACATGGAAAGCCTCAGAGGAATGGTCTCAAAAGAGGATCTGTAAGGAGATGCTTTCATATAGCTAATTGTGGGAACTAAGGTGCTTGTAACACTCACACGACTGTACTCATTTTGTTGTTTTAGCATGAGAAGAGACGCCAGAACACATAAAAATATAATAAAAATTGAGACCCCTCATGCTCATTAAAGTTTGGCTATCTTACTTTAAGGGGAATGTTTGGTATTTCATTTGCTTTGGCAGGAGAGAGGAGAGGAGAGGAGAAGAAAAGAGAGGAGAGGAGATAAGAGGGGCATGCAAGTGTACCGGAAATTAAGCTTTGGGTAAAGAACTAAAGTATTGGCAGCCGATCTTTCAACATGAGCCAATGTAAAGGACAAACAGAGAAGCCAAAAAATGAAAATAAAGGAAATGCATGTTGAAGAATACCTCTGGTAATCACTCCTTTACACCTGCAGGGGGCAGATCAGTCTCACTAAGCAGAGCCGGGCCATTCACTGCTGCAGCCGTCTGCAGGCTTTAGTTTTCAGCCAGTCAGTGGCAGAGTGTCTGTAGGAAGACAGATTTCTGAGGTTTTACACTGCCGTATATGTGACCACAGCTCAGCATCACACACACCTCATGCTGCATGGTATAGTCAGCTATGGATAAAGAATGTGGTTTTGTGGGTAGTGCTGGATTGCACAGCACAATGGGATCAGGGCTTTACATGCAGTGGATGGAGGCTCCTCTGTGGAGGAATGAGCTTATGTATAATTGCTTTGGTTGAAATATAACCATAAACACATGTGCAGATCATGAAATGGTATGCTCCACTGTGCAAACATCAAATTGATTTGATTTAGATCATATACTGTACGCAGTGTGGCTGATGCAATTATATCCATCTTTGAGATCCACAAAGTCAGATTTGACCTCAAGGGGGCAGGCGAACGTTAAAGCCAACTCACAGACAGAAATTTCAGCTTATTGAATTTTGACGTGCTGTATTATGTGTCTGACTAACTTAAGTCTAGTATTTATTGGTGTTTTAACTCCGGCTTGGTTCATTAACTCATGACTGAAATAATAATGTCTCAGCTCGCTGCTGTGGAAGTTCCCCGCTGTACACTGTAAGAAGTTGAAAGCTTCTGCTGGAGCATAACAAGGTTTCGGTTGAATTCACGTCATATCAGACAATCAGCTTTTTGATCACGGTTGTGTGAAAGTGTGGGAGTGTCATTACAGGGCCCATTTATGTGACATTAAACCATGACCAGATGAGAACGGGTGATATTTGGGACACTGACAGTGTCTCATAGTAGCTGCTGACTAATGTCATACATGAAGTGCTCCATTGCAAGTATTTTAATTGCCAAGTACTGTGTGACAAACAAGGGCTGACATTAATTAAGATGTCAGTGTCCTCTGTTGCCTTTGTCCTAGCTGGCTTTTTTTCCTCCTCTCCTACATCTCTTTTTTTCCTTGCTACAACTATCGCTCCATGAATCTCTCCTGCTGCTTTCAGCTGCCAGAGCAGCTCTGAATGAAGCCTGGAAACATTTAATACTAATTAATGGGATAGTAAATCACATCAGCTATTGGATTGTTCAGCTTTCCCACATGTTTTCTTGATATTTAGATATTCTTTTTTGGTAACACCTCTCCTCCAGACTGTCACTCATCTCTTCAAGATCTGACCTTTTAAGTCTTTGGAAATAATCTTCATTTTCTTGACAAACATTTAACACCAGAGTTAAAGAATTAACATCATCCACTCAATTAACATGAACTTGTGCTATCATTACTGCTGGTAGGTGCACATGATCACGTTTAGATCAGTTATTTAGAGTGTGCAGAGGTTGTGGTCAATGCTGTTGCCATATTTTGAGGCATTTTGTGGAGTAAAGGCCCTTTCCAGCCAAAGTAATGACCTGATGCCCCAAGCCGTTGTAAGCCTTGTTTGTTCTCAGGCTGTTTGCCTGCCAATTGTGGTCAGTTTTGAGAAATATTTTGTTAAAAGGTATTTAAACCTCTATGCATGTGCTGTTTATGTGCTACAGCTTGCATGCTACTAGTGTTAGCTGAATATGCTGTTGAACTTCTGAATAGAATAAAATAACCCGTTAGCTTTCTTTCCTCCTGTCACACAGTTTTTAAAATCAATCTGTAATCCACAGCAAAAGCTTAAAAGGCCAGCTGAGGTAAAATTTTGACCTAACAAAAAGAAAAGAAAAGAAATGGAGGACATCTCACAAACACACAGGAGATCACAAAGGTGCCCTTAAAAAATGAATGGACTTAGTGTAACTCAAACGCACAGAGCTATGCAGAAGTGAGGCATTAAGAGTCTTTAGCTATGTAGTGGGTCTGTAACGCTGTGCCTGAGCCAGTGTTGCTTACATTAGCATGCCAACATGCTCACAATTACAATCCAACTTGATGTGCAGGTGAAATTATACCTAAAATGGTAATGGTCATGATTACAGTATGAGGAAAAAATAGGGGCTAAAGCTCATTCCAGCTGGCATAGTTTTCATTATCATCTGAGGAAAAAACCTTGTGTTAACTAAATGTGATTTAAAATACACACAGCAAATTTCCATCATGTGTTTTCTGAATACAGAAAAAGAAGGGTCTCTGGAGGGTTAACTCTTAAAAAATGCTGACAAGTCTGCAAATATGCTAACTGAGTTTATTTACAAACTTATATTGATGAGTTTAGTGAACACATTCGGCAACACATTCATATTGACATTTCAAGTCAAAGCACAGAAAAGTAGAAATGGGAAGTTTTGGTTCTGGATCTCATCTCTGACTTACTACAAGACATTTACTCACAATCACAATAATGGGTATTTATCATTACACATCCTGACTTGGATATTCGGGGATACAGCTACTCTAACAATTTTGAGCCTTTTTTTTCTGTGGGAATGCACCAACCTACAATAAAATGACAGCTGAGAGAAAGTGAGTCTGAAAGAAGCTGAAGGGGTTGTCGGGTGCAAGCGGCAGGGCCCCGCGGATCCCTGTCACTCTGCCACAGCCTGCCTGCGTGTCACTTGTCCGATGCAGACGATGTGCAGGTTCACTGCTTGGCCTGTTGTGTTTGTGGCTGCATACATATGATTACACAGACCGCTTTTGACAACCGAAGGGATGGAGGGCTGGGGTAAGGGAAAGATGGAGAAGAAAAATGAAAATAAAGAGAGATCTACACATACAAACACATGAATGTTTTATTGAGGCATCAGTATAGAGAGAGAACCAAAGCTGGAAGAGGTGTTAGTCATTAACAGAAGAGGAAACACTAAACTGATTACCAATATACAGAAAGAAAAGTATTACAAATAGTTTAGGACAGACAGCTTTAACAGTTCAATGTGCAGGCTTTAGAGGGATTTCTTTGTAGACTATGTATGTATGTAACTATATATAGGTATGTTTTCATAAGTGTATAAGCACCTGAAACTAGAATTGTAGTGTATTCATTACCTTAGAATGAGTCTTTTCTTTCTGTTGAGGGACTGGGTCCTCTTCCACAGCATCCACCATGTTTCCACAGTAGCCCAGAATGAACAAATTAAGCACTGGCCATTTTTTGCATTTTTTGCGGTTCTCTAACCCCTAACCCTTAGATAGGAAGGGCAAGGTCAGTTGGTTGTTTTTTCTGATAGATGCATCACTAGATGCAGCAAAGTCCTTCACACTGGACCTTTAATATTAAAGCCCAGTAAGTGACACTGTGAAGTAAATCAGCACATCTTTGCTATATATATTTGCTTATAGCAGCAACCGTGTGGCAGGTTTCTGTAACTAAAGCATGTCTGTAGGCACTGTGTGCGTGAGTGTATTTCTGGAACATGTGTGCATCTAATAAAAATTAGTAAGGGAATAAAAAGAGAATGAAAAACTTTTTGAACTCTCTCAAGAGGGACTGATAATTGTTATTAAATAAAATCAAATTATTCTTTTCTGTCCACTGCTCCATACTTATGCCCAGCTTACTGGTTAGTTAGACTACAGCACTTTCTTTTTTTTTTTTTAAAACATTGCATGTCGGGGTCCCTTTTCCATGGCATTTGTGCACAGTTTTGTTTAATAAACAGTTATTGTGGAAATGAATGGAGAAAAATATACAGTTTCCCAAGCTTTTTGGCTTGTTAGCCTCACTCTGTCACGCTTCATTTAAAAGACTTATTTGTACCATTAACTGGGGTTACAGTCACCTTCTGTAAACCACCCATTCTTTTTGAGGCTGTTTAGACTCTGACAGGGAAGGTTAAATAAAAGTAAATGGTGCAACACAGCTACTAAGGCTCCATTGCTTCCTTAATTTTTGACTCTCTTGCTCTGAGAGCTCTAAAAGTTCAATACTATCAAGGCAGCTTTCTTTTAGTGAAATGCTCAGATTTGCAGGTCCAAGTTCACACAAGTTTAACTTGACAGGAAAACTGTCAGCAAATTCAATAACCCTAGGGATTCCTCTGGAATGATTTGAATTTGCCTCAAAATTCCACAGTTTGGGAAAACTGGTATGACAGGTCTTCAAACTTAAGCCCTCAGAATACCCATACATTCAAAGGCATGTCCACACAGTTTGCAGACATACATACCACTTATATTCTTTGTCTGGCAGTACATAGACGGATTGAAGTCCAGCTGTAAAGTTTAAGTTTAGCATCCCAAAAAGAGCCGATATAGAGTCCAAGACTTTGGGCTTTGTATAATTAGCAGGAATACATAGCCAAGAGGAAGGGATGCAGAACAGCGGAAAATGACACACACAGTTTTGTTTGAAATAATGGAGGAGGGTGGAGGAGGATGATAAGACAGATAGGAAGAGAAAAGGGATGAGAGATTTTTACTATGAAGGCAGGTAGAAGGAAAGGAGACAAGAAAGTGCACAGCTGCCTCTTATGTAAAAGATGAGCAGATTGTTGCAGTCACTGTGTTTGTGGTCATGCATAACAATCATTGTGGGGATCTTGGGGTGGAGGAAATTCCTCCACAGCAGACAGTACAGGACAGAGTAATCTTTACCTTCATATCAACTGCCTTTCATGAACGGAGACGCTGTCTGGAACAGCTTACTTGTGAGAGCTGTTGGTGAATGACGCATGTGTGTATGTATGTATGTGTATGTGTGTGTGTGTGTGTGTTTGTTTGTGAGAGATTCCTAACGGGCATAGGTGGGAGCTGGTCACACACCCTGCAGGTTCGTTTCTAAGAGTTGGCACCTCACAAGAGCAGTAGGGCACCAAAGTAAATAGCCCATAAAACGAAAAAATTGGATAGAGCTCATATGAGAAATAGAAGCAGATTACACCAAGCTATGTGGCGAAACACACACTCACACCCCCACATTTGCTCTCACAAACACACCACAGTGCAGCGTCTCCTGAATTAACCCCACTTACTGACACGCTGAAGACATCCTTCAATAATCAAGTCTGTTTGAAATATTTTACAGCTCACAAATCCAAACCTTTCCCACATATAAACCAATTCCTGACAAAGAAAACCATGCATGAAAGTTTGTTTGTGTGGGCTCCAGATAAAAGCAGAATAATCTTGTGAAACCTGTCACTGCAGATTAAACCCAAAATTATGCAGGACTCAACCTGACGCCTCCCTCCTTTACAGAAGCAAACTGTTTTCTAATTGGAATTGCATGTACTTATGTGATCTCTGTGTAATAACAGGTTGGCTGCAGGAGTGAGAGATTACAGGAGATTGAGGGGTGGAGGTGAGACACAATGCAGTGTTTGTATTTTACGGCTGTCTCCTTTATCCCCACCACCAATGAGTCTGGTGGTTTGAAAATTTGTCTTCACAAATGTGAGGAGTTATTTAAACAGGATTACGGCGCATTTAGTGGACACATTCCGCGTTGAGTTTGGAGAGAAGGATATTCAGGATGATGAGTGTGTCATTCGTGGTTAAAGATCTGAAGTCCATTTGATTAAGCCAGAAGAATTAACAATCACAATTTATCATTCGTCAGTCACAGAACACCAAGAAGTGCATGACAAGAGTGAACGTTGGAGTAGAAGCTGCTCTCCATCACCAGCATGGGTTGGGCTCAGGAGCGTTTGCTGGTTAGCATTGCGTGTATTTCGCACATCACCGCGGTTCCCTAAACAAAAAGCCAATTTGGAGTTTTCCACTGGATTTGAAGTTTCTGTAGAAAATGAGCTCTGTGGTAAACTTATGTTTAGACAACAAAAGATTCTTGAAGTGTTAATCTAATCAGAGGACAAAAGTTAACATTAGGCTATAAACAAACAACACCTCGATCCCATGACTTTAATGTCGCCTCAACACTAAGTTTTTACCGCACTATACCACACAAATTTAAAACCAATAAGTCAACATGTTTGAACATTTTAGTTTAAATAGTTGGTGAGTGTTAAATTAGATGAGTGATGTTGGGCACAGTGATGTTCAATGTCCCAACAAGCTCAATGGTCTCATTTAGCCACAGTTGCTAACATTTAGCCTCAGTTAGCAACTTAGCCCTTTGTTTTAGACATTAAAGCTTTAGTGATCACAAACAAGGTATTTACTGATCTAGTTTATGTTGTGAAACAACGTTAAAGTCTCTGAAGCTTTTGTTAAACACACAACTGAAAAACTTTCCAAAAAAAGGCACTGACTTTTAGATGAAGAAACCTGAAGTTCTACACTAACTCATTTCTGGGCTTTGGGACTTATTCCTGCGGCGTCCTATTGCTGGAAACAAAGTCCACTTATGAGCAAGGACAGTCTTGTGTTTTTTAAAGTGAAATGTGAGGTTTTGCTTGAAAATTTTTGTACAGTCCCTGACCAGCTGCTGGCTCCAGCTTCATATTTACCACAGAAACATGAGCGGGGCGTTCTCATCCAACTCTGGGAAAGAAGCACAAAGCATATTTCTCAAAATGTCCAACTTTCCCTTTAAATCTATCAAGCTTTTCTTAAATTTTAAAAACTAACCACTGTGCAACACCATGCAGTCCTATACAGTCGGCCTGTTAGAAGAGGTTAGTTTTACTGTCTATGTCTAAGTATACTTTTTTATGCCTTCACTTTTTCCACTGATGCTTTACGTCTCTTGCACAGAGACAGCACATTACTGCTTTGGGTTTCTTCCCTCCTACATGAAAGCTTAAATCCCAGCTGTCTAAAACAAACTTGAAGTCTGTGCCAGGTGAAAATGTTTTATTAATGACATTTTTATTTGTTCAGCAAAGAGAATGTAGGCATGGAGGTGGGACTGAGGCTTGGTGGAGAGGTGATGAGAGGTGAGGTCAGGCCCGAAGTGGTACGCACCATGACCCTATTTCACCGCATACTTACACTGTGTGCCCTGGATTTTGTTAATAGGTGATGAGGCCAGGGAGAGAAACCAGAGGGAAATATGACTGACGGGGGAAAAAAAATCCTCTACTGCCTTTTAGCTTTGAGTAACTTCCAAAAAAAGGAATAGATTTTAAAAATCCGTAAATAACAAAAGAAAAAGAACAGACATGAGGATGCATGTGTCCTGCAGGTTTCCAGTGTTATGCAATCATCCATTAATCTATGTGAAGGTTTTGGTTGACATTGATTTGAAATAATTCATGGAATGGTAGAGCTTGAGAGGAAGAAGACGGTCCTGAGTAACGTCTGACCCTCTGCGTCCCGTCTGGCCGGATGTCCCTCCATCCCACAGACAGAGCGAGGGAAGCAGCTTACATCACATGCTGTTTTCTATCTGACTCACTCGCTCCCTAGTGTGTCTGCTGTTTTCAAATAGATTTTAAAAAAAAAAACAACTTAATCACAGCAATGACCATTAAGAAAATAAGACACAAAAATAGCAGGAAGCATGTCTGGCCCTGCCCGTGGAGAGCTAAACTTGTTTTTGGACGTGTTGTTGGATCAGTGTTTGTCTGTGTTCTGTCCCCTCTGAGCCGCAGAGCCACAGAGCAGCCTGAGGTTCACCTGCTCAGCCACTGAGGGGAATTCAACCCGACCCAGACAGGTTAGAAAATGTGTTTTTGCAGACATTATTTTGATAGCTGACACATTTCCGGCCATGCCCTCATTAAGAATTAATGCGCTTTTATGCATTCTCTTTGTTTCCTGCCACCAAATGCACAGTCTCCCCCTCTAGTCCTTATCCTTCAGAACACATCTTGCACCTTTTTTTACAGATCTGTCTCTCATCGCTTTCAGCCTCAATAGCTTCTACTGTGTCTATCACTTCCTTCTCTCTTGAATTGGCCTCTTATTGCCTCTTGTTCCTGTAATGACCTCCCTCTTGAGTTCAAGCCCGGATGTACTGTGCAGGTGGACTCTGTTAGTCCCAACCATCAGCTCCGCCGGGTGGATCACATCCTGTTTTTCATTCCCTCTGTTTTTCATTTATCATTGATCTAGGCCTCTGGCTCAATTCACTGCTTTAAAAAAAACATGGTTTTGGCCCTCTCACTTGCATTTATAACATTTCTCAAAAGCTAGACATTTTGTTGCACTGCATAGACATGCAAAAGCTGAAGCAGTGACTGTAAGAAATGAACATTAACTGCATAGGAGGGAGTGAGGAAAGGGAAAAGTATTTAAGTGGCACGGAGAGGGGGAAATACATGAGGAGAACAGAAGAAATATGACTGTAAAGATGGGCAGAGAGAGGGCATAAATAAGAGAGAACATTTGGAGGAGAAGAGTGAAAAAAAATCACCCATTTGACGATTTTTTTCCATGCAATCACCCTCTCCATCTTTTTTCATTCACCCTCTCTTTGTCTCTCCTCTCACTGGGTCTCTGAATTTAAATTGAAGTCACGAATCCTCCCTACTAGAGTCAACACCTATAAAATCTAGAAGAAAACAACCCTTCTCATTCCTATTTCTTTCCTTTCTTTGTGTTGGTATCTGCCTGTAGAAATCAAACATTAAATATCTGCATTAGAGAACCAAACCGCTGCTCAGTGGTTCCCCAGTTAACAGCCTAATAGGACCACATCACTGAGCGTGTCTGCGGCTCCAGAGCCAAAAACATCCAAGACTGCAACAGCATGTGCTTTCTTTCTCCCTGACTCCATCTCTCTGACTTCCACCCCCTCTCTTATCTGCCAGCAGGGTTTTATCTCCATCTTTATGTCTGTCGTAATGTTTATCTGTCTGTCTGAGTCCCGTCGATTCCTGGCATGGTCTGTCCTCCTATTCTGGTTTGTTTACAGTAGGTGAGGGTCTGCTTTCACACAGCTATTCACAGAGTGTTCTGGCTGAGTCAAATGTGATGTGGAGTTACGTAACTCTCAGATGTACACTATGGGGATGTTGTTCTGCTTGACGGCTGCAGTCGCTTTAACGTAGGTGGACTAAAGACCCGACGGGCGCAGAAGCACTTTAATTTGTTTTGACATAAATAACTTGCAAAATATATACTGTGTTGTGTATTAAATGCCAAGGGAATAAAATTTCCACAAAAGGGGTGGTGTGTTGTGCTGCTGGGACACCCGCAGCAATGCATTGGATTGGCATGTTGCTTTTGGATACACAGAGTTGGTGGCCTTCATGAGGTCACAATTTTTTTTAATGAGAATAAAAGGAGTTGTTTCCCTAAAATCTCCCTTTGAATGAAGCTCAGTGTAGTTTGTTCTCTGAAGCAACACAATGCCAAAGCATGTATCGCTGTTCATGTTTTTCAGAACCACAAACTGGAGTCAGTCCATGTTGTGTGTGTGAGTGTGTGTTTGTGTGTGTGTGTGTATGGTGGCGGATCTTTTGATATCACTCTGCCAGGCTGACAAACAGCAGCGAATATTATCACATACCTGCTATGAAGCAGGTTCGAGGCCTCCCCTCGTCCTCTTCTCTGCCTCTCTGTTTATCCCCTGCTTGTTTTTCTCCGTTCTGTCACTCACTGTCTCTCTCTGTGAAGGCGTGGGAGTTGGGGAGAAAGTGAGCTAATACCCCGGTCTGATTAAATGGTGGAAAAGAGGGGGCTGATAGTATGAGGAGGGAGGAGGAGGAGAGGGCGAGGGCTGAGGGGAGGTGGGCAGAAAATGAAGGGGTGGGGGGAAGAGAGGTGAGTATAAAAGTCTTGCTGTAAGGAATTAGGAAATATTCTTCAGGAGAAAATACACACAGAGAGATATTTCCAAGACTTCTCACTTAATTACCTTTCACGGTAAGTTCATTCAAACTAACAATCTCCTTCAACTGGTGGAAAAGTAAAAGTAGTTTACATCTTTTTAACAAGCCAAACTCAGACAAATTGCTTATATTAGACATTATCTGATGCCATAAAAATGTATTTCTGCTAGTTTTTAAATATTATGCTGCAATTCTCATAGTACAGTAGGCAGTAACAGTGTGTTGATGTGAAGAGTTCTTCATATGTAACGTCAGGTTGGCTCCATGCGTCTCTAGCATCGTGCCTGTGGCTTTTTACGAACAAGTGGGAACATTCTGCCCTCAGGGTATATATGAACCTACCAGGACCCCTGCTTAGACCCAGACAGGCATAAAACTCTGCAGACACCCTTGTCAGCACCTGACACACACACACACATGCACACGCACGCACACACACACATGCACACACACTGTAGATGTCCTTGCAAGTTTTTGGAAGCTGCCTTTGAACTTGGGGCCCGAGGCTCACTGTTTCTGGGCCCAAGTCTGGGTTTTGACTAAAGCCAAGATATGCCTGAAGGCTGATGTTATGAACGATGCATGTGTGCTTGGTGTGTGTGTGCTTGTGTGCATGTGCCAATGAGTTGTGCGTGTGTGTTTATGTGTAATGAAAGCTGCTATTGATGGTGAAAAGGAGGAACGCCGATTTCTGTCCAAATCCCACAAACAGAAGATGTGGATGAAAGATTTTTCGGCAGTGCAGGCATGCAAATTCAGTGTGTGTGCATATATATATGTGTGTGAGTAAGTGCGTGTGTGTTTGTGTGTGTGGGCATGTGTGTGAGTGTCCCGTTGTTAAAGACATCTGTTTATACAGGTGTGTCACACCTTACTTTAGGTCACTTTTGCACATCTTTGAGTTCATATGTGTGTATATGCTGTGTGTGTGTGTGTGTGTGTGTGTGTGTGTGTGTGTGTGTGCGTGCGTAGAGCCACACAGAATGCCTCCTTCTTTGTATTCATTACTTGTCTCCCTGAGTTAAACTTAAGTCTGCTTAGACTCTGTTAGTTGGACCTTAGTCTGCTATTTCCAGCCACAGCTATTCTCTCATGGCAGTTCCCTGGATCCAGCTGTTGAATGGTGTTTCAGGATCAGTCACATGCACAGTAAAGCCTTTTGGACACTTGTTAATCTAAATGAAGATCATCGGCCCGGTCTGATGAGTACATACACATATACAACCCTTTAGTTTTCGTTAAAAGGAATTCTGCAGTGACTTGCCAGCCTGTGCAGCTGTATATAGGACGGCTTATATGAATGGCTCTAGCCTTCATATGCTTAAAACCACAGAAAACAGATTTAGAAAGTTTGCCACTTTCAGCAGTCTAGCCGTGCTTGTGGTTCTTCCCCGCTTACCCACAGTTTCAATATCTGAGCCACTTTCTCTCTCTCTCATCTCTTTCTATAGCTTTCACTTGAGTGCTGACATGACTCACTGAAACACCTTTCTCCTCCTTTCCAGCAGGAAGGCAGATAAACAAACACCATGATGAGGAGCCTTCTTCACTTCCTGGCGCTCTGTGCTGCAGTCTCTCTCTGCGCCGCCTATGGTACAGACCCTCGGCCCCATCATCCTCACCCTCCAGCAGTCATTGTAACATATAATATTCAATTTGCACTGATTCATTTATTATTTATTAACCAGGTTCCATGTTTTTCCCATAGACTCTCATGAAAGCACAGAATCCGATGAAGGTGATTAAATGTTGTATCTCATTCATGGAAAAACATGCATGCTGTTCTAACAAGCATCACACAGCTTCAGTCATACCAGTATCATGTTTCCCATCCCCATTTTATCCCCCGCTAACAGACCCCGACCCTTCCTCTCACCTGACTCAGATCTATTGCACGATCTGCATGCCTGACCTTATTAGAATAAAGACTTTTGTAAAGTAAAGTTTTGTGGTTCCAGATGTGTTTGTGACGCCAAATCAAGCCAACTCATTCATCACGCCACAGAGGCCCAATGTACACACTCCCCCCACAGGGAATGGCTTCAACTATTACAACCTCATGAGGTAAAAGACACAACCGCACACATGCATGCACAGCACATTCCTCTGTATGCATGTAAAAGCCATCCACATGCACAGACAGAGAAGGCAGACACATGACAGTAGATAACTTAAAAAATATTGGACTATTAAACATCTACACATGCTTGAAAAAGACTCAAGGAGCCTGAAGCTGAGGATACATGCTTGAGTGCAATCAGATAAGACAAAATGCAACAGAACAAAGACACAAGCCACTGGCTGTTGTGTATCTGTATCCGATAACAATTCCTGGCTTTTTTCTCACCATTTCTCCCCTCTAACTGTCTCTGTCTGCCTCTGCGTATCCGATCACTCCTCCCTCTCCTGCAGGACGGTGAAGTCACCAGCAGAGAGGCGTGCAGAGACCTGCGAGGACTTCTCTCCCTGCCGCTTCTACGCCTATCGCCACGGCTATCAGCAGGCCTACCAGAGGTACTTTGGCTCCCGGACTCAACCCCAGGCTCAACCGGCTATGACTCGTCGGTACTAAGCTCAAAGTAACAGTCTGTCAAATGCAGAAAATATCATAACTATCATCTGGAAATGAACGCGCCTACCTTCATTTCGCGTATCATGATTTTTATATAACTTTTGCCGCTGTTTGTGTGGCTTCCTCTGGATGTGAAATGAATGGGAGAAGAAAAGACATTTTATAAGCACAGAGGCATCCAGTGTGGCTCAGATGTCACAGCAGTCCATTTTTATACTCATGGAACAGTAAAAAAAAATCATTTGTATAATCTCAGGATAACTTGTATCCACTATAAGCACACCATTTCAGCATTTATGAGCTTTATATGATGTACTTGAATAAAGAATCTGCTCATTATTCACTAACCATTTCTTCCATTATCCTCATGTTTATCCAGACCAGCACTGCTGTCACTGATTATTTCCATTGCTTTTATTGAAAAATAAAATATCCTTTATTGGGTTTTGTCTTAATCCTGTTGATGCCATTTGTTTACCACATGAGTGTGTGAGAGCATGTGGCATTCAGCATCAGGGCCAATTTCACAGCTACATGTTTTAAAGGCAACACTAAGAATAGTATTGCAGGGTATAAAAGCTGAACAAATACATTTCGTCATCAGCTGAAGCAGATTAACATAAAAGCCTGAGGGAAGAGCCAGGGGAAATATCCAAGAAGAGGTTTCAGCTGAAATTTACAAGATTTTTCTACCCTATGTATGTAATGTAACCAAGTACATTTACTGAAGTACTTGACTTAAGTGCAAAGTCCAGGTATTTCCATTTTATCCAACTTTCTACCTCTGCTCTACTACACTTCTACCTCTGCTCTACTACACTTTTCAGATTTGAATCTTTAATACCCTTCTTGTCCAGCGTTTCTCGCTGGACAATGATTTTATTTACACAGTTATTTTATATTTGAGCACTTATGAAGAATTGAGTTTTTATTTATGGATTGATAAATTCTACTGCTTAAGCTAAATGAGTGATTTCAAAAAAATGGACTCAAATGTCACAAAGCTGGAAACAGGGCTGATTTTCTGAGCTCATGACAAGTTGACTGTTTAGAGATACCTGGTTCTCATAGGACAATAAGGCTACAGCATATTCCTGGTTGATCTTATAGAAAATGATGCATTGCCTGAGGATTAAAAAATCCTGCAATATGTGGAGTAATTAAAACATCTTTAACTGTAAAATGCACCACACACATTAAAGCAGCAGTGATTTTAATCCAAAAATATCATATTTAATATTAAAACAGGGATGATTTTACTGCACAATGAGTGCTTTACATTTTTTATACTTTCCAAACATGTTGTTGATACTTTGTACTTTACTTGGGTATATAAGGCTCTGAGTTCACAACTATTCCTTGTAGTTGATTCTTTCCACAGAGGGTTGCTGTTACTCTTACTTAAGCCGAGTAATGCATCTAAATACTTTTTTTTTTTACCACCACTGTAAGCTAGTCAGTCCATTGCTTCCATTCTAGGGAGACGGGACCCTCCAGAGGGCCACAGTTTAAATCTGAAGACCTTTTGATGATAAGCAGGTTTTGAAAAAAAAAAAAACCATTTCAACTATACAATAATTTTGTTGGTGATCAGACTCTCCTTTTTTTGCAAAATATGCAAT
>JAPZDV010000009.1:17112398-17162423 GCA_029814665.1 Acanthurus lineatus | reverse complement strand
TGATAATAACAGGTTTTTTAAAAATTCATTTTTCCCACTGGACCATAATTTTGGTTTTAGAAAAATGAATTTTCTTGCTGTAAATTGACTGAAAGGATTAACAGTTCTTTGCATTGAAGAAATTCTCTGATCTTTTCAGATTTTTATCTCATGAGACAGTTTGATGTCAAAAAAGATGCATCAAAGCCACAGACTTGATATCAGATGTTAAGTTTCACCTGACAGCAACTTATTTATAGCTTTATTATAATTTTGCAAACAAGATTAGCTTAGCACAAATGAAAGAAGTCTGACTGATTTGCAGGGTGAGAGTCACTCCGGCAGTTTATTTCATTATTCTCTCTTTTGTTTGCTCTGTCACACATCGATCGGTCCATCAGGGGAGTGTACTTGGCAACTGTGTTCTACCACAAGGAAAACATCCTGGTGACGGCTGAAGACCAGATCCCACTCGTGGAGATCCAGTGCTGCTCCACCTCCATCACCCAAGACTTTGCCTGGTTTGCTAAGGTGAACTGTCTGTTAAAAAAAAGCATGTTTAATTGAACATATACACTGGTGAGAACTTGTTAATTACATGTGCTTTCTAATCAAACAGACGATACTTTCACTGTTAAGTTTATTGATTTTACTGATTGAATTATTCAGAATGAAGGCTGTGGGTCTTTCTATGTGAACTGCAGTTTTAAAATGAAATGTACTCTAATTTTCCCTCTAGTTGTCCTGTGCATGGCAACAAGTGCCATGGCTCCAGCAGGCCCTTTCCTCTGCTCACTCATCTCCCTCCTCCCTCCTTCAGAACAGGCACAACATTTTAAGAGCTGTTTCCCAGCTGCAGGTAGGTAGTTAAGCAGCTTACTCTGCATGATAAGAGGCATCAAAATGGGTTAATTGCTATTTTAATTACCCACTACTCCTTCTGCTCCTCTTACTAGTGCCTTGCCTCCCTATCTAAAGCTTCATACCTGTAGCTCCAGAACTGTTTCGCTGCATTAATCCCTAATATCCTCATATTTATTCATCCTCATGTCTCTTTCACTGCCTTCAGTCTTCCCTGGGAACAGTGGACCTGGGCCAAGTGTACTACGAGCCTCTGAAAGACAGGCAGGGCAACGTGTTATTAGTGACTCTGAAGGAGTTCTCAAATCCTCCCAGGTGAGAAGGTGTCCTTTTTTTTATATTCCGTTAATCCCTGTCAGACATTTTTACTGTCCCCCACCAAGAGCACACAGCGTCAGACGAGGCTGTAACCTCTGTCTTTGTCTGAAGGACAGCTGTTAGCTCAGCTTCCTCAGTCAAGGCAAACATTTTAAATAAAGCAAACATTTTTAAATTCCGCCAGACTGAATTTTTAATTAGTTTTGCTAAACTTTATTAATCACCCAAATCAGAATCTCCCTTATGTGAGTGAGATAATAGCCTAATCAGACATCAGGCTGGGCTTGCTTAGCACACGTACAGAAAGATGTGTTCAGCATATACAGCCTGTCTGTTTCTTGGTGGTGTCACAAAGGCTGTGTTGCAATAATGTGAACTAATCAAACTGAGTTTTTCATTGGCGGTTCCAAGTGGCTGCATTTCAATTTTTCCACTCACTTGTCTGCACTGCTTCAAGCCCTCCTGACCCTCCGCTTCATTGGATGCCCCTCGCCCGCCTGGAAAAGAACCGCAGCCGAACGCCTCTGCTGCCTGAGCCCACCGCCATGGACATGCTCTATGAGCAGCTCAAGGTGAGCCTTGGTTTGTGTAAAAAAGTGCTACAGAAAATACGTGTAAGCAGCAGCTTCGTGCCACAGAATGTATTCAGCACTGAGTGCATAGTAATTGAGTGTATTGACTTTCCTGACTTGATTATTGAGCCTTGTTTTTCTCTTCTGTGCAGCTCAAATAACCCTGAAAAGGCAATTGAATTCATTTAGAAAGCTTTAACCTAATTAGCAGACCAAATTAAAAAAATGAGAAACAAAAGGCATCTAAAAGGCATCTACATATCACATCCTATTAACATAGCTTAAAAATAACCAACAGTGAACCTGGTTTTTTTTTGCTCTTCAGGAGAAACTAGCCTTCCACAGGCACAGCACTCACTGGGTCCAGCCGGGTCTGTACGTGGGCATCCTGAAACTGTGCAGCTCAGTGGAACAGATCAGGGTCCTGGTCCCCCAGAGGCTGCCAAATCTGCTCTGTCACACACGAGTCAGACACAATGCCCACGTCTCCAGGTAATATGCGACACACTGAGCCAGGCTTCTCTTAAACCATGCCTGTTATCCATATTATGGTTCAACAACATATCACATTTTGTTGCTTCTGAGCATTTTCCAAAGCATACCATACCTCACCTGCTACAATCTGCTGTTGTAGAAAAGCCTAATGCTTAAAAAAGACATTATAAATGAGACAGTTCCTATCATTAACAAAAGGAGGATGTTTAACAGCCAACTCTCAACTCTTGAATGTCTGATTTTTACATAGTCTTTGTTAACAAAGAAGCAGCTCCTGCCTGCAACTTAAATCAATCAAGACACACAAAGCTTTTCTTTGGAAAATGATCTAGATCAACAGAAAGTATATGCAATTAGTAGTTAATGGGCCATAACAGGATACAAAATGTTTTTGCACCTTTGTTGTCTCTGCTCATTGTGGCTTTTTGCAGCAGTGTTTTGATAATTGCATTGTGTGACAGAGAGGAGTGGGCATGGCTTCAGAGTCATGTTTACACCACAACCAACGGCAGTGTTCAGAACCTGTTGAGTGGCGAGGATGAGAGCTTGATGGAGAGCAGCGGACTGGTGGAGTTCGTCAGGTCTCTGAGAGCAGCGGTCACGCTCCTCCTGACAAAGCTCAACATCCCCCTCTACAGGGTAAAGCTTGTTTCAGCCACATCAAACCCCTTCCTGTCTGAGCTAATATTTTATGAATCATATAGAAAGTAAATGTGTGATGAAATGCAATTTAACACACAGCTTTAAACAGGTTTTCTGTAATATTTTAACACTGTGTCTGTAATAGGCGTATCAGTATGGTGTGTACACTCGGGAGCTGCTGCAGTTTGGAGACAATCTGTCCATGCTGCTGCTGCTGCCTCCCAGTGAGGACTTCAGCTCAAGCTACTGGCCTCTGGTAGGGACCAAGGAGCCTGGGCTCACCATGCCCCTGCAGATCTTTGAGCTGGGTAAGTGGAGAACAAGACCCACATGAGTCTATAGGTACAGATTCTCTCTCACTGAAATGCAATAGTGGTTTTCAAGCAGTGCAGTGAGAGAGGGGCAACACAAATAGGAGCAAAGCTATGTCACTGGATCAGTCTGTGTACGCTGCAGACCTTGAGGTTAAGACAAAATACCTGGCTGGTTAATGTCTTCTCAAGAACAGCATGGCTACTTTTAAGTTAAGAAAAACAGCATCTAATATAAAACAGTCTCTGATGTAGAGGCAAAGTGACAGAAGTCTTTTTATGTAGCATGCTTCTCGATGATCGATAAATGTGTCATATCTTCAAAAGAAACTAAAGTAGTATAACTTTAATCCCCACTTACAAATAATCAATGAAATGCATTTGAATCCTCACCAGTTTGCTCAGAAAGTATACTGTGTGGAAATGTAGTATCTGATCTCTTGAAGATGAATCACTTTCATTGTTTTTTCTTTTCTAATTAGTCCCTTCATCTTCCTTTTCTTTCACACTTCAGGATTTATTTTGTCTCTAATTTAAATCCATCTTTAAATTCCCAGGCTAAAGGTAAAATAAAGTGTGCTAATGAGTTCTCAGGCTTGTCTGTCGCCTTTGATGTAGTGATTTGTCTTTTTTTTCTTAACCCTGGCTCATCACCAGTTCACTTTTGGACGTATGAACGGGACTTCCTGTCCCAGTACTGCCAGGCCTGGGTGAGGCTGGAGCTCGACACTCATCTGGCCCAGCAGGCTCTTCGGGAGGCACTGGACACCAAGGAGGTGCAGGAGGCCCGGGAGCGCCTAAACCACATCACTGAGCTTTCCCACGTAAGATCTTTAAAGCTGATACAAAGAAGGGCTGAGTAATTGAAAGAAGAGCTTGTGAAAGAGAGTATAGGACAGTATGGCCTGCAAAATCCACATCTCAGATGTCTCAAAGCCTTTTTTTCCTGCTTTTTTCTCTATGTATCATTTCTTCTATGAAAAGTGATTAGTCCAGTGATTAGTTGCAATGTGATTTTGGCTTAACTAATTAAACAATTTCAGTTTCAGTTTCATCTTCGTCTGTCTCTTATTGTTTTTGTATCTTCAGCGTCTGGATGTGGTGTGGAGGGATGCCCGCTGGATTATGGACTGCCTGCAGTGTGTTCGGTCCAAGCAGTGGGTGGGGGCGGTGCCTCTAGGCCTGGTGATGGGAGGAGACCCCCCAGCACGTCCCGATGGTGAGGAAGAGGAGGAGAGTTTAACTGCCAGACTGACGTGGCCCCATCCGATACAAGCACAGAGACAAGCCATGACAGGTACAATGATGCCATGAGTGTAGATCAGTGCGCATCAGATTATATTCGAGTGTCATTTTTATGATTTTGGCAGCACAGTTAAAGTTTTTTTAGGTTAACATCATAGTTAAATAACAAATACATCACTGTGCGTATACTTAGCGACCATGCTTTGACATAGTCAACTACATGATGGGTTTATTTTGTGCAAATACACATTCTTAATGTACCTTAAAATTTTTGTCAATATCTCATTTTCCAAAGATAAAAAAACTAGCAAGATACAGCATGCTAAATACAAAATAATGCATGAAAAATACACTGTGCAAGTTCCCATTTGTAAGGCTAATGGGGAACATAAGCATTCTAATTTGCTCAGAAAAAATGCTTAATTTTAAATTTAACAAGTATAAGGTTTGCCGTGCTCACCATCCTAGTTTAGCTGCAACACTTTGAGCTAGCTGCAATGCTGTGTTACTGTAAATTGCATGAGTTTGAAAGCTGCGATATTTTGAGCAGCAGTACTTGACTTTGTTTCTGTTCTCTTATTTCCTTTTCAGACTGTTTAGCCAGCATGACACCACCAAATGTGGTCACCGCCGAGGTCTCCGCTCAAGCAGGCATCATGGTCGTCCCTGAAGACGCTGCACTGGTGTTAACGGAGGGCGTGGCCAAAGGAGGATATCCTGTAGACATCGCCGCCCAGTCAACCGTAGACTTGACAAGCATCGGTCAGCCAGAATTAGGATGCGCAAGTGCTTTAATTGAATCTGGATTAGAGCCAGCTGCTGTTGAACAGTTTGAAATTGGTTACACAGTTTTGGATACACAGGAGTCCTACAGTGAGGAACAGGACTTTCCCTCCAGCATCACTGAGGTGATCCAGCCAATGGAGATGGCAGAGTTAGTGGATATCTTGCCCACGTTGAGTCTTATTGAAGAGGAGACTCCAAGTGACCCATCCACTACATCAGTAATGGATATGCTGGAGAGCTTTGGACTGGGGATTGGAGAAAACAACACCTTCTTTGACTTGGAGAATTCAGACTTGACCAATGGTGCCGGCTCACCTTCACAGTCCAACTTGTACGACGACGGCAACAATAGTGTGACAGCGACACACAGCGACAATACAGGAGATGACGTGTCTGCTTGTCATGGAGAGGTGACTGCCACAGCTGGGGGTCCGCCTGTTTTGAGTCTGGATTTTCCTCAAGAGGATACAGAGACCCAGCAGGCTGCCAGCAAAGCAGCATCCTATCCAGTGAGAAACCAGGTGGAATGGGACAGACCCTCCAACAGCTCATCCTGATGTCAAATCAAATGTGAACCTATTTCAATAATGTAGCAATTTGAAACCAAACAGTAGGCTGTAGCACAACTGATTTACAGACAGAGACTTTACTGGCTTGGAAATGACATTTCTCCTTATCTCTGTCTGTCCATCAGTGTCCACCTGCCCAGTTAATCCTAACTGTTACAGAGGAAAATTCAAGCGACATCCAAACAAAGCCTCATCACACACATCGCTATGGTTGATCTAATTATTGATCTGGGCAGTAAAAAAAAAAGACACTGTAACTACACTGATTTATGTTGTTTGCACATTATTTGGCCTGTAGTTAATCTTCTCTAATGTTCTATCTATTAGAGCTTCTCATGTGGAAAAACAGAACTATAGTTGTGGTTTTTCTGAATTGAAAATCCATCATTCACTACAGCACAGAGCAACAAACTCATGAATGCATATAGTTCAAAGGCAAGTTTTAAAAAAGAGAAATACTCAAATGTTTTAGTCATTTGCCTGCATTTACCTTTCTTTCACTCAGTTTCACTCAGATTTTCTGGGTCTCAGTTTGTTAAGAAAAATTTGGTCATTCATATAATTTCTATTTGAAGAAGATTTGACCTTACGCTGTCGCTTCTGTACTGACTGTATCTTTACCTCCTCTTGTGTAGCAGCCAGTCAGAGTCAGCCGGAGATTGAGCTACAGCAAAGGAAACATGCAGGCCTAATAAATGTTTCAGGAGTTACCAGAGAGAGGTGGGGAACTGTATTGATTGGATAAAGAGTTTGGGAGTGGGATGACTTAAAGGGGATCACCATACACACTGAGACTAAACTGACAAGGCCCATGTGGAAAATGGTAGAGTGAGGTGGTTTTCCTGGTTGAATCTCTGCTTATAGATTCTTTAAAAAAAAGCTGCCGAATAAAGTGATGTACTTTATGCAGATTAAAATAAAAGAGTATAATACAGTTGCATAGGAGAGAAGAGGAAAGTAGCTTTTCCTTGCAGCTCAGTGCCTTTCAGCTGAAGGCAATAAGTGGCTATTTTCACAATCATTTTTTTTTAAATAAACTTTGACTTTCGTCTTACAATACAACAGATTATATTATTAGTGAAGTAATATATTTGGTATTATTTCTATTAAGATAAAGACTTAAGTGTGTTAAGTTATAACATTTAAACATTGTGAAAGAAAGTATGTATAACCAAGTGTTAAAAAGGTTATCATGAACTGTGCTAAACTGTTAAAATGGGTTGAAACTTTTGAAAAATGTTGTTAAAAATACTATTAAATACTACCTGAGGCTAGCACATAGTGCTTTAGCATCCTGTGTGTCATTATGAGGTTGCTTGCATTTCTTTTTCTATCTCCAATGTTAAAAAGCACAGATACAAGTCTAATGTTTCTGTTCATTATTCCGAAGGCTATGCACAGCCACAGCATGCTCCCACAAGTGCTTTCACTTGTTTTTGCCTAATTAGACCTCCTCTGTGTGAACTTGTACAGACTGTGCTTGACTGACATCCTCTCATTCTCCATGAGCACCTGTCAAGAACAACTTATATAATTTTCATTCTTATTATTTTGATGTTCCCATGCTGATGATCCCATCGCTGCTCAGTGTTATTTCAAGCAGAGTTTGATCAGCTACAATGACTCTGCACAGCAGCGCAGGAGACAAGGCTTTAAAGAAGTGCAATTATATCGGATATTTGTTCAGTGTTCACACAGCAGTGTTTCACTACAGAGCAGTGCATTATCACATTACATCACGTCTCATCCTTGAGATCAATTAAAAACATATTTTGGAGACTATTAGGTCAAACAAAGCAATCTAGTTGAACAATCTGTTGACTGATTTCTCTCTGCTTTGTACTTTGTAATAACGTTTGTGTGATAAAGGGGTACTGTTGTGATATATAAAATGTCTTATTAGCTCAGTGCCTAATCTGCCCAACATCAAACGGTTGCAGATTAGCAGTTCAAGGCAAAATGTTATCACTTTATACTGAAATTAACAGTCAAAATCTCAGTCACTCCATCACTAATTGCAACCCTGATTCAAAAAAAGTTGGGATGCTGTACAAAATATTAAAACTAAAATAGTTTTAAAAAATCCAATAATGAGCTGAGGTTCACTTCTTTATAAAACATGCCTGTACCAGTGCTTAGGAACACTTAGTACATCCATTGTCAGTAAAGCATGTTCTGTTTGCAAATAATTGCATTCTGTTATATTTACATTTTACACTAACACAACATCTCAACTTTGTTGGAATCATGGTTGTGTAAAACTAGTCAGCGAGGAATCTGAACAACATGAGGGGATAATCACACATTTAAAAGCCTTCACTTGCTCTCATTCTGTATCATCTTAGTTTTATCAGTTGTGTCAGATGTGGTAACCACAAAAAACCTTTGTGACCTTCACAGTATTTTAATGGTATTATAAACAATATTATTAATATTATTTATAACAATATATTAACAACTTAACAGTTTTCTCGATTAAGTAATTTTATTGTAGGAGCCGCATTCCCCAAAACTTCCTTTGCCAACTGCGCATGACACAGAATAACCTGAAAGACGCTCTCTAAAATACAACACTTTTCATCTCTGTAGAAACGCTGATAAGCTTATTGCAATTCTTCGTTGTGGCCACTAGAGAGCTCAACATCATTGCCACTGATCACCTTAAAAGCTGTTTAAAAAAAAACAAACAAACTGTAAAAGCTATATGATTTTTTAAATAAGTGACCTAGCTTACCGGTGAATGTCGTGTCTACTCTCAGCGGAGCGCTGTGAAGAAAGCATTGTTTAAAACTTGTTACATGTCGTTGGTTTACACTGCAGAGTACGTTGGAGTTGGTGCGGACGTGGATATGTACTGCCATCTAGTGGTTAAAGTGGGGTAGTACAATAACTATTAATAACTATGCCTAACTCGTTTTTCGAGTGATTATCTCAAGAAAAAAATGTAAAAACGGTAAGGTATTGGTGGTTACAGTATTGACAAGGACATGTTTTAATAACAGTATTCTGGTAAGGCAGTTTTCTCTGCATGATGACTTCACATCGGTGTTACAGTTTCAGGGTATCTAACGTCGCGGAGGCAGTGTGGAGCAGCCGTCTGCCCCCCCAAAAGCTGCAGCTGCACCGATGCTCTGGAGATTAAATGACAGGTACAAGCGATCGAGAGGACCTTTCAGCCACAACGAAAACATCCACTTGCTCTGAATTTTAGGTCACCATAAACCCGACAAGCCACAGGCTCTGTTACATTTCCTCTGTCAGGATGTCATCATCTGAAAATGCTGCGTCACATGAAGGTATGTCGATAACAGTTACCACATCAAGATGATGATCATCGTGCCGTTGCAATGTAAGCTGCTGCCCACATCAAAAACTGTAACATATTAATTAAAAAGTCAAATGCTTGGACTGTAATCAATGTACATGGTCCATAAAATACAAATCAGCCTAAATATGATCTTAAATCTTAAATAATCCCTAGAAATGTGTTATTGTTATTTATTTATTTATTTAAGACAGTCTGCTTTCATTTTGCTAGCCATGACTGCTGTCTAATAATTGTAAGATGATAATAGCATGCACTATGGCTATAATTTTGCCACAGCCTGTGAAGCTTCCCCTCCTACACCGGAGGCTGAACCCCTGAGGATTGTTCTGCTGGGGAGGACGGGATCAGGCAGAAGCTCCTCAGGAAACACCATCCTGGGCAAATCCGCCTTCTGCGTTGACGTGTCCCCCTGTTCTGTCACCACACACTGCCAGAGAAAGACTTTCACAGTGGACAGGCGAAGTGTCTCTGTGGTTGACACTCCAGGCTTCTTCCACACACAGCTGTCCCCTGAGGAGGTGATGGCAGAGGTGGGACGCTGTGTTGTCCTGTCCTCTCCTGGACCTCACGCCTTCTTGGTGACGGTGCAGATAGGCAGGTTCACTCAGGAAGAGAGGGATATCATAGAGTGGATCAAGGCTGCATTTGGGCCGGGGGCCACAAGGCTTACCATGGTACTGTTCACCTGGGGAGACCAGCTGCAGGGCAAACACATCGAAGACTTTGTGGAAGAGAGTGATGAGCTTTCTGAATTTGTCAGCAGCTGCCATGGAGGGTACCACATATTTGATAACAGTGAACAGGAAAAGACAAAAGGATGCTCACTGCAGGTTGTAGAGCTACTGAAGAAGATAGACAAGATCGTGGTGGACAACGGAGGCGGTTGCTATAGCAATGAGATGTACAAGGAGGCTGAGAGTGCCATCAAAAAAGCCCAAGAGAAGATTCTTGGAGAAAGAGGCCACAAAGTGGTAAAGGAGGCTGCGAATAGAGCGGAGCAGGGAGCTGAAGTAGAGGAGGAGGGGAGGAGGGAGGATGAGGAGGCTAGGAAAAGGGCAGAGAGGCTTTTCTGGTCTGAGCTGGTGACTGCACTGGGGAGAGGTGCAGCAGAGGGGGCAGGGATCATGGGGAAAGACAAAGGAAAGGGGAAAACTGTGAAGAAGGTGAAGGTGGTGGAGAAGGCGGCAGCTCTGGCAGCATCGCCGCTCTCTATCCGTTCGGCTGCAAGAGTGGTGGAGGGGGCGGTGAGAGAAGGAAGTAAGATTTTGTATAAACACAGAAAAACCTTACTACACTGAAGGATGGAGGACTCCATGGGATGAAGCTCTTCCAGGAAAATATGACCACTATGGTCAACACAGGTTAAAGTGTGTGAAAAACCTGCACTTTGTGGTATTTTTTCACTGCTAATCATCCATCTGTTATCTGTGTTACATCAGTACAATGCACCAGCACTCTCAGACAATAAGAACATGTGTGTGTGGGTGTGTGTGTGTGAGTGTGTGGGTGTGTGTGTGGGTTGTCCATTCAGAAAGGTAAACATCCTGGTGTAATTTAGTCCACGTTAAAAAAAACATTGCCACACCTTTCAATTGAGAGAATTCATGTTATAATAAAAGTCATGTCTGAAATGTCATGAACTGTTTAAGTTTTTACAGATATCAAACACGCACTTAGGCAATTTTTAGTCCATTGACATGAGACAATTCAGTCAAGGAGGTGATCAATGAAAGACAGAAACATTCAATTTGAACACTGCAGCAGATATCTGGTCAATCTTTGGCTTCATTTAAGACATGACAAAATGTTTAGCCCTTTGCTCTCCCTTTAAGAAATACATTAAAATATAAAAGAAAATGATTAGAGGAAATACAAAAAAAGTGACATACTCAGCAATAAGGAAGGAAGGTGTTTGCACATACTACTATGTGTCTAACATTACAGAAAAAAACAGTTTGTGGTAGATTACAAACACTACATCAGTCGTTGCTGTAAAACATCAGGAGTTTTTTTTATCTTCTCAGGCTGTTAAATGTAGTGATGATGTAGGAACCTTTGATATGAAACTCTAAAAGCTTTAACAAAGAGAAACAATTGGTCTGTACCTGTATTGTGTGATAAATGCAACTACCTGTGTGCCATACATCACAGCTACAGCCAACCTCACTAACACCTTCTGTGAATGTGACACTCTGAAAGTATCCAGAGTTTAAAATGTCTCTTTAAGCCTAAAACTGAAATTTAAAACAAGTCTGTAGTTTCCATAGTGTTACACACTTGCCTGAATAGATAGTTCCACATGCACACCGGGGACACTTTCACAGCATCACATTTGCATCTCATAAAGCACACACACACACACACGCACACAGACATACACATACTGACTCAAACACACTAGCAATCAGACAGAAAATCTTTTTTTTTTAGAGGTGCACTCATTTTGGTCTACAGAATGATGCCCGACCATTAGTCCCACTGCTAGAAACATGCACAGTTTGAAGGGCAAGGACTGTGTTCAGATGCTGAACTGCAGCAGGCACCGACGGATGGCAGAACGGCACAGACCTCTGGTTTAAACTGGCATCGGCAGGCTCATCTTTCCTCTCCCTTGAAGCACTGCAGACGGGACAAAGAGGAAGAACAGAGCCGGTGTGTTGTAAAAGTTTGTCTCTGAAGCTTGCAAAGTTCCTCTTCTTCTCCTCTGTTTACCAGATTAGCTAACAGTACTAGTGCCAGTCACCCAACCAGACTCACAGGCTGCGACATGACTGCAGCTACGGAAGAAATCCTCTTTAACTGGAAAAGCAGGATTAAAAACTAAACACAAACACATATATTTACACTAAGCTAGCGACACTTTCTGTTTTACATTATAGTTTCTAAGATAGTTTTAGCTATAAAAGACAAACATTTGGAATCTCAAAAGCCACAATATTTTTGAGAGACAGTTTGATACCCTTTGCAATTGTCTTTACTCACCTCTTGTAACATAAAGGTAGAAGAAATCACAGTAGAAAATGGTCTGCACAACGCCTGACACCACAGCAATCTGGTCGAAGAAGCCCTCCGTGTGGTAACGCCACACCCAGTTGGCGATGTAGAGGGCTCGGTAGAGGCCGAGGAAGAACAGGTAGTGGGTGGTGATGGACTCTGCCTCACCCGTCTTTGTGATCATAAAGAGCTGTGGCATTATGGCCACCGCCTCCAGGAAGATGGAGAAGGTCCACATGATCTGGATGGAGACAACAGGAGGAAGAAGCACGAGTTCAGCTCAAGTTAACCTGAGGTGTTGTTTGGGCAGCAAATAGGCACTGACAGGAGCACTGACCCAATATATATAACATTAATAAAAAAGAGCTTAAACTCATTCTTGGTCCTTCAACTTGCATGACTGCACTTCCTGTGATCTTATGACACAAGAGCTTTTACACTTTTCAACATCTGGAACCAAATTTAACTGAAGATGCCGTTTGAATGCTTATTTACCTCCATTGGGGTAAAAGAATAGTTTTCCAGGAAGGAGAGTCCGATGACCGGCACCAACAGAAACTCTACACGGAATGTGTCATTCTCTGAGTCGTATGTGTTTCTGAAGCGCATGTAGATCAGGTACACGGTGGCATAGGACAGAGCCAGGAACACCACCTAAGAGCAGAGTCAAAAACTGATCACTGGCCATGACAGTCCATGTGAACGCTGTTGGTGAGAAAGACATCAAACCTGGTGGATGTTAGCAGTTAAAAATGACAGTGTCTGCTCAGCATATTTACCACATATTGTTTGAACCTGGACTTGCAAAAAGTACAGCTAGCATTGGTCATCTAACCGAGGACAATGTCAGTCATCCTAATTTGGTGCCCTAGCAGGAGCTTTGGGCTCAGGTCAACTCAGGTGAAAATGCATGTGTGTCACAGTATTTTTGAAACTGTGTGGGCTCTGCTCTCTTACCTTCATGACTGTATTGTAAGCAGAGATGAAGGTTGTGAACAAATCAAGATATCTGGTGGTGAAGACAAGTGCAAACAACACCTGAGACTTCCCAGAGATCCCTAAAGAGAAAAACAAACACTTAAATCAAAATTTTGCGTCAAAAGAGGCTGCCCTAACGGGCCACTTTGTGATGAAGGGCAGCTCAGATATGAGGGGAAAAATACAATAACCAGAAATTAGTGATTTATCAGCAGCAGAAGATTGTACAAAAGATAAAGTTGGATTTGAAGTAAACAGCCTGCTATATAATAGGTGGAGCAGGCAGGAAATTGCTTTATCAGTGCCACGTCCTCGACTCCTGCAGCTTCTACTCAGCCTAATACATATACCCTCAATGATGCTCTTGACTGATCTCTGTTAAATATTTCCACACTTTAATTGTAAGCATTGCTGTATTTATACTGTACAACTGCATGCATGTTGATATAACGAGGCTGAGCGATCACAGGCTCCGTTGCGTTAAAGTGCAGTGATGTCAGTTCAAATGTCAGCCTACCAGCACAGGATTTGGACCTCCATATCTTCAGCAACAGGATAACGATAGCAAGAAGATGAGACACGTCACCCGCCAGACGAAAGACATTCATGTTGTTTTGGTTCCGTTTCAGCGACAAAGCCAAAAAAACAAACTCTACAAGGTTTGGTACGTCTTCAGAAACAGGGAAGAGTTGTTCAGCCACAAAAAGCAAACACGCTCTCGGTGCGCGTAAAAAAAAACAAGAAAAGGCGAGCTGTAAGGCTAAAAAAGAAGCTAACAGCTGAGCGGTGAACCCCGAGTTTTTCCGATTGCTTTTTGACTTTTTATCTACACGCAAGAGGACGGACAGATATGAGGGCAACAAGGGAAACTCGTAAACTCAGCTGTGCTTGCAGTGGCCTGAAAGGAAAGTTGTTTCAGAGGAGGTGACGTGGCTGACAGCTCGGGCAGCGTCAAGCTGAACTACACCAAACAACTGAATCCTTTTCCGGTCTGTTTTTTCAAAATAAAACTCGCGTTATTTACTAAATGGTCCTTTGATCAAAATTAACAACGAAATGATCCAAATTTGACCTTTTTAATAACAAACTTGTTAAATTTTAAAAAGTTGTGAGTCCTGTCAGTTGACTTGTTATTTTAAAAGGTGTTGCTGAGAGAGCATAACCATAGATGTAGAAACATACCGCGTTACCTGTTTGATGACGAGCGTCTGCGTGGGCGCCATATTGGGTAGGTCAAGTTCCGCTAGTAAAATAATTTCATCACAAATATCGCCTGTAACCTGCTTAATTCTCGGCTGATTTCCATGAAATTTGTTTTGTTGTAAACATCAGAAAGTAAACATGATAGTGATTACCTGTTGTAATTTATTTGCGTTACTGGAGGCGATCTTAGCAGCTCTATGCCAAAACAGTAATCTTCTGAATATAGGTACAACACTGGGAAATGCAGGCTCCGAACCATAGCAAAACCAATTGGCAAAATGAGCAATATTAGCTTTAAATAATGATAAATTTCGCCAACGATTGCACATCACTATACATTGTTATAAAAACCCATGTTTTCTTGTTTATTTAGCCTTCTTATTGACATTTCAATTGACCAAAGAATAAATTAACAAGATTATTGTTTGCCCTTTTTGAAGAAGATCCGGTTAAGCTGCAGATCAAAGACACATTATAATACCTACACTACTGCAGGCTGCACAGATTAGACCTGCACATCACAAATATTGTATGTCTCAGATATATTATTGTCAGTGTACTCTCATGTATAAAAGATGTGAATTTCTCCTCCACTTTGAATAATCATGAAACAGTACAGTTTTAAAGAGCTTTTCCGTGGGGTACTACTTTGCAGCTGCAAAGTGTGAAGTTTTGAAATGTGGTATTGCCTCATCTTGAAAAAGTTCCTCACAACTAATGTCAGATTTCCCACAGCCTTCTTGTGTTTTGATAATATGGTCACCACATTGTGAATATAATCGTGGTGATATGGTGGGGTATAAGATGGGATAACATGATTTTTTGTGCAAGAACAGAGAGCTGGAGTCCTTGACTCTAGTCTGAAGGGCCACATTTAGTAAGTTGGTGTTATTTATGTTATTTATAAAGTATATTTCACTATTTTAAATCATAGATAATTATATATTTTTTGGAACTGCACAGACACAACATGTCAGGACATGGAGCACATAGTTTTGTACCAGAAAAGCATATGGTTAGCTCACCAGCCAGATGGAATCTGCCTACAGATTCCTTTAGATGAGGCAGGTGAGTTAGGCTGCTATCTGGTATTTTTATGTGATCTCATCTGCACTGTCCCTGTAAATTATGTAAGTTTAACTGTACATGATAGTGAAAAATAAGTTTCAGATACCATACTATCAAATATTATAGTATTGTGGCTGTATTCAGAAGATTACTGTTTTGGCACAGAGTTGCCAAGATTGCCTTCAGTAACGAAAACAAATTATAACACATTACACATTACAAATTACAAGTGACCACCATCATGTATCATCAGGTATCTATGTTTTAATATCTATGAGCTAAACATTATCTAAATATCTTGATATGAACAGGAAGCCAGAGGGCCTTCATTTAAAAATACACCCCTGAGTAAACAGCAGATGGCGACCTGCAGCAGGCAATAAGGAAGTAGAACACCATTCTTTTTAATAGGAGTGAAACTATTAAACACAAATTACAGACTCAACACAAGAATAAACAGAAAGTGAGCTTTATTGCAAAAGCTGATAAAAAAGGAAGCAAAAAACTAGAAAAGTACAAAAAAAATAAAAATAAAACAACAAACCACTCCAACACAGAGACTTTAAACAATCAACACAGGTGAAAGACAGGGCAGGGCAGGTAATCACATAAGAAGGCAAACTTGAGAGAAAATTGGTAGATAAGACACAGAACAGGGGCTACCAAAATAAAACAGTAAACACAACATAACAAAGGTACTCAATACAAAAACACAGGAAACTTGAGACTAAAATAACTTAGGAACTAACTAACTAAACCTAAGCTCTTCAAATGACAGATCATGAAAAGGGAGAGTTTACTGGGGACATTACAGTTCATGGTCAGCATCAAAATCTCTACACCACAGAGTTGGTGTCTCATGACTTGTAAATAAAGACTGATCTACCTTTAAATCCAGACTAAACATGTGAATAGTCTCCTCTGTCTTTGTCTCAACCTTAAATATTTTTTTCATTTTTTCAGAATAAAATAAAGTTTTTTAATACAATGGAATACAATCTCTTAGATACCACACTCAGGCAGGTCTCACATACAGTGCCATCCATGTGCCTCCTCCAATTTGTACAGCGTTGGGTGTGTTACTCAAAAAAGCATTATGTTACTTATTATTCATTACTCTTTTTAAAAGTACTTCACTTAACTTTACTTCAGTTTACTTTACTTAACTTACTACTCCATGCCAAAAGTAATCAGTCATGTCACTCATCATATTACTTTCCGTTTCATCACACAAAACTGGAAATTGCTTTCTTTCTCCTCAAAGTACAAACCTCACATGTGCGCCTGTGATAAGTGATGACGACATTCTTTTGTACAATTTTGTTGTTTAATAAAGCAACCATAAACTGTAACAGGCATATTTTCAGCTGGTCAATGTGAGTCTTTCTCTCTCAGTCTCTCATGCCAACTCACTAGCTGCTGCTGTGTGTTCATGTTTTACAGCATGTCATGACTGTTTTTTTGACAATTAGGGACAAACAAAATTGCACAGAATCAATAAAAGTAACATTATAACAAGTTATTTCATTTTGTACTCACTGTAATATTATCACTGAAAATCTGTTAATAATTAGTTACACTACTCGTTTCTGTAAAAAGTAATTACATACAGAGCCCAACACAGAATTTCTAATGCTGAAAAAAATCTTATCCCCAAACTTTTTTTTATCCAGTGAGGGTTTGTAGCATCAGGCTTGCATTGTTTTAAAATACTCCATCCTCTATGCCTACACCTTCTTCTGCCATATCCGGTCCACCTGCATCCCCTTCCTCCTAATTCTGATCCCTTAATTACTGACAAAATCTGAAACCACTCACCCTCCATCTTTTCATCACTCAATGTCTCCCTTCCAATCAAATCCCATCTTCTCATTCACCCTCACTCTTAATCCAGAAACTGCATCTGAATTCAGGCATCACACACATCCGCCTCCCCTGCATCCTACTCTCATGTTTGATGCAGTAAAATCAGCACAAGGCACCTGAGACGCTGTGGAAATGTTTTCAGCCTACTTGGAACGCATCTGTGGTGGTGGTGCAGAGAAGTGAGGGGGCACTGCACACCAACGAAGAGTACACAGCTATCATACACCCCTGAAGCATCCACCACACAGCCTGGACCCTTTTTCTGTCACTGGGTTATTCAATTTGAGTAGAGCAGAAATGTTCATATTCTCTGAAATCTGTTACATCAGACATTAAGAATGATACATGAACAATGAAGATGAACTTAAGGAGAAGAAAATGACAATTACATACAAAATATGCAATAAAATGCTTTATTATTTTCCTGTGGGTGATTTATTCCAGGCAAATGTACTGTAGAGGACATCTTCTGGACAGAGCTGACCCATATGTAGGCTGCTGTAATAAGTGTGTGCTGAGCAAAAGGTTATGGGAACTAATCTGACACCCAGGACTGATTAGTAGCTATTTATATGTACACACAGTCCGGTGCGCCCTGAGGAGTCTGCCTGCCTGGTCATCTGCTCCTCAGGTGTGGGACCCTGTGACTGTCTGCAACCCTCAATCCCATAAACTCTTTTTGTCTCATCACACAACATCTTTTAATGGTACCCAGTCATTTCATGTCTGACTCTGTTCAAACCCACCAACGCTCTACGTGGAAGGCTCCTCTCAGCTGTGAGAACTGACACCATAGCTGGTAAAGGCTGCGATTATCTCTAGAATAAGGCTCAAGGTAATTAATAGGTCTACTTATTTTGACAGTTACATAGAGTTCAAAGTGCCCACCTGGAGCTTCCTTTGAAAGCATGTTTCTAAGACTATATAACAGCTTTAAGTTATATTTAGGGCACTCAAACATCTGTGCAGGGTATTAACATAGTTTGGATGTAAATTGTGAAATGATTTATCAATGTAACAACAACAACAACAACAATAATAAAATAATAGTTTTATTGTTTTTGGGGAGTAAAATTTGACAAGAATTCAACCTCAAATGGTTTCTTCCAAACTAATTTCAATGTCAAGATAAAGACAAATTCCTAATGTAGCATTTTCACTTCCTCCCAAACTTTGTACAATTAATTATTCAGGAAATCATTCAGAGAAATGTTTAGTAACATCAGCACAATACTCTGTTATGGGTCTACTGCTTGGATTGGTTGGCCCTACTAACCTAATGTACCCATCACTCATATTTAGATCTCTTTTGGTGGTCCGACCTGATGTGTGGTTGAAGGCTTTTAGTGGTACACTTGCTTTGTTCTCTTTCTCCTGTTTGCTTGCATTGCTAAAATTGCTCTGGATTTGGCAACAGCTTTTCTCATTACTACTCACATTGCCTTGTCATCATTCATTGAACCCTGTACAGTTCTTGTCATGTCATCATTGAAAGAGGAACTCCAACAAACTTCTTTGAAAAGCTTTTTTTTCCCCCTTCTAAGTGAGCATGTTACCTTCAGCAGCTGCCTCCTTCTGTCCTCCAAGTTTCTGTTTTCTGTTTACCTCACTGTTGTCGCTACTTACAGTGCTGTGTCTCCTTCCGCCCCCTCGTTCCTCCTCTGTGAGTTTGTCACATGGGCAGATGCACACCCACATCTCCTATTCAGAGGAAGAGATTTTGAAAAGAGGTACCCCCCTGCTCTATAATTTAGAAGGGAGAGGGATGGATGGAGAGCAGGGGGTAGGGAGAGGGAGGGATGAGGGGGCTAAAGGGGAGCTGTGGGTGAGGGCAGGAAGGGGAGAGGGGCGGTTTCCATAGAAACTGTTTTGCTCACTTCATATTTTATATAGTGCTGTGGATACTTTCATGAGCTAATTCTAAATCAGACCAGAAAATTTATCACTGGTTTTCGTCTGATTGAGCACAACGAGAGCGTGTCGATCTTCATTAGATGGCAGACTGGCAGTGAGAGCACCCAAAGTTATGCTGAGACTCTGCTGTTCACTCTGTTTTCAAGACACTATAGGAACTTTTAATGATGATGACAGCAGAGAGTCATCAGCAGAAAAGTAACAAGTTCATGGGTATTAATTTCAAAGCCAATATTCTTGGTTGGTGCAGCTGCAGTGATAAAGATTTACTGAACTTACTGAACTTTGAGATGAGCAGAGGAGGAAAGTACATTTACCCCATACTGTCACCAAAATATAAATTAGAGGTATGTTTATTTTTCACACTGAGAGACCTTAACTCCTCTTTTTTTGAAGGGACTGTCATGCTTTTTACTACACCACATCTATGCACATACAGCTGTAATTCCCTTTGAAAAATAGCATTGCAACCATGTGAAAAACATGATGTTGCGCCTGTTGTGTTCAAACTACCCAAAAATACAATAAAATAGATCTAAAGTCACCCGCCATAACGTTACAACATTAAATGCAGCTTACACAGTAAAATATCAATCATCTAACACGCAAAGGGGTTATTTATTGCAAAATTTGCTTTTATTTGTAGGTCAATGCATTTAACTGATAATACATTTAGGTATACCCTTGTTGTGACACCCAACATCATTGTTTCACACCCTGTTTTGATTACAAGCAAAAAATCCCAACACCTCCAATGATCCTTCAACCAATCAATACATTTTTTAACTTTAAATGCAACTTTATTCTTCTCAAAGTATATTATGTTAGACATATTATACATATGTCAAGTTATGTACTTACATACTTACAGTAACTCGAATGTTTCCAACAAACTCTTTAAAATCAAAGAAATCTGTAAAGTTATTCAAGGTAACAGCATGTTTCAATTGGTTGTCTGAAAAACTGGATCGTAAATTCTAGTTTCTTTAACTTCCAGGAAAACAACCATAAAAGAAATCCAGGGAAACACTACATACTGTGTCAAAGAGTGAAGAGGGACTTTGGGAAACTGGCACATGTGCTGTTGTTTGTGTTGCTTTCTTGTGATGAAGCATGATGATTCATTTTCATCCTCAGTGGTGGTTGTGCAATAAGAACAACAACTCCCATGGTCCCAAAGTTCTTCACAACATTATCAAACTATGTCCCTTGTTATTGTTTTGAATGAGACCTTAGCAGCAAAGGTCTAAATGAGGGTAAATCACTTAAGTTTGCTTCTGTTCTTCTGGGGGGGTTGAAAAAAAATTCTTTTTTCTTGGTTTTAGAGCTTTGACATGCTGGGGTGGACCTCAAGTGCTCTCAAGTGCTAGCCAAACCATATTGGAGTTTATTTCATGGATGCCTTGGTGGCTGAGGCTGACTGTAAACAACAACACCCCTGACTTGCGTGTGACCACCGAGTGCCTTTGTTGCATGTCACTCGCTTCTGTCTCTCTCCCCTCATTGTCTCATCCTCTCAGAAAGTTCAACAACCATTTGACCCAACAGCACACACAGGTGTACTCTGCAGGCTCAGTCATTCTCTATTTTTATGTAGAATGTACTGAAACATCACAGCTAAAACCAAGAAAGATACTCATACGGAATACTTGTAATACAGTACTCAAACTTTGTCATCCAAGTCTCTTGTATCCAATCATGCTCAGTTTGTCCTAAATATATATATTTTAAATACAATATTGATTGATTTAATTTTCGAACCAGCATTTATTCCCATGTGTAACTGATGTGGAGTTTTAGATGTGCTGGCAGAGCTTCAGTGCAATGGAGCTTTGACTATGATAAACAACTGACATGCATTGACAGTAAGCTCACTGTGACACTGATGATAGGGGCTGGAAACACTCCATGGCAAAGCTATGAGGAAGTTAATGTGCAGGGACTGTGTTTACAGGACATTTGACAGTAATAACCCCATATTATTGAATATTATTTGATCCACTATATTTTCAAGCCACCATGTTTCCTCCGTCCACCTGTTACAGTATCATGTCTGTGCTTCCTAAAAGAGAGTTAGCCCAGAAATCATGACTCAAATGAGTTCTGGCTCACTCACATGGACACATCAGGCATTATTCAACACCTACACATGCTTAGAGTGCACAGAAAAGAGTGGCAGCCCCCCTAGTCTCATCCTCACTCCCTTTGTCTCTTTGCCTTTCTTTCCTACATCTCTCTTCTCTCCTCCTCCATCCCTCCCTCACTCCCTCCCTCCCTTTCCGAACCCATGCTCTGTAGAGTTGAGATTGACACAGCATTTTCAGCCCGGGGTGTATGAGTGCGCACAGGAGAGCGCACACAGACAGGATTATGGTCAGTGAAGGAGGCAGCGGAGGACAATAACGGATTAAAAGAGAGATACAACAAGGATAAAAGAATGAATAAGAGATGGAGAAGAAACTATCAGTGAGGAAGAATAAAAGAAGGGATCACAGACCACATGATTTGGGACCTTTGCCCTGGACAGTGAAAGTGGGATTGTGAGGAGTAAAGTGGTGGAACGCAAGGAATTCAAACTGAAACCAAAAGACAGAAAACAACAGCTAACTTACAGGGTGAGTATCGATTTATGTTCACTTTACAAGTAGATCTTCCATATCAGAAGATACACACAATAAGAACTTGATAGATTAAATTTTTCTTTATTTGTTCAACACATTAATTTGCACTCCAGATAACAGACACAGAGAGCAGTTCCAGGTTTACCTGCAGACAGCACACTCTTTCTCATATATTAAGCCTTGCGTCAGACAGACTAAAGCTCGGGCATCATGGAAACTGCTGTGTCGTGCATGATGAGGTGAACAGTCACAGTTCTCCGTCATGTGCTGTAAACCCCTGTGGCACTGCTGGGGCATACTGAAGTGCAGCAGGTACATATATACCTACAGGCCAAAATCTGTTGGATAGCTTAACTCAAATGTTAAAAATCCAAAGTTTTGTTAGTTTTGTTTTTTTTTTTGTGACTCTGAAAGTCAAATTTGATAGAAATCTCTGCAAGCTTGAATAAGGAATAATTTCATTGCTGAGAGGAATGTTAGGTATTGATATATCTTGGATAACTCACATCACTCTGGCCTAAACCTGTTTTTTATTATACTGATGGCCTTTAATGACCACTCAGGAAAATAGCAACCACCAGTTCAGATAATAGACTGCAGTTGTCAGTGGATCATTTACAGCTGGACCTATGACAAAGTGTTTATTAACAACTAACCTATTGAGTAAAAAACATGTTTTGCAACAATGCAAACACACACAAAAAATATGGAACAAAAAAAGCCAACATGGAGGCTGTCTGGGATGTGATGGTAGCGTGGGAATATTTCTTTTTACTGGCTGACTGACTCTATGTGGGTTGGCTCGTGACAAGCTAAGGTGAAAACAAAGTACGTAAGTAAGTATTGATTAATTTTTGCAGAGAACAAAATAGTTTTAAGGAGGAAAAATAGAAAGAAGGGAGGTGAATCTTCCCAATGGAGTGACTGACTCAAAACAGTCACCTACAGTCCCAGCATCCCTACACAAGGCCTGTAGCATGAATCACATGAGTGAGACAGACTCAGCAGGTCCCTCACAAATGTTTGGCAAATATGGACTTCTCTGAATAGACTCAATTTATGTAACAAGGTTATTCGGTGCCTTTCGTGCCAGCAGTTTTAAACAGTAATCTTGGCAATTGGATTCGCTGTTTATTATCATTTTGGCAGAAAACACATGTTTGAGAGACATAATTTCCCTCTGAATGCGTCTGATTATCTAATACATACCTTTTATAGACAGTAAGGCTGATTTCCTCTATGAATGACCAGCATATAATGAAAAATGAGTCAGACCACTCTGTATAATTGCCCCACCAGATGCCATATCTATCAAGCAATATCTGGCCATAAAACTTTGGCTGTCCACACCAGACGTATAATTTTTTTTTTTTTTTTTTGCAATAGATGTAATAGAATGTCTCATCAGGGGTGATAAAGAGAGGCTTTGAGGGAAGGAGACACTTCTGCATCTTAATCCCCCCCAACATACCTGCTTTCTTTCTCTCTGTGCCTCTTTTGGGATTAACAGTCATAAAATCTTCACAAAGTCGTTCATTACAGAATGATTTCCTGATTTTTTTTTTACTTATTTCACTTTGAATTCAGGCAGATTGTGTAATAGTAATGAAATTTAATGTAAAGGATTTGTTCACATGGGCTGAATTTGACCAATGTGTAGTGATGCTCAGCACAACTTCCAAATAGAAAATTCATGTTTGCCCAGACAAATCCTGTACATTACATTTTTAGACTGTTTCACAAACAGTCCTCTGGGGTCCAGTGTCAGAGTCCTGACACCACGTCCTGCTCTCTGCAACTCCAGAGTGAGTCATGAAAGCCTTTCTTTTACTCAAAGTAACATAGTGCTGGTATGAAAGCTAGACATAGTATTGGTCATGAAAACACTGAAGAGTCCTGTCCATGGACATGAACCTAATGAATTAAACATTACTTGTACTTCTAAAATTGCAGAGATTTTATGTATTTCTATGTGATGAAAGCATATATATAACATTAGTAAATGTATGTAAACTATATATGAATTACATATGTTACTATAAATAACTATTAATCTGTAATTTATGAGATCAGAGATGAATAAGTGATGAAGAAATACAGTAAAAGACCCCACAACAGTAAAAAATCTCACAAGATGGGATACTTTAGAAAAGTCACTTAGAACATTATTCAGGCCTTATAATTTCTGTTAATTAATTTGTAAATAGATTAGTTGATTAATCACAATAATAGGGTCCCAGTTTACCAATTGCTATTTGTACTAAATAGATACAATCTTCACATGCTTTTATCATCTATTCATTCTACTTCTTTTATCTTCTTCTAAACCTTGAACAAAAATAATCCCCAAAAAAAAGCTTCTTTAGTTATTACACAGTTATTACATGATAGTTATAATTACTTTAAAACCTCTTAGTGGAATGCCACTGGGGCAAATAATAAGGAAAATAAGCGGTATTAAGCAAAACATAACAGCTTTTTAAAAATGCTTTTTGACCCAAGACAACTAGAGATTTTTCTCTCGCTCGCTCAGTAAAATGGATCAGAAAAGTCTTCACTAAGAGTCACCTCTTACACTTTACTTAGAAATCTACTTAAAACAAATGTAGACGTTGCATTGCTACCCTTCTGCCCTTTCTCTCATCCCATCTCTCCCATCCTTTCTGACTCATGTTAGGAGAGCACTTAACAGTGTATACTAGCCCCCCCCCTACACACTGCTAACTCTCACCACTTCTCTCTGTCCCCCAAATGCCACAGGAGATGCGTTCCTATGGCAACACTGGCTTCAGTAAAAGTCCTCAGTCTTACCTGGTGACCACTAACTAACTGGTTTGTATTGTGGGTGTTCTCAGCTCTGCTGTAGCATGTCGGTACCTGAGTCCTTCCTCCCCCAGCCATTAGACATTATAAAATGTTAAAATAAAAAATTTCAGAAGACAGATTGTTGTCTGGTTGCTTCTTTCATTTGCAGATTGGGCACGCAGATGGAAGAACTGATGTCACAGCTTTGTTGTTGGTTGGCAGCCACCACACCTGTGTGGACAGAACAGACAGAACATAAACATGTAATCCTCACATGCCATACATCAGTATAGATATACCTGTGTGAGAGTCACTGCAGAGACACAATGATGTACAGATCATCTTCTCTGCCTTATTTGCATTTATTTTTAAATTTAAAGTATTCACTTTCTTAAAAAAAGATAATAAAATGCAACATTAGTGACACTATGACCAGAAGTCAGATTTTATTTTTGACACTTTCTGTTACTGTGGGAAATGTTTTTGAGCAGTGGTTTCAAGGGCAGTTTGCATGAGGAAAACTTTAGTTTATGTTTTTGAAAACCAGGATGAGCACATCTCATACAAAACCATGTTAATACCAAGGTTTGGAACTGGTTTGGCTTGATGAGTGTTAGTGTTTCTAGTAATTTATGAGAAAACCTGCTACAATCAGGAAAATGTTTGCAGAAATCCAGTTTATTTGTTATGTACAGAAATATGAGAAACACAAACAGCCTCAACTAGAAACATCAGCTTGGATTTACTTAACATCACAGGTATTATGAGAGGAAAGACCATGTGACAGGATTTTCTCAGTATCTTAGGACAGACAGTTTTATGTAATCAAAAAGAAAATAACCCCATTCTCATGCCATCTGAGACTCAAGACTGTTCCTAAGTACAGTTGCTGAATTTCCTCTTTGTCACAGAGGAGCCATCTTGTGCTCTTATACAATGGGGAATTTTGTCATTGCATAGGGATCAAATTATATTTGAACACATTTTTCTTAGTGTTTAGGCCTGAGGTCAGATGTTTAGGCTAATGTTTAGGTAGAAAGAACATGACCTATGCCTGAGTTCATGGGTTTAATAAAGATATAAGTAAGATGTGTTTGTAGATTTGTTCAATTAAAAGTTCATTTGTGCCTCTAAGCTCCAGTGAACCTTTTTGACAGCCAACAATACAGCCTAAATTTTGGTCACGTTTATTTTTCTGGGAGGTTTTGATGGCTGAGTTGCTTTCTTCAACAATTATGCCTGTTAGTTGAAGATAACAAGTGCGCTCTGCAGATATTGTCTGAAAATGTTCCATTGAAAATCAGGTATTTCCTCAAGAAACTCACATGATTAAAATCGACTACATGTATCGACAAGTATTCTGCAACTTGTGGTTGCATAAAAAAATACTGTTCCTACCACTTGAGTATGCAGACAGATTATATATCCTTTAGATAGAGTCACTATCCATTCCTCGTCATTTTAAAGACAAAGCTAAAAATGATAATATTACACTTTAATACAACTTGTTATTTGTAATAAATACAATCTTATAATTTTAAGATAAATGCCTGAAAGGTTGTTGCACTGAGACTAATTAATATGACTAAAGTTTGACACAGTTTGAACAAAAAAACAAACAAATAACAACAAGACGAGTGGCAGAAACAAACATAGAAGATCTTTGTTGCCTGGAAGTTTTTTTGTGAGTTAATGTTTGGATTGTCAAATTAAGATCCCAGCTTTTGCCACGGAGCAAGGCCGGAACTGCTCGTGTGGAGCTGCTCAGGTGAACATCATCTAAGTGACTCTAAATGTGAGGCTGATTTTGATCTTAAATCTGAAGATTATGGGTGGCTAACAACATTTAGCAAGGTTGCCTCACAAGCAGTAAAGCTCTGGGTTTGAGGTCTTTCTGTATGGGTTCCCTCCAGGTGTTCCAGATGTGGGTTCCTCCCACAGCCCACATAACTGCACATCAGGTATTTTGGCAAAAATAGATCTTGTCACACTGGGTGTTTTTCCACCGGTTAAGCTATGGTGCTTAAACCAGTTCTGTTCAGGATTCTTTTTACTGGGATTGTGGTCGGGTAAACTGGGCCATGTGTACGTAAGCGGTGCTATCGTAATCAAGCAAACCCAGGCCCAAAGGAATATCCAGTTACAAAACCAACTTTTTAAACTGCCTTTATCCCTTTAACACACTTGCAACACATCTGGAGTCCCCTACTTCCCGGCCCAGTGTCAGCAGTGATCAGCCCAGCTCCATAAAAACAGGATAATAAGTTGAAGATAAAGGAGGGGTGGCTCTTTAGATTTTTCTAACCAGGTTTTGTAAGTTGCAGGGACGGACGCATAGCTGTTAAATATGGCTTTTTAATAAAACGTATCATAATAGAATGCACTGCTAACAGTGTGTGTATGAGTGTGTGAATGCTATCATGGCAGAGAGCTAGGTGCACACCATTGTGCTTATTCATTTGGTTTAAGCATAATAGATGGGCTGATGGAGAACATGTTGCTCACTGTGCACTACCTTTAATTACACCACTTACACCCACATACAACAATACAACTGCACTGTCAAGAGCAGGGTCACTGCATCTCAAGACATTTCACAGAATCAAATCAAGAATTAATTTTATCCACATTTACATGCAATAAAACAGCACATAAAAGCCAAAGAAGATACAAAGGACCATAGAATATGTATTTAAAAATATAAAGAGATGAAATGTGATCAAATTAAATCGGATAAGGATTGAAAAAAATTGTAACAGGTCATGTTTTTTTTTTTTTTTTGCATCTACTGAAGTGTGATCTGTATGCTTTTGAGTTAAACCTCCACTTCATGTTGTGTGTACACTTGTTCTTATTAAAATGAAAGGCTAATTTTTTTGACTATTTTTTTCTCCTCTACAGTGTTGTTCTCAGTGGTCCTCCATGTTGGAGACTTGATCTTTAGGAGAGAGTTTCTCTCACCCAGGCCCCATACCAGGGATCATTGGTGCCATGGGAACAAGTAGGTCCAACAGGTGAGGGCTTTAATCTCGAAACAGCAATGTGTCTGCAACTAAGCTTGCATTATAAAAGTGTAGTTAACTGTTCATTTTATTACAGGGCCCTGGTGAGTTTTAGAAATGTCTGCTAACACTGAAATGTTGAACTCTAAAGTTTGCTCTTGAATTGCAACATTCCTGTGTTATTATTCTCGACCTCCTTGATCTTTGTGTATCATTAAGTTTGCTTTAACATCTGATTGAGTCCCAAACAACAAAGAAACAAGACTTGAGAGTGTCATAGAGCCAATTCATGGCACTATTTAGCCATCCTGACTTTATCTTCTGTTCAAATTTACTGTACATGTTTAACTTCTAAGAATCCTGAGAACTGCTTTTGCATATATTGAATCTACAAATTAACTTATTAAATTAAATCCCTTGACCCAATTTCATTAATTATTCTATCTATTAAACAACTATTTGTACAACTGCCTTGACATGACTCTGCTTTACAAAAACATTTCATCGCTTTGAAGCGTTGTTTTGTCCGGAAGTCTCAACACGGCTTACCTGCTGAATGGGCTTGTTAATTTGGTGAACGAGTCAGAGTGAGTCAGCCCAGCTCAGGGATATTTACAGCAAGCAGATCTTCAAAAAGGCCAAGGCCATCCCACACTGTCCTGACCAGCACACAGAACTCTTTCCTACAGGCATCAGATCGCCTGCTTTGAGAGAGAAGACTGAAAACTGTCTTATGGTATTAATGGCATTAAATATGTATGTAAATTACATGTAACATTAACATAGTATTTTAATTTTATAGCCCCTTATTTCTAACTGTCTCTGGTTTGTTTAATAGTTTGTTAGGGTTTAATCATCAGTTTAGTTGGTTGTCTTGTTGTTTCTTGGTCTGATGTTTTCATATTTCAATGGCACAATTAAAGGTGCTATGTGTAATATTTTAGCACAAATTACTGCACAGTTCCTCACTTTAACTCTAATGACTTTGTTCAAGTTTGGCTAAAATATGTGATTAAATTCACTTCAAATCATTTGACCCAGTCTTAACTGATGGTTCACGTTATAAAATACAGTGTTTATAAATGCACAGGACTTATATGGTTTAGTGTGTAGGGTTCCTGGTTTCATCCCTGTTTGATGAATGATCAAAAGAGAGTATTGACATCCATTTACAGAACATGTAATTAGGAACATACATGTTGCTCCGTTTCAAAATGGGCTGTCTGACTGGCTCAGATATAATCCTGTAATCTATGATGACAGCCATCCTTCTCACATAGCTTAACTGAGCTCACCTTCCCAGCTGCTAATCCTTCATATAAAGGTGATAGACAGGTTAGGTTGATTGATTCACTCACAAGTTTGATCAATTTCAGTAGATTGATTTTTCTGGTCCCAGAAACTGTCTGCTTTTGGGCATATATATATATTTTTTCGCTGTATTCATCAAGTGGTTTCTCCTTAAAACTGCGCTGCTGGCTGTTCCTTATTTGATGCTGCTCACGTGCCCTGTGTTCCTAATGAGTCAGGTATTATCCTCCTATCTCTCTGTCCATGAGAGGGTGCATGATGTCTTTGTGTGCTTTAAATGGTACACTGGAAAGTACAGAAGGATCAATTAGATTACTGGCTCTTTAACATGTTTTCCTGCTCTTTATTTCCTTTTCAGCTCCAATTTGAATGACTCCAAAACCAATCTGTTACACAATTAATTTATTGGTAAATAATCAGGGTTTCCTAAAACTCTGATCAGATCAATTCTCTTATTGATTGTAAAACCTGCATTGATCATTTAAATTAAAAAATGAAATATGGAAATAAAACTTTCTCTTTTATTGTCAGTTTGTATACGTTCTGAAGTTGTGATTGGAGGGGGACCATCGTCATGTCGGCAGGCGAAGACAAGGCTGAAAGATGTCTAATAAAAGGCCAGTATTGCCTGCGTAAATCAGCCTTAAACCAGTTCTCACTCTGAATGTAGATGTGTCAGTCTAGTGTCACCATATTATTTGATCAACTTTTTGACTCCTTTTCTCTTCCTCCTTCTGTGTTGGCCTGATAGGTACAGCATTGTGTCAGACATTTTACCAGAAGAGGAACAACAGAAGATCGCCAGTGTGAGACTCCATAACGGACACAGTCCTCCAAACTTCCCGCCGCACTCAGACTGCGAAACAGAGACAGAGGAGAGAAGGAGGAGGTCAGGAACCTCTGCCACCGCTGAGCCCAGCACAAGGGGACAAGAAGGTATGAACAACTACAACGGGAAGATTCAGACAAGGGGCTCCAACCACGTACGGAGCCGGTTTGTAAAGAAAAATGGACAATGCAATGTTTTATTCACCAACATGGAGGACAAAAGGCAGCGCTACCTAGCTGACATCTTCACCACCTGCGTGGACATCCGCTGGAGATACTTACTGCTTATATTCTGCACCAGCTTCATGGTTTCCTGGCTTTTCTTTGGTATTATCTTTTACACCGTCTCTCTTGCACATGGGGACTTTGAGGAGCAACCTTTGGTGAAGGGTGATATGATGGCGGTTGGGGGGCTGCATGGACCCAACTCCGGCCACACAGCTGGAGGGCAGACACAAAGGATGCCCTGCATACTTCATGTCCAGGGCTTTGTTGGAGCGCTGCTGTTCTCCATGGAGACCCAGACCACCATTGGTTATGGCTGGCGCTGCGTTACCGAGGAGTGTCCTGTCGCTGTGTTGACAGTGGTCATCCAGTCCATCGTGGGCTGCATCATTGACTCTTTCATGATCGGCACCATCATGGCTAAGATGGCTCGTCCAAAGAAGAGGAACCAGACTCTTATATTCTCCAAAAACGCTGTCATTGCCCTGCGTGATGGCAAGCTGTGCCTCATGTGGAGGGTGGGCAACTTGCGGAGGAGCCACATCGTGGAGGCTCATGTCCGTGCCCAGCTCATACGTTCATATGTCACAGCTGAGGGGGAGTTCATCCCCTTGGAGCAGATGGACCTCAATGTGGGCTACGATGAGGGCACAGACCGGCTGTTTCTAGTATCCCCTCTGGTTATAGTCCATGAGATAGATAAGGATAGCCCCTTGTACACATTAAGCCGAGCTGATCTGGAGACAGACGACTTTGAGATTGTTGTGATCTTGGAGGGGATGGTAGAGGCCACGGCCATGACTACCCAGTTCCGAAGCTCCTACCTTGCGAATGAGATCTTCTGGGGTCACAGGTTTGAGCCTGTGATCTACGAGGACCGGGACCGCTACAAGGTAGACTATGCTCGCTTCCACAATACCTATGAGGTGCTGTCAACGCCCCACCTCAGCGCCAAAGAGCTGGATGAGGCTGCAAGCCGAGCCTCCTCTACCGCCTCCCCCGTCTCTGCATGCAGAACCACACAGGACTTAATTCCCAGGTCGCTGAGCGCCTTCTGTTATGAGAACGAGGTGGCATTGAGCTGTGGGGAGGAAGAGGATGACATCTTTGACTCCCCTCGGACTGTGAGTAAGGAGAGAGCAGAGGAGAGGAGGACTTCAGTCTCTGTAGACTTCCAAAACATGTTCCAGGACACTGCGACCACAACATCAAGCAACAACAACGTCATGTGTGTTCTGGACATGGATAATAACCAGATGGAGTTTGACATCTTACAGACTGCCATCCCTCTGGATCCAGTGACGTACAAGAGCGAGCAAGAGATTTAAAGAGCGCAGGGAGGAATTAATGATTGTCACATGTTCAACTTTGGATTGCATGTACAGAAATGTAAACCCCCTTTGCCTTGCCAGTGTTGTTTTATATTTATTTCTGTTTGTTTTTTCTTCTCATTGAGATAAAAAAAAGAAAAAGAAGAAATAGTTTAACTGAATAGCTTTTGGCACATGCAGCTGCATTCCTTGAAGAGCCATAATAATCAACCAGACCAATTCTGCACAAGGACAAAGAATCTCTAACAATGCGCTGACAGGCTTTTATCATGATTTTATGAACAAAACAGAGCACAATAGCAGAAAAAATTAAGAAACTTGACTCATGTTTTAGACAGTATGTAAATCTCCTGTGATTTAAAAAATTGCTTTATTTAAGAATTTCGTTTCTTCTGTGAATATGAACATGAGATTTTATGAAAGCAATAGCAGTTTTGATGTAACTCTCTTCCTGTTTGAAGAGGATTGAGCTTAAGACTTTCACGGTCAGTACTTAAGATGTTTTGTTTTATCAAAGTGTGAAGGATTTATGCTTGATAATCTCCATTTTGTTCATGGATTTCAGTGGTCATCATGTCTGCAACTCTTCCCTACAATGTCTGCTATTTGCATTATGTGGGACTGCCTATTTTCTGAAATCTTTTCCTGTAAAACATAAACAACTTCCATTATTTAGGTGTTTTAGTATACATTAGTGGGGGTCTACTGCTTTTGATTTTGCTGTATAGTTCACCAACAAGACCATTCCAAGTGCAATCACTAAGTGTAGCAGAGGTATTTTTCTGAATTCGAGGAAGATCCCTTAAGACAACAACTTTGGACAAATATATTGATTTATTGAAACTTAGGATAAAATCATTGCATTTCAAATATTATTTTACAAACACTTTTCCTCCAAAAACAGTTAAGTGTAAAGAGAAAACAAAAACAGAATATTTAGCTAGCCATAACAAATACTTTTATTAGGTTATAGACATTAAGAAAATGTCTAACTTTTAGTGTTATAACTAAATAGCAAAATAGACCTTTTATTCACTTTATGAATCACTTGAAAACTTTTTCTCGGTTTGTTTCTTGTGGAGGCTGCAGCCAGTGATAACAGAATCAACACTGAGAAGTGACTTTAATTCATGTTTGTGCTGTTGTTCTTCGCCAAAGGTCTGGAGTTAGAAAGTGAAAAACAGAGCTCAGTCTGTAGACTGAGTGGAATTTATGATTTTTGATGGTAGAAAGGTGTAAAAACTGCAGGAAACAAAGGGATGGAGGTTGAGGAGTGTCAGGAAAAGTGCAATAAATCACTGGATAGTGTCAATAAGTCAGTGAGAGAGTCAGGATAAAGTGTAACTGTACTTTAAATACATTAAATAAAAAACTTTTTCAAAACAGAAAAACATCAGACTCAACATACTGAGAGAAACTGATGGTACAAGATACAAATTTAAAAAATACTGAAATAAGTATATGTCACTGATTTTAACAATGCCGACAAGTGAAATACATCATAATATCTGCATTAATAAATGTGGCACATTTCCTTCATCTGGTACTTTAAAGGACTAGAAACAAACCAAAGGTTAAACTCCATTCAGTCATGATGTGAAGAGCAACAATAAAGATGTGAAGCTTAATAAGTATAACTGCTACATCTGATGATATGACAACTGTCATTCTTGAAATATTGTTATTGTTTGTTATTTTTCCATTTGTGAATTTGTCTCTGCTGGTCATAGTGCTCAGGCAGGCTTTTTTGTATGAACATGTGTGGCTGTGTAGTGTGTGTGTTAGTGAGTAAGAGAGAGAGACATAGAGAGAGAGAGAGAGAGAGAGAGAGAGAGAGAGAGAGAGAGAGAGAGAGAGAGAGAGGGACTGTGGTTAAGTAAAAACAAGCTTTTTTATAGAATTAGACCTCAAATTTTACACAGTAAATTTTTTCATTGCAAAACTTATTAAGTATTCTGCTAAATATTCAGGAATATATTGAGCATATGTAACAATTTAATTGACGAACATACACTACCAGGCAAAACTAAAATATTATAAAGTATTTACACTTTACTTTAAAACATTATGAATGCAACGTGGAAAATCATAGCTGAGCATCTTCAGGCTAAAGTTCTGTTGTGTGTAGAAATGGTGATATGGACAAAATCTCACAGATATCACAATATCAATATGTGTTCAATATCAATGGGAACCTGCTTTTATATTTCAGGTATTTTTTAAGTGTATACTTACTCTGATTTATGGTCTTGTACATAACAGCTCACTGGTATCTGCTTTACTTTACTGAAGCTGAGTCATTGCTATTAAAATTAGCTCCACCTGTTCTGTATCTGTTTCATGCTGTTAGCAGACTTACTGAAGAGCTCTCGGACCATAACTGGAGCATCTAATTAGTGCTTTATGAGATGCAGGTATTAAACATGAGGACAGCGTCAATTCTAAAAGTAACAAATATACAAAACAATATGTTTTCTGGTGACTACTTAAATGACTTTTTAATGAAATAAGTATCTTCATTATCTCATTTTAGGTAATTTGACAATTTATTTCTATTTAAATGTTTAAGATTAATCCTCAAATATGAAAAAATACCAAATTTAAAGGGTTTTGACTGGTAGTGTATACTTGTCTTTCTGTAATGTTAGTTTTAAATTGCACAACTAGTTTACATTTCAACATTTGCACAGAATGGAAGCCAACTTGAGTACAAATAATCACTGTAAATGCCATTTTGTGTGACAGACAAAGTATTTTGTTACCTTTGCTACCTGCTTTGTGTAAATCTAATGATTTCCCAGCCCAGCTTCGAGATAGCGTTTACATGCACTAAGCAAACTTTTGAACTAATTGAAATAAGCTATCAAGAGAAAATCTTAAGTATGAAGCACTTTATTCATCCTTGTACACCTTTTGATGTTGCAAATAAATATTTATGTAATTAAAATGGCCTCTTTGAAACTTAATCTTGACAAAACACATAGAAAATGCCACAAACTGAGCTTGTATGGGAAGTTATGGAAAACACTAACATCTGCCACTAGATGCCTCTGCAGACATTTCTATCTCAGGAGGTCTCAACAGAAAACCCTCAGCCATGCCTCCCTCTAGTGGTGTACTGTGGAAGCAGCAAAGCAGCTCAAACCTGAGGTCTAAATTCAAGAGAGAGAAGACAAGATAAAGATTACAACCAATAAACCTTCAACATGCCTCTTAGGTTTTTGTCTTGGTCATTGTTGGCAAGATTGTTTAAAACACTGAGCTCTTTTCTGGAGAGGCTGCCAGAGTGAGGAGGAAGGGCTAACTTATAACACCAGGGGGCGTTGCAGTGGGTGTGGCAGCTCATTAGAGACAAGATAAAACTCAAGACATCATCATATGCCACCTCACAATTCCTTTAGTTAACTAACTGATGTTGAAGTCACAGAATAGTACATTTTGCAGGTGCATCAAATAACTTTGACCAAAAATATACATTTTCAAGAAACACGAAACAAACGAAGAAATGCATATCAGAACTAATGGCTTTTAGCACCACAAATCATTATATAAGTTCAGGGAGGCTTAGGCTTCTGCAAACAGGCCTGTCCTCATCACAGCACTGTCATACCATCAGACAGAGCGGCTCATCTGGAAACAGCTCACTACATGTCCTGATCTCTGACATTTTGAGGCTATTAGGTCTGCATTGTGACAGAGAGCACTCAGAACTGCTTACTTGAGGGTACTTTCCTGCACAATTATGCAAAGTAAGTCCATTTTCAGTTATTACATGTTCATGTTTCCTAATTGAATAATTTCTGTCCAACTATAATCAAATTAAAATTAGCATGCGTTAAGCTAATAAGAGACTTCCCCTCACAGGTCTCATGGTTGTTCTGTCTTGATCTTCCTTCAACTAAAAATTCTCCATCTCTCAGTCTGTCGATGTTCCCATGCATAAGAACCCTGACAGCAAAAACCGCCCACCCACCGGACCTCTGATCCTCTGGGGAACTGGAGAGGCATTTCTGTCTATGGAAGAGAAGATGAAAAGTGGGAAAAGGGGAGGAAGGGGCAAGCTGCTCAGAAACTGCAGGCCCCGAGGCCATCACTTTTTCATTAGCCAGTCAGTGAGTGAGTGAATGGTAAAACAGGAGAAGCCATGCTGAGCCACATCAGCTATTAGGGTGAACTGAGGGCTCCCTCTGACTCCTATTGTGCATTGTCCCCGAAGTGAGCAACTGCAGCTCAACAGTGAGCCTTTGTGTGGGACATTTAAATGGCTGTTAGCATGCTAATTATGGGATGCGTGTCTTTGGGTGCCAGTGTGCGTCCATCATGTTCTCGTCCTCTCCCTCCCTCCCCCTCCCTACATCTCTCTCCTGGGATTGACATCCTTCCAATTGCTCCGTCTCTGTTTCTTCTTTTCTATCTTTCCCCAAGGCACTAATTGATCACTGATCTCTGTGTTACCGCTGTGACCCATTTCAAGCTCGTTCCTGTTGTTCCCATTTTCCTCGCTTCTGTCTTTATTACTAAATTTGTACTTGCATTGTCTTTTGTGGCCCTTATTCTTTCACTAACAACTGATACTGCTATGCCTTGATCTGTTTCGCTTTCACTTTAACATTCAAACATTCAAACATTTGGCCCTTTCTATAGGACATAATTCTCATTTTTGATTATGGGTAGGACCTGCACAGACTCTGGTTTCAAATGATATCAGTAGCACAGGTTAACCAAAACCATATCAGCTACATTTTGCCTTTATTTTTTGTACAGTGGGAGTCAGTGGTTTCAACCAATCCAACAGCATCCAACCAAGGAGAAACTAGAAACCAATTTGACCATTAGAGTAGATTCTAAACAGTTTATCAAACAAGGAAGTGAAGTTAGCTTTTGTGCTGGACACTTGCAAAGACAAAAACAAAACCTAGCCTAGTTAAAGTCATGCCAGACTACCAGCAATTCAGATATGTTGACTTCCTTTTGCCAAACCTTTAACAAGTTTAAGTTTAGAAATATCTTAAACATGTCTAGGAACTATAAGAGCATTTCTCTCTTAAGTGTCTATTTTTTTCTGCAGCAGCAACACTAAGCAGGTTATAAACATCCACATCCCATTCAGATGAACGTTGAGTCACACTTTGGAGGTTGACCAAATGAAATCACAAGCTCTAATGTAACTTGATGTCTCATAAATAGAATTATCTTTACTGATCAAGAGGAAATACAATTGAACACATCAATGAACAGTGACAAACGCCTCTCGCTGACGATGATAAGGGAAGCTTTGTCTGTTGGGCCTGATAGCTTGAACCCTTGCACTGATGTTGTTGCTTTTTACTGAATGCGAGTAATAAGGTTACAGATGTTGAAAGTATAAAATGGCTATCATTCAAGCTGACTTAATTTACAACTAACGTAGCAGAGGACAGTGGAGGAAATGTCTATGACTTCTCAGCATAATAAGAAGGTTTCATGCTGCTATTTATGCACATATATTTGTTGAAATGGTAACTTTCCTACTTTTAGTTGAAATGGACTTTTCTAATAATACGCATTCTGTTTGAGTTGCTTTCGGCTAGGAACCTTTTGAATTTATTTTCTCGCTAAATTTTGTGGTGGTATTACACAAAATACTTTACAGTGTTTAATACAAGTACTTTCTTACGTACTTTCTGCTCTGGGTCAATTAACTTAATATTTTCCACAAAGATTTGTTCCCAAGATGTACTCACAATATATTTGACTGTGACCAGTCATCCTTGACCTTTGAAAACAGATATAACACTTTATTGTCTGAGTTGACCTCAAATATTCACCCAGAGCCATTCATGACTTTCCATTATTTACAGCTTGAAAAGAGATTTTCTTGAATCCTTGAGTTCAGACTCTTGATTTGTTGTATGTGTAATCTTTCTGACACCAATAAGCCGGTATTTTTTTAATGATGCACATGTGACTGTGTCACAGTCTGGATCTCACTTCTCTTCAGCCACGGTGTCACTACCCTCAGGCCATGCTCTTTCCTTGAGCTGTCAGACCAACCATCCTCTTGCCATCATACCACATGTGGAGCTGCTGCTCGCTTCACGTCTTGCTCTCTAGTTTCTGTTTCCTGTCCTCCTGTTGTCCCAGAGACTTGTTTCCTGTCCTTTTTTGTACTTTGCCTGTGTATTAGACTTTTAATCCTTGCTTGCTCTTTGTCAGATTTGCTTGCCTGTTTGGACTGCCTTCTCTGGTTGTGACCTGGGTCTGTCACACCCTCCCATGGGCCTTTGCACTTCACTGTATGAATAAAATCATTAAAGTGCAATAGCTCTGCCTAAGGCTTCTACATTTGACTCCCATCTTCCATGTTCCTGTTACCCTGCTGGCATCAGTCGTGACTGTTTGTGTTTGTGTGATTGTGGATGTAAGTGAGTGTGTTTGTGTTTGCCTGTAAACAGCTGAGTGGGCAGCACATGTATGCAGACTCACATTTCTGCATGTAGTTTGCAGATTTGCCTACATGTTTCAGTTAAGTTTGTGTTTATGTGTATGTAGACACCCATGTTTTCATCCATGCATGCACTTGTGTGTGTGTGTATGTCGGTGTGTGTGTGAGCAGCTGTGGGCCCTGTGTTTGAACTCTAGCTCACATGGGCAGAGTGAGGGAGGGCTGCAGGGTGAGGAGGCGATGGGAGAGGGGACTGATGCCCGACAAACTCTCCATCTCCCTCTCCCCTTTCATCTCCCTCTCACAGCACCAAACAACAAACTCTTTCATTCAGGCATCTCTGCGGCCAGCCGCCCCCAGACCCTCGAGGCCCCCACCCGTTCACGCTTCTTAATTCAATGTTCCGTGGAAAAACTCATGATTGGAAAGTGACTTTTTTATCCTCGTCCTTTTTCATATCTCCCCTTAAGAAGCATCACCCTTCTCCCTGTTCTCCCAGACTCTGTTTTCTTTCTCACAAACAGCTCATGAACTTTAACAAAGAAAGTAAAACTCAGGTCGGTCCACTTTTACATGATCAAACAATGACTCCCACAACTAAAGTGCCATACCATTACATAATTATCATGAAAATTATGTTACAGTACTCATTGCAGTACTATGAATGCAACCGCTGGGCCTTTATGAGGGATCAACCTCCTCTCACATTAAAACAAGACACTATCAGAAACTCGACTCTGCTATTCTGAGAGTTTGTTCTCCAAATGACAAGAATGTAAGGATAAAAGGATTTGCACAATGACATAACAGAGTTAAAAAAGACTCCTTTCAGTTTCCTTGGTGAAAAAATAGCTCAGAAGTTACTCAATTTCTCTCCTGTAAAATCCCCAAAAGATGCAGACAACAAACAATCTTAAGAGGAACGTTCTGCTCCAGCCGTATGTCTTGTTTGTTTTTTAAGCAACAGTGACATTTTGGTTATATGAACTTTAATAATATGTAGAGCACAGCTGTATTTGTGGCTTAAAGTATTGAGAAATTAGAAAAAAAGTTATAAGACGAATTTGTCTTTGACTTTCACATGACCGTTTTCACATTTAACTTTGCAGAAAGAGTCCGTTACCAAAACTGTACAACGAGCAGATAAAAATAACAATACACTTGATACATTTTTCTGATTTTCGGCAGGTGGCAGTCACAATGACAAAATGAGAACAAAAAGAGAGGAAAATTAAAGAAGCATTGCATCATTTACACATTGTAATAGTTTGGGAATTTTAAGCAAAATATTATTGTTTCATTTTCAAATATCAAGTTATTGAAAATACTGTTTATTGTCAAAACCTCTACTTCACACAAAGTAATAATACTCTCAGAGAAAGGATATCAAAAGCAGTACAAAGTGTGATATGTACACAGTTCCTTACTTCACTGCACTAACACAGCATTTTTCCCATTCTCAATCTGCCTTTGATCACTGTAGCAAAAAAAATTAGCAGAAAAGGAACCAATGATCAAAGCTTGCTAATTTACTTTTAGGAGAGTTCTTCCATAAACAAGAAACTGATTTCACTGAAAAGGCTGTAAACAGGCCATTTTGACCCAATTGGTTGTTTGTTAATCCGAGGTAATCCGAGCCCAAACTGCTACAGTCTATACAACATCTGTGCAAAAAAATCACACTTCAATGAAAGTTATTATGTGTAAATGTTGAATCTGACTTAGAGATGTTAAATTTCCATTAAATGGCTCAAACACTGAACAACAGATTCTGTTTTTTCTCTGAGTGTGCTGCATGATCGATCTCTTGCTACAGTAAAAATGGTTTTACATTTAAGTATTTCACATCAACATCACTTTATTATGAGGTATGACAGATTTAAGTATCAAAAGCCAAAGTTACTTATACTGAATGATTTCCCCCTATGAGGGTGTTTTATTTTTTATACTATTATATCACAGGCTTACTAACACTGATGTAAGACAACAGTCCACCAGTCACAGTTTGATATACCATCACGTAACTGATAAGATTGCATCATTATTTGTAATATGGTCATTTGTTTTGTATGTAGCATCTTGATCTGTATTGAATGAGTGTAAGGTATAAACAGGCTCTTATACAGTATGTTACTGGATTTCTATTACTTATGCATTTATTATAACAAAGCATTAGATCTTACAAGATGATTATGTTTTATATTTCAAAGCAGAAGCATACTGTTACCAAATAAATAATGAAGGTAAGTTAAAGGCACAATGAATTACTCTCAAATGTATTAAATTAGCAGGAATATTAAGTAGAAGTAACAGAAATTCTTAGGGCAGATACAAAAAGAAGTCTGAAGTTCATCAAATGTGCTCTTTTCATCGCTGTTTTCAAGTATCTGAAATGCAGATTGTTGTTCTCAGCTACCAGGAAGTCATGCTAAATTAGATGTTTAACAAGAATTCTGTTTTTTGTCCAGGGGGAAAAACAGTCCACTAAATTTGAACATTTTTTGAGAGGCACATCATAGCTGTGCACTGATGTCCCAAACAGCAACCAGCCAGACATGCAGGAGAAACATCCTAACAAAGGACACCCTTGTTCCCAGCTGAATTCTTGAACATCATTTTCTGCATTTTCCTGCAAATGACTCAATCTTCACGTCCCTCGCCTCTCATTCCACCCAATTATCATTTCTCAAGCATGTCCCCTCGTCCTACGGAGATGGATTGTTTGGAAGTGTCCAAATTTTACCATGAAATCTGCCTATATGTGTGGTGATGTGTGAGTGGTGATGTGTGATGGGTTTAACTGCCAAAAATGCTTATACATACCACACACACACACAAACTGCATGGTAGAGGAAGAGAGTCGGTCGTAAGAAATAATGTGACTGATTTTGCTTGGGGGGGGGGGCTGGAGACAGTTTAGAGGGACACAAGGCAGCATTGAGGATTCTCTTTCTCTTGTTATTCCTGAATCATCCCCTCTTTTCTTTCGCCTTTGTTGCCGTCACAGCTGCAGCCGGGTTTAGCAAGCGCACAGATTTAAAGGCCGCTCTTGGTTGATGCAAAAGGGTGTGATGCTTGTCAGTGTGTTATTGACTCCTTTGTGCATCTGTGCCTTTAGTTAAACGTACATAGATGTGTATAAGAAAGTGATCTAAGTAAACCTGGATTAAAGGTCCCTAGGGTCAAAGGTCATCCCTTGCTCAAGTATTGCAAAAGTTACACTCAGTCAACTGCTGTTTTTGTTGCATAATAGATGAGAGTAATGTCATTGTTGTTGTTTACACAAAATCACTGGGTAACAGTGTCAGTTGCCTCTGGTATTACCCTTCTGAGAGTGAGATGACATGACAACAGAATATTGTCCATTTGATTTGAACTTCAAATTAAAGGAACAGTACAACCAAAATTGAAAATTCTCTTATTTTCCACTCACAGAGATGTTGCACACAAATGGGTGCACAGTCTCAAACCAGGCACACCTGCTGCTAGACAAGCTCAACGAGAACTGATCTCTGCATGTTTACCTGTTAGCTTGTCACATGATCAGCAGAGTTTGCAGTTTGCAGGAACAAGTGCCTCTGTTAGATCTAACATTACATTTTGGTCTTTGATCAGTTATCAAACCTCTGTGGCTTCTTTTAAAAGTGTTTGCTCTTTTCCTAGAGGCTTTAACATAGACAGGCACCCAAGCTCGCACCCACTTCAAATGGGACATGCACTGAATCTTTTACATCAGCAGTGACAATGAAAAATTTTGCATTAAAAAAGTCTTTTTAATCAGTTTGGGATCTCAGGGCTTCCTGAGATTTGGATTAAGCCAGACAAGTTATTTTATGGTTGTTTTGTTTTGTTTTGTTTTAAACAATTCTCCTGCTTCCTCAGTTGTTTAGGAGGATGCTGTTTTGCTGAGAAGCTCTAGAAATGATTTGTGGACTACAACTTCAGCTGAATTTCCATCAGCATTGGGAGAAGACAGATAAGGACAGAACATTTTGGCTAACCTGTTCCACAAACACAACAAAGATGCAAGCAGCCTTTCATTTTATCATGTTCACCATCTTTGATTAAAATGTTAGCATGCTAACATTTGCTAAATAGCACTAAACAAAGTACAGCTGAGGCTGACAGGGATGTCACAGGTTTTGTGGGTTTTTGATGATAAATCAAAGGACCAGACGGTTATAAAATGTGATCTGATGCTGGTGCTAGATAAAAAGTCAGGAGATCATCTGAGTGAAGATAAATCATTGTGAGCAGGGCATGAATGTGGGTGCAAAATTTCATGGCCATCAATCCAACTGATGTTGATTCTGTTTCTTCAGTCCCATAAATATTGACCTAAAGGCACAAGAGGAAAAATCAAAGGATCACCAAAGTATTTTCTTTAATCTTCTGGGTATTAGGAATGTCAGTTTTGAGCCAATTAATTGCAAATGATGAGATAATTAACAGGATAAGTGAGACAAGGAGTCTGGGATTACTTAAATGCCTAGACAAATGTCATTACAATCCATCCATCCAACAGCTGTTGAGATATTTCACCAAGAGCCAAAAAAGTCAGTAGTACTGGTGGAAAAGTCAGAAGCTCAACAAAGTCAGTAGAATTGATCTGGCAGATTACAGAATTTCAGGCCATCATTTCTAACCTCCCAAAAAACAGAATAACAGGCTGCAAACCAATTCTTTGTTATGTAAAATGTATCTTTCCCTGGACTCAATAAAGCAAAGCGAGCATGTATTTCCAACAAAGCAATGTGACTGTAAAAACAGCTAATAAGCAATAAATGAGCACATAGTCATCAGATAAACTGCCCTCTAAAGACCAAAAACAAGAAATATGACCCAAGTTCTAAAAAACAAGCAAAGGGATGATTACAGAACACCAACCACCAACTCTCAGGCTCTCTCTCTTTTTTGCTCACTTGGGACTCTTACCCAAATACCCCACCTCAACCTCCACATATCAATTTCCTTTAGATGTTCCCTCTCACACAATTGAAGTAACTAGATTCTTTCCTTTGGCCTGCCAGTGGAGATATGAAGCAGAACACACAATGGGCTATTCATTATGGTAGTAGCACACACATACACACACACACACACACACACATACACACACACACACACACACACACACACACACACACACACACTCACATGCCTTACCCCCATTCATCCCCACCTGACCAGCAACAGTAGCAGCACCATCCATCTCTCAATGCCAACCTGCACGTTTACCGACTATACAACAAAAATGCAAGTACATGTAGGCCTGCAAACACACAAACACACACACACACACACACACACACACACACACACACATACACAGAACATGCAGATACACTCACATTCCCACATGTGCACTCATACTCACACAGCATCCCATGCACCTCACTCCCCAGCTGCAGTAAAAGCCTGTCCAAGTTCTTACCCCCTTAACATGCACACACACACACACACGCACACACACGCACACACACGCACACACACGCACACACACGCACACACACGCACACACGCACACACATGCACATACAAGCATACTCACAGAGACACACACACATGCTTTCTGCCATGCCTACCCCTCCACCCTAGCCAGTAACTCAGAAAAAGACAAGCAAACACAAAAGAATAGGAACTTTGGTGGTATGAGCACAAAGGCAGGATTCACAGACATTTAAGAGGGGGACCTATTTAAATGTTACACAGCTGCATGACTTTATTAAGAAGGTTGGACCATAAAGAAAGATAAAAAGGTTCTGCGAAGGGTTGAATTATTTTTAACACCCATTTGAAGAGTCCCTTGCACTTTAATTGGGGATGAAACTGATATTTATCACTAATATACATTTTTTTTAATGTTCATGTGCTGGCCTTTCATTTTGGATTATAGTTGGTCATTTTTTAAGAAGGACAAGGAACCTGGTTTCTTGAAAAAGACTGTGACAGTTGTGTCATCCTATGGCTTACTCCGACATCTGACCTCTCTGTACGACAATAAATCATTACTGGCCTTATTTCAGAGGAACTCGAGCCTGAATTGTGCTTTTATTACAAAATATCAGAGAGTTGATTACATTTGAAATAACTTAATAATTGCAGTAACAATGGCCCACCGGATCCTTCTGCATGGTTCACTGAGCTACTTCAACAAGGGGAACAGAGACACACCTGCTATGTCCTGCACAGGTGCATGAAAGGAGAGAGAAAGAGTATAAAAGAGAAAATTACATGAAGAATGTGGCAAAGAGGAAGAAAACGAGTATGTCTGTGAATATGAGGGGGATATAACCTGCCTTTAAATAATACAGTGTTTCAGGATGTGTGTTATATATGTTGAGATTTTTGTTTACATCTCTGCTCAGACAGTGCCATGACATCAGTCCAGGTCAGCTGAACAAATTTCTGTCTTGAAAGTAAGCAGGAATGTGTTTGTCCGAAACAGAAAACAGGCATGATGTCAACACTCTGATCTTTCCTCCTCTGATAGAGAGTTCTCTCCCTCGCATCATAACACATAATGTAGTACTCTCGAATTTGGATTCTATGTCTTTATTTGTCTTTATAAGCTTAAAACATATCAGCCACATCAATAGAAAATATGAAACAAGAAGCATGGTCGCGTACATGGCATTTAGGAATATTTAAACATGAACTGTTTTATCTTTTTAATTGGTTTGAAACTGGTTTTGATTGTTTTAATGTTAATAAACAAATACATTTTAAAAAAGAAGTAAATTATGTTATATTCTTATTTGTCTGAGTCTTAGTTATTTGTCTCCCCTTTTATAGTTTAAATCCAGTGTGCCCTTTTTTTTTTCTTTTTTTTTTTGGTTGAATTATCCTGATTAGCCTTTTATGAATGACACAACGTGATGTATATTTCTGAATTGGTCATTGCTTGTTTAAAGAGTGACATCACAAGAACGTGCTGATTTATTCTTGAATTTGATTTGAATTAAACATTGCGATAGACTATTTGATGAATCTCTAGTTGTTGGCAAAGAAATGAAATTTAGGTTCTGATACTGAGAAACACAAAATAATAATATTTAGCAGGGCTGTAAGAGGTCAGGGGTGAGGATGTGTGTGCGTGCGTGTGCGTGTGTAGGTACAGCTCTGAGGTGAGTTCGGCCTTGCCCCTCGCTCGTGCATGTGCGCGTCATGGCAGGACACTTATGTAACTTAGCGTTGTGACTGCCTGTTTGCGTGTCCATCACGATAATCTATGAATTTCTCCAGTGCCGAAAGCACTGAGCCTAAAACTCGACAGCTGCACAGTATGTGGAGGCCTACAGAGACACCAAGTCAGTCATTCTATAAGAATCTAATAAACTCCATTATTGTTCTGTGTTTTTTCATAGTTTTTGTTTAAATGTGATGATTTCTCATGAATCATATAGCAGCAAAAATAACACGTCCACTAAAAGTAACCTGTCGAGCAAAATTATTCATAATTCTTAAATTTTAGGCTAATGCTCTCTCAGAGCAGGTCAGTATTTCTTTACAGAATAAAAGTATTGTCTCATTTTACTAACTGTTTCTTTTTTGCTTTGTGCAGTTTATGGTTTGATGATTTTTTATTTGCAAATATATAAAGCAAAGTAAAGTGAAATGTAATTAGAATTATATAAACCTTTCCCTTCATCTTACGGGCCTATTACAAAAATTGGCTTAAAAGACCATTTTAAATGGCAGCGATTCAAGTTATGTATAATGAGAACTGAAACAACTTTTCCGTGGCAGCCGTTTTGATTTCAACTCTTTGCTATGAACTGTACTGAGTGTAATGACATGGCAGGAGCATTTTTTTACATTTTTTTAAAACGTTTTGTCTATTTCTCTTTGTTTAAACAAAGTATGTACACTAAAATTAAGGAAGAATTAATGATTTCTTCTCTTTGTTAAAGCGGCTGTTTTAAAGGGTTTCTTATAAATAAAACAACAAACAACATTTTCCCTTCAAATTATCTTTTTGGACCACTTTGTCACAGCGTCAGATGTCTAAATTCAGTTGGCCAGATAATTAAATTCGAACAAAATTTTTGCCTTTTATTTCATTAATCAGCACATTTGCCTCAAACGTCTCGTGGCCATAGAAACATTGTACATTAATTGACATTTTTTTCTCACCTGAACGTCAGTTTCATCTGTTCGTAAAGCAATGCACTGCTGGGCCTGTTCATTTGCCTTCATTATTTGCGCACAAACACACACACGCCAAAACAAACACTCACGTCAAAACCGAGGCCGAGACACAAAATCCTCCGACAGGAGCGAAATCCCCGAAGTGGCTCTCTGATGGTCGCCGCTTTTAAAGCTCCAGGAGCCGGATAGTCCCACCACAGCTCCTCGGTCAGAGTCACCGCGCTCCTGGAGCATTTTTCTCTACATGTCAGAGTTTGTTGAGACGCGGACAAAGAGTGGCAGAAAAGGGGAAGACACAAGCTTTTTCCTTCTTTTGGTTTCTTTTTTCATATGCACAGAACTGCTTTTTGTTCCCCTTTTTTCATTTAAGGTGGAAGGGGGTGCTCGTTTTGATCACATGATTACAATTCACCTGAGATAAAACAAAGGACGCAAAGAAAGGAGGGAAGAGGAGGAATGAAAGAGGCAGAGAATCAGACAGAGAGATGCACTCATGGTTAGGATTCCCTTATCGCAGTCAACATTAACGGATAATGAAAAAAGTGTTGAGTTTTGGACTGGGTGCCTGTGTGTCGCATGGCTGGGATACAAGGGGTCATTGTTGTACAGAACAGGGCTTGTGTTTGTGTCCGTGCGACCCAAAGTGTCCCCTCTTGTCTCCCCTTTCTGAAATTTCTATCTGTGCTCTTTGATTTTACACACGCGCTTTGTGGCTCCCAGTTGGAGGTGCTGATGCAATTAGAAGACTCACACACGCCCGTGAAGAGGCGCACTGTGCACACCACAGAGACCTCTTAAAGGCCTTTAAATGTTGTCTACAACTGTAATAATGTAAATGAACAATTTAATAAATAAAGATCAATATAACAAAGCAAAACTCTTAGAGGTGCACAAATTTCGGCTTTCATTGAAACATTTTTACCCACTTAAATATGGCTTTGCGATATGACTTACGCGGAATCAGTTTCAGTCTTTGCAGTTCCTGGTGCAAAAATAAGTAACCTTGACCTTCATGAATGCTGAGTCAAAACAAATAATCATTCATCTGTTTGTGGGGCACGGTTTTCCCCTTTCTCCCTTTTTGGATCAGGCCTCTCAAGCCTAATTGCCTCCAAGCTTGTTCTAAATCTGAAATTAAACTGATGATTGTTTACGAAATCCCCTCCCTACATTAGATTTAATTATACTGGATTTATGTAGGAATCCAATTAATAACCTATATGTGTCGGATTCGGGCACAATATACATATTTTTAGAGGAAGCCTGTAAATAAAATGAAAAATCGCAAAATGTCATTATCTGGACTTCCTCTTTCTAGATCATACACAAGTGCTACTTAATCAAATGGGGGAGAACAGCATCACCCATACAACAGAAAATGCTGATCACTGAATTCATAAGTATCTCTCCGTATAAAACCGTCAGAGCAGGCGGTTCATGCACAAAATAAAAACATTTGCCCATTTTTCATGTTCAAAACTTGCGCACAATTTACGCTTGCTTTTGACTTCGATCTCCACACATTTGAGAGAAAAAAAACTTTTTCCTCTCCATCTTTACTTTACTTTACAGATAGATAGATAGATAGATAGATAGATAGATAGATAGATAGATAGATAGATAGATAGAGTGAGTGAGAGAGAGCGAGAGAGCGAGAGAGAGAGAGAGAATTATAACTTTAACCAATCAGAGATGTCGCAGCCTGCATCTGTGCAGCTCTGCTGCTCCTTTAAGACTTGCTCCCCCAGTATATTTTTATTTTTTTCTCTCAGCCTCATACAAGGAGCTCTTTAAGCCCCGGTACCGACACACAGAGCAGGCATTCATACTCGGGCAGCGCGAGCGAGGGGGCTGGGGAGCGAGCGTCACATTGGAAACTCGGGAACTCACGGATTCTCGTGCTAAACCGGCGACCTCCTTTTCTCATTATTGAAGTAAGGCGCTTAGCATTTCCAACTCTTTCCTCTCTGGTGCTGATGGCAGCTCTCTCTCTGCGAATTGATTGTTTCTACCCGTCGGAGTCACAGACATGAACACAGACTCAGACTGAGAGATGTAGCCTAATTTTACCTCTAATAGTCTTTAACTTTGCATGAAAATCATTAACAACTCTTTCAGGATTCGTGATTATGCTGGTCCAAAATGATTGACTTATGCCTTTTGAAAGTCGAATGATGTATCCTCTGAATCTTATGAATTTGTAAATATTGCCGGTACAAAATGTATTTTTGTTACAAATCGGTGTAGTGAAAGTCTGAAAAATTTCTGACCTTTTTTTTTTTTTTTTTTTTTTTTACTAATGAGGATCTGAAACATGATTCAGGGTGAATCCTTTCCACGTTAATGTCAGTATAACAAGTTTTGATTTGATCATTTGTTTTGACAGTCTGTATTGACACCGAAATTCAATTTCGATTTCTCTCCCCTGGAAAAACGCAAGAAACATTGACACTTTTTTTTTTAGAAAAGAGAAATGCCTAAACGGTTTTTTAGAAATGATGAGTGATAATAAAACAATTAAACACATTATTGACAAAGAAGCTAATCCTCCTCGTGTTTTGGTGTAGATGGGAAAAAAAGAGGTTTTTATAACAATTAATTTTATACATTGTTTTTTCTCAGATCATAGTGTTCTTGTTTAACCAAATCTTGTGCTTATTTGGCCTTTATTTCTTGGTGTATTGGAGTTGTGTGGACTAGATGACACTGTAAATATGAGCTAATGTGAATCTCACTGAAAAAAGTTTCCAAACAAGCAAATTAAGGCCAATTTATTGGCAAGTCAAGCAGAGATAATGAGTTCACAAAGTCGCAATTCATTACGCAGAGTAATGAAAATAAATATCGAGCATTATTTGAGGGCTGTGTCAAAAACGAGTTATATATCATCGAGTATTCGAATAACATTTGTTGCTGCTGGGCTCATATGGATTGATGACTTTCTATTGAGTTCATTATTCACTTCATTGTTTCTAATTTGAGGCGCTGTATGCTTGGGAAATCACATACTTTATGAATAATACAGGCAGTGAACAAGGAAAATTATCCCCACTATGAAAAAAATCTCCATCATTACTCTTCTTAAGTTTTTTCGTTAGAGTAACATAATAAACAAGAACTTGTCTTGGAAACGCAGGCAACGTGTGCGCAATGAGGCATTCGGTTCATTACGCACAATGACTACGCATCATGTCCATGCGGTGTGGATGTTTTTTGCGATGGCAGTCTGTGAAATGGCCTTGTAGACCAGGTGGCAAGCGAGTATAAGTGTAATGCGCCTCGGACAGGTGGTGAAGCTCGACATGCCCATCTGCTGGAAGCGGATACGAGTCCTTAGACTATAATAGCTGGTTTTCAGAATATACCAGTCTTTCATTGATAGCCACGTAATTTAACTCAGTAACCAACCAAGGGCGCTAAATGTCATTTCAAAATGACTGATTGTCTATAAAAGTGTACTCCAAGTTAGTAAGGAACGGTTGAGACATCAAAAATATTACCTAATCACTAAGTCTGTATTCTATTTCATCAAAAAAGACGAACATAGACTCACTTTCAGAGGCCAGGCTTAACGCTAAAAGTGTGAACCTTTTTTTTTTAAAACATAAAGGTGCGGTAACCCGGGTGTTAAGTGGGTATATTCCGACACTTAACCTATGAACACAGAGTCTGTTCAACTGACAAGCTGTTTCACAACGTCACTAGACGTGAGCGAGATCGCTAATTTTCCTGCAATATGACACCGACACAGAAAAACAAACCAGCGGGCTGTGGGTTCGCTGGTTCACAGGAAGTTCGCCGATTTCGTACATAAAGTTTTAGGCAGAGTGTTGTTTTAATGGAGAAAACAAGGCCACATTTTGCTGGTGCCGATAGACCTGGCCCTGTTTAGCCAACAGACTGTGTCTAATTCACACACACGTAATGACACGCACGCACGTCCCAGCGCCAGCCAGTGTTTATCCAAGAGCTGCAGAGTATAAATCCAAGGTCTGTGCTACTGCGGCCTCATATCATTCCAGCACTTTCTCTCCGGGGAGCTTGAAATAACTGCAAAACTTTAAATAGTAGCTTGTTTGGGGGGCGAGGTCCAGGCACCGGCAAGGAGGCACTGCTCTCTGTTCTATTCTATCTATCTATCTATCTATCTATCTATCTATCTATCTATCTATCTATCTATCTATCTATCTATCTATCT
>JAPZDV010000009.1:17074371-17106260 GCA_029814665.1 Acanthurus lineatus | reverse complement strand
AAAACATGTTTCTTTACTTGATATTTTACTAATAATCTGTTTTTATGTTGTTTTCTCTTTTCTTATCTGTCTTGAGTTTTAATGGTTTTCTGTTTTCATGTCATTTCTGTCACTTATCTTCTTAACAAAACTGTATTTATGTATGTTAATTTACATTTAGTTTACTCAAAAAACCTTTTTTGTTTAATTTGTTTTGTTTTCATTAATATCATTTACATATTCTATATCACTACTGGACACACATCCAACCATATGCATGCAGCACTGCTTTTTTTTAAATTTTTGGTCCAATTTATATTTAACCATTCACCTCAAACATAAGAGTCAATTTTACTTTCTTGTTGCTATGGGTGACATATCTATAATGTTACTTTGAGTATTACACTTCTTATTTATATTTGCTTTATGTTTTTTGCGCTATTACTGATTTCTCTCAATTATGAAAAAAACCTTTTGACTTTTACTGCCATTTAAATATGTCATATCTTCCAGTCTTGTGTAACTGTTGCCAGCACAACACACAGCGACGCAGCTTCTAAATAACAGCAGGAGCGAAAGTCTAACATGATGAAAACTAATGATCTTTTACTCTCACTTGAAATAAAGCTCTTTTATTTCTGCTGTAATGCAAGTCTGTCTCCTGAAACATTTTTATAATGAAAGAAATAATAAAAACAATAAACAAATATGTAGCAATAAGCATCTTTGACTGCAAGATAACTACAGTGTATTAAACAAAACATTTGTCCACAAGACGACAAAAAGGTTCAACTTACTATGAAATTCAGCAACAAAAGCACGACTTCATGGCATCTAATGACACAATCACTGCTCACATTCTTGGAATAATTAGTTCAGCTAATGGGTAATTCATTTCTGCTGGCTGCAGCAATCTACAACCGACCATTAGCGGAGGTAAGCTGGACATGAGTGACGGGGCCTTGCATGTGCAGGCGGTGTATGAGACTGCAGGGATGATGTGTTGCAGCAGATGTGTCATCACAGCCACATTCATGTACTGCAGTTTGTAGCTGATTATGACAACAGAAAGTTTCCTTGAACTTGAACTCATGTGGTTGCAGACGGAGGTACGATTGGTTATGCATGCTTATATGCATATTTCAAGTTTGTTAGAGTGTACGTGTGTGTCTTTCCCTGTGTGTTGCGGGTTAAGCCTGACTCCTAATTCCCTCTCTTTAATCGGCTGTGTGATACTTTGGAAAGACAAAGAGGGCCATTGAAGGGGAGCTCCGGGAGGAGGGAAAAAGGGCAATGAGGGAGCCTTACCCATAACTGCCTGGCCTGTAGCTTCACCAGGATACAAAGGGACTCTCATACTCTCTCTGCACATAGACCCTGCCACCCCTGCATCTACCCACCCTCCTCCTCTCATCCCCCACACTCACCCCATCCACTGAAAACACCCCCCCCCACCCCTCATTTTAGGTTGAAGCTATAATGAGATTAAAACATTCCTAAAGTTCAGACAGTTGACCAGAAGGGAGATGTAGGTAGAGTTACTCAAACTGTCAAAGAAGATGCCAAGCAGGGGCAGAAGACCCACAAACGGTTGGTGGTGTGAGCGACGTGTGGAGCTGATTCATGACCAGCTCAGAGAATCCATGAAGCCATCAGCTCACCCTGTCACTACACAGGTAAAATCGAATGCCGTCAGTGTAGAAAACTTAATGGATTTTGATTCACTTCAGTGTTGACAGACTGAGTAGTCATAAGAAGTCCTTTTAGCTGACACAAAAAGGTTTCTATGTAAGCACCAAACTATGAGATTGCAAAAAAAGCTTTGTAATTATTAGAAAAAAAGCAAAACCTATGCATCAAAGTCTTGAACTTAAAGCTGAATAGACTCAAAAAGTTGAAATAAAATAGTGTCACTTTTTAGGAGAGGATCTTTAAAATAACACACAGTATCTAAAGATTTAAAATAAGACACTGTCTGCATTAACATAATTAATCATCCCTTTTTTGAGGAAACCAATCAACAAATCAAGTCAACAAAGGCCAGAAAAGAAAGTCTGTTCTGTCCAGGTGTTGTTTAGTTACAGTTGTAATGGAAAGTTGTCACAGCAATGAGGTGTAAAGTAGTGTACAAAAGAATAATTCAAAAGATGCTAGTCATATCCTCATTTGGGTTGAGCACGAGTTGATGGTGGCCTCACTGTGGCCGGTGCTGCTGAGTGTCACATGGGCTGCCACATCCGCCTTATGAAAGGAGTGCAGCGTCACCCTGAGGCGCTGTCTCCACCAGTCAATAGACTCACAGATAGAAGCAGAAAATAACAAAATGACTGTGGTAACACACGATTATGGACACCAGTACAAACTGGCTTTTCTTAGAAAATGTTTAAATGTCTGTGAGATGGAAGATGGCGACATACACACACACACACACACACTCACACATGCGCACCTTTTACCATCAAAGATGCATCACTTCATCGGTTCTTTAACAGACATACATGCAAACATCCATCTATCAGAGGATGGAGTTTTACCATACAGCTTCTTCCACAAGAAAGATGTAAATCCTCTCATTCTTGCAACCTTTCAGCCCCCTCTATCTTTCAGCATGCACTGAGCCTCTTTCTGCCTGGGCAACAACCCATTTTCCCTAAACAATACAGTGACTGTTTGGCTGTTTTGTTTATGTGTTTGTATGGGGGAGGGGGGCACAGGGACTGTCATGATAGATGCAACACAATTAGCTTCGGGGGTAAACCTGCTTAATCTTTTTAAGAGAGTTTTTGAACATTAATGCAGATCAGAATGTGTCAGGCTATTATACCCATTACTGAAGTTTACAGACCGCCATGTTTGGGCAGTTTATGTTTATTTAGTGGCTTCTCTCATTGTGTTTAACACAAGTTTAAAGGATAAAATATGATGGATGTTCAAGAGAACAGTCTTTTCAAAGAGATGTGTCAAGCAGACACATACTGCTGATATAATTGATGTGGTAGGATTTTTTTATGTAGCTGCCTTTGAACTGCACAATTGTTATTTGTAAAATCAGATCATGTGGCATTTAAACAAGGATGCTTACTTTTGCTACACAAAGCAGAGTGTCCTGAGTTATGTAATGAAGCGGGAATATGTTGTCCCTTAAAAGGATTTTCAGGCAAACTAAAATAGCATACTGAACTATGAGCTCTACAAAACTGCCTTTGTATTATTTGTTCAAAGTTAGTTATTTTTCTTAATGGAAAAATTATTAAGACTTTTGTAATTGTTTAATATGATTTCACAGTATAATCAACTGTACCTTCAGAAAAACCAAAGAACACTTTTGCAGTTTCTTTAGTTTACCTGGACTTGTTTGGATGAATAAGATTTTATACATAATTATAATTCCTCTGACAGGGATATTGACTCACAGTGATGTTTAAACTCATTAAAACTTCTGTAAAGGTTCATTGTGTAAATATGAGTGTTATGCAAGAGACACAGTCGTTTATACAAAAGAGTTTATTAATAACAATACAAAAGTCCTTTTGCTAAGTGATGTCTCCCCTTCATAAACAAAAATGGAATAATTACAACACAAGCTTCTTTGTTAAGTTACATTTCCCCCTTGTGGCTCTATGTTATAATGCAGCTGATTAAAAAGTATTGTAGACTCAAACTTTGAAGTGAACTTGAGTTGTGAGGCATGGAACAATAGACTGACACAGAGAAAGTCAGTAAGGATTATACACCTGCAAACAACTCACTGTTTTGATTTAACAAGTCTTCTGGTTCTCTAGTGTCTGTCTTGAATAATTAATATATTTACATCTCACCAACTCATACAGTCGCCTGATTTGATGGATATTTGTGGAATAAATTGAGGCTTGAACAGGTGGTGACAAAAGCATCCGCCCCAGGAATCTTCTAGGTGTGTGTAGCTAACTGACCTGAGACTATTGTCGGGGTACCAGCATATACTGCATATGTCAGTGCAGACTAGATAAGCTTTTTAGTCAGTTATGATGAGCTCGTCACAGCCCCAGTCCTCATAACTCCCATCAGGAAGGTACCTGCGGATGATGATGGGAATCTTTCTGCTCCTGTAGGGCAGAGACAAAAAAAATTCAAGTAAGTTTCAAGAGAAATTCTATGTTACAGATTATTGTCTTCTTTTTTAATTGAGGACGAAAATAAACTAAAGGTGCACTCAAGATATAGTTTCATAAAGCATCCGTGATCATTCTGACTAAACAATTATTGCTTACTTGAGCTCCTTCATCGCTATTTGTAAGGGGTCTGTTTCTCCCTCCAGCTCCACCATGACTGGGGCACACATCCTGTTGGAAACAGATGTACAAAAATGCTGAACTGAGTCAAAACAAGTGGCTCTGAGTTCAATTACCTGACTGATACAGAGTTATATCTTAAGCTAAAAGTTCTGCTCTCACTGGTCATATCATTGAGGAGAACCACACTGTTTCCAACTAGACCTTTGTCAAGCTTCTATAAAGTTTCTATAAAATCTTTAAATACAATCTGGACGACACTAATGCATGCATACATCTCAGTGCCTCTTACTAAATATCCCAATAAATATTAATCTATTCAACATGTCAGTATGTTAGAAATACACTCTGTACATACTCTTTACACAAAAGTAATTTTTGAGAAAGTGGCAGCAGTAAGTAAATAAGTAATTCAATGACCAAACAGAGGAGGGCAGAAATAAGTCTTTTCACTCTGGTGTAGTCAGACTGTATTTGCAATTCCACAAAGAATAGACCAAAATACAAGCAGGCCAATGAGTAGCAGACCCACACACAGCTTACAACACTATAACCCATGGCCATAATAAAGTGCATAAGACAGGGGCCAAAAAAAACAGAGGCCAGACCTGAACTCAGGACTTTGCGGCCACACCACCAGGACAGAGTTCACACATTTGACAACACTCACGCAATCTGGAGAGCTCGTGTCCCGAGAACCCTGGCCCGCTCATATTTAGTCATGTAGGGTGTTGTGATCCTCTTCTGGTTGGCCTGCTGCCCCTCACCTGCAGGCAGGATCTGCACGTTCTCCTGGTCCTCCTGCTCACGAGATCACGAAAATAAAGTTTACACTCATCAAACACGGACCAAATTACATGACTACGGAGCAGCGGTGACGATCGTATGAAACGAACAAGCTTTAAAAACAAACTGCTTGATAAATTAAATACAAGCTAAATGCATGTGCTATTCAATTATAAGAGCCAATGGTCTGGCGTTAGCTAATAAATTCACATGAACTTACATCCTCTACGTTTTCCAAGTCATCTAATCCCTCATCCTCCTCGGCATCATCAAAATCTCCGTCGTCGAAGCTACAAAATTGACATAAGCACAGTTATCACAAATAAAAAGGATCCAGAGTAAATTTGTGAAGGACAATTATGCTGTCTTACAAAGTGTTAGTAAGCTAACGTTATGATGTTAGCACACGTTGTGTTGTGTTATTACAGAAAACGAGCCGTTAAATAAAACATGTTTAAGCTGTCTGTCGTTACTTACTTATCTTCGTTGTCGGACATTTTTTATTTTAAAGCTCGTAAATCCAGTAAATCCTTAGTTTTAAGTATTTTCAGAGATACTTTTTCTGTCAACTTGATCCCACATGAACGTTTTGATTCTTCGACTTCCGGTAGCCTGGTGTGCTGGGAAATTTTCCGGATGCTCAAGAGGAACATTTGTTCATCGTTCCGCTTGTACAGCACAAGAACGTTTAAATCATTATTCTTTGTTCTGAAGTAATAAAATAAAATCGCGTCAACTATTTCGATTATTATTTCTTATCATTTCTATTTCTGATTATTTTTATTATTATTTCTCTGTTCACTAGCATCTTGGTCATTGGTCCATTTCTATAACATTTTACTTCACTTGGGTTAAGAGAAATACGGCACAGAGCGAAGTCAACGTTTAGTATTTCAAGCCGATGCATTATTTACTTTTAGTTAAGCTAGTCTATTAAACTCACTCTTATGACATTTTAGTTCAAAATAAACCAAAAATTAAAGAGGAGCTCAGCTCAGAACGAAAAAAATCCCTCAACTTCCACCCTAAGTTAACCATCTTTTCATTAAGCTGCGGACGGTGTTTGTGTATTGAACAGATTCTGAAAATAAAAAGGAACTCTGGAAACAAATCATTGATAACAACTGCACACAAGGGAAGATTACAGCCAGGACGGGGTGATCACATCACGTGACCCCCTAATATTAAAGCAATTCCATTTAAACTGATGGGTAAAGAACATTTACACTAAGTGTATGTTAATATTTAGTTAAAAAACAAAACAGAACAAAACTTGTTTTTACTTATTAATAAAGTTGGTTTGATTCAATTTTTGCATATTTTCTTCGGCACTGTAGATAACTATGGACCATTTATAAAACAGAAACAAGAAGTAAACAGAGTGTACAATTCTTCTGAATAGGTAAGACTTTTGGAAATAAATATTTATTGTGTGCATCAGCTATTACAAGTATGTAATAAAACATAAAAACATTGCATATGAGAAATAAGGCAAGTAATGAAACATGGATAACACTGAAGCCACTAAGAAAATGTACTTTGCCCTTCATCGTATGATTAAACCTTTTCAAATTATGATCATTTTCCACTTTTTCACAAGAGTTCTCCCCTCAAAGTAAAAACAGGTTGGTTGTCTGTGAGAATTTCAGCAGTCCTGACAGATCTTTAGTTCTTCTTGTCCATGGAGTCTTTGGTGCTCTCCGTTTTCTGGTTCAGCATCTTAAAAACTTTGCCGGGCTTGAACTTTCCTTTTGACTTCTTTAGCTCTTTCAGCTGTTCTTTCTGGAACTCTGGGGAGAGATGTAAAAGTTTCAAGCAGTAAAACGCAAGTCACCATTTCCAATAGCTTTCGTATGCAAACAGGATGGTTTTAGGAAAAAAATGTATTATTTTAGAGGATCCAATACACAATTTCCATTTCTTCAAAAAAAATTCTTCAAAAGTAGAAAGAAAAGTCAGACATGTACAGAAGAAGACATACAACGATGTAAAGAAAGGCATTTTTAAAGAAGATTTTTAAATATAAAAAGAAATAATTTTCTCACCATTCTTTTTCATCCTGGCTTCCAAAAGCAGATCTTCTTCTCTTTCCCTAAACAGACAAAAAGAGAAGCATTTACTTTTTTCAAAAAAAAAAAAAAACAAGAGTGTGAAAGCACAATGTATTATTCTCCCTTTGCTTGCACCTCTGCCTGTCCTGATCCAAGCTGCTGATGATCTGGTTCCTCTGTTCAATGATGGCGACCAGCTTATCCATCAGCTTCTGCTCTTGATCTCGATCCTCCTGACTCCAGTCAGTCTCTGAATGCAAAGACGATGATGTGTGACGTTTAAGAAATCAAACCACAACATATCATTCCTTTGCACTGCAACACATGCACCATATTTAGGAAACTGGAGCCGGTGAGGTTTCTGATTTTCTCCCACACACAAATGAGTTTAAGGTCAAACTGCATAGGACTGTTTAAACCTCTGCACCTGGCTCAAGGATTATTGATCCATGAATCAGAGTCTTTCCTAAGGGATGCCCCTAGTTACTGCTATCATTTTCAAGTGTGCTAGCTGAAAAAATTATAATCACAGTAACAAACTGACCTGGTTTATTAAGGAGACATCTGAGCCTGTATTCCACATCTGCCTGTCTCTCCTCTAACTCCTGCTGCTTTTTCCTGAAAACAGCACAAAAAATGCCTGCAAAATTCAGGGAACCATCCATCATAAAACAAAATCTTTGGGATATAAAGTAAACTGCGGGGGGAAATAAAAAATAATGGCATATACAGCTCAACAACAGAGCACAATCACTGTCCTGTTCTTTTCTACTTACAGATAAACCAGCTCTGCATCTCTGCACACCAGAACATGTTTCTCATGGATAAGAGAGAACCACTCCAACAGCATTTGTTCCTCCTCTTTATCTGAAATAAAAAAGGTGGATATAACAGAGATATAAACATCCCTATAACACAGTAAGCATTACTATGCACTACTTACACAGCAACAGTGATTTTGTGCCAGTTAAGCATTTTAACAAAACCAGTAAAAACAGTTTGGTGAACCATTTTTGCAGTTTCTCAGATTCCTCTCCAGTTCAACTCCTTGTTGTTCAATTTCCTGCAGTTGTTTCTCCAGTTTACTCATCTCCACCTGCAGATCTTCTGTAGAAACATTCTGGTCTGTCTGCACCTGTCAAGCAGCATATAAGACTAAAACTCCAATGCATTTATTTTCTGCAAAACCAAGGGTGAATTTACACCAGAACAACTTACTTCTTATGACTAAACCTTGTGATGAGGACTAAGATAATCTCTGCATCTTTAATTCAATGAACTTAATGCAATTTAACCCTCTACTAATGTTGAAGGTGATGGCATGGAGGAAAAAACTAATAAGTCATTCAGATTTTTGCTTTACGGGCAAAACTGTGTCAATGTGCATTTAGAACTACAAACACAAAAATGAGGATAAACATTAAAGAAAATAGTTTACTGGTTGCTCTTTGTAATCTAGTGCTCTGTTTTTTCTGTTTAGTGAGGCGATTCCTCAGCATTGATTGCTAAAATTATGTAGCCAAGAAAAATAACGTAGATCTGGATTACAGTCTTGTTTTTAGTGTAAACATGAGTCGTGTTATTTTTATTGTTTTTGCTGTATTAATGTCTGAACCCAGCCATTGTACCTTCCTCTTGATGAGTGGGAAGCCATGTCCAGGGGCAGGGGCTCGTGTAGATGGCAGGTCCTGAAAAGTCTTTGATTTGGGCATTGCAGGTTTTCGATCAAAAGGGTTCTCCTTGCAGACCGGCTAAAAAATGTCAAGAAAATGGAAAACTGTTGGGCGGTTTACATTGCTATGTAAATGATTGTTTTGTTAAACCTGCCTGGCTCGGTGTGTAATGTTTACATGACATTTGCATTCCCAAAAAAAACATCTTTTTCAGAGGAGTGGTTCCTGTCTAATGAGTCTGTGACTGCAGAAGAGAACATTCATATTAGATTTCATTTTTCAAAGTTAGCCATTATCTGTGTTCATACCTTACTCTCACATGATGTAACATGGTCACATTCATTTGCCTCTGAACTGTCAGCTGGCAAAAAGGCACTTTGATCATGGGCAGATGTGACGGCTGGCACAGAGAGACTTCTGGGTAAAATGTGACTCCGTGGTTCATCTGAGACGACATGTGACCCTCCTGCTGTTTCTGCCACGTCTGCTGGTGAACCTCCTGTGTTTCCAGTTTCATCCAGATCTGATAAACCAATTTGACTAGAATCTCCAGCTGATTCACTCAAAGTGCTCACTGTGTCAGTGCCTCCACCTGGATTGCCTCCATTCTCTGAACAAGTAGCTGCCACTGAGGGCTTAGTTTGGTCTGCAGGCTCAGGTTTAGTTTCCTCTCCCTCATCCACATCCTCTTCAAATGGATTAGGAGCAGGCACTCTGGATCTGCACCTCGACCTTTGCAGGTTAGATCGAGGAGTGGGGACTGGAGCTTGAGCAGGGGGCAGCTGTGTCCAGGGTCCGGGATGGATGATGGCCAGCCAGGGATGGTTGGTTTTCACTCTCGAACTACCACTGGTTGGACTGTTGCTATGAGAGGAAAGACAAGAGGTGCTTTAAAGGTGGTGTGAGGAATTCTGGGGGAGGAAAGTGGATTGTGACTCAGCAATCAGTTATCTCCTTCAAGAATCTCTCACACTATTTTTAGAAGGTGACTCCAAATGGTGAAAAATAAAAACCAAAACCCTCCACAAGTGAGGAAGATCTTTTAAGGAAACTGAATCAGTCACTTTTTCCATTACTATGTTATTATTATGGGACTGTGTATCTCCTAAGAAGTCGTACTTCTTCAGTGAATTATGCTTTTCTGTAAGGACTTCTGATCAGTAAAACAGCCTACCAACTAAAATAAGAACCTGTGCCTTCATACAAAGTCTAAGGAATTGGCTTTTGAAAAGTCAGATATGTAAACATTTTTATTTACAAAATTATTTTCTAATTCTACTATTATTTCTGTTAACATTGTTTAATTTACTGCTTACTTGTGCCAATTCCTTTGCTGGTTGCTAGATGATCAGCTTTGCATGGTTTGGGTATGTATGGTGTTCTTGCTAGAGCTTTATTAACAATGTGGTATGAGCTTCTGTTATTGTGTCTTTGTTAAATATATAGTTTCCTCATTTTGCTAATTTGTAGCTACATCTTTTAACATTCTATCTCGGTAAACATTGTGGTCATAGTTTATTTATGTTTTATTGCTGCTTTGCGTGCCAGCGTGTGTCAAAAATAATCATTATCCATGTTGCTAGCGACTTTTATTGCTCTGTGTTCCTTTTTTTTGCTATTGCTCTCGCTCTGTGTGGGAAGTGTATCATCTAACGAACTATTTTGTGGCTGTCTATCGGGCATCTTGTTATCTCCTGCTTGTAAATTTTAACGATGACCTTACTGGTTTTAAACATCCGGCCAAAAACTGCATTAAAAAGTAGCCAGATGACTCACACTGTCACATTTACAGAGATGTTTATTAGTGTGCATTGTTCTTAAAAATTAATAAATAAAAGTAAATGATGATAAAGCACAATATACTATAAAACTCCTTTTATGTGATGTTTAATATTAAGCCTTGATTCAGTTTTAATGTTCTTTCATTTGCATGTTTCTTAAGTTGTTCTATTTATTTTCCAGGTTTATTAATAATATTAACAAGAAATACAGACAGAGAACTTGAGGTTTGTGTCAGAAGTAAAAGTAGCAGAGAACAGACTCTGTACACTCACTTGTGAGGTGAACTGGATGAACTTTTACTTTGGCTGGATGAATTGCCTGCACGATAAAAGAGAGAGAAAAACAAAAATGGCTTCAGGGCTTTTTTTTTTTACATGGACTTGGACTTATCATCAACAAACATACAAAGAAAAAAAACCCATCAGCAAGACACTATAAACTTCATTTACCTGTAGCAGGGCAGCTGTTCATTCTTTGGGGGTTTTTGGTCCTGGGTGCAGGAACAGGAACTAGAGAAGAGCCTGACATTCGCCTCGGTGCTGGAACTGGTCGACTAGTTTCTTCTGTCTTTTTTGCACAAGGTGAAGAGAGCTCAGAAGACTCCTGTGTCTTTGTCTCCTCCTTTTGTATCTTGCTATCTGCCACTGTGGGAGCAGGTCCAGCTTTTTCAGCACTGTCTTCAGCAACAGGTGTGGGAAGATGAGGAGGCGCTGGCTTTTTTTCCCTGCAGTTTATTCCAGCAGAGCAGTCTCTGTTTTCTCTGTCTCTCACTTCTCTGTTCCCCTCATGCCCTTCTTTCCCCTGTGCCTCTGGTCTTTTACAAACCAGTCTGTCCTGTGACTCCGTTTTCTTAGCATAATGAGGGACTGTGGTGATAGCCAATCCACTTAGAGAAAAAAAACCTGCCTGAAACTTAAAATTAGGCTGATTCTCAGTTGATCCAGTTTGCTGGCTGAGGTCAGGACAAGTATTTTTACCATCTGTATGGTGAGTGCAGATCAAAGAGCCAGCACTGCTTCCTTTTGTGTAAGATCCTGCTAAAAGAGTGCTGTGGCACACTTTGCACCTAAATGTCAAACAGGAAAAAAGGTAATCCCATTAGTGACCTGCACTGATGTCTGAACACCAAAAAACAGTTTTCTCAGGCTGATACAGATACTTCTGGCTATAATCATATAATCACATGTGAGAAGGGATGTCAAATATGATGTCAGTGGTCACTTGAAACACATTGGAAACGCATTCTTATGTGTGAACCACAGTCTGTCTCAGCCAGATCCACACACTGTCCGGATAGATCTGGATCCAGACACTAATAGAGGAAGATAGCAAAAAAACAAGCAAAAAAAAAAGGTGCTGTTACTTTGTGAACAGTTCTGTTACCTGAAACAGCTGCGATGGTAGACCTTTCCGTCAATCAGATGCCTCTGTATGAGGTGGATAGGCTTCAAACACAAATGACACACCGTTCGTGGCCTTGTGCTGGATAAACGATCTTCCCTACTGGTTTCGAGATCAATCGAGCTCTGAAAGGAGAAGAGGAACCTGTGACAGAGACTGTTAACCCAGAAGCTGAAGATAACAGAGAGTTCAAGAAAACACTGAAGGCAAATGTGAGTTAAGAGGACTGTGAGCATTTACCTTACGAGGTTTCAGCCCATCAGCACCGTTACTCTTTGTGAGATTGTTTAAGACGGAGACATGTGATGACCTCACACTGGCAAGACCTGCTGTAAAGTCAAGAGACGACATGTAAAAGGCAGATGAGAATTTTGACGATTAAAACATGATGTCTTGTTTTCAATAGAGGATGGCTGTGTGCCCATTTAATTCATATGTTGTGAAGAGTGAAGGATAGCAGTTTCAACACAGTAACGGTGACAGAGGAGGTGAAAAGAGCGCAGCCACTCAGTGTAACCAGATTGGGTGGTTTATTTACTTAATTGAGGGGTACTGGGTTGCACTTTGTGGGGTAAACTGGGCTTGTACAGGTGGACAGTATTTTTGTTGGTTTTCAGATACATAAAAAAAGACAGTATATCAAATTACTTTCATTGTCAGAGCGCTTTCCTTTCATATGCAAACACTTTCAGTCACTCAATAAAATTTTAATACAATATTATTTATTCATTCTGTTGAGAGGAGATCTGGGTTGCCGTCATTACCACCAGAGTGCAGTCTACTCAATAAACATTAACAAGCTGTAGTGTTTTTGCAAATTTGCTCTGTCGATTGAAACAGAAATCTCAAACATTAAAACATTAACAGTATTTTACGTGCTGTAGCCGAAGGAGTTCTAGTGGTGTAGTGCAGCATAGCCTACATTTTTATCAAATTGGGATCATTTCCTCTAATTTGAGTCACCTGCTTTCTTCATTGTGTGGTGAGCCATTGATGTCATTTCCTTGTTGGTTCTGAGATCTGTTAGTCTGGAGTTAGTTTTACTTCTGGTTAAACACCCTTATAAAGGCCTATATGCTGCAAAGTGTACGTGCGTTTTTTTGTTTGTTTGTTTTAATTGTTGCCATGCATAAATCCAGACCAATAAATGGTTTTTATTTGCTTTTTATCAAGCGCTTTGGTTATTGTCTTTTTTTGTCTTCATACATTATCATAAAAAGCACCTTATATGGTTTTTTTGCACTACATTTTGTCATACAAATTTATAAAAGATGCAACCTTGACACATTACAGCATCATTTGTTTGTTGTTATGATAGCATGGGATCGGGTGTGCTCCTCTCTCTCCTTTTCTTTCTCTCTTCTTGCATGTTAGGCATGAACACTTACAGCCAGCACACAGTCAGGACTTGTTTAGTTTGGCAAGTTAGGCAAAACCTTTTGTTTCCTTTATTTAGCTGTTTCTTTATTTTAAAGACATTGTCTAATTGTTACTTTATATAATGCAGCCTCTTGCTTATGTTGCAGTTCACTTGTGGACACTTAAATTGTTGTTTTAATGTTAAATGTCATATTTAAAAAATGTGATAAAATTCTGTATTATGAATTATAAATTATATTTAGGGATTTCTTTAATTAATTTAAGCAGATTTTGAGGAGTTATTTGGCTGAAAAACTTAAAACCAATCTGGCAATAACAATTCCTCCAAGAGAACAAACTTGTACATCTTTTATAAAACCTAAAACACCACTAATACACTCTAGATAACCTGTTTCTTTCCTTTTACAACCATGTACCACGATAAAGTGCCTTTGAGTTAAATTCACTTCTGCTTGCTAATTTTGCTACATCACTGAGTTATAAAATAGAAAAGAGAGACTCTACTTGACAAACCATAAGACTTCCTGTTGAAGAAGTAGTAGTACTGAGAAAGGTAGGAGATGACGCTCAGACAGTCAGGCACACTAGTCAAAACCATATCATGTGGGTCCAGCAACGCAGGGATGCCCAGCTTCGTCTCTGCAACCTCAAATGCCTATAGACCAGGAAACATAAACAGAATGTAATATAAGACCGAAAAAGGAAATTGCATAAAGATAAATTACCTTGCTTTTTTTGTATCTTTTGTATTAGTAGTGGTAAACAAACCTCAAATGCAGAGATGAGTGAGTCAAGCTTGTATTATGACTTGTTTGCCAACATACAGTAGAAGGAAATCACTCACCAGTTTGTTATTTTGATAAGCATTCTCTTTGGAGAGAGAGCTGAAATCTCTGGAGCAAGGCGAGAAAAAAGAAAAGATTGATTAATTAATGATGAAAAGACAAAAATCACAAACAAACAAAACAGTTGCCTGTTGGTGAATAACGGTTAATCACACAATACACAGTCAAATGACTGAACCAGCAAACTGCAGCACAGGATCAGGGGCTCAATGAAGGGAGTCAAGTTCAACGTCTGTATGTAAGAGGTAAAAACACCCTAACTAATCCCATTAAACTGGACAAGAACATGTTAAACAGAGAGACAGAAAAGGATTAAGCAAATTAGAGCAGATTAGTCCTACATATAGTGTGCAGATGCTGCTCTGCTCCAGATTGGACTGCACATTAGTAAAACTGTAGCAGCTCCAGTCAAGAACACAATTAAACAGACGATTATGATGTGAAATAACAAGACGAAGTGTCCTGGTCATGCACCTGCAGACAAGGTCCTATTCACCTCGCTGTCCTTATTAATCTAGCCGAGCATGACTGCAGCCAACACAGCACTATGAAACTATTGATCTACTTACATCAAGTCAGGTCGGTGCTTGTGGATGATGGCACAAAAGGCAAGTCCATCTTTGAACGAGGTTGACATGTCCTTTATTTCAACGTTCGGGTAATTGGAGCATGTTACGCGACACCAGTCTCGTAAAGCCTTCGATGATGCCATTTCTTGTGTGAGATTTGATTTGTGGTGAACATTGCACTTTTCAAAGTGAAGGAGATCAAATCAAGCTGCCCAGGTTTGCCTTTGTAGAGGAAGCAGGAAACGAGCACCTAATAAGCCTACACTTGAAAGTACTTTTGCAGCCAAACCGCGGCCAAACTAGTCAATCGAGTTGATGAAGAGGCAGGAAGGAAAACAGTTGTTTTCTGCTGCGCTGTGGCTTTTTCAAGCAAAAGCGAAGGTGTCTGCGCGTGCAGAAGGACTTCTCATTGCTTCACTGTCTAGCGGTTTTCCCTCACATACGGCAACACATGTCACTTTACGCCACACATCAACAAAGAGCTTCCAATTGCAATAAACCGTAGTCCAAACATCCGCAGAACTCCGATCACTCAAGGTCGATTTGATACAAGTGGTTTAAATTTGAATCAAAATCCCGTTACTTGCAGTAGTCCACCTTGTTGGGCTCCACATTCAGTGAAATGTACAATAGCTTCCGCTGGAGGGAGACACAGAGCTTCCACTTCTCTATAATTAGGAAAGGGAGGTTTCTGGTTGCAAACTTGTGAGCTATTTTCTTACTGTGTGACAGTCAAACATAGTAGGCCAGTGTTTTGTTTTGTTTTGTTTTTTAATTTTATTTTTAAGATATAGCACATTCCTGTCCTTTCCCCAGTTCTTCTTTCTTTCTTTCTTTCTTTGTAAAATCAATTAACAGATATTGTGGTATAACAATGACTATAACGAATATTCGGTTCGGCCATAATTTATTTTTTTACTTCATCTTCATCAGTTAGATATTCTTTTCATTGCAGGAAATTTGTTAAGAATAATAAAGTAATGTAAGGCATTTTAAAAAAAATGCTCCTGTCGAGCAAGTAAAATAAAAATAAAGCAGAATACAAATTTTGAGTCTTGGGGAAAAAAAAGAACAGCCACAAGTCAATCTGGTTAAGAGCATTGTCATTAAAAATATATATAAATACAGTGTCTTTTGCTCATTTGTCTTCAAACATGTCATTATTATTACTATTTTTTATAACCAATAGCCAATATATTTATTTGTACTAAATGTGCATATTAAAACATATTACAAACTGAATATAAATATACGAATATTTTAAAAATCCTTTCTGTTTTCAATTTGTAATTTTTATTTACTCTGGTTCTGCGTCCCCTTTGCCTCTACGTGCGTTTCCCTCGCGAGATCCACACGCCACATAAATCTCGCAGTAATGGCTGCGCCGCCCGATGTGGAGAGTTTGGAGTCTCGTATCAGTGAGTATTTTAAACTCTTTCTGTCAGGCCAGTGTTTCCTAGAAACCTGGACCCAGAGAAATTACTATCCATGAGACGTTGTCGATGAGATGTCAGCTCACAATAACAGTGCGTGTCCCACCGGAGGAGACGCAGACCCTTCCGTCACATCCAGGATGCTAACTTAGCTCTGGAGCTGCTGCTCCCCAGCTGTCAACACACAACACAGCCAGACGTAGCATTAGCTGTACGCCACGATCGCTCGACTAGCTAATGGTAGAAGCGACAAGATCATGGCCCCCCCGTTTTAAGTGAAAAAGATTAGACATTGATTATGGCAAAGCTGTGGGCTCGTGAGAAAGTTCTAGACGTCACAGTGACAGTGCGGCTCGCGACATCAAGCTAGCTAACGTGTCACTCTGTTAGCACCTGCCTGGTATATTTCACTGCACAGCGATGTACTGGCGTTATGTGGCAGACTCTAAATACATTTTAACCACGGAGTCACTCGGAGAGCCTTTAGGCTCGTTGAGCTTTATTAGTGGCTTGCTGTAAAATTTAAGAATATTTAATTCAACATTTCTACAATGTGAAGTTATTTAAGGCATGAATATAGATGCACTCGTTCAATTTTAAAACCAAAGGACAGAATTACTAACATGCATCCAGTTGCCTGTTTACTAGCAATTCCTAGAAAAAAAACATACAAAACAATATAAAGAGGAAAAAGACTGATGAGAAAAAAGAACACTGTGCAGTAAGGCTACATTTTTTATGTTAAAATTTTCTGCAGAGGTGTTTGCCTTTATGATAATTTTGGGGGCTGTAGCTTGTGCTTCTGTGTTGTTATATTGCACTGTACCCAGAGGTGGGTCTATATTTTTAACCATCATTCATAGAGAAAGGACTGCATTACTTAAATGTATCTAATAGTGTCAGCTGCATGTAGAGACAATATCTAAACAGCTGGAGATGTGCCCTGTTAGTATATTATATTAACAGTGATGAATACATTAAATCAGTACACAAAGACAAATAAACTTGCCTAATGTTATATTTTACATTAATGCATACTTTTTAATTGCCATAACCAAAATTCTGGACATGTATATTCTAATATCAAAATAACTTTAGAAATAAAATACAATAAAGCTGAAATGACATCATCACCATCATTGTGTGACATCCCATTTGCTAAAATTTTAGACAGAGCCACAAACCCTCTCAACAGAGACACAGACTGGAGCAGCATCCATGCCTTCTGTGACCAACTCAACAATGATCTGGAGGGGTAAGAGGACATTATTTTGAGCTTCATAACTTTTTATTATGGTCTGGTTGATGCTGATTCAAGTTAATTAATCCTGGAGATTCTAATTATGGTCTCATCACTTGCTGCAGCACATTTTAACATGCTGTAGTCTGCCCATTTGCCCTCAATTGCCTTACACAGTGCTCTGGACAGTCAGAATTGCTTATTACTTGCGTTGCAGACCTCAGCTGGCCACAAGGCTCTTGGCCCACAAGATCCAGTCTCCTCAGGAGTGGGAGGCTATGCAGGCCCTGCTGGTGAGTGTCAATCTGAACCACGATCTGTTTTTAGAAGACTTTATATTGATCACCCTGGTTTGCAGTGCAGTTCCTTGTGTCACGAAAGAATTATTTGTCGCACTTATTTTATAGGCTATATACCATACATTTGTTTACTACTTTAAGATTAAATCTTTGCAAATTTCAACCAAAGATTACTTTTGGCTTTTAAAAACCCATATGCAGGGTTCATACAAGTGCTGGTATACCTTTAAAATGCTTCTTTTTAATGTGGGGTCAAATGTTAATAAGCAATTGTATTTTGGTTTAAATGCTTAAAACAAATTGAAATTGTAACAGCAGTACTCTTATAAAAAATTCTTTTACATTGGCTTAGCCAGGTTACGCAGCATGCAAAGTCTACTAGATAAAAGATGACTCGTTTTAAAGTCGTTCTGTGTTTTCCTTTAAATTCTACAGCCTTCTGTAGAATGTTTACTTAAAACATAATTTTTGTTTTTTACCCCATATTAACAACTGATTTAATGTGATGAAGTAAAATAACCATCAGGAGAAGACAATTGAAGACAGCTGTATGGTGCTTGAGAAGCTAAAATGGGCTTAAATTTGAATATGGAAACTGTGTATATAGGAGCCCTGCTTATGCATTAAAATGTACATTAGTCATATGTAGTAGATGCCGTTAGGCTTTCAAATGTGTCATGTAGCAAACAGAAACCATCTTCAATTGCTTATCTGAATATGTATTAAATAGTCTGACGTTGTATAATTTCTGGCATTGTATTTCTTTTCTAGGTTCTGGAGACATGTATGAAAAACTGTGGGAAGAGGTTTCACAGTGAAGTGGGCAAGTTTCGTTTTCTTAATGAACTCATCAAAGTAGTTTCTCCAAAGGTAAGATTTTCTCATCTCTCTCTGAGCGTCTGTGTATAGCAGTCCTTTTTTTTTTTTTGTTTGTTTGTTTAACATGGCTGTTGTATGTAAATAACTTTGCTGTTTTCTTTAGTACCTGGGCTCACGGTCACCAGAGCCTGTAAAAAAGAAGGTTTTGGAGTTGATCTATAGCTGGACTTTGGGGTTACCTGATGAGGCCAAGATCTCAGACGCTTATCAGATGCTGAAGAAACAAGGTGAGAGGCTCAGATTATATCAGAGGCTCAGATTACCAGAAATTATAACTCTAAAAGCTGTTAAAAGGCACAAAAGGTTGCACCTCATATCCACGTTTAAGATTTAAAGTAATGACAAACACAAATAATAACTACAGTGAAAAGTAACAATGAGCTGAATTTAACGGCTTGTCTTGCTCCTATTCTGTGTTTTTAAATAAGGTATTATTAAACAAGACCCAGAGCTGCCGCCTGACAAACTACTGAACCTTCCTCCACCCAGACCCAAGAATGCCATCTTTGAGGATGAGGAGAAGTCAAAAGTAAGAACTTGTGTGTTACAAGAAAATAATACTCTCTAACATGAGAATAAATGTTAGCAGAGCCAGTTTCTTACCGACTGTGCATAAAACATGATTTTGTTTATCTCTCCTTTGGGATTTATGAATGTTTTTCACTCTTTTTTTCCTCCATATGAACTCTGGCTGTCTGCTTTGTCAGATGTTGTCACGCCTGTTAAATAGCTCGCACCCTGAGGACCTTAAAGCCGCCAACAAACTCATTAAGGAAATGGTCCAGGAGGTAAAACTCTCTCCTTCTCATCCCTCCTTCTTTGATGAAATATCACTTTTCTGTTATACATTAACTGCACCCCCATTTTTCAGTGCTGCAGATTTAGCCTTGTGTGTGCGTGTGATTCCAAAAAAGAAAAAAATACCACAGTGCTGCACTCATAGCAGGAGCATTAACTGAATGAGAAAATGGGTTGGTTGCCCTGGGGTGTTTTGTGTGTCACTGGCAGAGTGACTCAGCAGGAACTCAGAGTAAATTTGTCCTAAATTTCAGTGCTTGTTGGAGCTGCACTTTGCTCTTATCCCAGATTGTTCAGTGACCCCTCTCTGACCTCACTGTACATGCACACTCTTTTCTTCAGCTCAGTTTTAGTGTTTCTGTCGTTAATGTTTCTGCAGCTTGCTTTAAGTACGAGCAATTGATAGAGTTGCTCCTGTTTGTGGTCACGCTTGTTATGTGAGCCATTTGTGATCCTCTCTGTTGTCTTTTGTAGGATCAGAAGCGAGCAGAGAAAGTGTCAAAGCGGGTGAACGCCATTCAGGAGGTGAAGGAGAGTGTCACTCTGCTGACTCAGCTTTTGCAGGACTATGATAGCACTGCTAGCAATCAAAGCAACGCTGAACTTATACAGGTGAGCTGAAAGACAGGCACTTATAATCAGTGTGTCAAGTGTTTACACAGAAACTTGATGTGTGATATTTAATGTGTTTTGTGTGGTTAGGATTTGTTCCAGCGCTGTGAGAAGATGAGACCTACACTGTTCAGACTGGCAAGTGATACAGAAGACAATGACGAGGCTCTGGGTGAGTACTATTTTTATTTGTGTGCCACTGAATATGTGAATCAATAAAAAAAGGAACCATCTCTGCTTGTGTATTTGCTGCGAAAATGTTTTGTCTCTTATCTTTTATCTGTTAGTCCTTGTCAGAAAAAGCAAAAGAAATTCCCACAGTTTCTAATTTGTTGCATGATTTAGGTGTTTTTATGTCACTGTGTGTCATGCTTTTGTCTTCTCCAGCCATCCAATTGTCCTGTTCCTGTTAATGCAGTATCTCAGGAGCACACTGAAATATTTTCTTCATATTTGCCACAAATATCCACTTGAGCTAAATTATAATCTGATCAGAATTTGGTGGTCAAAGGTCACTGTAGCATCAGACACATTTTCTGCCATAACTCAAGAAGTGTTTGGAAATTGAAACAAAATTTCACACAAATGTGTAATAGAAAAAGATAAAGTGATTACATTTTATTTCTTAAAGGTCAAAGGTCAATCTTGACCTGTGACAAGTGTCACATTGTAGTATAACTAATGTTTCTATGTGGAAATTATTGACTGAAATCATACATTTCAGTATAGTGATGGCCTCCATTTCTCCAAAAATCCACTTAATACCTCATTTAAATTCTTTTAAAGCCTTAAATTAAGTCTAGACTGACACGGATTTAAACTGCAACTTGACTGGTTGGCACAAGCACACAACCACATATCAGTAATTATAGTCTTTTTTCTGTCATAAAGGCCTCCAACAGGATACTGAGCTCAGAGTTTTGTGGGACCTGATTATAGAGCACCAGAGACAAACCCAAAATATAAATATAGATAAATATAGAAAACACAAGATTAAGGACAATAGTTGAAAGCTGCTGCCTATCAGTGTGAAAAGTCTACTCTAGAAGAATTTAAGGAATCTATTGGTAAAATATATTGAATAAATTGGATATAATATTCAAAAGCATGTTTTCATCAGCGTATAACAGAGGTGGGACAAGTCAAGTCATTGTTTTATGAGTCACAAGTAAATCTCAATCTTTGCATGTTCCACATCAAGGCAGGCAAGTCCCAAGTCAGAGAGTTTCAAGTTCTTAAAAAGTCATAATGAACTCTTCAATCAATGTAATGCCATTTTAACAACAGAGCCAGAAGCTGTATGTTGTTGTGTCCATGTTTATAAATTTCAACTAGCATGTTTTGCATTCTGCAGTTAATTTCTTTTTGACCGCCACATTATCTTTGGTAATATTTTTTCAGCTGGAGCTCAGTATCATAATATTTGCTCTTCATTGTTGTCTCCTGCACAGCGGAGATCCTGCAGGCCAACGACAGTCTCACTCACGTCATCAACCTGTACAAACAGCAGGTGAAGGGGGAGATTGTAAACGGAAACAACACAGTGAACACGCAGAAACAAACAGGTGGATGAGACACTGAGCATTGCTTTGTAATATCAGAAGTTGCTAGTTTGTGTGTCAGTTTAAAATAAGTGGTGTGACCGTGTTTGCAACAGGGGGAGGGACGGCACTGCTAGACCTGTCAGGATTAGACACATCACCACAGTCGCCTCCGTCCTTCCCAGAGTTTCCCACTCCAACAGACAGCCTCAACGCCCCCTCGCAAGAGATGGGGATCAGTCTCCTTGACGACGAGCTCATGTCACTCGGTAACAGCGTGTTTGACACTTCACTTTAATAAGCTGAAATACTGTACCATCATGCAGGATATTGGTTGGGATTGTTGGAGGTTAACCAAGGTTTGAAGTGCAGTGAAAGAAAACACTGACAACAATCTAACAGTGTGTCATTTTTTTTCTAAGTAGTATTGTCGCTCTTTGTGTATCATATAGGTTTAAGTGAAGGAACACACACCTCCAACCCTCCCTCACAGCCTGAAGACTCCACAGCATGGGACTCCTTTCAGGTGAGTGGAGGGAGTTCATTTTAATGAATGTGATCATTCAGTGACAGTTTTCATGATTTACACTGATGTCAGAAGCACACAACATGACACAGTTTTTTTCAGTGGGCATCATCGCTCCTAATTCTGCTTAAGTGTAATCAACAAACATCTTTACTGCCCCTTTTTTTACACACTATGTCCTCATCCAGTCCTCTGAAAGCATAGATGCAGACACCCCAGCAGCACCTAGTCTACTCCTGAGTCCAGACCCCCCCTCTCACACTCAGCCCCATTCATCTGGCTCCACCCCTGGGAACTCGGCCCTGGATGAGTTGGACCTGCTGGGAAAGACGCTGCTGCAGCAGTCTTTGCCTCCAGAGGGCCTGCAGGTCAAATGGTATGCAACTAACACTTTTCTAACAATATCACATCACTGCTTAAACTGTGGGAAAAACTGCAGACATTGCTTATATTAGTAAGTTTAGTTTAATGGGCCCGTCTGCAATCCAAAATTTCCAAGCCTTGTTGCGCATGAAGAAATGAAGAACACTCGGCACAGTAATCTGCATGCAGATCCAAGCTGTAACTTTAGTGAGTGAAGTCCAAGTGTCCTCTCTTGACTATTATCAGCACCTAAGTTACACAAGTTTTTATGATCACTGGTGCATGCTCATTTATTATTTCACCATGGACCTGAATTTTGGTCTAGGACTACAAATCAGAGACTAAGCCTTGTTTTAGGGAGCAGAAAGAAGACCCAGGGAACCAAATCCAGCAAATGGCAACAGCTCTTTTGTTGTGAGCAAGGACTTAGTCATGTTGGCAAACCTAGTTGCCAGTGTGCCACAGTTTAGACTGTTTGCTCTGAATGTTGTTGCTCAGATGCCCCAGAATGTCACAGAAGTGCTCAGCCTCAACAGTCTGACTCTCAAGGGCAAATTCATGGAGCATAAACCCTTGATTGTCAAAGAAAACCACCAGCATGTTCTTGGTTTGGACTTCTGACCTGTGGTGCCTTTTTTGGTCTTGTGTACTCTGAGTGTATCCATTGTAGACTGCATTTGTCACCAGTGATGATTCCTGGCATGAAATTTAGGTCATCCCGAGCCTGTCAGGAAATCGCAATTTTGTATGTAAAAGTGGCTGTAAAAACAGATGTAACTTAGATGCTGATAATGAATAGGTGAAAAACTTGCAACTTGCACATTACTGTGCAACGCTTTGTATGTTCGTGACAGAAACAGTCTCAGCAATTTTAAAGTGAGTTTTTTAAGAACTGACAAAAGATTCAGGCAACAACCTTTAAAAAGGTTAAATACTGCCCCATTGGTGCCACTTTTTAAATTATTAGTGGGGAAATAATAATCAAAGTCTAAGGTTAGTAAATGATTGGTCTTTTTAAATAAGCTTTTCCTTAACAACTACTTCACCTTAGCCATTCAAACAAATACATAAACACTATCTCCCTCCTTTCAGTACTTTTGACAGCACTTACAGAATCTTAAAGGTCACAAGACCAGAGAGTTTAATTGTTCATTTATCTGTTTTTAGGGACAAGCAGCAGTCCAAACCAACTCTTAGAGATCTCCAGAGCAAGTCTGGGTCCAACGTTACTCCAAACCCCATTCCAACCTTCTCTGCTGAGCCTCCTGCACCTCTCCTCAACTCTCAGCCCAGCCTCGGAGCAACATTACTGGACGCATCCCCGACTCACACAGAGGCTCCCTCTGCTGAAGTCACCCTGGCTGATGTTTTTGTACCACTAGAATCCATTAAACCCAGTGAGTGAGTTTGCTGCCTTTATAACTCTGATTACCGAAAAAGAACAGTTTTATGATGCGTTCTCCTCCTCTCCCTCCATCTTTCTGTCCCTCCCCTCTGCAGGTAGTCTGTTACCTGTGACTGTGTTTGATGGACACAGTCTGAGGGTTCTCTTTCACTTTGCTCGCGACTCACCTCCATCTCGTCCTGATGTGCTGGTGGTGATCATCTCCATGCTGTCATCCGCTCCTGTCCCCGTCACCAACATTAACTTTCAGACCACGGCTCCAAAGGTCAGTAAGAAAGTTAAAGCCCTTCGCTTATAGGAGCTACTCATACAGGCACAGTTCATCTTGTAAAGACTTTGTTATTGAAGCAGTGCAGCTCATATATGGTCTTAGTAAAGAAGGACTGTTTTCATTTCTTAACTGTAGTCTATGGCAGTGAAGTTGCAGTCTCCGTCTGGAACTGAGCTCCCAGCTTTCAACCCCATCCTTCCTCCTGCAGCTGTTACACAGATTCTGCTGCTGGCAAACCCAAACAAGGTGAGTCAAGATTCTTTTTTTGTATAGACTTTAGGTTGTTCCCTTTAAAAGTCATGATAAGTCACCAATAAAATGCTTCTAAAAACCTCTGCTTGATTGATTAATCAGACAGGACAGTAACCACAGAGTCTCACTTTGATTTAAACTGTCTGTTTAAATGTTACTCAGCTGACGCTCACGGCAAGAAATGGAAGCTATGAAAGTTACAGGTCCCTTTTAAAAGCACACTACCCTGCAAAACTTGTACTCTGCTCTCTTCTTCGCAAGCTGTTTCAAGCCTACTTATGTTGAAAGGAGTTGGAGGAATTTATTAAAATGTATTCTAACTATTTTTTGTGAAATATATAAAATCACTGTACTGACATTTGAAACAACTAGTTTCCAGTGAATAGCGTTTTGTCTTCATTCAGAGACTGTTTGTACAGGAGAACAGAGGACTGATAGAGAGCTTCATCTCATGGTGCAACAACAAACACTTGAAGCTGTTTCAAGTTCAAACTAGACTTGACATCAAGGTGCCTTTTATGAAAGTTAAAAAACTCAGAGGAAGAAATCCAAATACAAAAAACTTTGTATTACTAATAACTGGAAAAATAACTAAAAGAGCCACTTTTACTCGCTTGTTTTACTTCTTTCACTGTCACTACATGAGCAAACTATCGACTGTTACTGCTGCAGTTAAGTCTGCAGTTTTCCAGAGTAATTGTTCTGACTCATTGCATTGAGATTTATATAGAGGCTGTCTGTCAAGGGTTCTTTGGATGTCCACTTCTCTCATCCTCTGTGTGTCTTTCAGGAGAAAGTACAACTGCAGTACAGATTAAACTTCACCATGGGAGAGCAGGAGTACAGTGAGAGCGGCAGTCTAGAACAGTTTCCTCCTGCGGAGACGTGGGGGAATCTATAGCATTCAAACTCAACCTGACAGACTCTCTGCTTTCAGACTCTGCTTCCTTCCTAAACCAACTCTCCAACACGACACTCTGCATAACCCTGTTTTCCTTTTGTAATCACATTGTACTTTCTGTTATTGGTATTGATTTTTTTTTTTCTTGGATTTCGCTCATGCTCAGTCAGTGTAACGTGTGTGTGTGTGCTTTGCTTTAAACGAGCCATGTGTGTTCAGGTCTAGTCTGCTCTATGTGGCTGCTTAAAAACAAACCTGCAACTGCTTCCCCAGAGCTGTTGCAGCCGTACTCTCTTTTCAACAGACAGTGCTATGAAGGAAGGAAACTACATCAAATTTGTGCATATTTGCTCATTTGGTGTGCTCGATTCTTTTTTCTTTTTCTTTCTGGGGGCGTTAAGTCATATTAAATCCCTTATCAGCTGCGTTTACCTTCACCTCTGCATGCTTTGCCAGCAAAGGAGGACACAATGCTAGCAAAATCCAGCAAACCAATAGGGAAAGGACATGAGGATTACATAGTGAAGTTCATTTTAGTTAGCAAAACAAAGCTATACTTAATCAACTGTTTGTGGTGTCTGACTTGTGATGAGTGATATCGCTTATTTCTTTCATAACAGCTCAGTCCACTTTTTGATTTGCACAGAGAATGTTTTTTGATAGCACTGTTTTCCTGTCTTTTCCCCATCTTGTACAAAGAACAAAAATTTACTGTAACATTAGAGTTGTGTATCTGCCATATGTGCCTATTTTGCCGTTCTACCATTTAAATTCTAGTGTTCGATTGGAATTTTCTCTCATCTGTTACACATCAGTCATTTTAAGTCTGCTGTTTGTTTTAAGACCCAGATTATTTACATTATAACCTTAAATTCTTAATATATTCAAATTTTCAGTAGGGTATAAGTTTAATTTTGAAAAATCTTTTCTGTAGCTTGTGTTTAAGTTAATATTTCAGCCTTTATATCAAACTTGAGCACATGCAAACTGAGCTGCACCCAGGTGCTCTCTCTGAGCACAGCGTCTGTCTCAAACATGATCAACTTGTTTCTAGTCTGCGATGCATGTTGGCCATGCTGAACACTTCCTCTCCTCTGGCTCTCAATCACATTCCAATGCACTAATCTCCAAAACAACTGCTCTGTAAATACCAATGATGGCAGTTCTGTTATGTACATTTGAAGTGTGCAATGTGCAAGAGCATAACACTGGTAAAAAATATTCCTGATGGGTAATAAAGTTTTTTTCTTGGTGATCTGAAGGCCTGTTCATATATGTCATAGATAACTCTTACCACATTAAAACTCCATAATTTAAATCTACTTTTAAACCTCAATGACTTTAGTGTAAATGATTCAAAACAGTACACAGTGGTACATTGAAGAGCTTTATTTAACAAACTGTAAAAAGGGAACCACTGTTCGCTAGGAAAATCTTAACCATCACCAATGCAAAGACTTACTAAATATAGTGACTATGGTGGGACTCAGATTTGTCAGTAAACAAAAACTCCTAAATGTGAAAGAAAAGTTTATCTACATGCATGTGGCTTAAACTGCTGGCATGGCTAAACAAAGCCCCTGCACAGTTGCCTCTATAAGGCCTATATTATTATCTATGTAATGAAAATAAAGGTTACAAAGATATCAATTTAGTTTTACTTTGTGGCTCACAAAGTTCAAAACACAAAAATAAAGAAACCAAAAAACATGAAAAACTTAAGTGCACACACACGCAAAAAAAAAAAACCCTTCTTGGTACACCTTTAGGGAAAAGCAGATTTTTTTCTAAGATGATCATGACAGAATTCATGACAGACAAATTTCTGTCAAACTAGATGAAGCTAATTAATTTGACTTAAAGTGAAAAAAAGGGTGTTAAGAAAAAAACTTGATCAGCTGGGAACGAGTCTAACTCATGTCCTGATCATAAAGAATTCAAAAAGCACAGTGCACTGATGTGTTGCAACCCAGACAAGCTCATAACCAGGATGTTGATGTTACAGGGGTTGACTACCAGGGACTAAACCCTTGATAAACCAGCATTTTTTCGGTAAGTTAGTGACTTGGTGTTGTTTTTGTTGTGCTGCATGTGACTGATGCGCAGGTCACATCACTTTCTGCCTGTTTGAGAAGAAAACTGGAATGGCGAGTGCCCCATCAGCCCCATCATGGGCTGTGGAGGGTTGAACTGCTGTGCCATCAGAGGCTGGGGGCCTGATGAAGGAGGTGGGTTCTGACCCACCCCGCTGCCCCCCGACCCAGAGCTGGCCCTGGAGCTGCTGTACTGACTGCTGCTGCTGTTGTTATTCTGGTACTGGTCGTAGGAGTTGGAGCCGGAGCCGTAGCTGCGGCCTCCGTCTCTGCTGCTGCGATCTCTGTAAGAAGAGGAAGATGAAGAGGTGCGCTCACCATCACGACCGCTTCCTCCGCGGCTGTCTCGGCTGTCGCGGCCATAGTTGCTGCCGCCACGGCCGTCCTTGGTGCTGCCGGCCCCACCCACAGAGCGCATTCTTCTGTCACACTCGTCCTGGTACATCAGATTGGGATTGTTTGAGTTTGAGCCTCGGAAACGGGGACGACCACCTGCAAATAAAGGATAAAGGAGGAGGGAGAGAGTGGAGGGCAAACTGTGTCAAGTGTATTTCTGGTGACTGGTGTTTCTAATCTTTCACAATATGTTAATGTAAGACACATCAGGACAGATAAATACTAGAATTCTCAGTATTATTTCTTTATCAAGCTAAAGCTGATTCCTCTTTGTGCTGAGGTCCCAGCAGCTTTATTGTTCAGTCACCAAACAGAGAAATCTTATCCAGCAGGAAGAGTCCCCCACCTCCTCCACCTCCACCTCCACCACGTCCAGTGTCAACCAACTGCAGCAGCTTGGGATTGATAGCCTGCCGGGCCTCCTCCAGCACCCGGATCAACTCACGGGCCTGGCGGAGGTTCCCTGGAGTGAAGAAGGTGTAGGCAGTGCCTTTGTTGGTGCTGCGGGCCGTGCGACCGATGCGATGGATATAGTCCTCTGATGAGTTGGGATAGTCATAATTGATGACAAACTTGACATCCTCCACATCTTGATGTTTGAGGCAGTAGTAGGATTCAGACGGGGGTTTGGAGTGAAGGGTTTAGTTACAGGGATGGAAAAGACAAAAATGGAGGTCAGACCAGCGTAAAACAGCAGAGAAATGGATTGATTTACTCTTTGCATGAATTTGAAGGTTTGTGTTTCTGAGACTGAGAACATTCAGACAGACAATACCTGCAAGACACCCATCATCATCAACATCCTCTGAAAGTATCACTTACCTGTTAAATTATTAATTTGTACACAATTAGAAAATGAAATTAACTTACCATGCCAATTACAAAACAGGGACAAATAATCTAGTACACTCAAGTACTTGCACACATGCAAATAAGTTACATGCAGCAAAAGCTCCAGAACTGAATTAGGGATTTAAAAAAAAAAAAAAAAGGTTAGTGGATTACCGAAAAATCTGGACAATATTGGGTGAAATTAATGAAAGGGAAAACAGATTTTAAGAGGCAATTGACCCTAAAATTAAACATAAAAGGTGATCGAGGACAGATTAAGTAGCACAAATGGATGGATGATTAATGGTTTAAGAACCAACTGGAATACAATTCTGGAAAAACTGGGATTATCACCTCTCGGATGTATGCCTCGTCCAATCAGTCTAGTTGAACCTTGCATCCAAATTGGTCCTGACTCATGTTGTGAAGACTTAAGATAATTATAATTAGTATAGCGGCTGAATATGTTATATGAATATATGAATATATGAATATATTAGCTAACAGCTCTCTTACTGAGTCATGGTGTTAAATAAAAGGTCAGAAAGACTGTTTTTACAGAACATTATAATGTCACAAGGAAACGGAAATTGAAGCTTTTGGATATAAAAAAAGACGTAATTAAATCATTTTATCCAACTAGACGTTTAAATTAAATTTTTTTGCATGCCAATAATGTGTTTTTTGAGGGCACAGTGACCTTTGACCACCATATTCTAATCTATTCAACATTGGATCCGAGTGAGTGTTTGTGCCAAATTTGAAGAAGTTAAATCAAAGTGTTCATGAGAATGGGATGAACTGGGCCAGAGCAAACACGATGCCTCCAGACATCAAGCTGTCGTTGATGCGCAGGCATAGTTACAGATTCAGCAGTCTAAAGGGCTGATTCATAGCTTTAGTATATCAATCAACAGAGATCAAGTTCATTTATTTTAGGAAAAGAAATTGGTTGAAAACAAATCAGAGGTCTGTTTCTCATTACAGTTGACAAAGGGCTCAGAAAACACTGCTGATTAGTGGAAGACATGTCTTTGTTTTGGAAGCAAAACGATGAAGGCTGGTGCAGGAGAAAATGGGGAGGTGGGATCGAGGTACAGTACTTACCCTGTATCAGAGATTTAGGGATGGCTTACAAAGTTACCTCTCTGCCCCCCTACTCATCACCAGTCCTGGGAGGTCTGCAGGGGTAGGAGGAGAGCGCACAGGACAAAAGCAGTCCCTTCTCCCACCTCGCCACTCCTCCACAACACTCCCACAGCTGGAAACTGTCTGCAGCTGGACTATTCTGGGATACTGTCCCACTCTAGTGTTTTCTGCGCCTCTTCATGTCACCCAGCCTTTTTCTTTTTTTGACCTGGAGACATTACTGCTGGGTTTATTCTGTTTCTAACGCAATGTGGTGTGTGGGAAGACCTTTGCTAGATTTTTTTTATGTAAACTTCAAAGATCTGAAGTCCTTTTTAAAAACCACTTACATGGCCACCTCTTACATTAGTGGGCGGCAGTGACAAAGAACTTCCTAATGTGAAGGAGAGCGGAGGAAGTGGTAGATTTTCTTAAGGGCTTTGATGGTCTTTGATTGGTGTGGCTTGTTCCAAATGCCTCCCAGGTCGCTTCCAAAGGCAGTGATATCAACGAGCCCAGCTTCTCAATTTTAGTAACAAGAAACAGACACTAAGGAGAGGACGTGGATGTTTTCTCTAAGGGGGAACTGAGAGTCAGCTCTGCCGGGGAATTTGAGTCCTGACACTTTGTTCAAGTCCTTATGGAGTGATTAAGCAAGACGTCAAGATCCGCTGTTATTTACAGACTGGAATGGTGTTCAGGGATGAGTATACAAAGAAATAAATGGCCAAAGTGTTAAAAACGAAGGGGGGTTGAAAGCAGGACACACAGTATATTTGGGGATTGGGGGCAAAAGGATACTAAGGACCAGGGTCAGAAATGGTTTAAAGAAAAAAACAAGAAGATAATAAAAGACCAAGATGGGTGTTTGAAAGGAGAGAGAGAGAGAGAAAAATGAGTAAGAAAATAAAGAAAACATTTAATAAACAAGCAATAAACGGACAGAAAGTGAGAGAGGGAAAAAGAGATGATGTGTGAGGAAGGAAGAGAAACTGCGTGAAAGAAAGGACAGAGAGGAAGGGAAATCGATTATAGAGAGGTGGCTCCTCCAGGCCAGGACTCCTGCCAGCCAGGACCAGACATGACGTCCGCAGAGGGAGAGGCCGGCCGGCACAGCCAGTGGTGGGGGGTGTCAGGGGCTGGCATCAGGGGGCAGTTCAGAGGGGAGCCTCCAGCACAGCCGTCCATGCCCGGCTTTGGCTGCTTCCACCCTCACTTCCTGGCAGTTGTCTCTTTCTCTGTCTTCTTGTAACGCAACACTGTATCTATTTACAATCTGAAAGACCAATTTAGATAAAAATTTTGCTGTCCAAAGTTTGTTATTGGGAATGGAACTGTATCTCCTCACGGACCAGGCAGGAAAGTGTTCTTACTCCATTTCCCATAAGAATAAATACGCAGATACTGAAAACTATGTTAATAAGTCTGTGAGTCTTTAAGTGTATTTAATCAGCAACGAATGCTGTGGTGCGTCACTGGGATGATGGCATGGTTTAGGGGAGCCCAACCTCCTCCATACCCCCCTCTTCGGCCCCTAACCTGACAGCCGCCCCCGACCCTACGATCAAATTTGGAAGCCCAGCAGCACCCCGTGCTCGCCCCTCCCCACGTCGCCCAGGCAGCCAGTGTCCTGGAAGGGGGAGAGTTTTGTTTGTGGGCTGTGTTCTAGGTTTTCAGTGGAGATGGCTGTGTGGGACTGATTAATCAGGCCGTCTCTCTCCCAGAGTCAGCTTTCGATTTGTCATGCCTAGGTCCGGCTGCAGGCTCCCGAGGGCCTGTGTGCTTCTAGTTGCCGGAGGAGAGACTTGGAAACAACAAACAGAAACAAAATGAAAAGAAAACAAATGAACATAGAATTAGGTTAAAGGTTGATTACCATTCTGTAAGGGGCTGCTTCACTAGCCTTACCCCTTACATCTTCACACTTTATTCAACATTTTGCCTACGTTTAGTGTTTTTCTGTGTTACTCAATCAAGATTAAGTGGCTTAAATCTTCATAGGAAATGCCACTTCAAATATGATAAACTTCTTAGATGCATATTTTATCTGAGAAGCATCATACACTCTTTAGAAGGAAAGCGAAATCTGTATGAGCTGCTGTTTGACTTTTGATTAAATATCTACTGTAAATCCACATGCAGCGTAGAGTCTGAATATTATGTAATGACCACTGTCGTTGCTAT